>JAAAKM020073195.1:219745161-219936755 GCA_010016025.2 Alatinidae sp. Z8VKAUB7J3 | reverse complement strand
TTTTTGTAGTGGACAATACAAACAAGTTTACAAAATTACATAGCTAGGGTTTAAGAATCCTCGAAAAAAGGAGCCCTTGACACAAGTAAAAACCAAATATTCCTTTGCTTGTCGTGGAACGTCTTCAAAACATTTTCTAGCTGCCAAAGCAACAAGGCAGGACCCCCACATTTCAAGTGCTGCTCAGATATTCCGCAGCAACCAGGCGTGCGGTTGGTTTTCAGTCTCTTTATAGAAAATGTTGGAATCTTGCAGCGGATCAAAGGGCTGCTTTATAATTCTCTACCTCCTGTAAAAACAGTTGTGTTGCTACTCTTAGAAATTAGAGGTTTCCCCATTAATGGATTTTTTTTATCCAACTCTGAAGAATCTTTTTTACTCATTCAGAAAGTCTCAATGAAGCCATAGTAATTTATTGATCAAAGAATCTGCTCACGTCTACTGTTAATACGTATTTTACTGCTACATTATTAAATATTATTATTGGCTTTCAAAGAGGTTTCTTTGTCATTTTACATCAGCACCAGACAGAACAACAACACAAGCATTAAAAATTGTAACAAAAAAAATTCGGAGGACATGCTTTATTTATATTTTGTTTTTAATCAATTATAAACAAAAAACTTAACATACTAGATATCCTGAAAATACCATGTATTTATGGTGTAAGTTTTTTGGTCGAATAAATTGATTGATTGACTGATGATATGGAGGAGGGATAAAACAATTCCGTTAAACAAAACGATTGATGCTTACCAAAGAAGGGGTTTAAAAAACAAAACATAGCTAGTGTAGTTGCTATCAATAAATTAACGCTCAATACTCAGTTATTTTCTTATCCCACCTTAATCATAACAAAAACATAATATTAATGATTTAATCTCATTTTTCATGAACTATACATCTTATTAATTCAATCATACAATCATATTTACAAAATACTCAATTTTTCAATAGAGCATTAAATACACTTAGTTCAAAATTACTTTGAATATCTCCATTTAACTAATTCCATAGCTTATTCCCTCTCATTAGCACAGAAAACCCTGAACGAGACCAATATATTACCAAACTATTACCTAAATTTTATTATTACCATTATTAGTACCACAAAATACTACCAACATATTAGCGTAAATTTTATTCTTCGAGTTTATCCAATGGCAATGAGCATCATTAACACTCATGAGCCAAATTAGAAAAAAAACATGCCTTTGGTCCAATTATACACGAAAACACCAGAGTAAAAACTACGGACATCAGCTTAGAAGGGCTTATATTAGTAGGTGTTCTAGTTATGAGATTTTTAAAAACTTGGACCAGGTTAAAAATGAGTATCTTAAGTATCAAAATCAGATTCATTTCTGCAACTATTAAGGTGCGGTTGGTAAAGCCCCCAATGTGAATTTTGATGAAAATTTGGAGAATATTATTGATAGCGTGTTTGTAGAGGAGCCGAGGTTTTGTGGCTCCAGATGTATCATCGGTTGTACACATTCAGGGCCTGAATTCTTCGTTTGTCGATGTTCAATTTTAATGTAGGAATTCGTGCCCTGCGATTATTGGTATCTGTGAAATGTTTTTAAGTGATAAAATCAGGTACTTTTTGATATTTCTAGTTATACATCGACATCTCTTAACCGTAGGACAGCTGACAAAGGTAAACTTGTATTTTACATCCAAAATGATTTTCAGCCCGTAATAAGATATGGTTTTTGTACAAACAATGAAAAGGTATTTGAGTCTTTTTTAACAGAAGTCCTCATCAACGCTACGGAAAGGTAATAAATTGTACTGAAAAAAACTTAAGTAATATTAATGCGTGACTTTAGCTTTGACCTTGCGGAAACGTCATCTAGACAGGGTTCTGATCTTTTGTCTTTACTAATTTCGTATGAATTGGCTCTTTGTACAAACATACCGACAAGGATTTCAAACCAGTCAACAACATTAATTATCAATATTTTTCATCATTTCACTCCATTAAGAACAAAGTGCTGGTTTCTGATACTTCTAACAATTTGCAAGTTGCGGCCTTGTTTCAAATTTTCCAAAATCCACGAAGATTAGTCCCTCAGGACAAACTGAAATTCTGCTGCTCACCAGTACAGCTGGATAGACTGAAAGAAAATTTGAGTAGGCCAACTGCGCGGCGCTGGCCCTGGGTAGCGCCACCCGGTTCGGCAACATGGCGGCGCCGATGAAACACTTCCTGGACAGCACCGCCGACCTGTGGATGCAGAACAAATTGGTCGGCAAACCAGCCAGCGTTTTCTGCTCGACCAATTCTATTCACGGCGGCCAGGAGAGCACCCTGTTAACCATGATGGTGCCACTTTTTCATCACGGCATGATTATTCAAGGCCTGCCCTACGCCGAACCGGCCATGAATGAAACCAGTACCGGCGGCACCCCCTACGGGGTCACACATCTGGGTAAGGATGGTGGGCACCTGTCCAGCCACGAAGCCGACCTGGCGGTGGCGGCCGGGCGCCGGCTGGCGCAGACCGCGCTCAAACTGAACACATGAACAACAACATTCGTGGCTTGCTGTTTCTGTGTCTGCCGCTGATGGGCAGCCTGGCAGGTGTCATCGGCTTACGGCAGTTTTTTGTTGCCCCATTAGCCGACCCCGGGGTGAACCTGGTGTGGTTCATCATGCAGATGCTGCCGTTGCTGGTACCCCTGCCTGGATTGTTAAGGCTGGGTATCAACAGCACATTTATTTTGTGTCTTGGCTCGCTGCTGTACTTTATCCACGGCGTGCTGTTGGCTTTTGATGCCCAGCTACGCATCTTTGGCGCGCTGGAAATCCTTTTCTCGGTGCTGTTGTGTGTATGCACCGCGTTGCTGGTGCGAAAGCTGCGCGAGCAACAAGGTAGATGCTTACAATCCATGGTGCACAAAGCGTTCAACATTGGCTAATAAGGCATAGTTGACATAGTTCAAGAAAATTCGAAATCACATTTGTCTTTTCGCCTAAAATATTTGGTCAGAACGGGCGTAGCAGAGTTTTCAAATCCTCATAGACATGTGGTTTAATCTTATCCGTCTTTCAATCATGGATTTAATTACGATATTATAACTGAAGATACAGCATAAAAGCTTTTAGAACATAGCAAGGTCAAGAATCTCGAGTTAGTGGTGGCAGCTGAGAGGATGGGGCTATACCCTCCAGGTTTTGTCCCTTCCCCAGCCTTAGATTATTAAAAATATATTTCTGTTGGTGTTTTCAATAAAAAATGTCGTTTTTTTGTATTTTTACTGAAAAATGGCGTCCTAGATTTAAAAAAACAAACATATTTTGCCACCCACCTTACCTATATTTTCGTTAATTGGTGGCCCTATTTTATGTTTTCTGAGAGATACCTATATTCTAAAGTCAGCAGTCATCGCAGTCTGCATAGATGAGGAGCATGACCTCGAACTGAGCACATTTCTACCAGGCCAAAACAAAAGTGTTGAATATTACATGAAATATTTTTGTGAAAAGTCGAACCGACTATCCATTATTTTTTGTTATCACTATTGCCCAATTCACTTATTTCAGCCACTTATTTTAGTGGCCGAATATGATAACCCAACATTCAAACACAGATACATTTTGCCTGTTTGAGGGGGTGAAAGATTTGGTCCTATACATTCTGCACATGATCCTCCAGCTATTTGCAGTCTCCCTAAACGCCAACTTCTTAGTTTATGATTCACTACCTCCCTATTTACCCCAAGGATCTGGAACATTTGCCTTTGCCCTGTTATGTACAGTCCATTCAAAATCAACCGTTATTATGCAGCGTTACCAAATGTTATAGCAAAGCTACAAAACAACTACTGGAGAAAAGAAGTAAGTTAATCACTTAATGGGAAGAGCGGGTGCTCAAATCCCCCAATGGTATCTTCATGCAAATATTTCCTATTTTTTTTTTTTTTTTTTTTTTGGTACTTAAAATCAATATGAGGGGGGACTTATTACTAATATTTCTTCATCGTAGAAGAGTGTAGGTATCTTGGAGTAGCAATATTGGTCTAATGACCATCTTTTTGAGAACTTTAGATATTTCGTCTTAAGCCTCATTTTTTCTTTGCGTTTCCAACTCCCTTGCTCTAAAATAAAATCAAGAGATACACGTTTTCCAGGAGTAATTTTCATTTTGAGAGCATTGTTAAGGAGTTCTTGAACTTTGGCGTAATATTCGGGACTCAGCGGCCGGTAGTAGCTCTCATATTTAGGATAACCTTGAAGACAATATTTTCGAAGGATAAAAATTACACATACAAAGCATTTTTTTTCCAAACACAAGAAGAGAGCGATGTTAAAATTTTGTCACAGAGGCTAAATTATCCTGCATGTAAGTGGGGCTCCTGTCCCCAAAATCCCCAAATCTTTACTTTTAAGTTTCCTAGTAGTTATAATTGGTATCTGCAATATGCTAAAACTTCAGCATAAAGAGCGAAGGGCTAAGGGGAGTGGCAACCTTCTAATATATAAGATATAATTTCTGCTCGTCATAAGTTTTATCGTTGCTAATTTACTCTCAATTGAGCTGTTTTTATTTAATCGTACATTACATGGTGCACAAAGCGTTCAAAATAGGCTGATAACGCATATTTGACATAGGTACCTATTTTAATATTTGAAGGATCCCAGAAGACGTCTATTTCCATGTCTACATTTGGATGATATTTCATAACGCTTATTCAACAGATTTTTATTATTCAGGAAAAAGATTCAAAATTATTAGTTTTGACACGTTCTAAAAGAGAGGCTGGTCTCCAAATTGGGATAACTAGTCTTTCAATGTGTGCCCGATGACTGAGAGATATTGTGGCAATTATTTTTGAAAGAGGAAGATAAAATCAGGACTAAACTAACTAAGTTAGAAGAGCGTAAGACGTATGCACCTGGGATTCTCGTTCAAATTCCGAAATTGACATCTTTCACATTTCTTCAGAATCTTTCAAAACTCAACAGGTTTGCTGTTTGTGCGCCAACTATTGCGAGCGTTTTTTCAGGGTTGAAAAAGACTACCTGGGCCTCCTTTGTAAGGCGGGAAACGTTTCTTGATTGGCTAGAAAATTCTAAGGTTTGATAAGTTCCATAGGTGTTTTGATAGCTCTGTATCCAAAATATCTAATGATATCTTTACAAGTCAAAAGAATTTACGTGGTACCTATTAATATCTTTATCGGTCCATAACAATAGCAAGATTTAGGGTCTTAGGCGTTTTTAGAACAAGTAAGTGATATCCACGTACCTACAACAGTATATCTAAAGTAGAGACGGAAGCAATAGAACAGCTATTGCTATGGGTGAGATTCCTAATCAAACCCTTAAAAATCCATAGCAAGCGCACATGCGCATTTTGTATAAGTAGATTGTTAAAGGCTTTCCTTGATGATAATATTCATTAGAATAAAACATGTCCCAAGTTCCATCGCTATGGACAATTTTGTGTGAGTACCCATTTTACATCAACTTCCTCTACTTTTACATGCCATAATAAATGTTGGTTATATACTTTGTTTTTATTTCTCTCTGGTCCCCACTTAAAATTGGAAGAGCAAAATGTAATGCAAAAAAGATCACTTGATGGATACTTACTTGTTTCAAAATACAACAGTAGCAGTTGAACAATACCAGCATTGTGAAAGAGCTCAGCTGTATTGAATTCACAGTTTGTTTCATTTCCCCCTCCTTTTATGTCCAATTTTAAAGACCTTCATAGCCCTCCCAAGGATCTGCCTGCAGAATTGTCACTAGCTTATGATAACATATTTTTATCATGATTTTTGCCATCATAACACCATGCATTCATGACATGATCAAAAATTGATGATATTGAGACCCCTGTTCTCAAAAAGGAACCAAAAAGGAACAGCAGTCACATTTCAATAGGACTTGATCACAGACCCCCTCCATTCCTCCAACATCATAAATCTTTGGGTTCCTTAAAATTACCCTGCCCCTTACTACGTGAAATAGTTGCCCCTACAAGTTTAGCATAAAACCATTCAAGTGACAACAATTTATCTGTAGATTAATTGGACATGTGCATTACACTTGTGTACTCATTCACTTGTAAAGTATCTTGCTAGCTATTTGTATCCCAATTTTTACGCAGTAAATGAACAGGGCAATTAAAAAAATTCATGTAGGAGAAACCCTAACAAAAGGACCAAGACTGACAACTATGCATAAGGCTAATTTCCAATGGGCAAAATGTCAAAAGAAACATATAGCCAAATGGGAAAATAAGCAATTCCACGTAATAGAAGGGCCGGGAAGCTTAACGATCCTGCTTACAAAAACATAAGCTTCAGTTAGACTAAGAGTATAGAAGATGCTGTAAAGGCACATAGAAACAACGTCTAAATGATAACATAGGAAGACGGCCTTAGACGCAGCACGGGCCAAAGACTGCAAAAGCAAAAGGTCACAAACGGATAAGGTCAAAGGACACAGGCATCAGATCACAACGATCAACGGCAACACTTGCAACACGTGAAAAGAACAACAAATTCCTTTCGATATCGGGGGCTGTTTCCTTACCATTACCATGCTAACAAGAAGTTCCTCTGCAGTTTAATCGAATTTTATTATTTCTCCAAAGACGAAAATAGAGGGAATAAATAGGCCAGTTAAAAACCGCTAAAATTTTCGTGGGAGCTATACCCATGTTTAAGCAATGGTAGCAATACTTCAGTTAGCGATATTCGAAGAAGGTAAGTCTAAATCCTGGTTATGGTCACAGTGCTAAGGCGGTTTTCATACAACCTACAATACCACTCTCCGTTTGGATCTATTGCCACCATTGTCATGGATATAACTGGCCCATCTTAAACAATAGATTTTAGCTTACAAAACAAGATGGTCTGATCAACAAGGGAACAAGAACAAGAACAAGAACAGGAACAAGAACAAGAACAAGAACAAGAACAAGAACAAGAACAAGAACAAGAACAAGAACAAGAACAAGAACAAATAATGGCATTGAGTTTTAAAAATGAGTTTAAAAAAATTATTATTACTATTTTGTTAGTTCTTTATATTTTTGTGGGAGTTTTCTTAATATAATTAATCCAAAATACGAAAAAAAATGTTAAAGGATGACAAGTAGTTAATATGTTGCAAAGAAGCTTTGAATAAGGTATTTGCAAGATATTGTTAACAATTCCTTTATAAACGTATTATACCACTGCTGCATATGTGCAGTTAGTAAAAAATGAGTTTTTTTACAAGCGTCCAATACCGTAAAATAAATTTGATGAAAAGTTCCACTACTTTATTCCTATTTTGTTTCCTATGAGCACGTAAGTTATTTCTTTTTTCACTGCTTAGTAATACTACTCCAAAACATGTGTTTTGTAATAAACACTTACTTCAACACCATTGGATGGAAGTTCAAGGATAAACAATTAGCTACATATTTTCCAACGTTTAAAAATAATTATCAGAAAAGGAAAAAATAATATTAAAGGATGACAAGTAGTTAATATGTTGCAAAAAAGCTTTGAATAAGGTATTTGCAAGATACTGTAAACAATTCCTTTATAAACGTATTATACCACTGCTGCATATATGAAGTTAGTAAAAAATTGGTTTCTTTTATAAAAATTTACAAGCGTCCAATACCGTAAAATCAATCCGATAAAAAGTTCCACTACTTTATTCCTATTTCGTTCTACTGTGAGCTTGTCAGGTATTTCTTTTTTAATTGCTTAGTAACACTACTTTAAAACATGTGTTAATGTAATAAACACTTTCGTCAATACCATTGGCTGGAAGTTAGTGTAATTTTTATAAAATATGATTAATAAATAAGAGGTGATCCCTAATCCATCTCTACCCAGCATCAATCTTAGCCCGCATGAAGATATGATTAACAAAACCGTAGATGAGATGAATCCTAGTATTATGTATATGAAGCGGCTTAGAAAAATTACATCACTTGTATAATAAAAGGAATAGATTATAACTCTTGTCTAGTATTCAACTGTTCCTGGAAAGTTTTTCTCAAATTCTCATCCTAGAGTCTACCAACATAATAACTTCCCGGGATGTAGCCACCCTTTCGAAATGTCAACTTTAAATTAGCCAGACACAACTAGATGGTGATCTTTACTTTTAACATCAATAACAGCACTCGTATATACCCTAGTATCTTCTATTGATCCTGTCAGTTTTTGGTTTACAATTAACATAATCAATAAGGTTTGCCATTGAACAGTGATCTGTGGTTGGAAATTGAAAAAGACATATTTGTTATCTATAATCTCTTCACAAATTAATTGAGATGATGTATGAATCTAAACTGCTAAAGCAAAAGACGTGGAAAAAAGTTTTTGAGGCAAATAAACAAAAATGGAAAATGAAATAAATGCTTTGGAAACAAGGAACAGCCAAGACTGGCCACAAAAACGATCTAAATAGGTCGTATTCGTATTATTCGTATTTCGTAGTAATTCATATTTTTCTTAGGTTGGTTTCAACAAACCTGTGGTAACGTCATGATATCAAGAAGAGGCTCACGTCAGCAGTTATAAGACAAGCGGCAATGAGAATCCATGTATAGAAGCCTGGCATGCGTCAGAACCACACGTGAGTAGTATAAAACTTTTTTATCAATTAACAGAGGACACAAGGCTGTCAGTGACTCAAAAATGGCGCGTTTATTCCTCTTCAGACTTAGAAACCTGTTGAAAACGTTTGCTTATTATGCTTGAAATCAAATTATTTTATGAAGACCCAGAAAAAATATTAGTAATTGTATTTCAAAAAGTGGTAAGAATCAGTAAAATACACTCTCCTTCCTCGCAATGCTAAATTGGGAGAAAAATGCACTGTTCAGCAAGCCTCTTTTGGAGTCTGATGGAAACAATCAACGGTAATATACAGCGAGGCTACAAGGAGCCGGCTACTAATCATGTATGTCATGTGGAGCTACCTAGTAGGATGTGACATGTAGCAGGCTTCCGTATAGCTTCTTGTGTCGAGACCTTAACCGAGCACTTGTGGCAAGCTATAGGTGTACAGAAAGGAAGATTGTTTAAAATAACTGAACATTAAAGCTAGGATTTGAATACTGAAGAACACTGTTCTACGTCATACACTTAAACATGGCAATGTGGGTACAAAAAAGTTTAAACGTTTAGCTTTTAAGATACTCAGGTTTTCTGACGCCTCTTATTGGACATTAAGGTGATGGAGGTATTTATTAACTATTTCGGGGTGTGGCTGGGGATGTGTGCTGTTAGAGATTAAATTGGGATATATCCAGAGGAGTTCTAAGTTGCTAAAAAAGAAAATTAAAATAAGGGAATAGCAACCTACGCCAGCAAACAAATTTTGTTAAATTACTTGATTTACTAACCTAAGTGCATTGAACTTCTACCTGCTAGCTAAAATTCTACTCAAATAACAGGAATTGCATTTTCAGAACTAAAGGTAGAGAAAAAGCAACTAGTAACTGAAAATTAAGGTAAAATGTTGTTTTGTCAAAATTTCAATAGGTATAGACCAGTCATGTGGTCAAATTTCAGGGCCCTCTAGAGAGAGAAGGAGTGGAGTTTGTACTTTAAAATACCTTCCCAGGATATGCTTTAGACTGTACACCCGTCCCTGAAAGTTTCATTTTCCTAACCTAAACACTTTTCAAGATAGCAAGAAGTCAATTAACTAGAATTTTAACAGCTCTTTTTATACAGTTGATGGCAAATTACGGTAAATGTTGGTATTACCGGAACAATTTTTTGGGGTCGTGAAACTATTGCTAATAGATGCATTTTGACTTTTTTAACATCTTTTCTCTCTTGCAAAACTACCACAAACTGACCGTTATGGAGTTATTCCGGCCCAATATTCTTGTATTTATCAAACTGTTCGTGGTAACGAACTGTAGTAAGGAGCGACCCGGCTCAATAGTAAACAAAACTCTAAAAAACGGAACTTCGATGCTAAAAGATATATCAAAAGAGTTGGATTTTTATGCTGATTTTAAATATGTAAGTTTCATCAAATTTAGTCTGTCATCAAAAGTTACGAGCCTGAGAAAATTCGCCTTATTTTGGAAAATAGAGGGAAACACCCCATAAAAATCATGGAATCTTAACGAAAATCACACCATCGAATTCCCGAAACGTTTGAAATACTCGACTGAGTATATTGTTAATCAACTACCAGGCGTTTGTTCTAAGGTTCATTTCAATCACAAATGGATGGCTTATGAATCGTTATTTCAATGTCAGTATACGTCACAGAGTGATGTGTAAGTTACTCTTTCATGTCTACCCTATTTTTATATAGATTGTTATTCAATGAGATAACAAATAACGGGCGCTTATTTAATTTTTCTTCTTTAAAGGGGGCGCTTATTCGAGATGGGCGCTTATAAAAACTTTCTCTAAAGAGAAGGATTAAAAATTCAAAGATCAGCGTTCTTTTTCACATTTTACATCTCTCAGGAGAACAAAAGTTCGAATAAGCGCCCGCCCTAGAACAGAGGGGGTGCTTATTCGAGAGGGGTGCTTACTTGAGAGGGGCGCTTATTTGAACGATTACGCTACGCTTTCTATCCTTTTAAACACCATTTGATTTTCGAGAAACTGGGTCTTGGCAAGAGATACAATTTGAAGCGATGATTTTGTACTTACCTCTAGGTACTTCCTATGCAAATAGAAATTGAATCGTTTAAATCGTGTTATCTATTAGCAGAAACAATAATTGTTACTTCTGGAGACATCTCCAGCCTTGAAGACATAGGTAACAGTTAGCACCGCAAGCACAGTTAATGTTTACAGAAAGTAACGGTTGGCAGCATCTGGTGATGCTACAGAAAGAAAGTGATGATCTGCTAAGTCAACTTAAGAATGAATAACTAGCCCTTGATATATAGATTTGACTACCAATAACAATGAAGAGGTCAGTCGTTGCCTGTGGAATCCTTGAGAGCGTGAGTAGTAACTAGAACTTCACCATCTGTTGGTATTTACAGAAAGTGACGGTTGATAACAACTTTTGAGGCCGACGCGCTGCTGCATACCGCCGGACAGCTCGTGCGCGAACTTATCTTTCCATTCGGAAAGTTCGACCAGCGCCAGGGCTTCCTCGGCCGACCGCCAGCGCGCATTTTGCGGCAATCCGCGGATCTCCAGCGGCATTGCAACATTGTCGCGGACTGAGCGGTGGGGCAGCAGCCCGAAATTCTGGAAGACCATGGCGATCTTCTGGTTGCGGACCTGAAGAAGCTCCTGCTCGTCCAGCGCCATGATGTCGAGGCCACTCACCTTGACCTTGCCGGCCGTGGGCGTCAGCAGCCGATTGACGTGACGCACCAACGTCGACTTGCCGCTGCCCGACAGACCCATGATGCAGAAAATTTCGCTCCGGCGGACCTTGAACGTCGCATCAGCCACGCCAACCACGCAGTTGAACTTTTCCAGAACTTCGGCTTTGGAGATACCGTCCTTTCGGATCGCCTCCATGGCCTCCTGCTGGCGGTCACCGAAGATTTTCCACACTCCGGCAATGTCGATGACGGCGTCACCGTTCTCCTGCGGCTGCTGGCGGATGGTCAAACGGCCTCCTTTGCCGCGCCTTGAAGCACGGTCAACCGTCGGGTTGGCGGTAAGGAAAATGGATTGGCGCCGGACCGCCGGGAATAAAAGCGGCCGGCGCCTCCCGGGAGGGCTATCTAGTTAAGCCCGAGCCAACCATCGACCCGGTCGGAATTGGCGGCAATCCACTCGCGAGCGACGTCCTCGCTGGACCGTTTCTTGACCACGATTTCGTGGGTGAAGTTGTTCACCGTATCGGTGTCCATGTCGTTACAAACCTTTTTAAAGCACGACGTGAACTCTAATGATGTCACAGTAAGCACTTTTTTCTTCAATGACATCTGATGGAACAGAAGAGGATGAAATACTCATTTATACTAGTGTTTTTGAGAAGAACTTTCGAAATGATAAAGGCTTAATATTATTTTAGATATTTGAAATAAGGTTTTAGAAGCTCTTGATATGGTCTTTGTGCTAAAACATACAAAGGTTGATATATATAAATTAGCTTAGAAATCAGTTACATTGTTTCTTTTGCATAAGAATTCTTTTTATAAGAATCATGAGGTCCAAAATCCTTACAATCTAAGAATCACCCTCAGGCTCAAATGATACCAAACAAAAATTTAAAAATCTTGTGATGCAAGAACTTAAGGCTCCTTGAAATTTTGTTTATTTTTGGTTCTCTAATTTGTACACCAGGGTAATACGTTGGATTTGGTCCCACGATCTAAGAAAATAATGTAATTTTGTAACTTCCCTTTGTCCCTCAATAATGCCAGTTAATTCGAAGCACCCTTCAGTGGAAGTAAAAATAACGTTTTCACTAGTAATTCTTTCATTCGCTCCATGAAAATCACAACCATCCTTGAGAACATTTTAAAGAATCATTTAAGAATATTTAAGGCTCACTTCAGCAGAAGTTTTAAGAATCGTGAGGCTCGGGCAAAGTTATGTAATTCGTAAAAAAAAGAAACAGTGTAAGTCATAATCCGATGATGAAGTGTAACGGAAAGATTGTAAAGTGAATTTTTGTTTATCCGAACGGCATAAACTTAACTTTGTGTTAAGCCGATTATTTTTATTACTTGGAGATTAATGTAAACCATGCGAAAGATTTTTAAAAAAAGTTATTTTCTTCTCTTCAGTATATTAGATGATCAAGAGAGAATGTGTGGTTCTTGAAGAAGAACCCTGTACGACACATCCCCGCCCAAAATTTGATTCATCAAAGTGTACCGTTGATAGACTCTTTTGTAACATTTACTGCTTTGAATCAGCTCATAGCCACTCAGCCACGAGACTGCTAAAGTTCAGTAATATTAAAAAAAGTAACACCATCAAATCACGGTAGACCATATGTTTTCTCCTGTTAGCAAAAAAATTGGCCATGGAAGCTGTGGAAGAAAAATAGAAAAAAATGCCAACCACTGTGGCGCCTGCTCATTGACCCTTTTTACCATACTTAGTCCTATTTACCTATAAAGTACCATCAACGAAGCAATATCGAATAAATCCAGTGTATAATAACCATTTGCTGGGAATTTGATTCACTATTTAACAAATTAACTGACCGTACCTGCTTGAGAGGCTGCCTTATCGCTAGCGTCTTTTTCATTTGCAGCCTAATCAAAGTATACATGAATTAAATGTACGAAAGTTTTCTTCCTTAGAAAATGAGATTGACACATTTCACATGCATTATCTTCCGCTCGTAGCCAGAAAATTGGATCGTTAAATATTTGAATTAATTACGTAATGCACTTCCTTGTCCCCTGCAGAAATTTCACCATTAAACTGACCAACGGATATGCCAAAAAGTACTCTTAAATTTAGTCTTATGACAAACAAAATTGGCATTCTGATATTGAGAAACAATGAAGTTTCAATAACACGAGTGGCAGAAAACGTGTCGCTCTCGTGACCGTTATTTTCTAGGATCTTCTCGTTTCCTATAAATTTATCGTAATAGCTTTCTCATTTCAATCCATACGATTGCTGTGATCAGCGTATGGCGAAAATGTTTAGCAAAATAAAACTGTTACTCAACGCCGTATTTTTCTGGTTTTCAATTTGGATCAAATTCTCTGACTTTCTGGAAATCTGTGTCGATGTTTTGATTTGGATCTTTAACATGTGTCATGCCTGATGAGTTGCAGACGTTGAATCCTACTGGAGTATATTAATACCTACCAAACGAGAAAGCCGTAGCACGCGTCTAACAACATGTTAAATGAGAGTGCTTACGTAGGTCGTACATCACAAAGAAGCAATTCTATATCTCTTATATTCTACCTTCATTTGAGTACTATTTGAGCACTCTCAAATCATTTGAGTACTATTTTCATATTTTAGCATTTTGCAATTTTGATATCAGTGATAGAGTTGTGAAGCGTGCTCCTAGCTTACTAGTTCGGAACCTTACTCGTGGTTTTCAACCTTTTTCTTAAAGGTTCAAAATGTTTAGTAATTTACTGCGGACTCCCACAAAACGTATCATTACTTGTATCGGATCAATTTGTTTCACATGGCAGCTCGTTTTGTTAAGGTCTTCATTCACATGCTGTTCTTTTTACCATGCTGTAACAGATCCTTTACGAATGTAGATTTTTTCTTCATTCAGTTAGGTTATGGAATTTGCTGGCAGCTGAGTGTTTCTTTCTGCATATAGCTTGAATGTTTTCAGGTCAACGCTGGGGGGCGTCAGCATGGTGAGCGCGAGCAGGTCGGCTGCGAACACCACCATCGCGCCGGCCTCCTTGGCCTTGGCGGTGAACGCGCTGTAGTCGAGGACCGCGCCGTCGGTGGCCGGGTACTGGACCATCACGCCGCAGACCGGCTGGTCGAAGGCGAACGACTCGTGGTCGCCGACGATGACCTCGATGCCCATGGCTTCGGCGCGCGTCTGCAGGATCGCGATGCTCTGCGGGTGCAGGCGCTCGGAGACGAAGAAGCGCGCCTCCTTGACCTTGCGATTCACCGCGACGCACATGTGCATCGCCTCGGCGACGGCCGTGCCCTCGTCGAGCAGGGAGGAGTTGGCCATCTCCATGCCCGTGAGGTCGCAGACCATCGTCTGGTAGTTGAGCAGCATCTCGAGACGGCCCTGGGCGATCTCGGCCTGGTAGGGCGTGTACTGCGTGTACCAGCCCGGGTTCTCGAGGATGTTGCGCAGCACCACGGGCGGCGTGATGCAGTCGTGGTAGCCCATGCCGATGTAGCTGCGCCAGACCTGGTTCTCGGCGGCGAGCTCGCGCATGTGGCGCAGCAGCTCGCCCTCGGAGAGGGCCCCGGGAATGTCGAGGTCGCGACCGAGGCGGATGTCGGCCGGCACGGCGGCGTCGGTCAGCGCGTCCAGCGACGCGTAGCCGAGCGCGTCCAGCATGGCCTGGATGTCGTCGTCCGACGGGCCGATGTGACGGCGGATGAAGACGTCGGGATGGTCGAGGCTCGAGGCCTCCGAAGTCTGCGTCGTGGTCATGGTGTCCTACATCACGCTTTTTGTATACTTACAACTACTGTTGCATGGAAACTTTTTACTTCGTTTTGAAAATCAGATCAAAAAGGCCATGAGGAAGTGTTTTGGCGCTGTTGCCCCATGTGTAGTTTATACAACCAAAAAAGCTTTATCAACCAATGACAAAGATCATGTGCCTTCCACAAATTCTAGCTCTGTATTTTATCAATTTTCATGCCAGTGAGAGGCTGGCTATGTTGGCCACAGGACTTTGAGGCTGGTTGACTGAATTAAGCAGCATGTAGCCTTCTTTTTCTTCTTCTTCTACCATCCTACCATCCTTTATTCACAAGATATTGACTCCTGAAAGGAACAACCAGCTCAGGTTTCAAAAACCAAAACACCAATAAGCAATGTGACTCAGCCATAGGACAGCACTTGCTTCAGAACTCAGACTCTGCCAAAGAGTACACAGATGATTTCTTCTGTATCATAGGAAAGGCCAGGTCTGCATTTCATTTGGCCATACTGGAATCAGCCCACATAAAAGCAAGAAAACCTTTGCTTTACAGACAGAAAGATTTCATTTTCTCGCAAGGCCTATTCAATTAATTTTGTTTTAGTGGATGCTGATTGGTTCAAAAACACAAGCCACTCAGGCAGTCCAAATTCTGATTGGCTCTTTCAAAAATGCAGTTGGGTATGCTCTTTCACACACTTCATTTCAGTCATTCTGATGTTAGTTCTATGAGGAGTGTCAGATGAAAAAAGCTTTTAAGTACACAATGTTTTCGCTATTTCATGCAATATATATGTAGATATAAAACATACCCTGGGCACTTACCAATATCCATACCCATTGGTGATTTGCCCGGTTTGTCTCGTTTGAAATTGGGGTCCATAGGAGCCACCCAATATAGGGGCTTAGGCTCCCCATCGTCTTGGGATGCCTCCTCAGTTTGTTGCTGCGGAATAATGAAGTAAGTGATCAAAGCACCACCGATAAAGGCGATAACTAACCAGATTGCGAACAGGTGTTTTTGCATTTTTGACTATCTCGATGTAACAGCCCAACATAAACTCAGTTGGAAAAAACATAGTTTGGCTTTAGTAAAGCGTGTTTTCAGCGGACTTTTTGCGCATTTTTAGCGAAGTTAGCTGAATTTAGACGGATCTATCCTGTTTTATGCGAAATTGGGTGGGCGTGTTAATTCGAGATTATTTGCTGGTAAAAGCGATGGAATGAGTGAGTTAGAGAGTGACCCTACAACAGGATTATTTAGTTCGATGATTGCGGACAATAATGCTGTTGGATTGGAAGCCCCTTGAGTTGGACATTTACAGTCCGAATCACAGCAATCATGTTGGGCTATGCCCTGCATATTGTGATGCGGCATATCTTTTTGATTCGTTTTGCTTTGATTCATATTACTATGATCCATTTCGCTATGATCCATTTCAATATGACCGATTTCAATATGAGTCATCTTGGAGTTAACCATATCAGGGTGGTTCATGTGCTGTGAATGGTCCATGCCAGCAGAATCATCTAGAGACATGTTACAAGTATGATTAGACACAGCAAAAGACTGGCTGGATATCGCCAGGATGAGCAAAATGTAAAATGCATTTGCTATTTTCTTCACGCTGTTATTAATCAACTTGATTTCGTTTACAGGTTTTGAAGTTTTACAGTTAGGCATCGCCATGAAATTAAATGGATTTGCAATCTGCAACCGTCCACCTTCCTCCGTTTTCGTTGTAAAAATACCTAAATTACGAATGAAAAAGAATTAAATTAGAACCCTCCTCTTTATATGGTTAGGTCATCAAATATTACAAATTTCTGGAGTCCGTTTACAAGTAGACGAGCATTTCATGTCATTAAGCTTATATTTTTCAGTAAATTTCACGCAAGCTTTAGATCTTCCGAATAAAAACTTAGTTAACTATGATTCGCAAATACCTCTCATACCTTACCTATATAGCACATGTGCTTGAAATTGCATCGCTTGCAAGAAAAGTAGATTATAAAAAATTTTCCGGCTGTTTAGTCGTGCAGAATTATCCAACTAAACAAAAAGATGAATTACTTTGGTACATGAGTTTTTTTTCAGCTCTCGATCCGCAAATATTGTTTTATTATAAGAAATTCCACTTAATCATCTGCACGCTGTAATACTATCTACTCAGATTCTCGAGCTAATTCCTTTAAAACAGTTTGCAGGAACTATTGTTTTTTATATAATGTAAAACGAATTCACTAAATATAGGAGAATGTACAATACCTAAAATCACATATATTTACAGATGAAAGGATATGAGTGCTATTGCAACACTGATGCACGTCAAATTTTAAAATCCATTCTACAGTCGAGATTTTGATTCAATTTATTAAGGTGTTCCATGCCCTCTTGCCATGAATAATTAACGCCTTTACTATCCTTAAGAATTTTGATAACATGCATTTGAGAGGGTGGACCCTGTCCCATATGGGTACAGTCTAACCCACTAGAAAATTCTCTGGTAACTGTCAAGAACATGTAATACTGTCATAGGCCGAACATCACATCCAATGTACCAAGTGCTAACTAACGAAATGTGCTTTTTGCCTAAAGTGATGAAAGGATGCAAGAACGGCAGTTAAAAATGTTTCGCTTTACATGCTGTAACCTGGTGGCCTGTTTAAAGAAGAAACAGAAGACTATTATTAAAACCAACCAAGCTTTCCAAGATTACCCACACAAAACAAGCTATGAAGCGTCTAAATCGACCACAGATATCTAAACAAGCAGGTTGGCTGAAGGCAATGCTAACTTGACCAACTTGGTTTTTTTCCTCATTTCACAGTTTGATGCATCTCTACATGAGGGTATAGGCCAGATGTTCATTGTATGAGTAATGTAGATTCTATGCCTATAAACCTAGTAGTTAGCCAAGATGTGGTCACCCTTTTTTTTAGCATAATGTTTACACAGTTATTTCAGTTAGGACAGCTTTTCAGATTGAAGTAGCTGTGTAACCACTTATTGTCTCAGTTGTGATTCTCTGACACCCCTAAACATAAGAAGTTCAAATGTGGAAGAACTCTGTATTGACCTCTTTATACTATTATCATGAAGATGTGAAAAAGTGAGGTTTCAATTTTGCTGAGGAAGGCCTGCTAGTTCGGCTGTAAAATCTGACACATCAACAGTATTTTTTTTGTGGTTATTGCTGACCTAATGAAACATTGGTTTTTCTCATCTTTCTGACAATGGTGATGAAGAAAACAATCCCTTAAGGGGTCCCCACAGTCTCTCAATCAAAAACCCCTGATGGGCAGTAGATCCGACCTTGAAACTACCTTAAATAAACAGGAAAAAACACAAAATTGGCTAGCTGATAAATAAAGGGCAGCTGGGGAGTCCAAGAGAGCCACTCAATTAAGGCTACCGGGTAGAGAAGAAAGCCATGTGGCAGACTCAACCGCCAAGGAGGACTGCCTCTTGCGGATTATTGGAATCATCTGTCATTAATGAGAACAGATACTACATCCATTCCTTGCCAAAAGTCCGAGAAAGGATTCCCAGACCTTCGTTAAGAAACATTGACTTTTAGTGTGTTCGTAATTCATGGGCGAACGGCCAAAGGGCCTGAAGGGGGCTGCAGCCCCTACAGTTTGTTAAAATGCTATATTTTTGGGGGCCAAAAATTTTTGCAGGTCCTTTCATAATTCCTTAATAAGAAATAAAAATGAAACAATTTTAAGTCTTACCAGCCCTCTAAATTAGTGTCGGCATTCCTGCCGAACTGAAGTGCTTTTAGTTGATTTATGTCCTAATAATTTTCCGGCAAATAACCCACAGCTACTCAATATTTTCCGTACGTTGCGCCTTTGTCGTAATTTATGCAATGTGGTGCAAACTAAAAAGTTGGGTGCTTTTTGGCATAAATAAATAATAAGTATACATACAGCAGGTTTTCAGGCATGTACACTCTTTTTTTTAATAAAAAAATTTGTTGTTTAGTGCTTGGGTCAAAAACGCCCCCAAAAGTTGTTTAGTAGTTGTTTTCAGATTATACTGAGTAAACATTAAAACCTTAACTGGAGGTCTGAGGCAAAGTCAACGCCCAAATTGGCCCGTGTATTTCATATAGATATATAAAGGAGAGCAACCACTATCTTTGTACCATTATCTGATATGAAGATACAGTATTTATAAAAGTATGGCCGGGGTGCATTTTTAACGATTGGGGTCTCCTTTAAACATATTAAACGCTGTTTATTTGAAGAGAAAGGAGGTTTCTCTGGAGCAATAGAGTTTGTTTTTTCCACAACATTTGACTGATTAATATTTGGTAGAGAATAAAAATATGTTCTTTGCTATTATTGTATCTTAAACTGCGAAATACTTTGTTTCAGTATACGTTCTAATATGGCTGCAATCACGTCTATCTCAAATTATGATAATTTGATTGTTTATTTCTGATATCCTTTGTATAGATGGAGGAAACAAGAGTAATAACAGCGAATTTTTTAACTTTCGATGTCTCTGATGGCTGTAAGCATCAGGAAAGGTTATGTTGAGCCCATGATAAGTTGAGAAGTTAAGTCTGTAATTTATGCTTTCAGGGGACAAATGATTTGAAAACAAAATGTCTTGGTTACAAATGCATAAAATACATAAAATATATTGCATTTTGTAGGCTTAAGTAATGCAAAAAAAGGTTATTGACTAATTAGATTGAAGAACCACTGTTGTTACGTAAGAAAATCAGGTATATTTATCTTATTCAGAGACAAATAAATAATTTATAGTCTATTGTTAATCAACCTACATTCTCTGTTTTTTCTATATTGTGATCGGTAAACTCTCACGTGTTTTGGGTAGGCGAGAAAAAAAAGTAAGGTGAAGTACGGATACGTTCAGTACCATAAGAAATTTAGTACAGAAGAAACTGAACGAGAGAACATAAATTTATCTGAAACAATATAACATGAACAACAGAAACTAGATGATATGGAGAAACATTACTTATCTACCATTCCAGACCTTATGATATCCTGAGCAACACCAGCAATACCATTTCTGTTTTTGACAAGATCTTTCATGCCCACTTAGCAGCTTCGCTTCCTTGCAAGCACGTCAAGTAGAAGAATAACAAATATAAAGGTGTTTTTGATCTGATGAAAACATCCATTTTGTAATTCATGAGTGCTTTTCACAGTCTTTACGTCCCTACAATGTAAGTAAAATTAAGCAGTTGCAAAACGTTTTGGTGTTCGTTTGTAGTTGTTTAAAAGTGGAAATGCGCTTTTGGTTAAAATATTTTAAAAGAATTAAAGGAAGCTAAACTTGGCATTGGAAACATAATACTAGTGTTACAATAACTAATGTTGAGTGGGGAAGAGAATAAATGATTCTGGTAAAGGAAAAGGGGTTTTGGCATTATGAAATTGTAAATTGACTACGGAAAATAGTTTAATCTAGGTAGACTCCGTCTATGGACGCGTTAACGATTTTGTACACGATATGAAACATGGATTGATATGAGAGCTTTGTGTAAGTTCATAATACAGTTCATAAGAAGGTTATTATAAAGATGTAAATCTAAGTGGAAGTAGACTGGTTATCACTGTGTATAGAACGTTTATCTCGTTCAATAAAAGTGTGCCGCATGTGGCATATCATATAACAGTTGCGTTCTGTCCAGCACTTAATTGAAACGAGTCAGAAGTGATGGTTCTAAACACCAAATATCAATTGCGTCTTACGGCGGCAAGACAGAAAACAAACATTTCAAATACTAACAGACAATAATATGAAAGTATGGAGAAAACATGTAAAATGGTGAAAGCATTGTGGTTTAGGCTCACTGTACGCTGCAACCAGATGTCTGTCATTTTTAAAGATCGAAAACTTCCAATCCAGCTCAAAGTTCGACCCCTAAAATGTTTCGTTTGCCCTGTCCTCATGTACGGATGTGAGTCATGGACCCTCTCGGCAGCTGCGACAAAGAACTTTGACCCTACTGAGATGTGATTGTACCAAAGGATGATGTGCATCTCCTACACAGCACACGAAACTAACATCAGCGTGCTACAGCAAGTTAAGTAAGAATGAAAAGCCCTACACAATACCAAGAAACGACAAGTTAACTTTGTTGGTCACGCCATTGGAAAAGGTGAGCTCGACGAACTAAGCATGGCTGGCAAAGTCCAAGTTAAAAAAGCCAGAGGCGGCCAACTGCTCTTGTTCCTGAACCAGCTTAAAGTGAACGCTGGATTAACATCTCCCGGAGCCATTCGGGACACCGCAAGAAAACGAAACCTGTATCCGAAGATGTCATGTGTCGCCAAAAATTTGAATAAATAAGGGCACCCAGAGAAAGAGGGACACGCTGCAAATTGTCTTAAGATATAACCCCAAACTCCAAAGAAACGCAGAGCATTTTTAAAATATTGTCTGCAATACATCTCATTCTTTTATATCAAGCAGATACATAGACGATTACTTTCTCGATCTTTTTCCATGATTTAACCACACATTTTACTTGTAATTCATGACGTGCAGGTTTGATGATTCCAGCTTTTGCGTACTCAAAATCGCCATTACGATACCATTCATTGTAATATTCGCGAAGGAAAGATTTAAAAGGTTTATTTATTGAGACATCAAGTGGCTGCAAGAACTTTGTGCAACCTCCTGGAATCACTGCCATAGTTGTTTTCAATTTACGTAATTGTTCCTTTATATCTTCAGAGATATGACATTTAAAGGAATCCCATACTAAAATCTTGCAAAGAATGCAAAGGAACCCCATACTTCACGAACCTATTGAGCCCTAAGTTCATCATTCATCCACCCATTCTTTGAAAACTTTACAACGGATCCATTGATCGCAGCAATTTTCGGTCTGACTTTTAAGCCAGGTAAAACAACGAATGTCTTGATCTTTGTGCCATCTGCTTTAACAGCCAAGCACACGACGATACATTGCTATTCGCGATCAGTTGTTTTGATGGGAAAGTCTTTTGAACCTTTCATGTCGCACTTGGCATATCTGCCCATATAGGTGTTTCATCCTTGTTAGGAACACTTGATAGTGAAAAGTTAAATCTTCCGCTGCTTCTCGCAAAACTTTATGAAGTTGGCTATTCTTGACAAAGCATCTTTTGACATCGTTTGACCTGTGGTGGGTCGTCTTGTTACAGATAAATTGCCACGTTTCAAAAATCTAAACAACCAACCACAATTTGCTTGAACGTCCTTGTTGCCATGATTTTCAGCGATTTCTAAAGCCCAAGTAGATATGAGTTTCTTTCGCTGCTTTTCATTTTACTCTTGAATGTTGTTCTCTCTTCCTTTGCATGCTCTTTCCTCTCCAACATTTTCTCATTTTTTGTATCACGATATCGAATGACATTTCACAAAATTACCCGATTTATTGCTTTACAATAGTGCCCTGTAAGTTGCTCAAACATCTGCTGAAACGCTCCGTTATGATTTTTCAGTAAGTCAATTTACTGGTGTTGTCACCATTAAAAAATTAGTCCTTCAAAAAGTTCGCGATAATTGCCAATCTTCCAAGATTCGTCCATTGACTTGGTAATATTACCAGTGGAGTCAAACACCTGAAAGAGTAAAGCATTACCTGATTAATCATTTTTATAAAAACGAGTTTATGTAAAAGTACCGTACTTCTAATCAGTCAATCGCAGCTAATAAATCCATGTATCAGGTACAACGTATCATAGAGGAAAAATTTCGCGCCTTGCAGAGCATCTAAAACTGTGCAGGGACAAAGTTTCTTGTCTGAAAGGTTACACAGGCTAGGAAACCTACAGGACTTTCCCTGTTTAAGAGAGTATCTAGGTATCACCCATCCACTGGGTCCGCAGGTTGGGGATAGGGAAGCAGCCTTCTGGTATGGAGATCAGCGGCGAACATATAACCAGTCCTAAACAAAGTCTTGTGTTGGCTGATGACAATGCCATTGGCCCTCGAGTCAATTTACGTCGTAATAAAATAACAGTTCACGAAAAAAAAAATCAAATAGTTTGTTTGTGGTACAAAATAAGAATATTGCACGAAATAGCGAAAACATTGTGTACTTAAAGCTTTTTTAAACAAAAATGACAACATTAACAACAGCAACGATGTAACCAAAATTATATTCACATGTATCACGATATTATAAAAAACGGAAGTCCCTTCTCCCCTCCCCTCTCTTTTTTATGAGCTTATGTCCTCAGGTAAACGACACTTTTAGTCACCGAATACCAAGTGTTTGAATACGATCTACAAACTGTAGATTTTTAAAATGCCGGCTGATAGTTTTGATGCGGAGGCCAAAAACTGCTCAAGTCTTTCCAATACGATGACGCCGACGCTATGATCCACTCCACTTGATAAGCAGGGCCAGTTTTACTTAGCAGCCAGTAAGGAGACTAAGACCCTGTTTACATGGATACGGATCCTAATGGATCCGTACCAGAACTGGTACGGATTGGCCTTGCCTTTAAAACGGGACCAGGCGGTGCGAACGCGTTCGAATCTGCTAACCATATCAGTTTGGGTCCACTTATGAAAGTGGACAAGTTTAGATCCAATCCCAATGACGCATTGGAACAGATACAAACTGGTACGGATCGAAAAGGAGGCGACAAAATCTCCCACTGTGAGGTACATTTGATGTCATTTGCATTCAGGTTCTATCTTGGTTCTAATATTCACCCGTTAGCCATAACCACCTATTGTTTGCATTTCAACCTTTAACTTCACCACATTACTTACAACAATGGTAGAAATCGCATGCTGAGCTCTGGAGCAAATGGATACGATCCCGGCCGAAGACTCTACAGTAAGGTGTTTAGACGGGGTCCGATCCATTTGGATCCGTGCCCGTGTAAACAGGGTCTAAACAGCATTTGCGGGGCCCAGTAAGGAGCGGGGGGTTATAAATTTCAAAAAATTAATAAGCGGGGGGAGTACGATTATTTGGCACTCGAAAGTATTTGCTTATAACACGAGTGAAAGAGAACATTTTGCTCATAGACTTGTGTTTCTTACGCAAATAATTTTCTGTCCTATAGAAGCAAAACTAAAGTATTGCAAACTAAGTATATTATATTTAGTGTTCTACTTTCTTCAGAAACTTTAAAAGTGGCATTCAAATTAATTATTCGGAAAACATTTTTACCACATATACTATTCAAAGAATAATTTCAAAGAAGTTTTCAAAAAAAATGTCAAACAGAAAGTTTCGCTAACAAATTTCAGGAAAAATTACCAAGTTGCAGCACAATGACTCCAGGTTACGGAGTTATGAATACTTTTACTGTATTAAAGGCCTCCTAGCCCCCCCCCCCCTAACGCCGTTAGTAGGGTTACACCATGCGCCCGTAGTAAACAATGCACCGAGCATGATGCTGCCGAATATACAACATGTAGCATAACATTACTATGAGTTTATTTCATTCATGACCATACTACTGCGTGCTTTGGAAAATTCTTCCCTTACACTTGGAAGACGGTAATCTAGCATTCGCGTTTGAGACCCAAGTTAAAATGATCCGCAACTAGATTTATTCTATTACAGGCGAAGTAATTCTAGCCTTCCATGATAGTTCTGAAAAATTACAAGTAGTATAATAATAAAAGGTTGAACATTTTTAAACACAATGAAATATTTCAGTGACGTGTGTGAACCTGGTGCCTACGATATTGCTGTGTTTTGCCTTCAAACTTTAAATCATGCCTATCAAAACCTTGTTAAATGAACCCAGTTCATAATTTTATGAACTGAGCAAAATTAATAGCGTTTCCTTAAGGCCTTTTCCAAATTCAAACAGCCGTTTCTCGCAGCTGATATGAGATTTGAACGCGATATTTACGGGCATTTGGTGGCAAGGTTAACACTGTGATATAGTTATAATTGCGATTTCTCGAAAAAGGTTTTTTGTGACGTCATCACTTTAGTACGCTATTGTACTGAAAGTTTGTCCAGTCAAGCCATATGTTTGGAGGCTAATTTTCAAAAGAACATAAAGATGGATGCTATTTCCACTCGTGGCAGATACGCAACTTAACCGCATGCTAAAACCGCCTAAGTTACACGGTAGCAACGAGGTGACCACCACAATATTTTCTACTTGATGCTGAAAATCTTTCAACAGATTTAGAGTTATCACCTAAAAAGGACTCCCTCGACCAAAGATACTTGTAAATTAATTTGACTTATCAAAAAATTTTGCGTGATACGTCCAATAGTATAGACATTTTACAGCGGCATTACGAAAACACTGTATTAGGCATGTCGTTGCTACCATGTAACCAAGGTCGTTATGGCCTAACGAGCATTTCCGGTTTAGTCGCGTATGGGTAGCAGTTGCACCCAATGTTATGAATGAGGTTCACTTCTACTAATTCCACTCCTTCTTCTTCTACTTTCCGTTATAGATTTCCAATTTAATAAATAGGGCAAACATAGTTAAACGTACCAGATAATCTAGACCTTTAAATTCATCCGGCAACGGTGTTAAACGTGTGATGGGAATGGTCCTTGGAAAGGGTGAAGATACAGAGATGAAGGCCATGATTAACCCATTGTGGCCCGTTACACCGTTACAGAAATACTTTAAAGACGAAAGAAAGCATAACCCCTATCAACATTGTGGCCCATCATCATGTATGGCCGGTGTCACTGCACGAAAGCCCATCGTCACCTGTGAGGGACGGTAGTATTTTGGTCTCAAAAGCCCAGCGTCACATGTACGTGATGCTCAGTATTGGCTCATTCTCTCGTTGTTCCGACGTGATTGGGTAGATAAACAAATACCAGTGTATTCCTGAGACAATAAGCTATTGAATGATACCAAATATGCAGTAGGTTGCCATAGCAAATTCTTGAGCAATTGTCCGCAACATCAGACAAGTTAATTTCGAGTAGCGGTTACAATTGGACCACCGTTGCAAATCACGATCGCTGATCGTCTCGACTAAATTATTTGAATTTGGTTATTTGAATCCAACAAACAACTACTTACGTAGTACATTTAACATTTCTTAGTGGATTTTATTACAAAATATGTGTAGATATCGGTGTATCGATAGTTTCAGTGAGTCATCTTTACGTCTTCTAACCAAGTGAGTGATCGCGGCCGATAGAAGCAACCTTCGAAGTATATCTAACCGATATTTAGGAAGTATTCAGGATTTTAACTACAGAAAGAGGCATTCTAGGTCTCGACAGGTAAATAGTTGATTATTTATATGTTGAAAAACGATCTGTCTTACTCAAATTTTCAGGTTTTGCCCGTCTAACTACTACTTGACGGTGGCAATAAAGCGATGAATCACACTTTAAAAATAAATTGAATGGTTTGGGTAGAAATGGTAAAAATAATAGAAATATATAATAACGAAGTTAAGCATTAAAGGTAAAACGTTGTTGAAGTTATAGCTGTTGTAAAAAAAGTACCTTTTGGCTCGAGTTTAAACAGGCATGCCTTGTTACTACTTCAGTGCGATGTCACTAATTTCACAGTAGTTATACGACGTTTTATAAGTTATGTTATGTTACAATGCAGAAATACGTACAAAGGGTCTTTGTAGCGTAGAATAAAAGAGCTCTTTTTTGTTATTTATTGACGCTGTTTGATAAAGGTAAAAGCTAATTTTTATTTTGCAACAATAGGAAGAGGTGCAAATGAAAACAAATTTCAAAGTAAGTACAGCTTAATGATCATATCCTGTAAAAATAGTTAGAACCAAAGAAGCAAACTGTAGTATATTGAAATTAAACTGTATTTGCTGCATGCTAAAACCACTTATGAGGAGCAGATTTCATTTAGGGCATTCCCTTACAGTGAATATTAATTAATTAATTTCCCGGCACCCACTGACTGGAGAAGAATTTGCAAAAAATCTCCGCCTTAGCTTTTGAGCGTTGATGGCTCAATGGTTGAGGCGTTGGTTTAGAATCATGAGGTCGTGGGTTAGATCCGGTCAGCACCGTTAAATTGCAAGCTATTGTGGTAATGCTCCACTCTTTGAGAATTATATATATTACTCAATATATATTTAAATCGTAGTTTACCTTTACATCAGTTTATTTATATTTTTGGTAGGTGCGGTAATCACAATGTCGTGGCAAAGACAAACCATGTGCAAGTATCGTGACTTTAAAAGCCTGGACGACGATTCACAGTCTGATTCGCGGACCCTAACAAAGGCAGGAACTTGAAAATTTGTATTGTTTCTTGTATTGCAAAAGTAGTTTTTGTAAAAATGTACCACACATTGGCAAAATAAACTTAATGATTTTATTGTATCAATTGTTATGACAAATTAATTATAAGCCCCAAAATAACTCCAATTAAATACAGACAACTATGGGAAGATGATGCCTTAAAACAGCAAATGAAAGACTTATATAATTGTAGTAGTCATACAGAAATAAGAAATACCCAAAAAGTAAGAAAAAAAGGCGGACATTTCTAAAGAATATATACTACAAAGAGCTAGGCGATTGAATTTTAATGCTGCAGGAGCACGAAATGTCAAAAAGGAATTTAGCATGGCTCAAAAATACGTTGAAGTCAAATCAGCTTCTAAATTACCTTAATACACAAACTTAACGTTGAACATTAATTAACGTTTTTGGAATTAAAACACGTTAATTAAATCCAGATGCTGACGCTAATTTTTGAAACATTAATTTCAACATAGCACTAATTTTTGAAACGTCGATTTGTGCCAAACGTTTATACAAATATGGGCCCCATGTAAAATTTTCCTTGGCGGCAATATGTTGAAATCTCAAAAGGAAAAAATTGGTTATTTTGCTGCGCCTATAGATTTTGTTCATAAATTTGAGCCCCTTAGTTTCACAAGTATACCACGATACCACAGCATTGTGTGACTTGCTATTGACAGGATTGGAGGTATATGAAATTTGGAGGGAAAGTCCTATAGTGAATATGGATTTTTTTAAACAACCCCATAACGGACTGTGACCCATTCCAAAAAGCAAAAAAGCGTCTTATTTTCGTTGTGAAAACAAAACGAATAGTGCATTTTTGTACAGTGTAATTTTTGATTGTTCAAACCTAACATTTTCGAACGAATTTATGACATATTACCAACATCTAGGCGTTTTCAAACAAAAACCTAACTTTTATTTCGTAGAATTACGTTCTGTGCATACTAGCCTTAATAAACTGTATGGCTTGTTAACCGTACGTCTGTTAAGGTACGGCTACTGTAAAATGAAGAATAGGCTTTTAAAATTATTTGACGAGATCCTTGGTATTTTCCTCGTCCTCTTTTGTTATGCAAGTAAAGCAGCGAACGGGGACGACGATCTCTATGCAGCAGATGATACAGAATTTATTTTTAGGCATGTGGAGCAGGGAACGGGCGATCTCTGTGTTCACGTATGCAGCAGATGATGCAGATTCTACTTTTATCGCATGTGAAGCAGGGAACGGGGACGGCGATCTCTGTGTTCATGTATGCAGTAGATTATACAGATTCTATTTTTAAGGCATGTGGAGCAGGGAACGGGGACGGCGATCTATGTGTTCACGTATGCAGCAGATTATACAGATTCTACTTTTATCGCATGTGAAGCTGGGAATGGGGGCGGCGATCTCTGTGTTCACGTATGCAGCAGATTATACAGATTCTACTTTTTAGACCTGTGGAGCAGGGAACGGGGACGGCGATCTATGTGTTCACGTACGCAGCAGATGATGCAGATTCTACATTTAAGTGATGATGCCCCTCCCCCCAGACCAATGGAGCTGGCTCCGTGCTTGGGTGATGATGATGATGATGATGATGATGATGATGATAATCGTTTTGTTTTAACTCAATACCTTTGTTGGTAATCTTTACAAAAACGTTTCCTGCAGTTGTCACCAGGCCGCAGGCGTGGTACATGGGACAGCAGGATTCGATATACTGAAGTGTTTAATCTGTATACTTAAAAATATTGATAATGATAATAATATATAAACACACACATACAGCAAAAATAGTTAAGAGAGAAAGAAATTAATTACATGAAAAGTAACAGCTCCGGAGAAGTCCAGTCATTGTTGCGCCTATTAAAAATATAATACGATGCTCTTACAGCTACTTCCGAACACTTATAATAATAATAATCATCATCATCATCATCATCATCATCATCATCATCATCATTATTATCATAATTATAGTGTTGATAATAATAATAATAGTAAGTAAATAAGTAATAAAATAATATTCAGTGCCAATGCAACTCGTAAATACGCTTAGTATATATTGGTCTCGGGAAGAGACCCGGCTAATTACTAAGAGAAATGCAGATACTTAAAAAACTTCGATATATAATAATAATAATATACAGGAGCCTTTCAAATTACATTGGCTCTTCATCTCCCTTAAGTAGATATATGCAAACAATAAAATAACAGCGACAAACCGATGCGACCAAACTATAAATATACAAACAAGTAGGGTTCGCCATTGCAGTGGTCCGTAGTCTTGGTTCCGAAAAGGATATCAAGAAATCCGCAACCTATTAACGATTGGGGCCAACCAGAGGAGCTACTTGTATGCAAGGATTGTGGAAACAAAGGTGAGTTTGAAAATTATGCTTGGCATACAAAAATAAAGATCCTCATTTTTTAACCACTTTGACAAAATGTAGTGTTTCAGTATTGAATGGTTTAATCAATTCCACTTCTTACAGTAAGTCAAATTCCTATATTTTAAACAACTTTGAAATAACATGAACAGACTGCTATACTGTATAATCAGTATCAGAAGTTTGACTTGAACAATGCTTTAATGAGAAATACCCCTAGTCCTTCGTTACTATGTAGTGGATGGATTTGTATACACGTCAGCCCTCTCACTTGGTCACTGCTTGCCCAGGCTCTACAATTTTAACATTTCATTGAGTAACAGATTCATTTTGGTAAACGTTTTTGCCAGACACTGGTTACATCAATTGTCAAGACTGAGGTGAGAAGGCTTTTTGCAAATAATTTATAGGAAAGGGAGTACTGAAATGTGCCAAGGAAGATAGCACACACGTGAGCCAAATGGTTTCTTTCACTCCTGTTCCTGAGAATCGAGTAAGTTGTAAGTTAAACAAAATCTTTTTGTTGGCAGAAGACCCGTCTTTTTTGAACTAGTGCATCTTCTGGGGTGGCAAGATAAAAAGGAGATTGTGCTTTAGCTGGTACACTACGTGAATTCTCTAAGTAGTTGGTGGCACTTGGTGGATTTTCCATCACAGTTTATTGCAAGCCTGCATTCAGTGATTTGTACTAAAGACAGGACTCCATTAGTTCAGCACATCCCTAATTTTATTGTGTATATACCTTGATATTCATTTACTAAACAGAAGGGAGAAGTAGGCTAACATTACATTTAAATCAGCTAAGGCCCTTTCAGTATAGATTAGAACTCAAAACGTACCCATTCACGATCATTAACATGTCGTAAATCTGTGCGCAGGTAACTTGTTGTGACACTGATGTTGCATGAACAGGTAAGGCAGTATATTTTTATGTAACAAAATAGGGCTTGCAAAATCTACGTAGCTATTGTGTATTTTTCTCCTAAATAAGAATTGAATGCAAAACGACAATACCTTATTGATTAGATGCCTTGTCCTCTTTACCTACATTCTTTACTGCACGGTATTGGCTTTTATATGTTAACAACATGCGCGTTTTGTGGCACAAGCGACTTTACACAGCATATTTGTATCCTTAAGGCCCCCTCCCCTCCCTTCTTCTTACCCTGCCTGTTAGACTCCTAAGAATAATATCACAGCAGTGGGTCATGTGGATGTACCTAAATTATGTCCGTGTTAACAACCATTTTTTGGTCTTTTGTCACAATACATCAGGCACTACAAGAGACTGCTCCGGCGCAGAACTGTAATCTCAAACCCACGGGCTATAGGCTGCTGTCCCTAGGATGTCGTTTCTATCTAGGTGGCAAGGTTGGGACTACCCTTTGCCGCCAGTCGCCACTGGTGAGTGCTAATTGTGACAATTAGCTAGAACTGGAAGGCATCGATAAAAAGGCATGTACTTGAATGATACAGTTCCATTTATTGTAAAATTACACTCTTCTCAAACTATATACAGCCCAGGTTTAAGGAATAAATATTGTACAGCTGGTTACAAGCTTGATTAAATATTGATATTAACATAAAGACTTGTTGTTTACAATGTTTAAATTTATTCATCAGCAGAGTAAAAAAAATATCCAACTAAACCATATAATTTATATTGGATATGTCACTCAAAGATCCTATAGATTGGTTGCTTTGTTTACAATTTACTTCAGCTTATGTGCAAGGGCATTCCATTGGCAGTCAAGAACGAATCGAAAAAAGAAAATACACAGTGATGACGGGTGATCTGTATTATCAAATGTTGGATATATTTTACCACTAACCTTTGTTATAGAAACTGAAAGTCCTAAGAATGATCTATATTTATCTAAAATGATCAATGATTCACTCTTTGTGCTCGGAGGCACTTCAGACAAAGAATTGAATGTTGTGTCAAATAAAATGACAATCGTTGAAGGGGAATTCACACTGTAAATACCACAGTCGCTCGTTAGGCTGCTGATGTTTGGAAATTGCTCGAGGTCACATGTCCTTGAATTTACTCCCTGGTATGGGAAACTCCGAACCATATTGTGGGAGAAACAATGGAAACGTACATGCAGCTAAAGATTATATTTAAATTAAATGTATGGAAGTCTTAGGGCTACTTGATCATCAGTTGGAGGGCCTATCAAACAAAGCAAGGCAAATTGAGTTTCTGCAGACCTTCCCAGGGGGCTAGGAAATATCAAAGTAGAGGGGATGTTTACGGAACTAACAACAGTGATTGTATCGTGAAAGCATCTTTATGATAACATCTTTATGATAAAAACATCTTTATGATAACATTGATGAACAAACATACACTTTTTTCAAATCTAACTTTTGAATTACCCACTTTCATACATTAATTATTGTTATTCCGTATGACAGCCCAAAAAGTAAAGATTTTTTCAAGATTTTTATTTTTATGGGAAAATTTGTTTTTCTACGTGATAAAGCTTATCTTAAACGTCCTATATAAAAATATATTTATAATATTTCAATTTTTTGATGATACTTTATGGTTTTAATAATATTCAGTATAGTAACGGTCAAAATATGATAAGAGAACATCAATATGATAACCATTATTAAATTCAGAAGTGAATCATTAACCCTTTTAGAATTAAAGCATTTAAAACAAGAAGTTGTAAATTGGATAAAGTTTTTTTGGTGATGACTATTTTCAAGATTCTAGAAATTACTTTGAAGTTCAGTATGATTATTTTCCAAAGTTTTTCCATGACAGACATCATATGAAAATCAACCTTGACAGCTTTCCAGAATTAAATATATGTTCTAAAAATGAAGATGCCATAGGAAAATTAGTTTTTCTCGATCGTTTTAATTTTGTGAATAAAATGATCTGACATGACATGAAAGTGCATAGTTGACATTGTAAAATATTAAAATAATATCTTTGTATGCTTTTTGTGATCCAGATATTAGCAATTCTATGTACATCAAAGAGTCTAAATGATATGTACCATATTAGTGTATTTATAATCTAGCAAATAAGACATACATCATTATACAGTGATAATAAAAATCAGTCATAAAGTAAATGAGAGCAGAAAATATACAGTTACTTATCGCGTTATATTGTTATCTCCATGAACTGATGAGTGATATTCTTTTTTTTTCTTGACTACACAAAGGAAAGAAATGGCTTTGTGTTGCTTCCAAAAGTTCTGTAATGACTTTCAATCGACAATATTTGTCCGATTACTTCCAGCATTACCTCGCGGATTTCCACGTTTGCTATCAGAAAGTTTTGTTTACTACAGATTGGAGCTTGGACTCCCTTCTGAAACTACCTCCAAATGCAAGGACCATAAGTGCATATTATCAAGAGTTGTAAGTTAGAAATCGCACATAGTATTTCTAGAAGTTTATATTTTATCTTTGTTTAGATTATCTTGAATTTTATAAGCCACATGTAAATGAGGCTGAAGTAGTAATATCGTCTGGAAATAAACAAATGTCAGACAAGATATACATGTGACTTTTCCAACTTTATCATTATACGAAGTAAGGATTAATCCCGGATGGCCTTCCCCTGCTGGATTGCGAGTAAATTATCAACACCTATAGAATATGTTACATGGTTGAAGATAGTGGAAACTGAGAATTTGCTGTCGGGAGAATAACCGTTTATAGTGCGTTGAAATTATCTGCCAGCATAGATTCTGTACGATTTGTTATCTTCGATCATCAACAAAATGTCTACTCAGCCAGAAGAAGGAGAATCGAATTTAATGTCTTGGACGATTCCAAATCACGTTATTGGTACGGATGATGGTTTGAAAGCAAGTAAAGGAGATCTTCAAGGTCAGGAAGAAAGACCCCAAAGTCGTAAGAACGTTACTATTGTTGAGAATGACACAGCTAATGTTGATACTCGCTTTCCGAGAAGGGTTGTCTTTGTGGATGCTATCGAGAACGGATCAGATGCCACCGGCAAAAAAATTTTGACAAAACCAATAATTTTCAAACCGCTTTACTCTCTTTTACCTGTCTCAAAAAGGGCAGCAATTTATTCTAAAGAGAGACATTTCATAATAAATGACTCATTCTAAAGCAGGAAAAAATTCATCGTACTTGAGTTGGTGATTAAATTTTTTCTTGTAAATCATCATTATCATCATCATCATCATCATCATCATCATCATCATCATCATCATCACCATCGTCATCATCATCATCATCACCATCGTCATCTTTTTCAGCCTGTCATTCTACTGCTGGCAAATGGCCTCCACATCTCCTCCCATGAGTCTCTATCCTGTGCCTTACTGATCCTGTCTTCGCCAAACTCTTCTTCGATGTCGTCTTTCCACCTCCTCTTCGGTCTTCCTCCCATTGGCACCCATTCTGTGGTTATCCTTGCCCATCTGTTTTTATCCATTCGTGCCACATGCTCTGCCCACTGTTTTTTCATATTTTGTGCTGTTACAATAACATCCTTGCATTTCGTTCTCTTCTAACGGTTTCATTGTAAAATACTGATCCCTAATTGCCATAACATTTCCTCTTCTTCCTTATCCAGAGGTGCATGGCTTTCTCAAACTCTTCTCCTATCCTCTCCTATTGTTAAAAATACCAAAAAAGAGAATAGTCAAACAGAACAATGAGGCTCTTACCCACATTCTATAGATCTTAAACTAATTGTGCCGATGCCACTCCCAAATCTTTTTGTAAGCCTAGAAGCACAAGAGCTTCTAACATCAAAACTTTTTGTAATCTCTGAAGCACTACTTGATCTTCCTATCGATTAACAAGCATCTGGAAATGAGTAGTATTGTCTTTAGAACTTTCAAAAACCTTTGCCTTGCGTTCAAAATACAAATCCTTGAACACAAGAGTGCTACTTTCAACTAAAGCAATAATGTAGAAGCAGATTTAACATTTTATACTTCCTTAAACAATGCCGCAAGAAATACAGGTAGCGACCGGTTGTCATCTGAGGCTGATAAGACATCAAGTGTTAAAACGGAATGAACTTAATTTACAATTTGTTCCATCGTATTTCATTCAGAAAATGGAACTAATATTCGAATCAGGGATGCAAGGACAAATCTAAGAAGCGGCAAGGAGACTCCACGTCCTTTTAATGCTCTCTCGTCAATACAAAAGTGTACTTTTCCCTGTCTTTATTTCTAGATATTATCTTCGTTTAATAAGTGCTCTTATAGGAGCTTTCCAAATTAGGGGACTGCTTTCGGCTTCTTCGGTTTCGACACAGCTACTAAGGCTCTAACTCGGGCCTTTTAATTGCACTTCATTTTGTACTTGACTGCTCTGGACAGAGAAAATAACATGTCCCCTGTAAATTCGCAATGTATAAAGACAATATTAGTAGGCATTATAATGCAGTTGGTATGCTAATGCTGTCTAATAATCTTAGATCGTCGCGTATTCAGGTAGAGTCAAGACATAAAATCTCTAAATTCATAACTACGCATATTTTAAAGCACGTTTGATAGATTCTGTTTGAAGGGATTGCTTTGAACAAAGTTGTTGTGGTTATTTCTGTTTGAAATTTGTTTAAACCTGTTTGATAATCAATCAGTAGACATCGTTTGTACATTCTTGATGGAAGCTCACAAACAGGCAGGAGAAGCATCAAGTCAAAAAGGTTGCCTTGGGCGACAAAAATGTGGTGCACCAAAGATCCACTGTGAAAATTACACAATATATTTACAACCAAAAGGGCAGTAAGACCCCGGCTGAGCGCATCAGACTATGGTAAGATCACTTCCACAACTTACTCAGTCAACCATTACCTACAATAACCGAGTATTAACAGGTAATTGGTCGGATAATCTCGGACCCATTGCCCATAAATACTGAACATTTTAATCTGTTGGAATGACAGACTGCAATTAAAACAATGTCTAACAACGAGCCAGGTGGAATCGATGATATCCCAGCTGAATCATGGAAAACTTAAGCTCTATCTTGACAACTGCTTGACGTCTGCAATGACGGAGAATGTCCAATCATCTGAAAACAATTAGTTATAAAGCCCATCCCCCAAATTAAGACCTGAATAATTGTCAAAACTATACGAGAATCAGCCTGATGTCAGTTGGAGTCAAGACTTACGATAAGGTCAAAATAAGGTGAAACCATACTTCGAAAGAATGCTACGAATAAACCAGAATAGTTTCAGAAAACAAACAGTCGGTCAAATACTTATACTGATACCCATTATAGATGAGGATGAAAAAATCAGCAGTGTTGACCTTCATTGATTTTTAAAAGGCATTTGACTTCATAAGAGACACACCTATCTGGTATTCGCCGGCTGAAAATAGCTTATCGGAGTAGGATGAGTGATACGCGAGAGGCAGACCTAAACTTTATTCAGCCATATTCAAGTTTTGTACCACAAACCAACTTTTCAAATATATATTTACATTATACATGTCATTTGGCTTAAAGAAATTCATAATGCTTTTTAAATCAGGTATATATAACTCCTGCAAAATGATTTCATCCCTTTCTAGGATGAATAGAGGAATATATCCCTTTTCTTAAATTTTGACATCTTTAAGGTCTTTTCTAACACCCTTTCTCTATAATTGGCTATCCTTCCACGAAATGGAATCCTAATTGGGGTATACTTTTTTGTGTATATCCCCCCTGTCTTCATGTAAAATTGGTCTTGGGTTGAAAACAAATTTCTGGAGAAAATTAAATCATCAGAACCATCAAAGATTAGCTGAGTCCCACTTTTTATTCCACCCCCTCCCCCCAAATAACACAGGCATCCACAGTTGGGATTGAGTTCCTATATGACTCATTAGAAGTATAACTCATTACTCATTAGAAGCATATACTTTCGGAATACGCCCGTTTTCTCATTTCGCAGATACAAATCTTTGAGACGAACATGACGTTTTCTTTCATTCTTTCTTCCCTTTACATTATCCACCACAAATAACTTGAACTATTGAGAGGGGAAACCAGCATAAAACATTGACAAAAAGTCATTGGCTTACCTGTTGTGGCCCCAATGAAGAACTTTGCAGTATGGACTTACCATGTCGTATCTGTATCCAGACCAACTAATACCAATATGAAAAACACTTTCGTTGAATTGGCCAGCGCTGATTCTGTTTGTCGAAATAAACAAATTTGCTGACACATTGTTTCCCTATGATCAAAGAAGCCGCTCCGAGACCTTGAAATACCGGGTTGAGATCCGGCGGGGCTACGTCTGTCTCATGGGAAGGTGGGCCTAATTAGTCTTTGTTGACTACTCGCCTTGAGATGGTGCCTCACTCTTAGGAGTATTTATTTTGCTCAGTAGTCGCCCCCATTACACTGTACTGGCCTTATTGATTCGACTTGGCAAGTGATCCTACGTTAGGGTAAAGGTCTAATGTTGTCTCCCAAGTCTAACCAATGCCTTTTACCAGTTTATACAATAAAATGTAAGTTATCGAATCTTTCAAAGTTGATGTTAAACATATTATATAAAATGCAGTCAGTATTTCAAGAAATTGACAGGATGATCCACGTTTTGAGCGAAGATATTTGTTTAAAGTAGACCTATTCCAACTTTTGTTATGGTTGCAATACATGAGAGATATTCATCTATTTCTCTCTTATAGTAAATAGGAAGGTTCAATTATAGTATTGCAATACGCTCGAGTATTGGTCCAAATTGAGCTGATGAAGGGATGTACGTACTTATGTACTTCACAAATAATGAGTTGGTGAATAATTAAGTATCTTTTCATACGAGCTATTAGATATAAAGGAGGAAAACATAGATTATAGAAGAGTTAAAGAAAACAATAACAGATAATTGACGTAGCATTGGCAACACCACGGATTGATGACGTGCCAACGAGCTGCTTTAAGGGAAGCAATGAAAACACTTCTATGTCTGGCGTCTTTCCTGTATCTTTAACTAGAAACCTATGTTCACTGGCTCAATCTTCTCTTTAAGGTCATCTGTATGATGTCGCGATAAATGAAATCGATTTTAAAAACAGAACGACCTTTAATCGCTATCGTTTTATTACCCTTTCTATATTTGACCTTAATCTGGAATTCGCTTCCGGCGAAAGTGCCGGTGCACTGGAATTTACAAGGCGAAATCGATCGTTGGGGCAGTAAGTACGAATTGCTGTTGGTTCCCATTTTATTACCATTGCTTACTTACGTCATTTTCCTGGTCGTCCCTAAAATAGATCCTAAAAACAAGCTTGCGCAAATGGGCAATAAATACCACAGCCTAAAATTTGTTCTCACCGCTTTTATGTCGTTTTTAGCGCTGTTTATTATACATGCTTCTAAAACGCAATCCTTGGGCGATCCCAACCTGATCATACTAGGCGTCGGCGTTCTTTTTATGCTGCTTGGCAATTTCTTTAAAACGATTCGATCTAATTACTTCATCGGTATCCGTACGCCTTGGACGCTGGAGAACGAAACGGTCTGGAAGGAAACGCATATTTTAGGCGGCAAACTCTGGTTTTTCGGCGGCTTGGCCATTATTCTCTCTAGTCTGGCTTTAAGTACCAATTTGAGTTTTACTATTTTGATGGTCGTTACGGGCATTATTGTCGTCGTTCCCATCGTGTTTTCGTATTTGAAATACCGAGAGTTGAATCAGACGGTTTAAAGAGGAAGGTAAAGAAGGTAAAGAAGGTAAAGAAGGTAAAGAAGGTAAAGAAGGTAAAACAAGATAAAAGAATATTTCTTCGTATGATCCAGAGTTTGCAAAAAATGAAGCTGCTGCTTGATGAGAACTTACCTCGTCAACTTAAAAAAGACTTATTCTTCTTCTTCTTAACATTAATTTGCATACCTTTTCTTGTATTGTAAGCTCTCAAAACTTCCATAAATTTATCTGTTTTCCTTATATTTTGATCTAGGACACTCAAACTGTCAATATAATCAAGGAGGGTTTTACCTTCCGTTTTGATACCATATTCTCAAGTACCCTTTGTGGTTTCTTAAGATTCCTTGCTTTACTATATTCTCTTAAATATCGAGCCGAAGCTTTTTCAGAAAGTGGTTGTTCACCCTGATAAGAGTACTAACATCGGCGAATTTTTGTAGTTTAAAATTCACCCGAAAATAGGGTATCAATAGTCTTTTAGTCTTAGTTCTCATTCATTTTTAAGCTTTGAGATTTATTCTTCTTAATCTTTGTTTTTAAATCTATCTTACATTATATACTCTTAGAACATCGACTAATTCATTAATTTTGATAACATTCTAATCAAGGACACAAAAATTGTCCGTACATCGTGTAGAGACTGACCTTAACAATGGCATTCACAAGTTTTAAACAACATTACGTTGAAGTTTTTTTCAGTATTACCAGGATTCAGATCACTTTCTACTGCGACTGATGTCTAGTACCAGTGGCAGGCGCAGATGTTTTGAGTGCTTTTAAGGTTCCATCTCCATCATACAAGTTTATAGAAACAAGGATGCCAATTTGAAAATATTTTTCCCCTGAACTTATTTGAGCTCTTAATGACCGTATATTACTCCGTAAGGAGCGACCCGGCTCAATAGTAACCAAAACTCTAAAAAATTGAATTTTGATATCAATAGCTACATCAAAAGAACCCTTATAGCCCCTTGGAAATCGGAATCCATCATGAAGAACCGTGGTCATCCACGCCGACTTGAAACACTGGTATCTATAACAGACGATACTATTACGATAAAGATGCATCAATCATTCTAAGATTGCTACTGCGTTATGCTGATGAGGTGAGTTAAAACCTTTGCATGTTATCTACCGTGTTGTATGTCATAATACATCTTTTAACCAGCTCTTAACAAGTTTAGGATTTCTTATCTAGTTTTGAGTTGTGAGTACGGCGTCGTGTTGGTGTGAGTTAAAAAAACAACAAATCATTGGTTTTGGTAACAGATTATTGTCACAGATACTGCGGGTCATCTGAACTAGACTATTAGTCAAAATGGAGGACTGGCCCATTCATTCAAAAAAGAATCGAAGATAATATGTCTGGACTACATTTTATCATCAGTCATTGTGAAGATGATTCTATGGCAATCTCTCAATCAAAAAACCACAGATGAAAAGTGGGCCCGATTTTGTAACTACTCGATAAACAGTCAAACTACCAAACAGGCTAACTAATAAATAAAGGACGACTAGGGCGCCCAAGGGCAACGCCCCTTAATTTCGGTTACCGGGCAGAGAAGCAACACATGAAGCAGGCTATACCGCTCAGTAGGACCATATCTTACGGATCATGGAAAAAATCTGTTATCATTCAGAACAGATACTACATCTATTTATTGCCGAAAGGCCCAGAATCTGGTTCTATGGCAATTTCTCAATCAAAGACCCCTGATGAGCAGTGGGCCCGACATTGAAACTACCCTAAATAAACAGAAAAACCTAGCGGACGGCACTTTTCCACCCACGTTTGACATGTAATCACTCCATTTTAAAAGACCTGTTCCTACTTACAAAAAAATTAGCTATACTAACTACAAAGATTGTAAAATGCTTAGAGAACTATAAATCTATCTTATACGCGTGATTAATTTTAGCTTAACAATTTCTAACTATTATACCCCTATGTCTAACCAGTTTTATTATTGTTTTTAGAACCGCGATTATTTATCATAGCATCATTTTACAATTTGTATTCATCTATTTTTCTTAGGTAGACCTGGGAGACAGTGGAAAGACGACTTGAAACAGTGGACGGGAAAAGGACTGGCAGAACTCAAGAAAATAGCGGTGGACAGAGAGAGGTGGAAGTGCAACGTGCATCAGTGGGTGCACCAACGGCCATGATAGGATACGGAGAAGAAGAAGTAGAAGTAGAAGAAGAAGAAGAAGAAGAAGAAGAAGAAGAAGAACTTTTACGTGCAGTATGCATACTTTATAATACTTGTAAATAAGCATTGTTACTCATCTTCTTATTTCACTTGAGAATGACAACAGCGAGTGCCGAAAGGTCGTGTGCAACATTAAAATTTTATATAACGAAATGGATTTCTTTCACTGTGTTAAGAAAACTCTTCAACGGACGCGTAACGTTCAAAGAACTTGAACGAACAGCAATTACGCTTGAAGCCTGGTTCACGTAGGAGCTAAATCGAAGAGGAGGGGCAAACAATGAGATCGTTTTACTTTACTTCTGCTGATTCACATGCCCGATCCAGTCATAGCAAGCGTAAATAACCAAAACGTAGCATATAATTTCACGCTTGAATTTGTAGTTTGTACTTAAACAAAAAGGAGCTATGTTACCTCATTTGACAATGGAAGCAAAGAGTGCCAAAATGTTGTGTTTGAATAAGAAAAAAAGATTTACCATGTAGTAACAAGATGGTTTTCATTCGTAGTCCTTCGGACGTTACAGGCCAAGCAGTCGTACAGAAATCTAGAAAGAATATCAGTTCAGCTAGTTAAAATTGCAGAGGGACTTAGAATTCAAAAATTCTGCTTATACAATGATATGCTTCCGAAATACACTAGATAGTGATAAACTAACTTATATTAATGGAGCAGCAAGCAGCAGAAGTTAAACTACAGTGTAACATTGTCTACTGAAACAGTGAACACCAATTTGTGGTACACAAATCCTTGAAGGGATCCTGCAATGGATCCATAACCTTTTAAAAATGGGAAGGAATATCTGATAATTTCTGCTAATATTCGTCATCATTTCTAAAGTAGATGCAAGAAACAATGCTAGTTCTATTGTAAGGATTAAAACTTAAACGTTAAGAAATACATATCATATTCACAAGTACATTTTATATGATGCTCAAATTTAGGTAAGGTTTCGGTAACAAATGCTTCTTAAACTCGAGGTTGTCCGCAATAAAAGATAGTTTGCAGACCACAGTCCTAGTAGGGTATCAGATATGACAATTATTTCAATAGTTACATGTCCTTAACTAAAGATATAAAGCCAGACAGCGAGGCAAATCGGATAAATGTAATGCAAGTTGGCTCTTGATAGTGTGTTATCAACCTAACCGGGAGATAACATAATAAATCCTAGCAACAATATTTGCAATAGCACTTGTGAATACAGAGTTATTGCAAATGAAACTGCCGCGGGTCTACTAGACCCCGCCATTTATAAGAAGATCCAAATATCACATGTAAGCTAGTGTTAAAAAGGTTAGAAATTAAAGAAACGGCACATAAAATTTCTAATTTTTGTGAAAAATATGCGGAAAAACCAGAAATATTCTGCAGAATTTTGGGAATTTTTTGGGCCAATTTTGGAGCTTTGAAAGTGAAAGTAACTAGGGTTCTGGAAATTATTAATGCTCTACCGCTGTCTTTCACAACAGTGATGAGTTTTGATCTGTGTCCAAAAGATTTGTTTGCCTTGCATCTTCAATATGAATTTTCATGTCAGCTTCACGTTATATTCATGGATGAATCATTAATTAAAATCGATGGCATAAACATACTCTATCATCTCAGAAATACATAGGTATAACACTACCTTGGACGTAAAATACCTGGCTATTTTCTACTTTGTCAGGTTCACATTAATTTCACTAACAACTCATTATAAAAATTCTGTGGGAAAACTACAAGTTCACCCACTATTACAGCTACGTGTAACATTTCAAACACTCCTATGATCGAACGCTATGGCTACAATGGCTAAAATAAAATCTTATTCGTTTATCCTGATCTGCGACGTTACATTTATTAAATTTCAACATTGTAAGGGAAAAGATATGCAAAAGTATACTCCGAATGTAAACATTTCCAGTAAACAAAGATAGCTTATTTTAGGGTGAGTGTGGGGTTGCGAATAACGAACGTCACCTGGTTGGAAAACGGTGGTAAAACCTTCAGTAACATGCCAGTTTTAGATTTAGACAATTCCAAGGTCCAAGAAACGAATCCTTAATTACCTACTTTGATTAAAGACGGGGTTATTTGTAACATGGCTTTTAAACAGCTGGTTGGAAAATTGCAGTACATGAAGAGAACATTCAGTTTTCGCGTAGGGTGTTTATACCATCAGCTGTGGTATGGTCAAGATGTCATCATCTCAGACACCTGACTACTTTTGCAATTCTCTCCTGAAAACAGGTCTTCGTGTAGCAAGTTACGATATACGCTATATATGTGCTGCCTTTTAGAGCAGAATGGTTTTATTCATTTGACGAGATAAAGTTATTTTATTCGGTTAGCTTAGTTTTTCTATAAGGTCTGATTAAGTAAAAGCACAGTTAACTTATTTTAAATGTCGATACGGACAAGCATTTATCTTCATATCCACTGAAATAACTAAAACATCGTTGGTCTAAGTATCTTTGACAACACAAATAATCAAGAAGAAATAAATCGAAATGAAACACTTGCAAATATGCTTGAGAACTAGAAGACATCAAAATATGTTTGGAAAGCGCTTGCGAAGTTTGTTTCGTTTCTCTACTTTCTTTTCAAAACAAACTTCCTTTCACATAATTCTTCTAGACTTTAAATGTTATCTCCAAGATATCAGAACCCATTTGTTCTCTCGTGTTTATGAAAGCCTTCTCTGTAGATGAAGAACCTCGGGCACAGATAGTAATGGAGTAGGAAAGAATTAAATTAATTTCTATGGAGGAAAAGAAAGATTTAAAACCATGGTACTAATGATGTTTTGCAGACTGTTCTATTTCTAACATATTCAATAGAAGTTTGGGTCGCCGCCTCCGTGTTCATATGAAGTTTGTAGAGAAAAGAGGGAGATTCCAATACCAAAGGCTTTGGCGATAGAAATGGCAAGACTCCTCTGTGATCCGTCCATCCCTAAATCCACACCTGATTTGGTCACAAATTGAAAAGTAAAACCTGAATGACCAGTAAAGAAAGACTTGAATAATCTATTTTCTTGTACTAAAAGTGCACAAGAGACCCCTATCTGAAGCACAGAAACAAAAACTGTGTTAAATAAGCCGGATTATATGCTCTCTTGTATGTGCTCCCGCAGTTAGCCACCTTAACGTGAGATGAAAAATAATTGTTGGGGGGCTTTTTTTCTCGGGGACAAATTTCCGGAGAGCAATTTCTGGTACTTGTTGCCTATCCCACCTCCCCCCCTCCCCAAGACTATTTTAATTCACTCAAAGAAAAGTATGTACGAAGGAGAACGTTCTAATCTGATTGTTCGAACTTTGTGTCTCAAGAGATAAAGAGGAAAAAGAACATTCTTTTTTCTTCACTCGACAAATTGAATTTGAATGATTTTGCTTGGCAGCAAAATTTTTTTGAAGCAGTAGTGAATATCAGTGAAGTAACTTGGTTAAGTAAAGATCATTTTGTTAACTCTGTCAAATATTGTTCATGACACAGCGTCCAGTGTCGCCTTTTTGCAACAAAGAGGAATTTTACACAATCCAAGAGTTTGTGCAAACGGTCATAATATGACACTTCAACTGAGAGATAAAGGCGACAGATGGAGTAAATCGTTAAGAAAAGAAATAAAAATGTCCTCTCAGAGCAATAACCGGGGGATAAACGAAGTGAAGTACCGTAGACTTGCATATACAACCAGATAAAAGTATATACTTAAGCTATAGCTTTTCACTTAAGGGGTACTGCCAAGATAAATTTGTGTCAATTTTGTGTGCCAATACATAAGGTTTTTATTGTTTAGCTTTAGATGTACGCGGGGTGTCTAACTCCAGTCTCAATTTCCTGAAAGTTTTAACTCAAGATGAGACACATGAGGACAAAAATTGCAGTGGTTGACTAATTTGCAACTGTTTCAGTGTCAAATGTTACATGGGAAGTTATTCAAGCGTTTTCACACATCATTTACATTTTAAGTACTGGGAAAATTCCTTAAAATTAATAAACGGGGGGTCCTAATAAGGAGCGGGGGATTATAAATTTCGAAAAACTAATAAGCGGGAGGGGGGTGCGATTATTTGGCGCTCGAGAGTAAAGTTGAATAATTATATCTGAAATAAGGACAATAGAGTTTACATTTTCAAAATATGGTACTTCACCTTGGTGCATGTACAAATATAGATTGCATGCTCTTGGGTGCCTAATAGACGTCTCCCGGCCTAGAAATTACCTTTATTAAAATATGAAAACCACGCATTAAGAAGATGAAGGTGGCCTTTTACGAGGCTCGAAGAAGTGTGAAGACGCACATTACTGATATTAGCACGAACGGAGGCCGAGGGGAACATTTTTAAAATCTTGGAAGGCATGTAGGAGACTACCATTACTTCAAATAACTGACTATTGTTTGTGTTTTTAGTCTAGTTACTTGTAACAGTCAGGCCTATGATCAGTTTAACTTCGTTGGCAAAATACTGCTGGACGGCTGATGAGTTCTCCAGTATCGTCAACTCTATGTTGACTTAGGTAAAGAGGTGTCTTGCGCGCGTATTTAAAAATTAAGTCGTCATTTCAGGAAAGGACGCATTTGACGGACTTTTGAATGAAATGCTCATGTTAGTCTTACATAAGTGCAAGGTAAGATTTTCTCTAAGATAAAAAGTTGACACTGAGACCATTGTTATTGGATTCTCTTTGCGGTTGCATGGATGTTAGATTTGTATGGAATCAGTTTACTCCAAATCTGTAAAGAATTAACATAACAATGGAAGTCAATTTCAGGTTTATACCGGTTTTGTAATATGAGTTATGTTCTCTGTGTTTTCTTTCTAGGCCTCTTTTGTAGAACGAGGCCTAGCCCAAGTATTTGTATGGAGTTGATAAACACGGTTTTTTAAAGTCTCTTTCCATGTTATTGAGCATGTCAAAAGGTGAAGGCTCGAGGAGATATTTGAAAAGAGAATGAAACAAAACACAGTCATGGAGAAGCTTCCATGTAATTGTGCTCTCTAGGAAGTATTCTTTGCAAAGTTACAGCAGAGCATAGTTGCATGTCTCCTTCCTTCCCATTTTATTTCTAGCCGAGCCAAGTTTGACCAAGCTTTTTATGACCTACGTAAGACCAGGGCTGGGAAGATTTTTCTCTGTAGGTGGCTTTTTAAAAAACTCTAACTTTTCTTTATAAGCTCACAGTAAGTTCAGACTAAAAGTAATAAGAAAATCCCAGTTAGATTGGATATATTCCCATGCTAGAAATCTTCCATCTGAACTTCCCTTCGCTGTAGCAATGATTGCTGCTGTACCGTCCTCTTTTGCAATACGAGACTCGTCCAAGGCATAATCTAGAAACCTGAAAGAAGAATGTATAATGGTCGTAAGGGATACGGTAAATAGCACCAACAACTTTAAGATTATTTGGTGACAGACACACGAGGAGTTACATGCGTTCAGTTTGCTTCCGGCAAATCGAGTTAGTTAGTTGGTCAATTACATAGGTTAGCAATTTAACTTAGTTAGGTTTGTTATTCGATCAGTTCCTTATGTAGTGAAGTAGATTAGCTACTTCCTGAGTCGTTCTCAGCAATCCGCAAAACGTAAGCTTACTCGTCAGATTAATAAAGGAAAGTAAGTGCTGTTTAACTTTGAACATGAACCAGTTACTGTACCTTCATGTTTAAAAGTCTTCATTCATCAACTTAACCCTCAACACTGACCACAGCAAAATGTTTAGAGCGCACGCGCACACACTTAGAAACTACTCAAAAGGTACCGGGCAGAAATAACCGACATGCGACTGCAGCTATAAAATACGATCTTACCATCTTTGAACTTATTTCGTTGACACAGGTGCGACCCAAAGTTTTGCATCCCCCAAATTCCAGAATTCTTACCTCTACCTATCCTCCCATCTTCTTTACTTCTGTTGGCTTTTCTCGCGCCCCTTGATTGTAGTACACTTGTTTACAAGCATCATATCTCACTTCCAGCCCATTGCCGACACGACAAGAATGAAAAATAATCAGTTTTATGAAAGTTTACCATTAAAGTATTCTTGTCAATTATTTCCTTGCTATTTTTCAAGTAGATTGTTGTTGTTTTTATGCATGTTTATATGGTCAGCTATTTATTTTTTACATTGATGGAGCACTAAAGCAATGATGATACAAAACCTTGTTTTTTGTTGTTGTTCATATACATTGTTTGTGATGGAGCACTTTTTATTCATATACATTGTTTGTGATGGAGCACTAAAGCAATGATGATACAAAAACTTGTTGTTTTTTTTGTTGTTTTTATGTATGTTTATATGGTCAGCTTTTTATTTATATACATTGTTTGTGATGGAGTACTAAAGCAATGATAATACAAAAAGTTGGGGGTTTTTTGTTGTTTTTATGTATGTTTATATGGTCAGCTTTTTATTTATATACATTGTTTGTGATGGAGCACTAAAGCAATGATAATACAAAAAGTTGGGGTTTTTTTGTTGTTTTTATGTATGTTTATATGGTCAGCTTTTTATATATATACATTGCTTGCAATGGAGTACTAAAGCAGTGATGATACGAAAACTTGTTTTTGACCTCATCAAAACTACACTAAGTGCTAACCGCAACACGAAATGCCTATATACAACATATCATGTTGAAATCTCAGAGTAACTGCAAGATGCCTTTAAGAGACATCCTCAATTTTCTCAGTTCACAGATATATGAACTTAGTGCAAACAGCAAGGTTTCATAGGAGCGATTCATAATATGAAAGCATTTTTTGAAGATTGCTCAAGATATTGTTCACAACTTTGCACAAGTTATCCATATCAACAAAAAAAATTTTCATAACCCACTCCTAAACACTACAAATGCAAACAAACATTTTATAGGTGATCATTGCGCCAGTTTACTAAAGTTGGCTGTATCGCAAAATGAAAGCCACAAAATGCTATAAAACAGACTTTACCTTGGTTATCGCTGCTTCCATGTCATCAAGAGCTTTCTCCACAGCTGATGCCTGTTTAAGGTGAAATACCAAGAACCATTTGGGGATAAATGTCGCAAAAATGTATTGGAATAGACGCATCTTACACGATGTATGCTAGTGCACATCTAATAATGATACCAATAAGCCTCCAAATTAGTATCAAACTCGAAAAGTCCGGGGGGTATCTTCCAAGAACGATAAACATCGTGAAGCGTTCCAATACCTCTTGCTATCGCCTACCATTCGTACGCCTTCAAAGTAAAGATCTACGAAAAGGTACTCACTCTATACCGGCAAAAACCACCCGCACTTTCCATTTCGGAGGCCAAAGGCGGGGTAAATGTATGCTTAAATCGGCCTATCAACCGGCTAGTAACGAAAGAAATAATACTTTCTTGTGTTGTTGACTTTTCGCCAGCTTGAACGACTACATATATGAACATTGTAGTGATGGTCTCTGCATTGGAACCAAACGTCTTGTGCAATGAAACTTAAGATTCATTTGGCAAAGAAAGACGCACAAAGAGGCCATTAATGAGACTAGTGCTTGAAAACGTTTCTATTTCCCAAAATGTTTTTTGCCAAGTTTCTACTAAAGTGAGCTCTTTTACCTTATATTAATACACTAGTACTTAAAAGGAACTTCAGAAATCTCTTACAATCTACTTGCTTGAGATCCTTCAGGACTTGTGTATGCCTACGAAAAGGACACAGACGTGCAGTTACTTTAGTAAACAATTGTGAGAGGCCAAACTAGACTTTGACTAATGTTAAACGGTATTGCGCTGGCAATGATTGACAGAGGTACCGATTTAAGTTTTAACCACTCAAGTGGACGTAATGAGTATGTTTCGCTATGCAAACCATACTCCAGTCGTTTACCCTGCGACAAAGGAATTTTCTTTCTGGCTTCAAAGAACATGACAGATCTTGATTCGGTGCTGACAGAACATGTATTTTCCGTCACAGTCAATTATCAAGTTATCAATACAATTATCAATACAAGTATCAATTGTATTCTTTCGCACAGTGGGGATACATAGAGACAATATAACGCCCAAGGATACAAAAGAAGGGCAGGCCATATTAGGCCCGGACGAAAACATCTCATCACTTACTTTAATTTTAAACTATAATTTAGTCCACTGAATATTTGCCAACAAACGACAGTTTGTATCTTTTACTCCTAACCACCATACCTCGATTAGCACAGCAAGTTACAACTCCTTTACAAATATTAAAATAAATGATAGTATTAAGCTATTTTCCGTGAGGCTTTGCGGCGAATAATATTTCACAGAAGGCTTTCCTATCGAAAACAAATCATCCTAGCAGATTTCTTGGGCTTGAAATGTCCATAGCTTATTTCCTCAAATTTACGAGAAAAGTTACAACCCGTATAATATTGAAGCAGTTTATTGTATTTCTATTAATGTAGAGGGAAGGGGGATTTATTCGATAGGCCATTAGACCAAAGATAACGGAAAATAGTGTGTATGACCTAAAGCGAGGTAGAGAAAGAGAAAAGATATAAAGGAGAAAGGAGGTAGGCACGCCTGGGTAGTTGCTTACATCTATTGCAGTATATTTCTCATATTTATGTTTTCAATTGGCTGGTCTCCAAGTGCGTTCAGCTGGATGTCCATGTCCACCGGTGGATGATTTGGACCTGATGTGGCGGCTGGAGTATGTTAATATCGGAAGTCACCTAGCTTAGTTGGTAGAACGCACGCAGCGAAAGCGTAGTTCACGGGTTCGATTCCCGGTGGCGACATATTTTCTATTTCTCTAGAGTTCTTTTCAAAACCAACATTTCAAATCCTCTCTTCTCGATTTATGTTTTCAGTAAAAAAAGTAGTTCTCGTGAAAGCAATGGAATTTTAATAGAAGAACACAACACTGACAAGTAGAATATTGCAGCTATAGTAACTTCTATGCTAGCAACCTTCTGTAAATTTTAAACCATCCAGTCTCAATGGGGATACTATCTTAAAATCAGTGTATTTACATATATTAAGTAAAAGTGTGGTTTAACCCGATCTTTATTTACATAGGCTATGTTTCAACAGTGAACGTTGCCTAAATCTTGTCCAGGGTATATAATAATCCCAGTAAGGTACAAGTGATTATGATTTCCAACAATCACCTTGCGATGAAAGTCGTTATCTTTGGAGCTTCTCTTCGAGATCTCAACGGATCTTATGTATAAACAGGGTTGTTTTCATCGGTAAAGCGTTCTTTCATATTTTTTTTCTTACGTTTATGTGCTAAGGTGACCAGTGTGTCCATTGTCCGATTCTTTCACGGAGTACTTGTGTCGTCGATTTCAATTATGCCTTTCAAAAGATTAACACTCAACCCATAGGTCTTATCCTACTGTGCCCTGTATTCTTTCTATCACATCATTGTGTTGCTCTTTGGTCGGTTTGCCTCTATTAATGGAATGGATGACCACAACAACCACTTAATAAATAAAACTAAAACGGATAAGGCTGGCGCTTTTGGAGATCAATAATAAATCTTCAATGGGACTAGAGGGTTACCGACTGAAGGGCCGCTGTGGTCCAGTGGATAGTTCCCGAGTTACCCATTACAGCCGCCATGGGTTTAATTACAGGGCCGGCCACGGCAACACCAAGAGGGGTATCCAGTCTGGCCCGTGCCGAAGGGCAACGCACTGACATGAACCACATCAATGAGACTATCGACTTATCATAGCGAAAGTCTTGGTTAACAAAAGTGTGTTGCTTTGTCAATACAACTTTCGGCGCTGGCGCGGAGCTGAGGAGGGGCCTCAATGCGAGGCTCTCTCCGGGAAATACAGTATCCCACTTTATGATGTATCTGTGAACCCATTCAAGTATTAGTTTTCACAGCTTTGCGCTTACACCACATCCAAGACGCTACCTTCTCCCAATTTAGTCCAGGATTGTGCAACCCCCCTCCCCCTAGTTCAAAGCCATTTCCGACAATAATCTGGAGTACTTCATGAACTAGAAATTCTGCAACTGAGGGGTCCAGAGTACGTGTATGGCGTATAACAAAAACTACCTTTGAAGTCTGTAGTCGTTGCGTTGCACACCGTTGCATCGACAACATCGATGTCATCTATACGAAACATGTAACATCCGTAACCCTGCAAAGGATAACCAAGGATGGCGGTATGTACATTATTTCAAAATATGGATACGACTTTCGGGACCCTACATTAATGTCGTCGGCAAAAGGTAGGTGGGTGTGCCTCCATCTATTCAAATAATACGTTCTCGATTCTATAGCCTTGCGCCTACGAAATGGGTGTTCTCAACCTCGAATGCCGAAATTCGCAAGCTTGTATTCGAGGCTCGGAATGCACACTACCGAAGAAAACTCATCTTCTGACAGTTCTGTCTATTTCTATTTGCAAACTCAATAACAGTTGGCCCAATAGTCGTAACATTCTTACATAAATACTGTATTGTGGAGCAAATGCATGCAATACTCTCCGGTGCCTACTAAAGGGGGTTTGGAATAAACGGGGGGTTGTAAAAATCCCCAAAACTAAATAAACAGGGGAGGTGGGCGAAAAGTTTATAAAATAAATGTTCATTATCAACTGCAACTTCCTATACGTAGGGTAATACAACCTTCAACTTTGTAAATGTGTGATTTTCATATTTTGATAAAGATATTTTCTACTTGCCTACCAGAGTACCTCCTCAAAAGATTGTCATGGGTGGGAGACACTTAAAAATTAATAGCCAGTGGGGTTGGAATAAGATTGTCCTGGGCGGAAAATTTTTGAAAAATTAATTAGCGGGGGGGGACGTCTATTGGTCACCCAAGAATACTCTACCAGTTTAGATTACTTCATCATCAAATATGTTTCTCTATAGCAAAGAGCTCATTGTTGGAAAGGTTTCGTCCTTGGAATGTGGAAAGGATTCGTCCTATAAATTTGGAAAGGATTCGTCCTTGCAATGTGGAAAGGACTTATCCTTCTAATGTGAAAAGGACTAGTCCTTCCAATGTGGAAAGGACTCGTTGATGATTTTTAGTTAGCTAAACGATCTAACCAGTATATTGTCGCCAAAGAGAGATTGTCTACAAAAGACTTGTTTCGTAATGACAGAAGTATGTCGCAGAAGACGTGTCCTCGAAACACAGGCAGTGTTTGATGACTTGTTGTCGCAGTCATTTTTTACTGTAGACTGACCTCCCAGCGTCTTAAATGTTTTATTCCGCACGATCTCCCGGGTATAATGTCTTGCAAAATGATGTGGGATAATGAATCAGTTAATTGTAGCAATCTTACAGTGGCCTAAAGTGACAGGATGCTGTTTGCAGCGTTTACACTAGTGCCATTCGTCCATTTCAGGACTTTTTACGAATTGTACGAAGACTCAGCTTTAGAATTGTAGATTCAGTCAATTTAGGGGAGGGTTTGAAGCTTGAAATGCCTCGGTAGTCCAAAGAGCAGTAACCGTACGCATGAATAGTTTTATATGCTAACTTTTTATTTCATGTTCATTGTGTTTCAAGCTGTCTTTTACTATGCAGTTCTGGGCATGCTTGCTTCACTATGCTTCTGTTCAGTTTATGCTTTTGACTCAACTCTAAGTAACTTATACCACTTCCAATTTGAAAGCTTTCCTCCTGTAACAGTAATTTAGCCCTGAAACATAAGCATCACTTTTAACTGTCAATAATGAATTAATTTCAGTATTTTAAAGGAGGGTCAGAGCAAGACAAACTTAAAGAACACCATCGTCTTAAGAGACGTTCACAGTGATGTTGGTTTCTCATCTTATTATTTGGTTGTCTGGCTGTATAAGGCCAAAAATCGTTACGGCAGACCTCTCATACCGAGACAAATTTTACAGACATCTGATGCTCTTTCGATATTGACTTCCTGTTACCAGGACACATTCCAGTACTTGGTACCTGAAAAGTATCCCCAATAAACCACATTGTCCATTTCGGCATTGCAGTTTATATTCTGCCTCTACAATTTCCTTAAAAACGATTCTTTGCTGTTATTTCCGTTCAATAAATTTTGGTTAAACAGTGATAGGACTAGTCTTGAATGCTTTCTTCCTCAGCCTTTTTGACTACCTAACACTCCTATGAGTACATTGTAAAAAAAGTACTAAGAAAGGAGCGTTCCTTTGTTGCTTCATATATTAATTTTGACTTATTGACTCCAAAATATTATAAAGCGAAATCACCGCTTTAATAAAATGGAAGGCTTCTTCATTAAGCCCATGAATACCCTTTTGTCGTAAGATTTAACAAGCTGTATTTAACCTATAACCATATATCTGCTCTAAAACCTGTCTGGCATGACTAGGGTATTGTTAGGGATCCTTTGTTACTTTATATGATTTACACTTTTAGGTAAATGGTCAGGAGCAGACTATACAAGGCCTGAGAGTTCAAATTGCCAGTGTTCAAGGAAATCTGAAGGAATGCATGGAGCAGGTATGACCGGGACGGAAAACTTCCAAATAAAACTTTGACGTTAGTAGAAAATACTGTGCTGGGCATCTCGTTGCCACTGCGTAACCAAGGCCGTCCTAGCATGTGGTTTACTGGCGTATTTACATATAGTGGGAGGAGTAGGTACAAGAGAGTGTAAAGAATCATATGTTAGGAGACACGGTCGGTTAAACAAAGCCCAAATATTCCCAAAACGTGTTCTTCTGATATCCAAGTAATGCTACTGACGTTTTGCACTGGTAACCACTAGCATACCCTAGGCTATTCTGATGGTCCTGTATCAGCTTCCACTCCTCCCTTTGCATCCGAGTTAGCAAGAATGTTTGTCTGCACTTAGTCGCCCGACTTTTACAACATTTTACAATATTTCTATGTAGGTCAAGGTACGAACGAGTGTAGGGTAGGATCCCCCACTCTCCGAGGTACGCCTACACGAATAGTACATCGCTTCCTGAAAAAATATTGTTTTGAAGTATGTAAAAGTAATCGTCTTGTATCGATATTTTCCCTAAATCGTATATTTGTTAGACTGTACCTTTAAGGAGGAGCCTGTACATTTAAGGAGGAGCCTGTACATTTAAGGAGGAGAGTGTACATGTGAGGAGGAGAGTGTACATTTAAGGAGGAGAGTGTACATTTAAGGAGGAGCGTGTACATTTAAGGAGGAGCCCGTACATTTAAGGAGCAGACTGTACATTTAAGAAGGAGAGTGTATATTTAAGGGGGAGAGTGTACATTTAAGAAGGAGACTGTATATTTAAGGAGGAGCCTGTACATTTAAGGAGGAGAGTGTACATGTGAGGAGGAGAGTGTACATTTAAGGAGGAGAGTGTTAATCGCTATGGGAAGTATCTCTTCTTGATAACTTGCTTCTCAATCTCTAAACTGGAGAAACTACTTTCGATGCTATTTCATTGAAATAAATACCAATTACTAATGGATCGCTTACCTTTAAAAAATTTGTATATTCTCCAACTCAATATGCTGGAAAGATTTTCACATTGATAATGAACACTGTTTTGAGTCAGCCAAAAAGAGCCCTGCTAAACAACAATGTGAAATGCACATCTTACCTTCCATACCACAAAATACTCTCTGCCCTACCTCTTTAGAGCTTCATGATACATTACGGGGCCACAAGAACTAGAAGGGTCCAGAAATTTGTACAATGAGGATATCTAGTTAACAAAAGGCTAAGATATACTTACCCCTCGTGTCCACTGAGGGCGATAGAACCTATCACTTTATTCTATCGCTTTTAAAATAGAACTGCTGTCAGTGGACACGAAAGCGAAAATATCTTTAGCTTCAAAGGTGGTCTATTCTAAAGCTATCGGTTCTATTCCAGAAAGCGATAGAAATGAAAACTATTCTATTTTGCCGAGATTTGGGTCCTATCGCTATGATCAGAGAAATTCCTCAGTTTGCCGACTATTCATGACGTCATTCACAAGCTTACACTGTCTCCAGTTGAAGCTTTCCTTGAAAACTTCAAAAAACAATGCAGGTAAATCGGCGTGATTATCATGAACATGGCACAAGAGAGGGGGTGCAATCTGTAAGACGCTCCGGAGCCTAAAAGGGGTATTGAGGGTAAATTAAACAAAATCACATATTGAGCATTATGCAGAAATATTAACTTCCGTTGACTTTAACAACTTTCTCTAGTATATCTGCAGTCAGTTTCACGTCGACAGCTTTTAAATCCTTTGCAGCTGATGTTATGTTCTCCAGGCGTTTTGTGACAACTATTGCATTGTTCTTGTCTACTTTTTTCTAAACGAAACAGAGCATACACGATCAGTCAAACTTCCAAGTCATGCTTAACAAACGATATAAATTGGCTCCTTTAAGGGTCTTCCTAAAAGCATCTCCTACAGTAATTAAAGGACCCCTTTTACTGGTTATCACACGTATGAAGGAGATATACTCTTATATGTAAAGGAATTTTATGTAACATTCACAAAGTTACCTTTAAAAATAATGTTTTCAGACGGGCGTTCTCGAATGAGCAACTGGCCCCAACCGCTAACCTTAGAATTTTAGGCGCCATTTACAATTTTAGCTGATTGTCTGTTATAGTATACTGGAATGATGACTTAATCAGCTAACACTGATGACTCCTAAAAAATTCAAGATTGGGGGTTAGGGAAAGTTGCTCATGTTAGAACGACATAATGGCTACGAGGGTGCAAAACTTTATGAAACGAGGCACGAAACTTAACATAATAATTTTCTGGATGGAAGACATCGATGACATGGAGGCGAGAAATGCAGAAGTTTCCAAAAACTGCAGACGGCAAGGTAATACCGTACAGATAAAGAGGCTTACTAACTAAACTAATTGCAAGGTCAACGCCAAAATAAAAAAAATCGGAAGCTATTCTTACCTCATTTATTTTCTCAAGTTCCTCGGTGACACGTGACTTTGATTTGTCTTTTGGTTTACCCTGTGGACTTCTTTGTAGTACCATGCTTCACCCAGATATTGGATGGCATTTGCTCAATTACAACTTACTACCCAGTTGGTATTGATACAAATAGCAATTTAAATTGCCCCCTTCCCTCCCCCTGCTACCTTGCTAACAACTTATCAACCAAGTACCAAACATATTACACTGAAGCTCTCCCTTGGATAGTCATCCCTACATTATCCAGACCTTCCAGAAATAATCAAGTAGTAACAATTAGAAAGAGTAGTCCTGTGTTCTTCAGAGTCATTTCTTGGTAAGCCTTTTCGTCAACTCCTTGCTCAGAGATTTCAGCACTCACTCTTGCACAATTTCTTACTGCTTTGCCAATTTGTCGAGCTTGCTTCTGATTCTGTTTCCATAATCAGGATCAACTTTGCTGAACATCTCCACCTTAAGTAAATGGGAAACATACAAAATTACACCATATGCAATCTCACTGTCGTCATAATACACCTACAAATGTTACAAGATGCATAACTTTATATAATCTTTTCACAAACCCAGCCCATGTTGTATGAGATTCCACCTAAAATCAAAGTTTTAAATTGGTAAATTTAATTCTCAGTTCATTTAAGAGTATGGGAAATTTATGTGACATTTTCTCTCCTAGAAATAGACCAAGGTTGTCAATTACTTTACTTTTCAAGTTTTTATCCTCAATTTTGACAGCATGCAATGGAAATCTTACTCCAGACAAATTCTTCAACTACAGACTTGAACATTAACAGGGAATTTCTATGACATCTACTCTACTACCATATTTAAGCAATTCTAATTCTTGAAACGAGACGAGATGGTAAGGAGACGTGTACAAAAGTAACAATAAACCTACAAGTCTTGTTAGGTTCTCATTATATAAGACTTTGGATTGCCATTAAATTCATCCCTGAACGCCAGAGAATAGAGCAGGCACTAACAGTCAGCAGGCTGCATACGTCCAACACCTTCCTATCCGAACACCCTCTTTGGACACTTCCCTTCAAAACTGTGGAATTCCCTTCAAAGAAAAGACTTTCCTGCCGACGTATAAAATCAAATTGCCTTAAGTATGATGTCAAGTCAATAGGTTCCGTTCTAAAAATTCATAGTTTTTCTCTTTTTCAGCTACTTTATTTCTTGTTTGTTTGTTTGTTTGTTTGTTTCGTTTTCCCTTCCAAGTCAGTTCTTAAATAGAAGTTCCGTTCAGAGTTTTAATCGTTAGTAATGCACGTGAAACCCCCTACATTTTTAAACGTTTAGAAACAGGGAGAGTGCTTCAAAGCAACTTCAGAAACATAGATTTATCTATGTATTGTACCTTTCAAAAACAGATAATCAGAACGGGTTTAAAACAAGCTCCTACTACCTCATTGCATACATCAATAGTAGATATATTTTTCAAAACTACATAGTGTGCGGAATTCAAATTTTAAATTTCGCCTTGATCAGGTTGTCGACATGCGTTCTCTGAAGAAGATGCCATTGATCAGTGATTACACAACTGATATACCGATGATTACAAAAAATCAAGAACTCACCACAGCTGACATGTCATCCCAACAAGTCATAAGCTCGTTGCATTTGCTTTCGATGATCTCTGCTTCCTGTTTCAGCTGAATATGCCAAGTATTTATATGCTCTAGATTTTAAAGGAGATTGGAGATGAGATAGATCAGTTGCTAGAATCTGGTTTAGTAAGCTGAAGGTTTATGGTTCAAGCCTATTCCCAGTCATCATTCTCAAAAACTCCTACTACAATCCCAACAGGAAAATGGATACCTGACATTAGCTGGGGAAGGATAAAAGGTGGTGAGGAAAGGAATTTGCTACCCTACCTCACAATACCATGGCTTAGGACATGTGATTCTCTACCATATCACATCTCCTGCATGGGACTACCTTTACCTTTGTAGGTCAGGTCAGGTTCAAAGCTGCTACAGGTATCATTTAAACATCTACAACCTTTTTCATAGTTGGCTGATCAGCTACTAAACTGGCTCCCCCACAGGTGAGGAGGGCAGGAGGGCACCCTACAGGAAGAAAGATAATATCTGTCAAAGGCAGGGTGAACTCCCTATAAGTCAACAGCACCCTCTCCATCTATGGCAAATAGATGGCAGAAGGCATTGGCAAAACGATGCCGTACAATGCCAAATAAACTGTCCCAGCCCAACCAGAATCTAGACACAACAGCATGAATGGGGTTGCTTGGTAGGGATCCCCAGCAGGTGAGCCCCGGTCTTCATCCTGTTACTGTTACAGTGTTGCTGTACAGATGTGAAAAATGCACAATATCCAGCAATATGCAAAAGTGACTTAAGGCAACAGAAATGAGGTTGCTAACACCTGAATGAAAAAGAGAAAATTGACAGCAACCATCAGATGAAGAAAGCTGAAGTTCCATGGACATTCAAATACACAAAACAATGACTTTAAACCTTATTTTGGTACTTAATCAGGCATATGTAACAGTCCCCTAACACCCCCACAACTAGGAAAATAAACCTTGATCAGTTGCTTTTCTTGGTGGAAAAGTATTTATAGTCTATCATCACTTTCCGAAAAATGTAACAAAGCTTAAATGTAATAAAGAATAACCACGGAAGTGTGCTAGCAGATTGCTTAGTATCTAAGGGTTTGCGAATGGGAGGTCGAAACCCAAGTCTCTCATAACATCCATGGGTAGCAGAAAGATGTGTTTAAGATACCCATTTGTCCTGTTTGCGGTCCTCAACAGTAATCCATTTCTATACCGTACAGTCAATATTAGAAACACAAACGTACGCTTTCTCTTTGATATATTTAAACTTACGCAATGTGCTATCTTGCTATCTCAGGGGGGTTCAAGAAGAAACATTGCAGATAAAACGCCATAAAGGAAAACTACAATTTTGACAACGCTTCGTCGTTTCTTCACAACTTCACAACGTTGCGACAAAAAGTGTACAAAGACCTTACGACGTATTCAAGAAAAGACTTTGTGAAAATTATAGTTTTCCTCTTAGTGTTCTACTTATAGTTTGTCGGTGTATTAGTTGTCATCATGATATTTAAAAGATTACAGAAGCAACTTTACAAAACAATTTTTTAAAGAAAGATTTAGAGTATGCCCTATCAATTTAAAAAATATCAAAAGTTTGATTCATTTATAATCGATATTACCTTAAACTACAGAGTTCGATAATAAATACTCTGACTTTGACGTTTTTCTCATATCTTCCGAATACAGAGACAAGGGATATCCATCGATGGAGAACATATTGGAGAGATGGATCAGTACAAGTACTTAGGGAGACTATTTTCACAATTTAGCAGGCCAGATTCACAGTTTTACTCAAAATTCATAGATCCAGTCAAGGGGCGGTGTATGCAAAAGAGTCACAGTCCTATTGACAGGGTTAATGACAATACAGCTTCTAAAAATTTAATTGTAGAAATGCAACGCTCTTGGAAGATAAATTGCAAATATGACCTGTAAATAATGATTAATCCTTTACAAATCCAAGAGTGTCAAATGATACTTTGTAGTCAAGTTCGCCTGTGCGCATAATTTGGATCTTTCAATAAAAATTGCCATTACTATTATGGTCTTTCAGGCTCCTTACTTTCTTCTAGACCAAAGTCATCTAAAAATGCCTCAACTTTATTTTTAATGTCCCTATTAAGAGTCTTTAACATGCAGGTATGTATATTTGATGTGGTTGTGTAACACTTTACCTAATGCAAACTGGACGTTGACTCGAAGCTCCTCATATGTCTGTCGAAATCACTAATTGTCTATTACGTAAACAAATTCCATCAGATTATATTTCTTCATAATTGATAGAGGGCTGTTATAGCTACAGTCAAATCTCTCTGTAGCGGACATAATATATAGCGGACACCTGATAAAAGCGGAAATATTTCCCCTGAACCGCCTAAGCATTTTCTTTAAAATTAATTGTGTAAAGGGACACTCGTATTTTACCCTTGTTTAAGACTCCTAGCCCTATGGTTCAGTGGCCCCTGAGTGGTCAGAAGAATATAAACTACATAGAAGTGTCCGGCACATAGAGGTGTCCACGACACAGATGTGTCCACTACATATAGGTGTCCACTACATAGAAGTTGCCAATACATAAAGGTACCCACTACATATAGGTGTCCACTACATAGAAGTGTGCGGCACATAGAGGTGTCAACTATATAGATGTGTTTGCTATATGGAGGGGACAGCTACGTAGAACTTTCCACTACATAGGGGTGCCCAATACATAAAGGTGCCCACTACATATAGGTGTCCACTACATAGAAGTGTCCGGCACATAGAGGTGTCCACGACACAGATGTGTCCACTACATATAGGTGTCCACTACATAGAGGTTCCCAATACATAAAGGTACCCACTACATATATGATGTCCACTACATATAGGTGCCCACTACATAGGGGTGCCCAATACATAAAGGTGCCCACTACATATATGATGTCCACTACATAGAAGTGTCCGGCACATAGAGGTGTCAACTATATAGATGTGTTTGCTATATGGAGGGAACAGCTACGTAGAACTTTCCACTACATAGGGGTGCCCAATACATAAAGGGGCCCACTACGTATAGGTGTCCACTACATAGAAGTGTCCGGCACATAGAGGTGTCCACGACACAGATGTGTCCACTACATAGAAGTTGCCAGTACATAAAGGTACCCACTACATATAGGTGTCCACTACATAAAAGTGTCCGGCACATAGAGATCTCCACTACATAGATGTGTCCACTACATAGGGGTGCCCAATACATAAAGGTGCCCACTACATATATGATGTCCACTACATAGAAGTGTCCGGCACAGCCACAATTACGTTAGTCTTAAGCTCGAGTCCCTGCGGTTAAATATTTTCTATTGCTCCTGCATCTTTGAAACTTTAATCGAAGTAAATCAAATGCAACAGAAAACAAATCCCAAATCAACATTGCTATAGAGTACTAAAAATAGCTTTCAGGAGTTCGAGTTGTAAGTATTGAATGTTTACTTAAGTAAGGATTTGCTTTAGACAGCCTACAATCTCAGGCATAAATTAAAATGCAAAATGGCCTAACCCCATTCCAACTGACGATAGATTTTAAAAAATTGCTATTTCGGTGACTTGAAGGTCACACCACCCTGTTAATAGGAGATAGGGGGCACATAGCGTGTAATACCACAAATGGGAGCCCCTTTCCTTTACTAAGTGTCATGATTTTCGTTCATTTTCATCGCATCTAAGTAAGAGTTTACATTACCTTTGTCCACGATTGTAGAATCTCGATCTCAGGTGCCTCAAGGCTTCATGCAAACACTACCAAATCATTGTAAAGTAGATCGTGACGTAGCAATGAGGTGCTGTAAACCATTATACGAGACTCGCTTTAAAAAACAACAAAGATTATGATGTCTTCGACACTCTACCTTAATATACAAAATTAACGTATACACGAATTAACGCGGCTTTTATTAGCGTTGATCTAATTAACGTTTTTTTAGACTAAAAAAGCATTTTGACGGACATTAATTAACATTTTATCGGCTAGTTAATGTTTCAACGACATTAATTAACGTTTTCAAACGATCAAACGTTATTTAGTGCCATCGTTAATTAATGCTTGTGTTAATAAATGTAGGTAGGTTAGGATAGGGTAGGTAGTGTAGGATAGTATAGGTAAGGTAGGTAGAGTAGGGTAGGTAGGATAGGTAGAGTAGGATAGGTAGGTAGGGTAGGTACAGTAGGATAGTATAGGTAGGGTAGGTAGTGTAGTTAGGGTAGGCAGAGTAGGATATGTAATGTAGGTAGAGTAGTTAGGTAGGGTAGGTAGTGTAGGTAGTGTAGGATAGTATAGGTAAGGTAGGTAGAGTAGGATAGGTAGGTAGGATAGGTAGAGTAGGATAGGTAGGTACAGTAGGATAGTATAGGTAGGGTAGGTAGTGTAGTTAGGATAGTGCAGGTAGTGTAGTTAGGATAGTGTAGGGTAGGTAGAGTAGTTAGGTAGGGTAGGTAGTGTAGTTAGGATAGGGTAGGTTGAGTAGGATAGGTAGGTTAGGATAGGGTAGGTAGTGTAGGATAGTATAGGTAAGGTAGGTAGAGTAGGGTAGGTAGGATAGGTAGGTAGGGTAGGTACAGTAGGATAGTATAGGTAGGGTAGGTAGTGTAGTTAGGGTAGGCAGAGTAGGATATATAGGGTAGGTAGAGTAGTTAGTTAGGGTAGGTAGTGTAGGATAGTATAGGTAAGGTAGGTAGAGTAGGATAGGTAGGTAGGATAGGTAGGTACAGTAGGATAGTATAGGTAGGGTAGGTAGTGTAGTTAGGGTAATGTAGGGTAGGTAGAGTAGGATAGTATAGGTAGGGTAGATAGTGTAGTTAGGATAGTGTAGGATAGGTAGAGTAGTTAGGATAGTGCAGGGTAGGTAGGGTAGATAGTTAAGGTGGGAAATGAGCCCCTGCCCTAAAATAGTTTTTGCGAAATAAGCCCCCGCCCTTAAGTACTTTTTGCGAGATAAGCCCCCGCCCTAAAATGGTTTTTGCGAAATAAACTACCGCCCTAAAATAGTTATTGCGAAATAAACCCTCACTCTAAAAATTTTTATGTGAAATAAGCCCCCCGCCCTAAAAAATTTTTTGCGAAATGAGCCCCTGGCCTAAAATAGTTTTTGCGAAATAAGCCCCGGATTAATAAAAGAAACGTCAACAACGTTTCAGTTTCACTACAAAACCAAGCAGCACACGTGATTAGTGTGCGAAATGCAAAAAAGCGAGTGGATTGTACCACACATCAAGCTCCTATCAACGAACTTATCAACAAGGGCTTAAAATGAGGCAATAAAATTGAGGGCAAACGAACGCAATGCTCCTGGTTCTGGGGCCGACCTGTCAATACCTATGTATATACATATACTACTACAAGTGTTATGTACATGTTACAAAAAGACTTTTCAGTACAACATGTTTTCGCTATTTCGTACAATAATTTGATTTTTGTAGTTTGGATGGAGTTCTCTCATGCTAGCAGGCGGGAGAGGACATCTTTAAGTTAGCACACACGAACAACTTTTTCCGACAACTTAGGTGGCCAACTTGATAACAACTTGGAATTTTGGACCAAGTTGTTCGTGTGTACTACCCATCACCTTGGTGAAGTTGTTCCCAAGTTGGCCTCAGGGTGGTCACAAAAAATCGGTCATCTGGCGAGGCTGAGCTAATTTGGCCTCGATTTCGCAGACCTCAAGTTGTTCCAAGTCAAGTCAAGAGATCTCGCAACAGACTCGGGAATAGGGCAGCATTTGCTTGAAAACCCAACCTGTGCCTATAGGACTCGTTAATGGTTTTAGCTAAAAACACAATCTCCTTTTTATCCTCATGTTTTTGACGTAGCTTTCATCAAAAAATAAAGGCCTGTGTTTGGTTGACAAAAAGGATTTCTTGAAACATGAGTGTTTCTCAAACGTTGTAGCTAATGCATAAGCATAAAATTTAGGAGTCAAGCAAGCTATTGCCTCATGAAGAAATAAATCTTGGCTTTACTGCAAAATTACTACAATAAGGTCTCGCAATATCAAGTGTGATGTAGGCTTCAGTGACAGTTGTATATTTCACATACAAAAGTATATATGCTAACATCACGACAGAAACAATAAGGTAGTGCAAAAACAAATGTCTAACTTTTGAGTTTGTTAAAGACATACATATTGCTTAAAACATTTTTTTTTTTTACTTTTGACCACTAACACTTGCGATATTTCGTAAGCAGCCATTGCCCGAAGACAACTCATGTTTGGATCCTGGGTAGCTTATCCAATACTACATGCCAGCCACCATACCTGATGGTTGATTCTGCACCGTTCCCAATGTGGTGGACAGATCATAGTACCACATTATTGTACATTACATCAACTTCAAAAATAGAAGCATTATATTCCAAATATCCAAAAAACCTATCTATCTTACTATGACTGCCTGCGATCGACGCAGGAGTTTCGGCGCTATGAATACTGATGCGCGAACCAAGGAATGACAACGATCACTTCGTCCCCGGTAACTCTTCGCGTAACCAGTTTTGTATTCTTGCTGCTCTCCTCCATCTCCTTATGGATATTCTAAGAGTTCCTGAATTCGGCGGTCGAAGTAGGGTTCTGATCAACATTGTACTATTGGTCAATCAGTCTGATATTTAATCTACAGGATTATTTTCCATGAAATGTTGTCTTTATTTCCTCGTGGAGTGAAGGTTATACTGTAACGGCGTCACCGCAGGAAGAGAATGGCCTGCGACAGATGCGATGAAACAGTAACAAGACAATAGATTTCATGTGTCACAACAGAAATCTTAAAAATGCTATAAATGTTAAAATATACAATTTATAATCGTAAAGATAATCATAAAGTTCATTTATACCCATAGTTCGTTATTAGAAACGGCTTTGTTAGGATTCGGTTCGTTTTGAGATCTTCGTGGTCCGGGTATACACTTTGACGGACTTTATTCTTGGTCCGCAATGGCAACAAAACTCCCTTGACTTGGTGCGGAGTACAATTGCCACATATATGTTCTCCTTTATGTGCAAGAGTGTAAGCGTAGATGAGTGTGTGAGTGTATGTGAGTGTGTGTATTTTTCGTAGATCTGCAAAGCCTTTTATATATGCAGAAGTCTTCAAGACGCGAACGACCGAAGACAAGTGACGTCATGTATGACATTCTGGGATCTGAGCACGTTGATTGTTACCATAATGGACACCTCTCGGACAATTTGCGTCAAGAGTTAATTCTCTCTGGCACTCCTGGGGCCAATGTTATAAAAGTATTTACACGGGTAATTTACCAGTCCAAAGCCAATATTACAAGAGTACTCTGAAAATAGCTATTTAATTACCATTGGCTGTTGCTTGATGATTTCACTTCAATTAAATTCTTAATCTAACATTAAGTTCTTGAGACCCTATTATAGAAATGGCGCCTATAACCACCAGGGGGCAATCATAATGATTTAAGTTCTCTTTTCGACATGATCATGTTGAAAACATATGAACATCTTGTATTTAAAGGAATATGTATATCGACGAAAGTCTCAAGAGTATCATCGAGAAGAGAGGATTGGAAATATTAGTTTTGAAAAGAACACTAGAGAAATAGAAAAAATGCCACCACCGGGTATCGAACCCGGGACCCACGCTTTCACGGCGTGCGGTCTACCGACGAGCTAGGGGACCTCCGATGTTAACATACTTCTATTTCGATCCCGGTGGATGACATGTTTTCTATTTCTCTAGTGTTCTTTTTGAGACTAATATTTCAAATCCGCTCTTCTCGATGATACTCTCTCACTTTAGTGGGCTTTGCATTGATGACTGGCCGGGCGGCAGTTCTTCCTTGGTCAAGTCACATGGCGCAGACAGACTTGTCTCCAATTGCGTTGAGCTGGATGTCGATGTCCACCGGTGGATGAGAGCGCACGCCTCGAAAGCTTGGGTCACGGGTTCGATCCCCGGTGGTGACATTTTTTCTATTACTCTAGTGTTCTTTTCAAAACTGAAGTCTCATGATCTAACCTTGGATATTTTTGACGCAAAGCGATTTAACAAGCAGATTGTGGGCAAGTGGCACTCGGCTTCAGTTATTGGTGGTAGGTACTTGAGGAACGCATGGTACAGTAGGGGATAGTCGGTTGGTACACCCGGACTGGGGGTCGATCATTTTGGTTAATCATTAGAGGAGAAATGCGATTAAGCAGAAGTTTCCAAGAGTGCTTGCTTAAGACTTCTCAAGGGGTATTTTTACTGAGACACCATCTCCTGAGATATTGACTTGTCAAAGGTTTCCTACAGTCACAGGGGTCATATCCACCAGTAGCCGCCAGATTCTGGGCAGATGCATCTGGATTTATAGGGTTTGCTGGGTCCGCCATTGAAACCGTTGGCCTCAGTTGTGGTTCATCCACTTCCTCTGCCGTTCCAGACTTCATGCACTAAGGGGGAGCATCCCCGCAGCAACCTGCGGGAAGCCACCAGGTTGCTCTCACTTAGTTTGGCACCACTGTTGAGTTGAGATCCCGGGGTATGGCCGCTGGCGAGCACAACAGACTACTTGGAGCCATAAGTGAGAGTTGGGTAAAGTGTTGTGGGCCAGTGATCCCATCCATGCCCAATTTTCAAGTGTTAGAGCATGTGACAGATGGGTTAAACAATGGTGCTACCACTTACACACTACCCCAATACCCCAAGCCAGTGTGCCTTCGCTTACAGTTCTTGATAATCATCTTGTCTATGAGCAATTGGTCTTTCGATCCACGGGATTTCCTTCGGCAACCTTTTGTTCTGCTGGTAACAAATTCTCGCTCTGAAGTTGGTGATAAACTTTTTCTGATACAATGCTACTAAATAGCTTCCACATTACTGACAAAAAAGTGATGGGTCTTTAGTTAGTGATTACATTTCCCTTACATTTATCCATCATAATTAGAGCCGTGTTCCCTAATTGCAGAGCCTCCTTAATGCATTGGCAGTATAGGCAGATTCCTTGTGGAGACAAGATTTTGGAAGGGCCCACGTATAATTCAGCTGGTAAATACTATTATAGAAAATGGCAGAAAATCAACCGTTTAAGCACCTCGGGAAATTGAACCTTTTCGAAGGTGAATACGAAATTAAGTAAGCAAATCATGCCATCCCTTATTATGTGAGAAAGGTTGGTTGTACCTTGCGTTGAAGAGAGAGATGCTATTATCAGCGCAAACGATAGCAATCTCTAACTTCGCGTTTGGAACTGTTCTCAAAGTGCGGACGTTAGAATTGATTTGTTGCAAGTTGGTCGTCCTAACTAAGCAGCAGGAAGCATGGCCATATGAAGGTTATCAGAAATTACAGTAGCAGAAAATAACCAAATCTGTATTGGGAAAGGCGATTGGAATTCGAGAAACAGATGCAGGGCTATAAAACGTCTGTGATTTGAAAGGGTAGGGGTTCGCAATGGACCATTACCATGTCAAATCGTGATGGTAACCTTCTAAACGTAAGCAGAGTCTACATCAGGGATGAAAAAGAGAAAGTATAGACGAGGTATTTTTTGAAGAATCTATTCAAATCTGTACTGTGTGAAAGAAAAAGTGAGTGCGTAAAATGCCAGAGGTTGCTTTATTCACCACCCTATGGTTGTTTGTAATGCTCTGTATGTCGCCCATAGAATATTTAGTACTGCAGTATTTCTTGAATGGAAGCACAACAGACTTATTGAAGAACATGGAAAAGGGAAAGGTAAATGGAAAAGAACACAAAAATGGATTATGCAAAACAGGATGCATTTATTTTTGGCAGTTTGGATTTTTGTTTTCAATCTCATATTTAATGCTGGGCACCATGCACTGCAAGCATAGTTAAAATGAGGTTGAATGAAGGTGTTACAGAGTAACCTACGTAGGGGATAATCAAGAAAGTTTTATTGTCTATACAGAAACTTCAGTTTTCCACTTATTTTACTTATTACTTTAGTAGCCATTGATGCACCAGAACGGTTCTCAACATGTGTGCATCCTGGGTAGGGCACACTGCTATCCTGTTTATTGACAGTATTTGCTCTTTTGATAGTCAGTGTTTGGTGTTTGTTTCCTCCTTTTCTTTTTGCAAATAAAATACATTTAGTTTTATCTGCACCAAAGTGGATGCTTAGTTTATTATCAATAAACCAGTCACCAAGGGAATTGAAATTTCTGTTTAGACATCTTTCTATTTCTTCCACGTCTTTGTGCATGCAGAAGATACAGGAGTCATCAGCATTTAGGAGTAGGCTGCAATCAACTGCTTTCAACATAAAGTACAAAATTTCATAGAAATAAATATTTAACAACTAGATACTACTTAGAGAATTATGAACATAAAGTACCAAATTTCATAGAAATAAATATTTAACAACTAGATACTACTTAGAGAATTATGAACCCTACCAAATGATCCAACTGACTATGAAGCTATATTGAAGCTAGTATAGATTTCTCATTTGGCTCCTGAAATTCCTTCATCATAACAAATTTTCCTGATACTGAGTCACATTCCCTATCAATTTTCTAATTTTTTCTTAGCAAAAACAACAGTTAGAAGTGATCGTTCTATTTTCGGTAGACGATATCCTTACCTGCAGCCAAACAATTGCATTAATATCGGAAAAGGAATCTTTACTTCGAGACCGATTTCACGCAGACGACCACAGTCCTTTACCATGGTTTTTAGGGATCGACGTCCGACGATCAGAAAGCGGAAACTCTTTAATTCTACAACAAAGCACCAGGTATTGACAACATCAACCGAGAATTATCAAAGAAGGAGGAACAGGAATAGTAGACATCCTATTGAAGATATTTAATGAATGTTGATCGAGAAAGAGTAGCCAACACAATGGACAGAGTCAATTTTGATTACCATCCCTAGAAAATGAACCACAGAACTATAACCCTGATCAGCCATGCAAGCAAAATTCTGTTGAGAATCATCCAGAACAGAATCAAACCAAGAATAGAAGCAGTGCTTACGAAAGAACAGGCAGGCTGTCGAAAAGGAAGAAGCAACGTCGAACAAATCTCCACCTTGAGAAAAACAAGCAAATTTCATAAAAGCTTTCGATCGGGTATGGCACAGAGCACTATGGCATAAAGTGGGAGCCAGCATAACAACTCTAATAAGAAAGCTCTATGAACTGGCAAAAAGTACACTCTTAACCAGCGACGACTATCGTAAATGGTTTACTTCAAATTTAGGTGCCAGACAACGTTGCATGCTTTCTCCAGAACTTTTCAACCTGTTCCTTGAAAGAGCAATGACTGACGCTGTTGAAGATGACATCAATGGTATTAAGTGTGGAGGTAGAAGAATCAACAACCTACGATTTGCAGATGACATAGACATATACATAATCCATGTCGGTTTCACGAAGAGTCCTACAAAGAGCGAGGAGATGCATGTTGATCTCGGGCATTGAATCTTTTGGTAACCCCCAACAATCTCACCCGCTGAGCAGGTGTTTCCCTCAGTTCAGACTCAAGCTTGTAACGGAAAGTTACCCAATTATTTCTTATCCTTACACATTAGGATCGTGTCTTCTGTTATATCGCGATTGGTTCATTTCGCAGCGGTAGAATGGTGCTTCGTTTTTCTAAAACAATTAGAATCTGATGCACTTGACGTGTGTTGATGATGATACAGTATGAAAAGCTCAATAGTGAAAACTTCGGAGCATGAGGAATCGAATCCCGCCCTTCAGCGTTGTAACGTGATGTGCTACCATTACACCCATACCATTGAGGCATTGAAATTTGGGATACCATTTGTTTCAATTTACGTCACTACACACTGTCACAAAAAACCGAAAATTTAGTGCAAAAATTTTGAGAGAAAACTACGATTATTGATGCCGATGATTTCACAGTTACAATAGATCGTTATATTTATTTATTCGGGATAGAGAGCAGACTGATCACGACAATCAGTTTTAAACTTACATATAGAAGAAACGTCTTCAATAGATTTATTTCAATCACGTACATCCGAGTTCTTGCCATTACAGTTACTGTCGCTAGGTCTGAAAGGAGAACGGATGACGGTATTCGCAAGTTTTCCTATCTGAAGGATAATTGCCGAATTGGATGCTTTGAGTAATCAATTTGTGTATAATACGGTTCGTAAGGAGCACTTCACTTAACTAGGGAATAAATTAGTATTTTTTCTCGCAAAGAGAACAAAGGAAGAACTTAAAACAATAAAGAAAGGAGAACATGAGAGTCCTTTGTCAAGATTTATCTGTCAAAATATGCAAAATGCCCTCTAAAGATCTAGTGAATTAGAAAGTTAACTTTTGTTTATCTCTCAGACTCTAAGATTACCCCCTTGCCCCCTTGTAGTTGGAGGTGCCGCCCCGGCGCAAATACCACTCTCATTCCTCCGCTGTACGCTACTAAACCGAAAACGCTCGTTAGGTCATAACGACCTTAGTAACGTGGTGGCAACGACATTCTTAATACAGTGTTTTCTTCATGACGCTGCAATAATTTCTACACTATGGGAAGTATCAGGCAAGATGTATTAAGATTTTGGGTAGATTAATTCAACTTCTAAGTGTAATCGGTATAGAGAATCCTTGTATCAGTGAGAACTCAAAATCTGTAGGAATATTTCAAGCATCTCGTAAAAAATACTGTGCTGAGTATGTCGTTGCTGCCACGTAACCAGGGCCATTCTAGCTTGTGGTTTAGCAGCGTATAAAATATCTCCAGTAAATTTCTGTTTGACCTGTTGTTGTTTTGCAGACGTGATTTTGATTGCCATCCAGTAGCAATTTAATTACATGTTTTAAGATTTAGCCTTATCTGTGGTTTTAAGTTGAATCACCAGGCAGAAGATTTGCCCTTTAAAAGCTGGGTCAACAGTTTTATTTGAGCGGACATAAACAGTTAAAAATTGTCTGTCCACATTTCCAAATGCGCTGGAACATAAATGGAAGCAATGGGAAGAGTGAGGTCTGATGAGACTAAGCTCCCTTAAGTTGGCATGGCATGTTTTTCTTCCCTTTGTTCATACCTGTGTTAAGTGTAATCTTCCTTTATATCTGTTTATAATCAGTCCCACCCATCTCTCCTCCCTTCTCTTCTCCCTTCTCTTCTCCCTTTTGTTCTCCCTTTTCTTCTCCCTTCTCTTCTCCTTTCTCTTCTCCCTTCTCACTTCTCACTTCTCACTTCTCACTTCTCTTCTCCCTTCTCTTCTCCCTTCTCTTCTCCCTTCCCTAAAACTAACCCAGAGGTCCCCCAAGAGATACTTAATGCTGCAAATATTTCTGGTTTTCACTATTTTATTTTTAATTCTGTAACAACTAAGTATTTATTGGGGAAACCACAGCCAACTTTAGTGATGGTCAGTTTAAACAACATAATGATGATAATGGAAAAGATGGCAATGATTTGATATCTGAACACTACTAGTGCCTTGGAAAACACTAAGTTGGGTGCTTCATGCAATGGAGCTGTTGCAGAACGTTTTATGGTTCCTTTCAAAATACAGTCCTACAGTGGCTAGCTGCAATGTGCAATTAACAACAATGACAGTTGATCAATAGTTTGGTAAAAATATTGCAGCAACTCGCTTTACACTTCTTGGCATTGAATTTCTGAGTCTACTGTGACACACTTAAAGCTATGACCCCTTCCTCAAATGTATAACTTTTTATTGAAATTAAAAGATATATACTATTAATTTGCCTAAAGACAAATGAATTTTAGCAAAAGTATCTAATTATATACATTCATGGCAATTTAAGGGTCCAGTCTGAACCCATATGAACAAATTTGAAGCAGAATGAGCCCTGCGTTAGTTCCTTGGAACGTTCAACAAATCCTATTCAATTAACGTTTGGACGAAAAGTCCTGTATTGTACCGGTTTATAATTATTGTGAGCATGATCTTGTTAACAATTCCTCCTACTACTACCCTGGGATGCTATCTCGCAATCCTTCAATCAAAGACAATGATGAGGAGTGGGCCCGATACTGAACTACCCGAAATAAACAGAAAACCCCCAAACAAACTAACTAATAAATGAAGGGCAGCTGGCGCATCCAAGAGTAACGCCGCTCAAGTGTGGCTGCCGGGCAGAGAAACAAACCATGAGGCAAGCTAAACCGCCCAGTAGGAGCGCCTATCACGTTTCTTTTCACGTCCTCATCCAAACATCTGGGTTAAATTGTCCTTTTGTCCTTTGAACTTTTCCAAATCGTCCCAGTTTTCCAGCTTTCCGTACCTTCCATAAACCCCCATTTAATTAAAAATGTTTTATTTGCCCTATTTCACACGAAGGAATCGTGTATACAACGAAATTTCATACTTTTTTAATAGAACGAGTTTTCTTACACTCATTGATCAAAACACGCTTGTTTGGGGGAAAGGGCGTGCTTTTGAGGAGGCAAGCGGGCTACACACGGCAAGGGTAGCCTAAGTTTATTTTCCCTTGATGTAAATGGGTTTCCTGACCTATGACACATGACCTAATATTCATTAAATAACAGTGGTTTATTCTTCTTGTAAATACAAAGAAAGAGCCTTACTCTGATGACAACTTGGCCTTGTCGACTGCCACCGTCTGTTACACCCGCCCACCCATACCACTGTAGTGGTAGAAGCTAAGGAAAGAGGAGCATTCGTGTTGCCTACTTCTTCTTTGTGTTTTTACTGATGGTTTTACAATTGGAGACGCAGATGCAGGTTGTCCCAAAGCAAAATTGGCGCCATAAATAACAATAGCAACTGTGACGTAAGTGCAAGGAACCTAGTGCTGTAAAAACATTTCTCACCTTAGCTCCGATGTGGTTACCGCACTTTCCAACTTGTAGATGAACGATTTCAGGCATTTTGTTATAATAAATCGAAATCTATGCCCGTGATAAATATTTGGAGTTAAAGTAAAAAACGTATTGTTGACCGTTGGTTGTGCTTTCCCTCGTCGCCTGACGTAATTTAAATAATCGACGTGAATGGTTTGATTCTAATACAGGTATGAAGTCGTTGATAAAATATATGGACTATCTTACAGTGAGCTTTTGTTTTCATGCTTATATCCGCTCCTTGTTGCGAGCTTGATGTGCACATGAATACAACTGCCCAACCTGAAATGTGATGGCGAAAATTTCCAAATATCACGTCAAAAGTACAGAACAACTACAATAGGTAAACAGAAGAACTATCTTTGTGCTGGTAGTTGCTAATGTGAACTCTGCTGAAGTAAACAGCATTTAATCACATGATATCAACGACTTTACTGGGGTGCCACGTAGATTGTAAAGAGGTGGCAACTGCTTCTATAACCAAGGCACCAAGGAGGGTATAGAATGCGAATTTTTGGCATTCTCAGCATCATAAAAAAGCCATATGTTTATAAAGAAATACAATGAAAATTCTCTGTTCTGCTGTATTTTGGTAGTGGAATGGACGTTTGCATCATTGCTGGATCATTTTCAGTTTTGTAATAAGTCAATCTGTTGGCACCTTGATAAATTTCCACCTGAAAGAACTGAATGATTTTCAATTACGGATTTAATCTTTGGTGCGATCGGTTATTCGGCCATCAATGTATGAATTGAGACACCTTCTGCTTTGATACTACAGAACGAGTTTTGTACGAAATAGGAAATTATCTTAACAGTCCCTCAGAAACAGGCCACCGGTTGTCTTGTTTATGATTGAACTTCTGTTTAGAGTGCTAGGCATGGAAATTTCATTTAACCCTATTGCGCTCGGGGGCAGAGGAACCTTTTGGAGTTCCCCTAGCAAAATTTCGTTTGCCATTTCTCACCTTCAGTTTTGTAAGAGCTGAGACTTTCTGGTTTTTACTGTTTTATATATCTGTCACGATATGATTGCATTTCAATAAAAAATTGTTATCACATCGGGTCAAAATTTGTGTTTAAAACTTGCGAGTGTAGTCAAAAATCATTAACAAATGCTACTTGAGACGGCTATTTTCTTGGTCAAATTACCCTTTTAAGGAAATGTTTTATAAAATTATGAATAAATATCACTGCATTTTCCTTGTCTATCAAGTACTGTATGCAAACAGATACATATCTGTATTCTACCTTAAACATCTGCTCAATTTCAGGGCAAAATATGAAATTCTTAATAGTGTTAATAATAATAATAATAATAATAATTATAACGATATACAGGAGCTTTCCAAATTACATTGGCTCTTCATCTCCCTTAAAGAAAATTGTAGAGGACAACACTAACAAGACAGAAGGTACACATGGAAATATGTTGTTAATCTTTTGCTGTTGAAATAACTGTGTCGAAGTATCAACTTACAGTTGTGCTTTTAGTAATTACAAATCTTTATAGTATGCCACTGATGATCTATCCGTTGTAGCCTTCTCTGCGAAATCACAATATTATTGATCCGCTTCACATTTTGTTATCAGGTTGTCCTAGACTTTACATCTCCCCTCTTCCACTAGAATTTGTAGACATAAGGTACACCTAAACCAAGGCGAGACATTTGAGTTTTTAAATATCCATGCTTACGGTAACCTTATTACTTTAGCGGTGTTTAATCTCTCCTTTGTTGTTCAAATCCTTATAGTATGCCACTGGTGGTCTATCTGTTGTAGCCTTCTCTGCGAAATCACAATATTGCTGATCCGCTTTACATTTTGTGATCTGGTTGTCCTAGACTTTACATCTCCCCTCTTCCGCTAAAACTTGTAGACATTAAGTACACCCAAACCAAGGCGAGACATCTGAGTTTTAAACACCCTTGTTTACGGTGACCTTTTTACTGTAGCGGTGTTTAATCTTTCCTTTGTTATTCAAAATCTTAAATGAATTTCTAAAAAGGGGCTGAAACTGGTTTACAGTACTTCAGGTTCTACTTTATTTAAAAATAGTTTTTTGGAGGTGCAAAACAAGAATACTGCACGTGAAAGGCGAAAACATTGTGCACTGAAAAGCGTTTTTCGTCTGACACTCCTCAGAGTACTAACGTCAGAATGACCGAAATGGAATGTGTGAAAGAGTATATTGTTTCTATGAAAGTTCATTCAGAATTGTGGACTTTTTCTAGCAAAGATCTCGTAAACTGGAGTAGCTATCATTCGCGTAAAAGAGCTCTAAATTACACTCTACGATTTGACTGTGATTCTCAAAAAATTCTTTGTGCTTGACGGACCTCATACATTTTGGAGCAAATCTCTTTCGTCCTGCAACATGATTGGTACATTGGCGTTATTTGATTGACAGGCCGGATCATTGTATTGTCAGATTCAAACTACATAATGCCAGAAATGCCAGAAATATCGTATTTTTATGGCAAAACGTAGTAAAGAACGTAGTCTTTACAAAGATTTTTGTAAAGGGAGAAGAGGAGTATGTATTCTGTTCATAAAGAGATAGTGTGAACCGTCCTATTTAACATTGCAACAACGTAGCTTACTTTTCTGATTGTCAATAATCTTAATTTGGTAGCATGTTTCCCAAGTGCTGACTTGGACACGTCCCACATCATTGGTTCTTATTGCAGAGTGGGTCGATTTTTAAAATTTCAAAGCTTGTTTCTATAAATTCAGATATTTTGTAATCAGTTAGCAAAGTTGCAAGGGTATCCATTTTACCATTCACTCAAAAGCCAAACTGACATGAAATAGTGTTGGGGTCAGCTTTAGATACAATTATTATAATGCTCTATTTCTTAATCAGTATTAAATAATGGGGAAAGAATGATAGCACATAATCCAATTAAACTCAGGAATGTAGCAATCTCTCAGTTTGGCACCCTGATAAGCAGTGGTGCCGTTCCCCAGGGCCCTCCTCTCCAAAAGGGAAAGTGGTAGATGGATTTGAAGCTCCACTTTATTGGTACCGCGTGTTTAAGTATAATCGACAAATGTAAGATCACCGCCACATTATTTGATATGTTATGTATCTACGTTTTCTTTACAAATATCTATTGACACGCTAAAAAAAGAAGGAAATTAGTTGTTTTAAACATTTCGATCGTTTGGTCAGAATTTTCAACACGAAGACCCCTCGAAAATGAATGAAATTATTATTTTGCTTGGAAACACGCCCTACATCTTTTAAAGTTGCTCCCTGATCTAAACAAATTTATCACTTTGATAAGCAACACTTAAAGCATAGATTCTATTTTTTTTTGAAAGCATGCATTTCCTCGGAATGCCCATATTACCAGTGACTCTAGATGTTACAAAGAAGATAGATTTGCTAAATGCACTAGAATTATGCTGAGCAGAATGTTTGCGCTCTAAAAAGTTGTCAGTTGCTCCATGCAAACTTGTTGCAAATTTAATTAAAAAGTTGAAATAAAGTTTCTATGTTCCCATTTCCATTATTATGCCGGCATCATTGCAATTATTGTTACATTCTGGTGGTTTTTCCTAGACTGAAAGACCTTTCTGATTGATAATATCAGCAATAAAGAAAGATTATTTAGGTGGTAATAAAAGGCACGATTATTTACTTTCTCTAAATCATATGTACAATTTGTCTTCTCGTGAATTATTGTTAGCGTACGCACGTATTGTACTTGTTCCTGACGTTTTCCACTCGATATCTGTCTTATCATTGCTTTAGCAACCTTAACAGGCACTCCGTCGTAGAAAACATCTTTAGAGTTGGGCCTAAAAAGTCCCCCTCTCCGAGCAGGATTTTATGTTAAAAGAGACCGAGCAGAAATAGGATTAATTCATCATAATTTTTTATATGAAAGCTCTAAGGACAACTCCAGCAACAAAGTCTTCCGGGTATTTTGGATAACTGCGTTTTGTAATGAATACATGTAAATAATACATTAGCATCGCAGTAGTTTTAAGAAAGAAAACATCTTTGTAATTACTTCCACGTACTTCATGCATATTTAAAATGAAGCAAGAGTAAAAATTCAGTACTCTTTGGTACCTAATAGCTGGGGGTGGAATAAGCAGCACGCACGGACCATTTTACAGTTGGGATAAGCTGGTTATGGTCAAAAGAATTAAAATTAGCATGACATAGCAAACGCCATCTTTCTAGCCATAACTTGAACAAGCGTTTAGGTTTCTTATCTATTCTCGATGCATAGAGGGTAATACATCTTACAAGTAAAATAATTTATTTAACAGTGTAAAGACGCATATTGGTTCAAAGAGGTAATCGTAGGCATTGAATCAGCAAAAGTTGAATAAGTGGGGAGGGGTTGGAATAACAGAGGGGGAGGGGTGGGTAAAGTTTCCAGAACTCGATAATTAAAAACTGCAATTAGGGACCGAGGAGTATGAATCCAAACTTGATGCGTGATTGTTTACATAACTTGCTACGAGATGGGCATATTAGTTGGCATTAAGTTGGCATTAAGAAAATTTAAATTTAACAAAAAGTACTTGTAACCTATAATACTGTGAGGTTTAATATCTCAAATTATCAGAAATACTTTAGGAAGAGTGATTTGCAAATTAACGGCGCTGACCGGATTCGAACCGCGTTCTCATGATTACTAAACCAACGCCTTAACCAATGAGCCATATATATATATATATATATATATATATATGTATATAAATATTAAACACTCATAATTCAATACATTTCCTCATATATGTATACCACTTATGCATACAAACCACTCATGTATTAACTCAAGATTTGTCATTTGGTGATCAGTTCTGTCGAAACGATCGTTATCATAGCAGTCGGGGAGCAGTGGCCCCTTTGAGGACCATAATTTAGTGTAGGCCTCGTGAATAAGGTAGGGGCTAGCATTCCTCTTTAAACTATAAAACCTACTATAATTAATAATGCCAGCACGTCAAAAGTTGACAAGGTGTTTCCTTCACTGTGAATGTTGAACCCTTGTGTCAAATTCTGCATGTACCCGAGGGCTAAAACACTGTGCTTGATTCATCCGACAGAGTGTTCATATAACGCACTTGTTCAAAGCTTTTCAATTTCAAGCAAATAAGGGAAGCTCTGGAACAGTAGTTACTGTAGTTTTCTTGCCATGAGGGACGGCGAGGTGTATTCAAGGTACACATTTCATACAATAATATGTTATATTTCCTCCTATATATACGCTATCTTCAAGCATATGTGGAGGGCCCCCACATTATCATGCATGCTTTCATGGCGTTGTGATCCTTAGTTTTCTTATATTTGTTGGAAAGGGGGGATGTTGTATCATCAAGATATATATATCTTCACGTTATAATCTCCAATGTACAAGGACCTGACGAAGTCTTAAAGAAAAGACGAAACGCTTCGACGTCATAGATAATTTAAATCGATGTTGCCAGATCATGTATTCTTGGACCTTATACCCGGATGCATATATATAATATGGATAGTAACATTGAAGTATTGCATATGTGTCATCCTTTATGCAAGTTACCCTTAGCCTCTAGTACTCATCCAAGGTACAATCTTCGTCATAATTGCTATGGCCCCTCTGTCTTTTGTCAGTTGGTATAGCACCACTGCTCGTATCAAGCAAGCCCTATTAGATCAAGTTTTCCAAGTCTTCAGGCAAACTTTTGACCTAGGGCTCCCTTTTACAACGACATCATGGATGAATTTCAACACCATGGTGAGTCCGCATGCTAAGTCAATCCAACCTCATGAAGGTCTTTGGGTTCCAAAGACCGTGCTTGCTCATGCTTTACCAGATGTTCCTAATGTCATGAAGGCATTACAGAACAAAGCTTCCCGCATGCCAGAGTAGTGCATCCTTATGATGGTCTTTGGGTACCAAAGACCAAGCTTGCTTAAGCCTTGCAGGAAGTTCCTAATGTCATGAAGACATTACGGAACAGAGCCAGCCGTATGCCTAGATATATGACCATGAATAGTAAGGGTGTTAGATATTTCACCCTAACTACTGCTTTAGCCATTTTTTTCAGATAAATCTGAAAATGACATGGGTCAGTTTCCTATCCCAGTTCTTCGCCTTGCTCCATTAGATTCTAGGCAGAATGAGGAGCTTCTTCTCCGATACAAACCAAGATGTAGAGGATGTACAGGACGTGGTGGATATCCCCTCAACCGAAGACGAGCTTCAACAAGACCAAGCTTGCTCTCTCAAAGTTGCCAAGACTGGGAGGGATCATTAGTAGTGCTGTAGTTTACGACGATCGTTTACTGGGAAATATAGACTATGGAAGCTTCTGCAAAGTTTTGGGGCCAAAGGTTTCAGGTAAAATGCAGATCATTAACTATTAACTCTTAGTTTGTTTCCTCTACTTATTTTTCCTCGAATCCATGAATGTGTCTGGGATGAAGAACAAATGCAGCTAGACTTTGCATGAAAGAAAGCCAAATTGCAAACTTGCCATTCGCAAAGCATTGCAAAAGGTCTGGAAAAGGGCTAGTAGGCCCGCGGCATTGAATATAATTTAATAAATTTTGATTGCTTTGCTCTAAGTTGCTGAAACTTTCTGACTTTTCCTATCTTGGTGAAAAGTTTTAAAGGTCTGACTCGAGTTTTTTTTTCATGAACTTGACAGATACTCCGTAGAATCATCTAAAATTAATTACTTGATACATTTCAAACTCATTAATGCTAATCAAAAGCTGATTAGCACTAATTAGGGGTAATTATCGATATTGGTGACGTCGTATTTCCACTCCCAACTTTTCAACAAATTTGTACTTAAAAACCATAGGGAACGATCCCAAATGTATAGATAAGGCGAAAAGGCATTTAAAATAGGTATAGCCACATGTCATTGTCAAAAAGAATGCATATGCTCAAAAAGCCAGCAGCTACATATGAGTACAAACACGATGTGTACCACTGTAAAAATACATTTAGATAGTATACTCTTGTTTTAGTATTACCTACGTATTTGAAAACAGACAGTACATATTAAGCTCATAGAATGACATAGTTGCTAAGAATGGATAGAGAGGGGGAAATCCCTATCGTGCAATCATTACATCAGATTGCTGTGGATGATGTAAGATTCACGACACACCCACGCATAACACCTCCGAAACTGCCATATTTCCAATGCTTCGATTATGCATTGAGTTTAATCAAAGTCGATGGAGGAAAGACCCTGGTTTAACCAAAGCAGATGTTCCTATGCGCGACTAAACCACACGCTTGAACGGCCTTAGTTACGTGGTGGCAACTAGATGCCCATCACAGTATTTTCTACTAAATGCTGAAAATGATACTAGAGGTTCAGAGTTATTAACTAAAAAGGATACCCTCTATCAATTATATTTGCAAGTCAAATTTGCTTGTCAAAAGTCTTTCACACAACATGCATGATATCTCACATAGTAAAGAGATTTGGCAGCGGAATTAAGGAAACACTATATTGAGCAGGGTGTTGCCACCACGTAAACAAAATCGTTATGACCTAACGAGCGTTTCCGGTTTACTCACATATTGGGAGTGGCGCGGAATAGTCTCAGGATTACTTTACGATTCTTTCTCATAGGGACGCGTCTCCGAATCCGTTGTCTGTACACCAGAGAGAACTCATAGTCTGATATAAGCATACCCTAGCCATATCCACCAATTAATACCAAAATGAGTAATAAATCATGAAGATTCCGATCTACAAGCACTACTGATATGCTGTGGCGCTTCATTGAAACCCGAAATTTCCAATAACGGAGCAATGGGTGGTGAGAAGAAGCACCTCAAATAAAGACTATAGCACCGTCAGCTACAACAGAGTAATAAATAACCATAACAACAAACAGTAAAATAACAATAATTGAAAGAAGAAGAAAAATGAATAAATATTTAAGTAAGTAAGTAGAGAAATTAATATAAATAAAAAAGAAGGGGAGCAAAGAGACCCCAAAATGATAACAACATCATCAACAACAACAACAACAACACCCTCAAATAACAATAATAATAATAATGATAATAATCATTAAGAAGCAAGAAATTGACTGATAAATAGCATTGATAAATAACGAAAACATACACTGAACTCTTTTGAGGATAAGATAGTAAAAAAGCACAGTTGACAATATCGAAAAATTGACCATGGAACCATGAGAAAAGTTAGAAGTTGATGAAACAGAAAAATTTTGTTTGTTGATAATGTGTCAATTCTCTGATTAGCGAGTGATGACGTCATAAAGAGTTTTAATGACGTCATCAAAAATACCTACAACAACTAAATTGTCCACATGACGAAAATTTTGATAATGTTAAAACGCATGCGCATTGAATCTCGCAATAGGAACCTAGAAACGTATTCTTCCTGCTTGTTAAAAAAAAGACCCCCAAGCTTTTCCTTCTAGAATTTAAAGAAAACCAATCCAATTCAAGATCAAATTTAAGTGGTTTAGCAATACGAAATCAAATAGATCTGTTTGAAATATTCAAAATCTTTGTTAACACCGCGCAATTGAAGAATTTTCTCAGACGAAAGCTTGCATTTCTTTGTCATTCTTGGTTACAAACATACAAAATAGATACACCAGACAATACCATAGGTGCACTATTTAGAAGAATAGTACGCTATGAAAATGAGTGGATGTGCTCCAATTATCTCCACAAGAAACCGCATTAGGCAGGAATTCATGTTAGGTAGGATTATTTATGCTCTCTCCATCAGACAGCCGTATATGTTTATTATGTGCATATTTTTATCAAGACCTTCTACCTTTCTCACTGCCATCGCAATCAGGAAGATATGGATTTCCTTTTTTTTCATTGAGATTTAATAAAATTGATGTCCTCCTTCAATAATTCTACAATGGAGTAGAATATAAAATATCTGGAGGTATTGTTTTACTTTTACCTTTAACTTAGCGTACGATAAATGTAAGGATATAACTAGTTAATATTAGTTAACTCCAAACGCGCTACGCCAGGACGGAAATTTCAATCCATGTAAATCATCAATTTTAGATATAAGATAGGGAAATTTTGTCGTTCCGAGTTTAGAACCAATCTCTCATAAATACTTGGAGATGCAAAAAGGTTTGCAATACAAGAAGGCTTTTAAATAAGAACATTCGTAGACTAATGGTCAAGACTTACCATGTTTGCTGGATATTTTTCAAAATAGCCTTTAAAAGTTCTTAATATGTCCTTAACATTAAACAATATATATCCTTCATATTCTTAATGTACTGGTTCTGAAATATGGTATCTAGGTCAAAAATTTAAAAGTAAATAATAGAAAAGCCGGCTACTAAAAAGGGAAAACTTGGCATCCAAAAACATCTCTATCCACTTAATTAAGTACATGCATTACCTAAAGATATAAAATGTTCTTTGTACCAGTTCAAACTTAGCTTCCCCTCCCTTAAGATTTTCATATAGGATGCACCAAAGCAATGTAGATACAACTACCCTCATATTTAAGGCCTCTTAATATTTGCACCTAAACACTATATTTATACTGAGCTGTGGCATATAGGATGCACCAAAGCAATGTAGTGATAAAAATTCCGGGCTTGCGCGCTGGATATAAAACGTCGGTGGTTCTTTTCGAGTCATTGGTTTGCTCTTGTGCCCTTAATGGAATGGAAATGGATTTTTCTGAATATTAATGCACCACAAGTGGCGTGGTTAAGTAAAAAACTAATTATATTTATAATTTATAAGTTGGGTTAGAGGCGACCATGAATAAATAGAATGCCTTCTTTCTAATTATAGATTGAAACGCGTTTATGTAAACAAGGCATGGTAGCGATAACACAAGTGGCATAATTGTATCTGAGATTATTATTTATGACAATCAGTTTATCAGTTGTCGATTATCGAATTACAAACCCTATCTTTTTATTAACTAAACTACTATTTACCGCAGCCGCCACAGTCTTCTCAATAAATGCACAGTTTAGCCCATATATCGTATCCTCTAAAAGTCTAAGTAATGAAAACATTTCAAGTCAATTTCAACAAGGTAGTTTAACCAGGGGCAGACTAAGCCAGTGGTAGGCCTAGGGATGCTCCCTTTCCACGTCATTCTAATGTACACACTATAGAATTATAAGCTATATCAAAATAGGGTAATTTTAGGTAGGAAATACTGAACGGGGGCAATTCTTTCAAATTTGTAATATGCAATCCATAAACACGAAATGAAATGAACCTAAATCGTTATTATGTCTGACTCGACATGGGTATTGCATGTGTAGTATGTTTATTATCATGGGTATTGCATGTGTAGTATGTTTATTATCATGGGTATTGCAAGTTAGTATAGTACGAATAAATTGAAGTGGATGTAGGCCTAGACTACATAAATGATATGATGATCTATCATAATAATCATTAATTTTACTACCATCACTATCAGCATCATATTTATCATCATCTACATCATTATAGTGATCGTCATCATCATCGTCATTACCATCATCATTATCATCATTATCCTAATTATTATCATCATCATCATAATCACCATTACTAACCTGGCCAAAATGTATTGGGCTGGCTGCTTAGGGTAAGATTTAGATGTGGCCCAAGTGTTTTGTACGATTTTGGTGAGTTCTTGTTCATAGTGAACCCAGATAATAAAAAACGATATTGTAGACATTTGTAACAAACCTGTGACAAATATAGCAGAACCAAATTGGGTTTTACACAAGAAAGCTTGATGATTTAAAACGTGTATTTAGGGAGGTGTAATGGGACAAATGTACTAGTATTCATTTCTGTGCACAGTGGTCAGTATGTCCGTTTGCTTTCATCCTTACATGATCATTGTCATCACCATTATCATTGTTGTAATTATCATCACATTTCCCTCCTACAACAACAAGTCACTAGATCTTTGAGGGTTAAATGTAATGAATACAGGAAGAGACATTTTCTTTTGACTTTCTCATTTATCAACAGAATGTTGACCTTAACAAAGATGCAGTGATTGGTTCTGAAAATCAAAACATGGATATGATTGATCAATTCAGTGCCAGTTTTCTATTGGGCTCAAAGAGGAAAATGGCAACAAGACAACACCTAGGGGATGATAAAGATTTTAACATGAGAAATGTACCCTAGTCACCAAAGATAGCGAACCTTAAACAGCTCAGCTGCTAGTTTTAGGATTGGTTACACAGGCAATTTTTATGAATTATTAACGGAACTTAATACGATCGATAAGATAAAAGAGGCAATGCAGAATCATTTTCTATAAAATTATCACAGCACGGTGACGGCTGCAGCAGTTGATCTCAGGGGGACGGGGCAGCTTCAATATTCCTGTAATGTCCTTAGGTTGTTACTTCTCTTTACCTAGATTTGCTTGCCATCATATCTGCAGTTTTTAATACATTTAAAACAGCCTACTATGATCTTTCTCGGGGCTTGTGTTTGTGTGACGACAAGAGGCAGGTAGAAAACACATTCCTTCGACTATATTAAGGCTTTAATACAGATAAATGTGATAGATGCAGTAAGAAAAACGCAAGACCATCGCAAATGGCAGAATTACATTGTACTGTAACTAAAGCCATGGCCGATCAGGAATGATATTTCCGTTCAAAGAAAAAGAACACCACGTACCCTTAATCCTAATGTCACATTATCTCAATAAACTGTAAATATCTACTCCCTAAATCCTCGCAATTACGGTTTAAAATTTTCTCTCGAAAGTATTTTAAAAGTTTTCAGAAATTATGTAGGCCTACGGCTGTTTGAAGTTTTTAAGGGTGGGCGGACATTAACCCCCCGGACAATATCCACCCGGGCATTAACCCCCCAGAAAATATCCCCCCGGATATTAACGATCAAATTAAACACTCCTCCTCCACTTTTTCAGGTTCCTAGACATTAAAGTTGTAGAAGAATGGAAGTTTCTTTGAAGCCATAATTCCAAGATGTTGTCAGGTCAAATTAAATTTTTGTCAAAGAAAAAATTAGCAAAAACTCATTCAGATGTGACTGCATAAAAATATGATAACTGACACAACTTGGCAATGCTTTTGAAGTCAGTTTTCCATGACAAAATGTCCATGAAGCAACATCACAAGATTATGACAAGACAATCACTTTTCCAAAAGTTCCCATGCTTTCATAAAGAGCTCTTCCTTGTTTAAATCCTTATTTTTGTGCACGGCCAGCAAATAGAAAGTTACAAGTTTCTTTGTTTGTATTTTGTTTCTACCTTTATAACAAATTCTAGTCAGCTTGCAGTAAGATCTCTCCGGTGGACTTGTGTTTGGTGAGGCTGACATTAGAATGAGCAACATTTCACATATGTTTTTGGAAAGTTTATCATGTAATTACTGATCATGTGCTACAGAATGTTTTGCATCACATCAGGCTGGCATTTGAATTGTCCCCAACTTCAACTGAAGACAGGCCACAACCTGTCAAATTCAGAGATGAATTCTTCTTCAGTGCATGCTAACTTGTAGGACTGTATTTGATTGTAAGTGAAAAAGGAATCATGTTTCTCAGTGACCCAATGAGTCACAAAAGTGTGCTTCAATTGTTGGTTGGGCAACATCGAGAAATGTGTTGATATTCTGTTTGGTGCAGAAGGCCCCACACAACAATGAAATGCCAGTTGAAGTGGACTTCTCAACAAAATTTTAATCACTTTCTCCTTGGTTAAGTTGTGAGGATATTGGACTGTGATGTCAGTGACTTCAGATATCTTATTCTAATGATGAACTGAATAATGTGAGCTTATATTTGGAACAACGCAGTATATCTAACAACATAGAATGTTTGACGCTGAATTTTACCTGTATTCCAAGAGTTTTAGTGCTTATCAAAAACACACAGTCGGAACCAATGGTTCTTCTTACTGAGTACTACTCAACAAACAGTCATGACTGGTGATATGTTAGCCATGCTCTAAACATCCTCGAAAAGATTCTTTTTAAATATTAAATACTACTATTTAAATAGAATGGTGCGATCGGTAAACATATTTTTGCTTGCCACGGTAACCTTAGTACAAAGATAATACTATACTTTATAATTATACTTTATACTGGGCTTGCTTGACTTGCCTTAACCAGAAGTCGCGCTCTTTAGATTCTACTTTATACAGGGTCAACCCAATAACCCAATATGTCTTTTCATCAGAAAGATTTGCTAACTATGTCAAGAGTGACTCCTTTTGTTTCGAAATTGAAATAACAACTGGTTCTCGTTGACGTGTTTCATAAGGTATTTCCCTGTGTGCATGTCATGCTTTGTGTGCATGTCACTCTTTGTGTCCTAAACGGTCAGTCAAGCAATTCCGTTCAGTTTCTAGAGTACAGAACATGATTGTCAGCCAGTGTTACTGGTATTTTAGGTAATGATGATTCCTCTTTCTCTTGTAGTTTATTCACGGTGGGCATACAGCTAAAATTTCTGATTTCGCATGGAATCCAAATGACCCATCACGGTTTATTTTAGAAGTGTTGAACTTCGCATTGATCTTTTTAGAAAAGAGAATCCCAACACCAGAGGAATGACCGGCGCCATACGACCAGAATGTGGGGCCATCCCACAGTTTTTGAGCGTGTTTAGTGTCGGAAATACGTTTCCTGCAGAAAAACAAATCATAATTGTTTAAGTTTAGCCAGTGTAGCACCCGTGATCGTTTCATATGGTCACGAATGCCATGTACATTGATCGTACATATTTGTATTTTTTTGTTCTCAATTAAGCTAATGATAGCAGCAGAGCTCTACCTGGTGGAATTCGGCTTGCAATGAAGTGCATGGCTCGGAGATTTCAAGTTTTCCTTAATTGTTTCCTAGACCTCAAGTTATGGACCGTTTTCCATTCTTGTTCTACGACAGTGCCCTGGCCAGTGTCTGATAAACTGGATTCAGTTCCCGATTCAAAAGATGACGATGACGATAACGATGATGACGACGATGACGACGACGACATGGAAGGCAGTTCTTGCCCATCCTGGATGGACTCCGTGGAAGGCACTATATCTTCATTTGAAGGCAGAATAGTTTTTGGAGTAGATTCGAAGACTCTAGTTGTGGTTGCCGACAATTTAGGTGAGGTGGGTGGAGTTTTGGGTGTTGTTTTTCGTGATTTAGGGATCCTTGCTTTGCCTCTCCAGAATTGAGAAGTTGGTAATGGCCAGGGATGGGTGTTAGTACGTGATGAAGAGGTGGCAGGTGGGATTAGTTTTGGATTAGATGTCTTTGTTAAGGTTGCAAATGAAGGGATATCTGTGAAAGTATGAGAATTAGCAAGGGAGTAATGATGCCCATGCTTGAAGTAGAGCCTATTGTGTTAAGTGTTAATTTAAAGTACTCTGTGTGCTAATCTTACGCTGGCAGAAAGTCATGACGATCCGGGAGGGCAAAGAGCTATCAAGTGGAAGGGGTTTATTAATTAGTTAGTGATTTTAACTAACCGGTATTTCTTATTATTATTATCATATTCATTATTATCAGTATTATTATTACTATTATTGTAGATCACATATGATAATAGAAGAAAATACCATTATGGAAGCTTGCGTTTAAGACATACAAATGTAAGTACGGATGAAGCCTCTAGTGAACTGGTCCAACAAAAAGTGGAGTTCGTGAGTTTGTTTCTTCTCAAAAATCAGTGCCACTAGATCGCGCTGGTGCTTATGGGTTGTACCATGTAGCAAAAGACAAGTCTCTGCTCACATAGTTTGTAGTGGCCAATGTTAATATTCTCCTTCTCTACAATGAAAACTACCTTAGCATCATTTTAATTGAGGGGGGGCTTGTTAGAGCGGACATGGCTCCGCAAATACCTTGTGGCTACCGACTTGGGTGACGCATGTGTATATTTATATTTACTGAAAGGATACTTTGAAGGTATTTGATTAATTTTATGAGAAATAATGCAGAGTAGAAAAACTTGGGCAGTACTAAATTGTGATCTGTGTTGCATATGTTCTGAACTAGATCACTTTATTGGTAAATAATCGTATTTTAGTAAGACCAACTTATTTCTTTGTAGCCCTTTATTCAAAAACCATGCACTTTTTTCTAAACTCCTAAAAAAGTGTACTCGTTTGAGTACCTTGACTGTTAACAGTACAAAACTAGATCAAGGTAAAAGGGACAATTTATTCTCATACCCTTCTTACGTGTCACTGTTCGTTGCCTACCCTGTCACGGACGTAAACTCAACAGATGGACGGTGAATCAGATTAGAGAACTTCGAAAACAGTGCCATGACATATCTTCAAGGAATAAGGTTTAGTCTTTACTGTGATCATCTGAACAAAGATGAAGCAAATTTTTTAAAAATTCAATATAACTAAGGTTTCCGATCAGACGAATGTGTTTAAGTACTACCTGTCGGAGTCCAACACCAACTCCAGCAATGGCGTGATTGTGAGGGCCTCCTTGTAGTCCAGGAAATACAGCATCGTTGATCTTTTTTTCAAAATCGTACTTGATTTCTTAAAAAGAAAAAAACGGTAAGGTTCCAATTATTGACGTTAGGTATCAGTAAAGAAAGACAACTTAAGAAACACGAAGAGTAAGAAACATTAAAAAAATTATTCAAATGTCATTTAATTCAAATTTAACTTATACACCCTACTTAAAACAAATGGTCAGTGGTACTCATTTTTACTTTAAATTAACTTTAAATTTGCGCGATATAATTTTGCACACACTTTTAGTGCTTCTTTCAATTTCCGCACCCCTTATTGTGCATCTATTTTGCGACGACGAAAGTTATTGTCGTCAGTACAAATTAAGTCTGCTGTGGGTTGAAGGGTTTCAGAAATTTTCACCGCTCCATATTCATATCCTTCTTCACAACTCGTAGGACCACTTTCCAAAAGTCTCTTAAATTGATTTTTTCTAAACAACATCCTTATTTCAGCATTTACAACTTTGAAGAAATTTTGTGACTTTTACCACCTGGAAGATTTTATTTTTCATATTTTTCAAAAAGTGCATTTTGTAAGATGCTAAATTGTAATATACTTTGATATCTTCCACTTGTTTCAGCAAAGGACGAATAAAACCGAATTCAACATGAATTAATTACTTGAGTTTAACAATTTCTAAAATATTTACTTAGTTCAGCATTCACAAACTTTGAAGAAAGTTTGTGACTTTTACCGCATGGAAGATTTTATTCTTCATATTTTTTCAAAAATTGGATTTTGCAGGAAGCTATACCGTGTCCATACTTAAATCTTTATTGTTTTGTTTTCGTCATCGTAATAACAGTGCCCAACAAAGGGCAGACTAGAATTTGCAAAATAGACCAGCTATATATCTTTCCCAGCTTCATAATATATTCACGACTTCTCAGTACTTCAATAACGATATTATTTAGTCTATGTAAGGGGAGGATTTTCACTTTTTTTAGATGACTACTTTTACTTTACATACTTGAAAAGAGGAAAGTTGTGACGATAGCATCCGAAGAAACTAAACTTTACAAACTCTTTACCAGCAATAGTCTACAATGAAAATTTGCTGAATGCCTCTGAGAGGATATTATCTGATTTTCAAATAACCCCTTGATGATGTTTTACCAAAAAACCCCAAATGCAACCCTTAATTCGTAAGACAAACTCTATGTATAAAAGTTCTTCATCTTACTGAAAAACGCAACAACAGTTTAACAGAGGCCAATTACATTCGTTCTTCAGTGGAAAAAAGCTTTTCAGTACAATATGTTTTCGCTATTTCGTGCAATATTCTTGTTTGTGCCACAAACAAACTATTTAAAATGGAAGTAATGGACTGTTGCCTTTTTATAAGTTCTTCGGTAGTACACATTTCAAATCAGCCAAATATCAAATTTAACTTATAGAAACGGACTGTATATAAAAAACAGCATCGGAAAGAAAGAGCTTATGCGCATTCACTCTAGATAAATACACATAAACGTACAATAGCCCCTACTGAATTTACTGTGTGTTAAGATAGATTGATGATATTTGATGCTGGCTTTATTCGACCGTGTATGATATACACAAATTGTGAACAGAGCGAACAGCTTCGATAAAATTGGAACATCGAATTCAGGTACTTTACAGGTTTAGGACCTCGGGATTCCAAGATCCCCAATTCCTTGCTAAGAATTACAATTCTCTAATATTATGAAAACTATGAAGCTGAATTCTCCGCTGTTCTAAACTCATTTGGTGGCTCGCTGATACCATCTCTGTTTTTTCGTGTATTTACGTTTTAAAAAATATCCGAATATGGCTTGCCTTATTTTGTTCTCTTGAGGAACTAGTTTGCGTTCGAAAATGTTTTTGAAGTTTGTGAGCGTAGATTCGCTCTCATCCGAAGCCCGCACATTCAAGCAGCTCAAGGGCGTTTTCTGCTTTGAAAGTGCCGTGGAAACTCAGATATGCGGAAACGTGCATTAGCCTACAAAATGATTTGAGGAATATTTTAGAAGCGTTTCAACCATTAGAGAGCTCAAGCGACGTCCTTTATGATCTTTAATACGCAGATTGGTTTGATGAATCGAATGAAGAAATCATGGATCTTGTCAAGGAAAAGAATTCGTTGTTCTACAGGACACTAGCTGACAGATGTACTAGAGCAACAAAGAAAAGGTACAAGGTAGTAAAATCTGAACTCCAAAAGAAACTGCAGCAAATGAAAAATGACCGGTGGTCCAGGAAAAGCGGCCGAAATCCAGAGTCTGGCAGACCGAAACGACTCCAAAGCGTTTTTTGCATCACTGAAAGAAGTATATCGTCCACAGGGTGCCTGCCTCGACCCGGTGAAGAGTATTGACGGCAGCGTGCGTCACACGGACAAACACAAAATTATGGAGAGATGGAGGGAACACTTCAGTCTTCTGCTGAACCCAGAGAGCAGTGCCGCAGATGGTGCTGACAGCAACATTGCACAACCACCTGTCAGGTACCAAATGGACGAGCCACCATCCATAAAAGAACTTGACATAGCCATCAAGTGAACAAAGTGTGGAAAAGCCGCAGGATCAGACGGTATACCCCTGGAGGTCTGGAGATATGGTGGACGAGCGCTGAAAAGCCAACTTTTGCTGCTATTTTGCAACATCTGGTCAAAAACAGCAGAGGTCCCTCAGGATTTTAAAGATACGACCATTGTTACAATCTACAAAAGAAGAGGAGACCGGACAGAATGTGAAAATCATAGAGGAATATCACTTCTGTCTGTAGCAGAAAAAATACTGGCCAAAATTCTGCAATTCCGACTGCAACCCCTAGCTGAAGACATCCTTCCTGAGAGTCAATGTGGATTCACAGCCGACAGATCCACTCCGAGATAGGGCTTATCAGACATTCCTGTACACGTAGATAAAGGGTGTTCTTGTCGTCTTTACCCACAAAGAAATGCGTATTTATCAAATCAGACCAATTTATTTACATATAGTAGCGAAACTGCAAAAGGCCTTCTTTGTAATCATTCCTACAGTTCACACTGACTTCGGACTTTTGTATCTGTTGTAAGTGGTATGAACTGCTGCTACAGACTATGCTCTCGCTCATATTAATCCTGTTTCACATACAAGTAAGTTACTATATGTCTACTTATGCGCCTTCTTCCCTTTACTCCGAGTCGCTCCTACTGCACTGCTTCAGGTAGCGCACGCTGTGGCGGCAGCAGTACCACCGCCTTCTCCTTCGGAACCCTTTGAAACATATATTATCAAACCTTAGGGAAATGTAACAAAACAAAACACGGAAAATAAACAATACGCGATACATGGACGTAAAGTAGTACCAAACACTTAAACTGATGTTGCTATGTGTGACTTGGGTGTTACGGTCTGGCCTTTCCCAATTTATATGTAATGCTTCCTTTATTTTAAGGTGATAATTGCTAGAAGCACTCTTCGCTGCATTTTCCTTTGCATGACGGAGAGGTATCTAAGTGCTTATAGATATTTGAATTCCTATCCCCATACAGATGTTCCCGTATTTTCAACTGACGATGGATAGAGGATATCCGAAACATGTCTTGGAAAATTAAATCAATAGCCGTTTTCCTTAAATGTGTCACTAATCTTATATTGCTGAGAAATTTTGGAAGTGTTCAAATGTGTCAACGTAAAGCGACAAAGAACACGCCAGGTGACAACAGCGGGAAAAGTTTTTGTAAAGAGATCACCAATAAAGGCATTGAGTTTAAAAAAAAAATTATCATTAATTGTTATTATTGTGAAAGAAAATCAAGAAAGAAAGTGATTTTCCTGTAATATGAAACAACTTTTTTCTTGCTAAAGTTACAGGCATTTGGTAATCGTAATGATTTGATTTTATTATTTTTCGTGGTTAATACATAGATCTCCTGACTTGGCTGAACGTCTTGGGTTGTATTCACTCACACGGCAGACGGAAAGATTATCTGACTGGCTTAGAAAACTGAAGTCCAGTTTCAATACGTAGAAAATTGTCAGTGATCACTAAAAATGTGGTCCCATACTCTATCCAGAGTGTAGGGAACGTGATATGCGACGGAGCCACGTGTCCCGAATCACGGTAGTGAGAGGTAGCGTGGTCATTTCCTTCCCAGGCGGGTTTCTATCCTTTCCCATCCAGCTAATGCCAGGTACCCATTTTTATTCTGGGTTCGCAGTAGAGGTTTTTTTGGAGAGCACAGGCTCGAGGTAACAACCGACTAAGCGTCCTTAGTGATCATTACCCTGTCTAATTGCAGCGCAAAAATGTGACTCATCAAAAATCAGTGAGGCCTACATTAACAGGAATCCTTGTAACGCCAAAGCGATAAGAATGCACACCTTATCCTTAATCTCGTCTAATGTTTTGTCAACAGTGGTGACAGTCTACCGTTAGTTATTAAGTTTTTAATATTTCTGAAGACAAAAATAGGTGCGCCTTATTAATGATAGCTACTATCAAACCGAGGGCGTTAAAAGATTCATGTGGTACCATGCCAGAGTGCTCAAACCGCATGCGCGGTGAGCATTGCATAATGCAAACAGCAATGTATTTATGTATGTATGTATGTATGTATGTATGTATGTATGTATGTATGTATTTATTTATGTATGTATGTATGTATGTATTTATGTATGTATGTATGTATGTATGTATGTATGTATGTATTTATTTATTTATGTATGTATGTATGTATGTATGTATGTATGTATGTACCGATGACCGACTGACTGTGGACCTATACCAATGATTGGTCTTGTATATTAGCTAAATCTAGATCAGCGTTCCATCTGAAAGCTTTAGAAGCGGTTTTCATCATAACCCGGGATCCTTGACTTTGCCGACAAATGAGTTTGTGTTTTCCCTGAAATTTAATTCGCAGTATTTCCATACTTTTATGTTCTCTGGTCGCTTTTCTCATTTTAATGTATTAATTGGTATTCTGGTTTGGATTTCGTTTCCCCTCCCCATTACAAGACAAGCTGTCTGGATGGGAGATGTTGCTTTCACCCCCCTCACACCCCTGTTAAACTATTGCCTAATTACTTTTTCACTTACAGTTTCATTATCAGTCAATGACTTTATGGATTACTGTACTTGAATATTTCAATGCCTATGTTCTCTCACATTATCACATGCGACCCACAGTAATTCCTAGTTGATGGAATTTCTAAATGTTTGTCCACTAATAAATTACTCCTGACGTAATAGCTCTTAGCCCCCCATCCCCCCGCCCTCCCCCTCCCGAGATAGGCGTGGCTGGCTACCAGCAGCATTTTATAATGATCATGAAGATTTTTACCCGGCAGTATCATTTTGCTTCATGTTTTGTAGGTTGTTCTCCCAATTGGACTACGCTAGATCACAGAAAAAAACTTTAAGCAAATGGGTATGGAGCATTTAAGGTTAGGTCAGGGTACACCATAAGGAATGAGAGTAACAGCTACTGCAGGTTGTGGTTTTCATCTTTCAGCAAATACCTACAAGGTACATATACATTATTAGCAGAATTTCCTAGAATTTGGCTTCCATACACCAAATTTATGAAGATAAGGTTTCTAGAATTCCTAGTTTTGACTGACGCCATTCTGTATATTAAAATAAATGTGCAATAATGCTAACAGGACTCTAAACATAGTCTCTGCTGCCATCACATTACCAGTAACTTGCAAGTATTACGTGATACTTCATTTGAAGCTTTATGAGAACTTAATCAGAGCAGACCAGAGCAAATATATGTAATGTGTGAAATGCAAATATATTTCAGAGAGCCATTTTTAAAACCTTCGGGTTCGGCTTGCATAAATATGATGAGGTATATTCATGGCAGACTTTCAATCTTAAGTAGACTATGCAAGGTCTACACCTACAGTCCTCTGTGGCAAATCTTTCTCTAAGAAATATTGCTATGTCTTTTCTGGTCTACTGCAGTGCATTTCTTTAGGAGCTACAAAGTCTCATTTTCGTACCCAAGTATCCTGCTCTACTCATTCCAAATGCCCAGCCAATTCAATCTCCTGTTCTAAATAACAAGTTTAATGCTATGAATAACTATCCTGCTTCTTAACTTGCCTGAAGGTTTCCTGGTCTTATCAAACCAATTGATTAAGTAAGCTAACACAGTACGGATAGCAAGGGAGAACTAATTATCCCTATGAAAAGGGGGAGTGTTTAGGTAGGAAGTTATAGTCACTATCCTTTTCAAAATCATGTAAACTGTTATTGTCCCTTTACTTGGTTTTGATATTGATCGTAGGGCTGCATTGGATTGAGAGACCTTATCAAAATATTTGCAACTTAAGAAATATGATTATCCGAAATCAAGAAACTGGACAATAAATCTAAAGTTCGTTTATTTATGTTTCTTTCAGGAAAATAATTTCTGCTTTCTCCAAAAAATTAACTAAGAATTTATGGAGGATACAGTAACTTTCAATCTAGGCGGAATGACTATTACATAGTTATGCTTGGTGACTAACATGCCTGAATAGTGCTTTTCCATCCAGGTATAACGACGGATCGAGTCATTTCGACTTAGTTCACTGAAGTTTAACATCTTCTATACAAGACCAATACTGATATCTATGATGAGAAATTTCATGGCAGGTCGAATGCAAAACATCATGCTGTTTGTTGATTATCGTAATATAATGCCAATATACATCCATGTTACAGCGGCAGAAGATATAGCAGGTACTGTATGTAAACAAATGTCACTTTCACAGATAAAATTATTTGTAAGCGACAAAACTTTAATGAAGGTCAGATTTAGTACCATTAGCACAATTATGATGAAATTTAAAACAAACAGTCATAAAACTGTATAACTTGGACGTTTTTCTAAGAGTTATAAAATAATATTCCATTTATAATCTCTGAATCAGTTAACAATTTTTATACAGCACCTCAAGCCTGCTGTTAATGGTTTTTCTCATCCACGTCCTTGGGAGTGACACATAACAGCTACACACTATCTTTACGTGTTTTTTGCAATCATAGCCACGTCCCAATTCCACACCTTGATACGGCGAAGCACAGCAGAGTTCATATCTTACTCAAGGATATCACAGCACAACCGGGGCTTGAACCTCTAAATCTCATAACCCTTTGATTTAAGTCAGCTGCTCTAACCACTCGGCCACTCTACCTATCTAGTTTATCTGTTTATTTGCCTCTGTCGTTCTAACTATTTTGCCACGCTGCCTACGTAGTTTGTTTGTTTACTTGCCTCTGTAGTTCTAACTACTCGGCCACGCTGCCTACTTAGTTTAACTGTTTATTTGCCACTGTAGTTCTAACTTCTCGGCCACGCTGCCTACTTAGTTTAACTGTTTATTTGCCACTGTAGTTCTAACTTCTCGGCCACGCTGCCTACTTAGTTTATCTGATTATTTGCCTCTGTAGTTCTAACCACTCGGCCAGGCTGGCTGTCTCTGGTCAACCTTGCTTAGATACTTGATTATTAAAAATACTGGCAGAAGGCCAACATTGTGCTATGTCAGACAGGGGAGGGGGAGGGGGGTTGAGAAAAAATCGGAGGCGTGGCCACTTCCATGCAATATGAAAAGTTGGGATCTTTAGTCATCGTTTATTATGGATGTACATGTATTACAGCTAGCTATTACAGACACTCCATTTGGAAACTGAAAACTCCGGTTTCAACGATAGAGAATGAAAAATAATTTTACAACCATAGACACGTAAGCCTCAAGACTCTTGTAACCTTTAAGATCATCAGCAGTATATGGACTTGGTGAACAAAATAGATAGTTCAATAGTATCTGGGTAGCTTTTATCTGTAGGAATGAAATGTCTGGCTGTTCGACAGACCAGCTTCTTAAGATCTTAATGGTCCACCATGACAGCTATGGAATTGAACAGTGCGGCATAGTGAGAACTCAACATGCACTCTGAAAATTTTCTATTCTAGAATACACTTTTGATCCCTGTCACTTTTTATAATATTCGAATACCTTTTTATCCTTCTGTTGTAGTACAAAGCAGTTCATCCGTTGGATGCACGGAACCTGTATTGAAACTCCTCCGCAGCACGTGGAAGGAGAGGACGAAGCAGTACTCTTCACCTTTTTTGCGGATGTATCGTCAACTACGTCAGTTGTTGAAAGTGTAGTTACATTGTCGAAAACTGTGCAAACGTCACTTACAAACTTAAACAAATATTTGGGTAGATGGAAGAGATATAGGAAACTTTGGAGTCTTGACAAGGTTAATATATACTTGAAATACTAATACTACAACAACGAATTGGTACCACCACTATTGTTATTATTACTACTACACTACTCATTACTACTACTACTATCACTACTACTTCTAGTACTACTAGTACTACTAGTACTACTAGTACTAGTACTACTACTACTACTACTACTACTACTACTACTACTACTACTACTACTGCTGCTGCTACTACTACTACTACTATGACTACTACTACTACAACTACTACTACTACTACTACTACTACTACTACTACTTCTACTACGTCTGGGAGACGATGTAATGTCCATGGTAGTCAATGGTCTATCAGTTGATGCTGATCTTTCGACTACTCTAGCCTTCCATGAGCAACGACTCTGTGTTGACGATACTCTTCAGAAGCAGTTACAATTTTTTAAGGCAACTCAGAAGAATCAGTCCTTGGACAAATACGAACTCGAGTTACAGAGGACTTGCGCGAAAAGATTTCGTACCCTGACAAGGGACAGTATTTTAACTGCCAAGTTTTTGTCCGGACTACATGATCAATCGTTGATCAAAGAACTTGTTACTCGTGGAAGTTTCGAGTCATTCAATGAGTGTGTCCAGACCGCCAAACGGATTCAACTCTCATCCTTCTCGTCGTCGCTGTCTACTGCTTTGCCTGCACAAACGCATGTCAAGACGAAATTTAGTGGCAAATGTCATTTTTGTGGCAAGCCTGGTCACACAGAAAAACAGTGCTTCAAGAAAAAGCGCCTGGCTAAGTCGAAGCCTGAAGGCAGCAATAAAGAAGGAGAAAAGGGCGCGGTCGTCATTCATACCGTAGGCAATGGGCCCACCGGCAATCAGCTGTATTTCTTGTCTTCTGCCCGAGGGGTAGATTTCCTGGTGGATCCAGGGAGTACTATCAATTTGGTTGATAGGAAATATATTCCATCTGTAGACATTCATTCTTATCCGTCTTTGTCAGTGAAGACCTTTACAGGAGATTTTTTAGTTTATGGACCCATGGACGTTGCTGTCAATTTCCTGACGATAGAAAACAGAGAAACGCAGTTGGTCATTAAAGACGTTTATGCTGCGGAGCATTTGACTGTAATAACCAAGCAACCAGAGCAGAAGTGAAAGTGACTTTAAAAATGTATGTAACTAAGATGATGAGGCATTATAAACATATACAGAGAATAGACAAAAAGACAAAATAAAGAAACTAAGTCTGCAATGATCAAGAGTAATATAATAAAAGTTTGAGATCAAGACAGAACATAATGAGAGGAGAACTGAGGAACAGTTAAGTGAACAAGTAGGAATTTGACAGTGCATAAATATTTTGTGTTGTACAAGTGTCATTTAGTCTGAAACCCATATAAGCGGTTTTGTCGTCGCTTAAGAGTTTCTATAGGCCGAGAATAGTGCTCTGTTGGGTTGGAAATGTCATAAGAGACCTACGTCATGGCCCTCACCGACCACCACCCAGGAATTTCATATGTGTCGTGTAAGCATCGTGCAGCAGAATATTATGTCGACTCAAGATTTACGTAATGGCATTTACTGCATTAGATATATAGCACAGCAATGTTGAAAAATATGGAAGTGAACCTGGGGAACTTGACGTACGTTTAGTATTAATCATTTTAGCATCATGTTATCGTACCATGTTGTCTAGAGTTATAAAAAGCAACCTGTAGTACATACGAGTGAAAACCCCTTATGCCATTGCTTTGCTGGAAAGCCAAAAAATATTGACCAAGGGTTTAGCAAATTGAATTGGGAAAGGTGTTATTCAGTTGACAAAATTTAGTGGTTTGGACAGTTCTTAATGTTAACTCTATTTTAAATTGTTGCCTTCTTGCAGATCCTCAACTGGTTCATTTCCAGTCTACAGTTGCCAGTTGGTGCAGTGAGCTAGTGAAGTAAAATCGTCAGTCAAAACCATGAAAAATGAGTGTTGATTCATGGAAAACAGCAAAGATTTGAACAAGGTTGCGAATTCTATTGATATATCAAGATTATCCGCTGGGTTTGTCACAGATGGCAATTTTGAATTTGCTCACCCTGCTCGGTTTGAAATCAAACATCTAAAAAACGTCCCTTAAAGACGTTTGCGACTATTTTGCATGGCCATTTTTCATGCGGGGGTTAAGATTAAACACAGTCTCAATGCTGGATATTCTAAAAAATGTTTCGGAAATCAGCTGATCTGCTCACCTGGAATCCAGTTATCTTTTGCAATCTATCCTCTCTTCATTACAGAAAAATTATAATCGGTGGCTTTATGGCATTTGCGCGAACTGCTGGAGCAACAAGAATTGAAGCGGAGCTGTTACCGCAGTGCTGGGAGCAGGTATGTCGTAATATAGTTGAGGAATTTTGAACTCTCTTCCTTTCATCACTGATAGATGATGTGTACAACGAGCACTTGCGAGGTTTGGATCATTTCAGCGGTTTTGTCTTAGTTTAAGTTCTCTTGATTCTCAAACAAATACACCTTTTCTTAAATATAGACAACTCAAATAAATGCCTTTCTAACTTTTAGAAAGTTGATTGGTTACCCTAATAAGTAAACATACATCTGAAAAGAATGTGCATCCACTAAAAATGCTTTTCCTAATGTTCACAAAGCACAGAATAGTCATGAATACGTATAAACAATCGTTGAATAAGAGATTTTTTTCAGGCAGCGCTGATGTGGTTGCATTCTTTTGCTGGCGAAGAGCCATTAAGGAAACGTTGGCATGATAAATTGTTTTCCTCTACAAAATTTCAATAACCATTGGCAAAAGCAGGAACTATCATCGAGAAGAGAGGATCTGAAATGTTACTTTTGAAAAAAAAGTTTTGGAAAGTTACTTTCTAGCTTCAATGGGCTTTGTATAGATAGAAGGGCCAGAGCGCAGTCCTTTCTTGGTCAAGTCACATTACGCAGAGAGCCTGGTCTCCAATGGCGTTAAGCTGGGTGTCGATGTCCGCCGGTGGACGATTGGGAACTCATGTGGCGACTACAGAAATAGAGTATGTTAAAATCGGAGGTCCCCTCGCCCAGTCGGTAGAGCGCACGACGCGAAAGCGTGGGTCACGGGTTCGATCCCTATTGGTGACATATTTTCTATTTCTCTAGTGTTCTTTTCATAAAGCATGAAGATTGACAAAAACGGCTGCATTGGTGTATTTGCTTACAATGTCTTATCTGGCGATACTGAAGAAATTGTATATTTTGGCAAAACTGCCCCCATCAAAATAGTGGGTACAAAGGATAAACTGGCAACTAACAAAACTCATTGCAATGACTGCATTGAATGTATTCTTGTTGCCCAGACAACTTGATGGCATTAACCACTCTAATAAAATACACCGCATAACCTTAACGGTTTCCACTGGTTTTAAAGGCTGAAGTTTCATTCACATTTCAATCCTAGCTATGCTCCTTACATGGAAAACATAGCATACCATTCTACACATACACACATATCTTAAGCGATGATTATATGAAAGGGAGGCCATTATGCACCCCCAACAAGATCTAGTCTCTTTAAGATACGCTACTATGGCGTTTAATATCACCAAGATATAATTAAAAATACTATTTTGGGTGGATTAGCTGCATCTTTCACAAGTGCCTACATGAAATATTGCTTGCTTGACTCTGCCAACGAAACTAAGAGCGATTGCAAAGCTCAAGTATGTATTTTTAAAAATTGGGTGAAGAAGTCTGTTTATGTATTTGAATCGTTTTCCGGTACATATTAGATATCTTATCTGGGGAAATAAACTAGAAATGTAACGTGAAAGAAAGAAGGAAAGACGTCACACAGGATCGAAGGCAAACGTTGTAGAGGCTACGTTGAGTACAGTCTGCTACAGTTTTTTCTAAAGCATATAGTTTGGAGATGACGTAAATGTACAGATAGGAATTTAATTTGATATATCTGTTGACTTATTTCCGTTTTGTTGCAATTAAGTTGCCAAATCCTGGACTTCTCTCAAATGCCTTCGGACAACAATTTCCTTTATTCGTAGGTTTCCTTTAATAGTGTTCTTGCATTGGATGAGATAGAAGCTGCAGAAGGTGGTGTTCAACTAAAAAAGGATCTCGTGGCATACCTGTACGATCGGTAGGTTGTATAGACTCATTCATATTAAGCACAAGATGTTGCAGACCAGAAATTAGTTAATATTTCATTCAATTCAACCGTATCTTCTACCAGCCCAAAGTGTACGGAAACACATCATGTTATTGTAAGCTTTTACTATTATTAAGAGTTGTCATTTCTGTTTATGTGTAATGCTAGGTACAGGAAGCGAGGGCGTAAGTTTGCGAGACTATTTTCTGTATTGATGTTCGTCAAGTACTACTACTGATATTCTCAGAGAAGTAAGTAACACAATACAGAAGCGGATAGAAATGATCTATCCAAATTCGTAGCATATTGAGCCATCTTAAAGGCATCAAAAGAAATATTGTAAACGCACAAAGGAATACTAAAAAAGTAATGATAATTAACAAAGGACAAAAAATAATGGAACAAAAACTGAGGGCGGATGCCACACTGCTATTGAGTACTGGATTGAGATCGCTAATCAGTATCGTTTCATGAACCAGCAGCTCTCTGCAAAAATTAGAGGACAATCAAATTTGAAAGTCATCAAGTAAACTTTGATATCCGGTTGACCTCAAGTGTTCCAAGATGTTAGACGGATAATAAGTGGCGAGCTTATTTCCACGGCAGAGATTCCTAGACATTGGAAAGACACAAATAAGCTATTGGTGCCAGACTTGGCCTACGTACAGAGCCTTGCAGCTCATAAACCGGAATTTGTAAACAAAATTAGACCATATCAACCGGGAAACTCGGTCTTTTAAAGGAAGAAATCTTGCCATACAACGTTAATTTCATCTGTTCCCCAGATGTGGATATACCTAGAAGGTCAGAAGATCTACTACTACTCTTCGGCAATGTGACAAATTTTCTGTGTATTTATTATTGATTCTAGCTAGTGATGACGACTCACGGCAACATTGACACGTTCTTAACAAGAACTAGTACATAGTCAAAACGTTTTGTTGCTGGCTTTAGTGGTAATATCGTTATAAGACTATTGGTGTTTTCCATATGCAAGGAAATTTAGTGAGCGCCAGTGCTCACACCTATCAGATTCCATTACCTAACAAACAGTCAGAAAAAACGGCTGTCAGAGCTACTCGTTGGCGCCCCTCGGGGCAATAGACCGCTTCAGGGAGATTGGCCTTGAGATCCAATTTACTCAGTTGTCAACTCTATCAATTAATCAATACCTCATTAGTTACTCATGATGATTAACGAAACGCGAAGCCGTGACACGAAGCAGCATTTAAAGAATGGCCACCTGTCGATGAGTTAAAATACAAGTCTGCTGTTTTCCTCGTAGCCAAGGTGACCTAACTGCAGCGAAGGAAGGAAATTCTCTTTATAACATTCTATTTGTTGAGCAAAACGGCAGCCAATTCTTCTACAATACAAGGGCAATATATACTTTACAATCTGCCGGTTTATTCCTTGGTTATTGGCTAGACACCGAAATTTTGTTGTCCAGTACTTTGCCTTGACAATTTGTAGCTTATCTATAAAGTTAAAACTAAAAAAATTGCGGTTTTTTAAGTATGACGACTTTTTCTCTGTCATTTTTGCGCTGTAAGCCTTATTATCTCAGGCTTTCTGTGGACAACTCCGGATTTGGCGCCAAATTCAATTGTTGGCATCTTTAAAAGCCTCGTTATCTTAGGTTTCTATGGTTAGAAAGTCAGCATTAGTATTATTCTTTAATCTAATGTTTCAAACAAATCGGCTCTGATACCTTGCATAATATGTTCAGCTCACTAATGAATGCTTTACTAATATAGGCCTATCACTTGTCACTCGAATTTCTACGACAGGTAATGAGAAAGGAGGAGCTAGGTGGCTTTTATGTACTTACTGTTGCTCTTGGAGGAAAAAGCTATAATTTTCAGATGAAAAGCAGAGTAAGTGATTCAGTCTAAACTCAAAGTCTGAGTATATGGTGTAGGTCTATGCTTTAAATACAGATCCTACTCTAAAATAGAAATTGAATACACTTACATTTAGAGCTAAGTACATATTTTATGTGCAAAGGTATGCATCTGTTTGTTTTATCTATGTTATTTGCAACAATACTTCTTAATCTCAGTGGCCGGATTTCTCCCTTAGCCAGAACTTTGAAACAGAATTCCTCACGGCCCCAGTTGCAGCAATTTCACTGACATGAGAGGAATGAAAACTAGGAAACAGATTGCTCTTCCCATAAATGTACTTTCCACTGCAAATTGATTATCTCTCACTTTCAGATGTGCAATTTGCAATGTACATAAAAGTTGGATACCGTACTATCCATCGCGCCGTTGAGCCGTGCACTGTCAATAGAAACCTTAGACAAAGTGTTTATTTACAATTCTTTGGGTGTCTGTGTCGATGTATGTGAATTCCAGCCTCGAATTGCTACGATGGGCGATTTTTAGATGTCTGCGTTTTTTCGCCGTGATATCTTTTATGATGCTTAATCCAGGTGCCAACAAAATCTGTTTTGGGAAATAGGAGAATAGGAGTGGGAGTGGGTGGTTGACCATAGCAGCAAATGCATCAAACTTCTCGCTAACCTTATGATCAGACAACACCATAATGTTCTTACAAGCAGGCAGAAATAGCACCCTTGGAAGATAAGATGATTTAAAACGTGCCTTGATGTCTTACTCTAGAACCATTGTCTGACTAACATGTGCAGCAAAATGATGCGTTACTTAAAATTCCATATTTATGTTAAGGTTTCTTATGAGACCTTCTAACAATCATCAATCGCTACAGTCTTTCATGTCCCTAACTTGGTTACCTCCACAAAAAGCTACATTTTCCAGTCCCTCCTTGAAAACGAGGTCACTGTAGATGCAAAAATTAAGACAGCTGTGACTATTGCGCTTCATACATTGCCAGGAAAGCTTACATGATTTCTTCTTATTAAATAAAGTGACGTTGCTAGTTTAACTGCTAGTATTAAGTTATCAATAAAAAACAGGCATCAAGTCAATGAGTCAAACAAACAAGCGAACGATGCTTTGCATGTTGGAACAAAACTTATATATACTCGAGAACGTTTAAGAGGGCACGTATTTCACTAATTTTAAGCGCTTCCACTTCCAGAGAATGTATACGTCTAAAATTGTTTCTGTTCACTAGAAACCGCACTCTGTACCTTTATGTTTGGCTTTCAGCTTGATCAGATTTTATTACAATAGTGCAAGGGAAAGAATTTGTGTGACCACCAAGCCACTTGAAAGATGTTGCAATAAAAATAAGTCGGCGAAATGTTATCCCTTAAGATAGCTATATTAAAACTCCATGGTTTGTGTTGGTATATGTTTATCCAACAGTCTGAAAGAACAGTTTGTGTAAGAGATTGTGGCAGTTAAGGATTAGAAGTGTTGTAAGATGCCAAGAGTTCCCATTGATGAAGCCAAATGATCAGTGACACCAACAAGCGAACGGCGATATCAGGAAATTCGTTTTGCTAGGTTCAACAAAATCATTGGGACGCAATCATGACGTCCAGTTTCGGTCCCCTCTTCCTCGACTACATTTTACCATTGTGAGGTTCCTCCTGCATTGAGGCTTTGATAGTTGGTTCTCATGATGCGCTCGATGCTGCACGTAACGTCTGGTGATACTCAAGTTTTCATCAAAGCGTTGTCTTCCCTTTTCAGTTATATTTGTCAAGGAACAATCTTGATAGACAATCGTTTTGTTGTAGGGAATATATATCACATTTTGTTTCCCTGTGACTTAAGTTATGCGAATATTTTTGTAGACTCTGCTGGGGGTAAATTCAATATTATTCACCACGTTTTGATCAGTTGATAGAAAGTTAAGAACACGATCAATCACACGTTAGACGAACATCGGCGTATATTTTTATCTTACTAGGTTTTTTCGTTGATGTAAATCATTCCAATATATTTCGGATGATTACATGCGCATTCTCCTTGTTAAAGTGATTATGGCTGCGCACGATAGACAACCTCTCCTTTCAATATAAACGACGCTTTCTCTGCTGCTTTTTGCACTTCGTTATTGCGTTTCTTAGGCTCGCCTCAAAGAAGCTGAAGGAACCAAACAAAGTAGTATCTATATTGACCATAAAACTATTTTAATGTGAGTACAGATAAGTGATCCAAACAGTCCGAAAAGCTTTGTATATTTCAGCGCACTTGAAAATTTTTTCATAATATGCAACATTATTTGCCTTTTTGCTTGATCCGGGTGAGAATGGATTTCCTGCTTAAATTTTTATAGACATAATGTCATTATTTGTATTTCTGGCTTCTAAACCTGTAGTGGAGGGGCGTTTGCTTTTCTTTACATCACCCTTCTCCGCCAGTACTTTGTACATGTATGGTGTTAATCTTTGTTTGTTGGGTTCTGGCACTACCTGTAACGAGGAGCAACTGCCACCGAAAGTTAATTGAGATAGCTGTTGTAGACATTTTCATAGCACTGTTGTTAGAAAGTGGAGTTAGCTAGCACCTAATCCAACGCGGAGAACTCTTCCTCTGAGCTAAAATTAAGTGTAACACAAGTATTACCAACTCATGGCCGATACTGTAACAAGGCCATCCTCCATAGCGATCTCTAAGAAAGAAATTGCAACTGCTGGCCTTGAGAATTATTAATTTTCGAAACCCATTATAAAATAATGTTTATCATTGCCACAAACATATCAAAAATGTACAGAGGCGTTACATCTGCAATTTTTTTGGAGAGAGAGTCACTCCCCTTCCTTGGCTAGGATGTATATTTTACCTACTCTTGACCAAATTGCCAGTGATTAGGGGATGTTACACCCCCCTTACAATTTAAAAATAACAAAATGAAATTATTTTCGTCTCTACGTCTTTTTTTTGTTATAGTATTTATTGTTATAGTATTTATTGTTGTAGTATTTATTGTTATAGTATTTATTGTATCAATATTTATTAATATATTTTTTATTGTCATATTATTTATTGTTATAGAATCTATTGTTACAGTATTTTTGTGAACACCTCTAAAAGGGACCATTATTGGAAACAGTGGCTTTTTTAAATTGCCATCCGTGCCATCTCCATGGAGTGCTTTCAAATACACAGGTCACCGTTATGAAAGTGGCACACCCTTTGCATAAAATCACCGTAGCCCACCAACTATAGCTGTTGGTAGTTGTCGAAGTGCTCCTCCGAGTACACTTGCCCATTGTAGTTGACTAAAACAATGTTTAAAACTCTCAATCTATGCAGAATGCACCAGAACTCATTTATTGGAATTGAGATCAAGAAACGTCTTGAAGTCAGTTCATTAGTACAATTGTTTTAAACTCACTGCACCTATCAACATCTACATACTGAGTTGAAAATTGGAAAAGAAGGTGTAGCGACTACTATATAAAGGGAGGAGTTTGAGGGACTTTTCCCCTGTTTACCAACCCTAGTAGCTGCCCTTGAAGGGTTTCAGAAAAAGGAGAGAAAAGGCTTTGGGGCATCAGGACAACATAAGCGATCAACCTGTCCAAAACCGATTTCTGCAACATAATGCATAAATAAAAATAACCCCCTTGGCAATTCTTAGAAATTGGGCGGGGGGGGGAGGATCTGAATATGGATGGGATGAACAATGTCAAATTTGTATAGGCTCAACGATGCAACTGCCTATATATGTTGGTGGGCTCCTATCGTAAATTTTGGAGGCTTAGACCTCTATAGTACGCTCTGCCCACAGTCTTGAACTGTTTTATCAATTGAATGAAAGTTGGAAAGGTGTCGTGTTAACCTCATTGATCTCTCGTGTCTATTGCACAATTGGTGACTTTTTGATGCTTAAATCAGGTGCAGGTTTTTCAGATCCTATTTCATATTATTCAAAACACAGGTGGTAAACGGTGAGGTTAATAAAAGCAAGTGCTGCTACCTCATGCTGACTGTTTTTTGGCATCAGTTAAATTAAGCAAAAATGAATGGGCTCGTATTAGCACAATCTCCATTTAGCGAATAACAGCGTAACGGGCTTTATGGGTTAAAGAGTTCTGGGAAATCAAACGGCAATAAGATGCGAAATGCAAATTTTTACACAATTTTCGGATCTACCGTAAGAATACTCGTACGGTAAAATGAGACGCTGCAAAAACGGCCTGCGTAAGGCAAGTGCACGTCGATGAAGTGGCGGAGAGCTCTGTGACGTTGCTGCTTCTGCTGGAATTGAACCAAAGCGCGAAAATTGGAAAAATTCATGGAGACAACTGTGTTATATCAATTTCGGAACTTTACGGGAAAGAACTGTACATGAATCAAATTGGCTCTTGTTTTGAGTGTTGAGCTTTTGAAATCCGTCAAAGATTTTAATATTTGAGTTTCAGAGTACGTTCGATTTATTCACGTGTAGTAATTCATGGATTTATATTTTTCAACTCTTGAATATGCCACGCCTGAGGAAAGTGGTTATATTGAGATGAGCTTCCCCATCTGGTTGCGGCTCCACTGCTTACCTGGGGGCTAAACTGAGTAAGACGAAGTCGCTTATTAAGTATCCTCACTATCAAGCGCCAGATCGAGAAAGGCCGCAATTCATTTTCCCAGCGGTTTTAATTCACTTTTTTTTTCTATAAGCAACTCAGTCGCTAAGGGGTAAGCCTCGATTTGGTCCAAAATCTAAGCAACAAGCTAAGCAACTCGAGGCCTCAAATTCAGGAGGGACAATTTTTAATTAAGGTCCCTTAAAACCTCACATAGCCTCCGTAGGCTTATTCCGATGAGAAACACCATCCTAAACCGGTCTCTTCGAACCGCGCCCAGGGACGCCCTTAGGGGTTACTTGAGAATTGAAACTGAGTGGTGTGAAAGAGAAACATTGGTGTGAAACTGAGACAACAGTTACTAGGGTGCCCAAGGTATACCAAAGAGATAAAGTAAAATTTTATAGTAAAACAAAATTTTGCCGCTAAATGTCGTAACCAATTTCTTCACTTCACAAGTTCATAGCATGTTTATGATTTGTGACAAGACATTGGAAGTAAACTGGAGTAAAAAATCACTATATCTGCAATTGATTTGCCGGTCGGAAATCATACGTTAGTTATAAACAGCAATGCACAGCTAAGAATGCCCATATGAAACTTATTGAAGCTCATTAAACATTTAAGACGATACATCAAATAATCCAAGTTTTCGATGTTTTGTCACATCATCCTCAGGGTATAAGAACTTGAAAGTATGGCAACATTTAAAGGACAAATAAATGAGCTACACAGAAGAAATTAAAAACTGAAAGGGTACCTCTAACTACACTACCTACTACCCTAACTACGCTACCCACTACCCTAACTACGCTACCCACTACCCTGACTTTGCTACCTACTACCCTAACTACGTTACCCACTACCATAACTACACTACCTACCAACTTAACTACGCTACCTACCACCCTAACTACCACCCTAACTACGCTACCTACCACCCTAACTACGCTACCTACCACCCTAACTAGGCTACCTACCACCCTAACTACACTACCGAAAAGAACACTAGAGAAATAGAAAAGCATGTCACCACCGGGGATCGAACCTGTAACCGACGCAACTTTCAATTTCTCTATTGTTCTTTTCAAAACTAACATTTCAAATCCTCTCTTCTCGATGATATCATCTATACATATATGAATTCATCATTAAGATCTAGTGAATACCATACTAAATGAAATTCATATTTGATCTTACTAGATAACATTCAAATAACATCATATTTAGCATTACATCAAAGAACAATTATTTATCAACAAATTTTGTACGTATCTATCTATTTAAGCCAAACGCACGCCTACAAGATAAGCGGAAGTAGGTTGGGTAAGTACCGACCAAACAAAACGCCTTAATTGTTGCGTATCGGAGAGCTGTATTTGCTTCAAATTTGATGACCATTTTGAATTACTTTAAGCCCCGATTCAGACCGCCATCACGAAAATGATAACAAGTGGACACTGACGGAGATATCGTAATCCACACTGGATATTCTGTAGTCTAAATATAAATAACTGGGTAAATAAAATTAATCTCTGGAAGGAGCTGCACGCAACAGTTACATGAATGACTTCACAAGAATGGTCTCTATACGAATCACTGGGACTGGCATTCACGATTAGTTTGACTGGTGGGCCAAATCCATACATTCGAATCTTAGTACTTACCAGACAACACAGTAACCAACACGCAAAGATGAAACAGATGCGTAGAAAATCAGCTGCTGGCTTAAAGAAACGTCACCACGGGACGCCAATTGCAAATAGTGTACCAAGAAAAGCTTTGTAAATGAAGAACGCGTTGAGACCTACCTCTTTTGTATTAAAGTTTAGAACGTCTTTGAAATATATTGGTAATGATGTTAGTGCTGTGTATAAAATCCAATTATTACAAAAATGTGCTACAACTATTGACCAAAACGGTAGCGACTTTGCAATTGAAAGCCAAGGGGTCATTCTGTCCTGAAATAGAGAAAAAAAGTGCAAGATCAAAATGTACGCAAACCACATATTACCTGGAAGCACTCCACATGCTTCAAAAATGCATACAACTGTAAAGAGCATTTGTAAATTGTGGAGTGCGTAAATACCAAACGTAAGCTCTGACAAGTCTTGTCAATATATCCTAGTTTCATGATAAACAGTGTGTTCCACTGTGCATCTAACGTTTAGATACATTATTGATTAATATAACACTGTACAATACGTGGCCTGAATTTGACCCCAAATTAAGGCGTACCCAATACTTACGCATGCAAAATGCGGGGTGTCGGCTAGGGGAAGAGATCCCTTGCCTTTCTAAAGCAGATAGCTTTGAACGTTCAGTGTCATTCAGCTTTCTAAAATCGCGGACAAAGCCTAAACTTTTAAAATTGGCTAAAAACGAAGTGTGTCACAACTTAAGCCATCGTAGTACAAGCAATTTAAGGGACGACATGAGAATTTTAAAAATTAGATTAAAATCGTCGACCAGGGCTAGTGCAAGCAAATTAAAATCTCGGCATCAAAATTGTGTTTCACGTTATACATCGGATTTAAATCAAACATTCCTAAGGATGAATTCACTATTTCATCTAACGGAATTGCTGGTCTATGACTTGATCGATATATGTGCCCCCCCCCCCGATCCGCCTTACCTTACCCCGTCGCTGTAAATACAAAGACGGTGACTACAATTTGACATCGTTTCGTTTTATTACAAGATTTTCCCAGGTCTCTATACACCGTACCATCCAGTGTATATAGACCTGACGAATTCTTGTCTGTCCGTTCGTATCGAGTTAGCATCTCGGATCTATTTGATTCTATTCTTCCGTGCATCTCTATTGCTCATAGCTGTCAGGAGATCGCCAATAGGGTATGCCATCCATCAGCTGTTTTATATATGTCTCTCTGGGCCGACCGATAGGTCTACTGCCATGTCTGGATTTCCACAATAAAACATCACACACGAGTTCCTTCTTGCTGCGAATTCTTGTAATAAAACAAAACGTTGTCAAATTGTAGTCATCGTCTTGGTATTGACTCATTTTTTAAAGGGGCGGCAATTGTTAAAGGTTGATTATCTGTCATTGTGTCCAGTGTAGTAACAAATTAGTAGTAAGGTACATTTTTTCAAAAACCAGAGATTTACCCCTGCAATTAGTAGGGAAAAGTATTTATTCAAAGACTTTAGTACGCCGAATCAATTTAGTTTAATTTATTTTTCTTAAAATTTACTTTTACAAATACAAAAACGTCGTGTTTCACTTATGTATCAATAAACGTTTTTATAAGCGGAATGATAGACGTATCGATGTATATGTAAGGCCGCGTTGGTCTAGGCCGGGGAACTTTTACTTGGGGCGCATGGACAATCACGAAACGATCTTTCACTTTATCCCGACGAAAACGGGCAGGCAATCTATTTTACCTCCGCTTAAAACATTCCTACAGAGGGTTGCAATTTTAACTCAAGCAATATTTATTTCATTAATTTGAATTATTTCCTAGAGACAAAATTTTCCAGATAATACTTTGCAAGCTGGTATTAAAGTATTTGACCTAGTTGAGTCTTAAACTGTTTAATTTTCTTTTAATGTGAGATGGCGAAAGCATTCTCAATGCAAATGTATGCTGGAAAATGGTGGAACTTTTTCATGTACGATTCAAAACTGAATATTGTCGTTAGGATTTAAATTTAAGACTGTTTGGATCAGAGTAACGTGCAAGCCGGTTTAAATTAGTGAGAAAGGGCTGACTAAATGTCTGCTGACCGAAAGTACAATTCCTAATGTAACATTGTAAGCTTCACTTTTGCATTGAGGGTCCTGATAAACGTTTCCTAACAATAAGATCCGTCTGTATAATGTAAAATTAATATAAATTGAAATTGAGAATCGACTTCAAGAAAATAACATGGTTTCTAGTGTTTAGAGAGTTGTAAGTATACATACTTATATCACCGTCTCTCTGCGGAAAGCTATAGTGTTTATATTCGCCTACTTTCAAATCAGACTCGGCTATTTGTAACTCGTCTTTATTTTTGTACAACGTTTTCTGCAGACAAATACTATGAAATCTGTTAGGTAATTTGTTACAATCACGAGTCAGTAGGCCTACTCTGCTTTACAAACTAACTAACAGAGAACGGCAATCAAAACGTTATTTTGATTTGGAGAGAGCAGTTTTCTTGCCTGACAAAGTACAGACCTACACGAAATATATTTTAATCATAATTCCGCCGGCTCATTTGGAAAGCCTTTGTCTAATTGTTTGTACATTCTCCTTAGACCTGCACTTGCTGCCGTGATGTTTACATCCAGCTTATTCATGTTGGTATTAATAACTCACAATAGATATCGGGTATTTATACGAGGTCCAAGTAATATGCAGTTTCACTCAACAGAGAACAAAACACGCCATTACATTCTTATAGTGACCGGTTGGTTTTCTTCCCTTGGAGTTGGTTTTCTCATTTTCTTAGGTCTTCAATCACTATCAAAAATGGCGCTTATCTTATATACAATGTCCTGTTTGGCTTATATTGGATTTCGATATTCAACAATAATGTGGAAACTTCGTCGGAGAGAAAAAGAGCTACAGGATTCACAAAGAAACAATGCAAGTGATAACTTACTGGTTAACTTTATTGTGGTGGAGAGAAAAGCACTTCGTACTATTTTAATCGTTTTGGTTCTTCTTATAGTATCCGTTTTGCCGATTGTTTGTGCAGCTATTTATTCTTTCTTCAAAGATTCCTTGCGGAACAATATTAATTCGAGAATAATTCAAATGATTAACTACCTGATGATTATATTCAGTCTCAGCTCAGCCCTCAATCCATTTGTATATGCAGTTGGTCAAGAAGATCTTGGAACAACCATGAAAAGTACATTGTATGGTTGGTTAAACGTGTTGAGGTCTTGCAAAAGAGTTATCACACACAATTTCAGTGGAAGAGTCGGAGATTCAAATTCACCTGGTACAGTATCAGCAATTTTAATCTAAACAGCTCCTATTATGACAATAATATGCTATGTAGCAATAATGTAGTTGGTTGTACCGAGAAACAAAATGTAAGTGCTAAATTAGCTGCATTGGGTATATATAAACAGAGATGGGTAATCTTTCAACCAAGACCCCTGATGTGGGGTGGGTCCGGTTTTTAAACTACCCAAAACGAAAACGAACAGTAAAACCACCAAACACGCTACTTAATAATAAAGGGCAGCTGGGACGTCCAAGGCCAACACCTATCAATTCACTGTTTTTGCTTACCAATGCTTTCTTCAACATATTCAGAGATTCACTCTTTTGACTCAGCTCCTGCTTTTGAGCAGCGATGGCATTTTCTATGTCAGTTGCAACTTGTGATGCGGAGTCATTGGGTGTCAGCTCTTTCCTAAAACGTGTTAAAAGTGTCAAATACATTTCTGTAAAATACTCATACATAAAAATATCATTTGATATTAATACATATTAATAGATAATCTGCAAACATTTATTCTTGCTGAAAATGACCAGAAACATGGAAGGCACCTAGTAAAGGAAAGTGGCTCCCGTTTTTTGATATTAGTCTATATCTGCCCCTCACCCTCTAACATTTGGGCAATGTTACACGAAACCCACCAAAATCATGACTTTTTTAAATCAATCGAAAGTTACAAGGGCGTCGAGGTTCGTTTAGGTGCGTTGGTAGCGCAACTATTTATGTAAAACAATGGTGTCTACTAAATTTTCTAAAGAAAAGGGGGGGGGGGGCGCATACTTAATTTTCGAAAAAATGGAGGGGCACTTACTAAACTTTAGGGAAAAGAAAAGGTATGACGTTACTTAATTTTCAACATCTTCCTAAAAATGCATAGTTAAAATGCCCTGTTGCAGCAAATAGATTCAGCATACGACCCAATGCCACAAGATGCAAATTTCAGTCTCCAGTTTTCTCAGCACGCATAAGTAGTTTCCATGTTGCAATGTAATCAATGTAAGCCAACCATAGTTTTTCTGTTCTTGATTTGTAACCCAGTTGATTAATCAAATTTTGAAGCATCCTTTGCAGTTTTAGGAGGGCTAAAGAATTTGCCAACTGATCAGTGCTGATCTCATGATTTTTCATCGCTATCTGATTCCTCCAGCCTTTCTGTCATAAATGTTTGCAACAATTTAGTGAAACCATCTTAGAAAATGCTTCGTCTATCACACACATCAGATTCTTCGCTGATGAGAGGGTCAGCCTCACGCTCAGTTTGGGTAAAATTCTCTTTAACATTGGAAACCTTTCCCTCATAACTCTCTTGCCCTTGGGCACAGTTCTGCTGAAGTTACTACGTAAGCATATGTAATTTGAGGCTTTTCGGCCTGGACCGTTACAAATGAAAACGCTGAATATATGCAGCTGTCATCTGAAGGCTTCAGGTTAATAATAGGCAGTATTTTTATGTCAGCCGGTGGCAAATATGTTCCAACTGATGTCTTGCTTGAACCCAATCCAGCTGCTCCTTGGCTGACTGTCAGTAAAGTACATGTGTTACACAGCGTGCCAGAGCAAATCCAAACAAGTTGAAACTGGCAGAACATAAGGAAACTGCATCTGCAAGAGTGGCTTAAATTTTTCTGACTAGAGACCCTCAATAGATTTTACATATCACTTAACAAGAACACTTTTGTGTCTTAACAGAGACATTCTTGTACAAGCTGGTTATCATTTTTGACCAAAGATTCCAATTGCTATCCATCCGCTAGAAGATCTTCTTGGAACATATTTTATAACCATTTTATCCTGTTATTACTGTGTCGAAGATGTACAGAATTTTGAAGATGGTCAATTTTGCAAGAGCCAGGTCAAAAGCAGCTTATGCTGTGAAACTTGCAGCTTACTTGTTGTGCATGTCTACACAAATTCTCTGTAGACCTTAGCAATTTTATGAGGGCATTTTCTGTCAAGGATCGAAACAAAATGTCTTCAAAACAGTCAAATATCAAATTTCCATTACATCTCCACATAAAAGAAAAAAGTATCAACTGTTATCAGGAAGAGAGGATTTCGGACATTTTAATTTATAAAGAGAGAATGTTAGTAAGTGCTTGTGATAGTGCAAAGCACTTAATTTTTGTAGACAAAAATGATATTGACATTTTAGAAGCAAAGAGGAAGGACTTCTAACAATTTAAAAAGATCCTGACAGGTTATCATCATGTGTTAATTAATTGAAGTAATGAAAATAGAAATCATAATAAACTGAAATAAGTTGACAAAATACATACTACTGGTGTGTAGCAATTGAAAGAAGGCTAGATGATATTTGGTATATAATTTGTTAGAAGTGTAAGAATTATAAATGGCAGCATTTTACCTCGGTGGTAATAGATTTTGAACAAAGGGAATACTTTTCCCATTCCACTACCATGCAGGCCAACAAATATATTTGCTAGGGATATAACCAAATGTCCTACACAAACTTCTCACAATACACCTTGATATCACAAACATTCCTAGAACTTTCGGCAGTTTGCAACAGAATGGCAAATAGGCATAAGCTTATCTTATAATATAACCTATGCAGTACGACTGATGACATGTTAACAATGCTGTCATTAGATAGAACCATTCTCTTAACAAACTTGGTTGAGAACTTGTAATGCATTGTTTTCTTCCTTCAAAATTTGTTAAGTCGCACCTTAATTCTTTTCCGGAAGATGGCTGATGTACTAGCCGAAACGTCGATTGCAAAATAAATTCCATATATTAGCGAAATGGCTATCATTCTCGGTCTTGCCCTCTCTATCGAGCATACAGAAAGAATCCACTCATTAAACTCGAACGAATAGCTTTCAAGCTTGTGAAAAAATAAGGACGATTTAGTATTTAACAAAGTATGTTTGGAGAATGGTCTTATGCCGCACTTCACAAGGTATCGCAACGCTCCACTCGAAATTGACCGTTCCCGAAGTTTCAATTGCTTGCGATTAACCAATTTTTGGTAATCTCTCAATCAAAGACCCCTGATGAGCAGTGGGCCCGGCATTGAAACTACCCTAAATAAACAAAAAAACCACCAAACAGGCTAACTAATAAATAAAGGGTAGCTGGGGCGTCCAAGGGCGACGCCCCTCAATTCATGCTGCCGGGCAAAAAACAAGCCATGAGGCAGGCTCAACCGATGTTTCATACCAGCCCCCCTGATAAGCAGTGGGGGCTCCAACCGCCCAGTAGGACCGCCTGTCGCGGATTATGGAAAGCATCTGTCATCAATGAGAACAGATACTACATCCATTCCTTGCGGGGGAGGGGGGGGGGGTGGGGGGGGGGGGGGGGGGGGGGGGGGCGGGCGGGCACGTCTATTAGGTACCCAAGAGTAAGTCGCAAGCCAGTCACCAAGTTCGTCGAGTGAAAAGATATACTCGGGCAGGGAGGAAAGTTCGTTTACCAAACCGATATGGAAATAGTTAAATCCTATAAGTAATCTATGGACTTGCTAAAACATTACATATATTAATGATGAACATTAATCTAGTCTTAAGTAACAATACTAAGTAAAGTATGTTAATAAAATATATGGTAATATACCCCTCAACATTTTTTCCTTTATGTTATGAAAAGGGGGATGTAATGATACGTTATATTTCGTGATGTTTACATGAGGAACTTTACGTTCCTGCCACATGATCAAGATATAATGGCGACTAGCAATCAAGTTTCATTTCTTACTCGAACGACTTATGATCAATACCAGTCCTAACGAACCTTAACTTCCCAGCCAACTAATACTTTCCTAAAAAAATAAAATAAAACCAGCACAATTTTAAAATGCTAACAGTACCAACTGGGTTCAAAGAAATCAGTTCCCGTCAAGTTGACAACCCCATATGAGTGGAATACCAAATTTAAAGGTTAAATTTGTTTGCCATGAGTTACATACGGAAATGAAATACTGCAGCAGCTGTTCGAATGGTAAAAGTCAAGTCACCTAATCAGATGCCTACCAAAGTTAACTTAAGCAGCTGCGATCCCAAGACTTTGTGCTTCGAAGAAATAATAGGATGAGATTACCAAGAAGTACAGTCTCGGAAATTCAACAGCATTAAACTCCAGCACCACAAAACATGGAAAGCACCCCTCTTGGAACTTCCGATGCCTCTGGCAAAATACAAGTAAGTTTTAATTCTCTCTCCGTGTATTATTGACACTAGCAGGAGCAAAATTGGAAATCAGTCGATTTTCTAAGGAAGCGGATAAAAAGCAGAGATCTGAGTCAGGCAACAACCAACTATACAGCAGAGAGTAGACCTTCAACATTGCCTTGTTTTTTGTCTACTTTCAGTAAACGGGGAATATAATTATCTTCAAGTGTTAATATTGGAGAGTAACTCATAATTGTTACTTGTAACTGTAATTTGTAACTGTAATTACAAATTTAATTTTCGTATTTTGCAATGGTAACGTGCTATTGTTGGCTGCAAGAGTATGATGAACTGAGCAGCAATATAGCCGAGGCTGACAGTGTGATTTTATGCAAATTATTCAAAACATTTACTGGCCTTTACACTCTTCGTTTTGCAACAAACGAGTTTAACAGCTGCTGATATGAAGCAATATATGAGAAAGACGTGTTTAGTGTCTTGGATTGAGTTTTGGAACCTTATATATGTTAATGGTAAACCTAAGTAACTGTTATCGAGGTATTGATGAAAACGGTGACCACTGCGTCCGTCCAAACCTACTAATTTCTTTGCCACAGATGCATGACGAACCAATCTTTTTAATTGACCTTTGCTTATAGGGCGAAGCACGGAGTGATATAAAAAGTTGGCAGGATGGATTGCGGGCTTTGCTTCCGAACATTAACATTAGTTTCTCGGGTAGGTATACTTTCACGTTATTGGTTTGGTACATCTTTGAATGCTGATCAAATTTGTTGTTACTTCTACTTTTCCACCCCCTCCTTGCTGCATTTTGTTTTACTAAAGATAAATGTTCTTATTTTTGGAATTTGTATTTCTGTTGTGCTTTAAAAGAATTCCAATTGAGATCAGAAATTTTGCAGTAGCACTCTATTATTTTTGGAGTCCAAGCTGCCTTTCTTTAATTATGATATATGTTTGCATATTCCATCTTATCCTTCCTTGGTTTTTGCTACTGGCCATGATACTTATAATTCAAAGCCATAATTTGAATGTAACAAGATATATTGAAATCTGTTTCTTCTTAGGTGAATGACAATGTACCAAGATGAGGATTAAAGAAGAGCTGATGTATGCATCTGCATCAGTATTGTTTTTCATTTTAATATTAACAGGTAAAGGATGCTTTGAATTTATGAAGCTATAATGACATCTTTGATATATGAAGGATGAAAATTTAACACAATAACTAAGCATCTCTCCTTCATGTAATACCGTTATTACATACAAGCACTTAGTTTAAGTTTAAGTAAATCGTATCTGATCACTATATATTTACCCGAGTTCTAGTGTTTGTACACATATACATATATTGACCGGCCGATACTTTTCAAGCTCGTGCCTGTTTTTATTTCACTGTTTTGTTTGCCATCAAATAGTGTTTACTTCTAAACATGCAGTAAAAATGTACAAGGTACAATTTCTCATGAAATCGAATATCACAATATTTTTGTATATTTGTATTTGTAATGAACAATCCTGTTTCATTTTAAAGTTTATCTTTAAGTGCTTTTTATCTCTCTAACACTGGGAAAAATATATACAGGCTGGGCTTGTAACTTGTAAACCTCTCTACTTTGAAGCTATAATTCTCTTTACTTTGAAGCTATAATTCATAATAGCACTTCTCTTTACAATTTTGCATCAGCTTTAATGAATAAACACAAAAGGAGGTTACGTTATCTGTTCAAAATAAAGTTTATAATAATTGATAAGCCCAGTGTCTCAAACGATACCCTTAAGTTCAGACATTGGAACTAGCCTAGTGTTGGTCAATAATAGTATATGAGTAAGTAGGCCTACTACATTGCTTTAAAAACCGTTTCAGAACCGATGCAGGTACATAAATCAAATGTCATATGAACAGACTACTACACAAACAGTTTATCTAAAATCAAACACACGATATTGTACCAGAGCTAATCAAACAGTTTGTACAGAGCTACCTACACAGGGCCTGCTGATCGCTATGGCCAAATTATATAATTGTAATAAGCACTGTTGGCTCGAAACAGAGATAAAATTCACACGTACTTACCTGTCAAAACGTTTTCCAGTCTCCACTTCCCAGTTTGTATCATCCTAGTTCTTCAAAAGCCAGAAAACTGCAAAATTTGAAAAATCAGCCATGTGGCCTCCGCAGCTCCAAGATGCCATCTTCCATCTTTTGGCCAAGTTGTTCCCAAAGTTGTTGGCGAAATCGGTTCAGAACCAATCCTTCCCAACAACTTGGAACAATGTGAGGTCTGCGAGATCGAGGCCAAATCAGCTCAGCTTCGCCAGATGACCAATTTTTTGTGACCAACTTGAGGTCAACTTGGGAACAACTGTTTGGTGGTTTTTCTGTTTATTTAGGGTAGTTTCAATGTCGGACCCACTGCTCATCAGGGGTTTTTGATTGAGAGACTACTAAGGGCAAGATGACACAAACACCAGTGAAACTGAAAAAGGAACATAAATCCTTATTGCTTTGTGCCTGTTTAAACAATTTGTACAACTTTGAGTCGCCAGGGCTTTTATGTTTTCCTCTTAATTGCTACAAACCATGAGAAAAGAAGATATAAAGACGAGACAGGCAACCTTAGACCCGCTCACCTGGTCATCTGATCTGCAAGGAACGTTTTAGTATCCATTTGATCTGCCGCGGTTTATCAAAAAGATGCTTGAAAATTTGAAAAAAATATATACTTCGTTCAAATTTCAAACCGAGCGCACGGAGGAAAATTGCAATTCGCTTCCGGTAGCATCCAACCAAATTTGGACAAACTCACTAGCAATATGCAGCACCAGAACGCACATTAACATACTTTCGAGCTCATAATGAAATAAACCTACAAATATTGTTGATGAATTTTAGTTCTTTAAAATGAAAGGGTGTATTATCGAGAAGAGAGAATTTGATACTTTCTTACTTAATGGGCTTTAGATTGATGACGGGCTGGAGGACAGTTCTTCCTAGGTCAAGTCACATGGCGCAGAGAGGCTGGTCTCCAATTGCGTAGAACTGGATGTCGATGTCCATCGGTGGATGATTGGGAGCTAATGTGGCGACTAGAGCAATAAAAGTATGTTAACATCGGAGGTCACCTAGCGCAGCTGGTAGAGCGGACGCCACGAAAGCGTGGGTCACGGGTTCGTGTTTACAACATATTTTTTTCTGTCTAAACCAGGTTGTTCCAACGTGGGCGGTACCGTCTTCCCACCCCCTAGGGCATTCGTTCGTGAATAATTATGGAAACTAATTCTTGATCGGTTTGAAGTTAAAACAAGAAAGTACTTCCAATTCATTAAATCTTTCTCAGAGTCACAAACCTCAATTAAAGAGTTTATCGTTGCTGTTTATAGGCCAACTTTTCTTATGTATTGCAGAACTTAATGAATTTAATATTGAAACCTAGCTCAGACCTATTTACCGATTAATTTGTCGCTACTGGTATCCTATTTAATGAGATGGCTTTCCTTTAGGTCCCAAATAACAATGTTTGTTTTTTATATCCTCAGAATGCAATCTATGTTCCCAGCTCCCTGTTTCATGTAACCGACACCAGATTTCTTTCTTTGCTCATCATGAAATCGAAATATCAAAATTATGTCGGTGTTTAAGTCAAAGAGTTCTCCTGACACATTTAAGTGTCACACCTGTCCTTGTTTGAAAGTTTTAATCGCAAAACCTTAACTACTGTGTCATTAATCTTTAGATTTTAATAAAACTATTGGAATTGTCTTGAATCCGTTGTAAGAAGCGCGAATCGAGACAGTATATTACTTGAAATTGTTTTATAGTTCTCTTAGAGTCAGGATTAAATAACAAATTTGACTTTCTCGATTGAAAAGTATAACTAAATAGCGAGAGCTGCTCATTATTAAAATGAAAAAAATATCATCAAGTGTTCCAATTAATATATACGTTCTTTTGTAATAATGTTTTCAGATTCTTAATACATCACCAGAAACTGCAAGGCTCTGTCACAAGAAACGAAATCACGCTAGGCCGGTGCATGCATGGTTCATTGCCCTGTTAGTTCTGTTTCCTGTTGTGATCATCTGTAAATTAAACCCATCGTTCGTGGTTAGCTGTTATCTTACGCTTGTCTCGAATCAGTGTTAAAGGGTGAGGAAATAACAAAGTTCCGTGGAAAGGAAGTGAGGCATCCAAACCTAAATTAAAATAGATCTCACAAGAAACAGGGCCGACAGATATGGGGCGGAGAAACAGTTCTCTCAGTTGCCAGCACGGCCCTCAAGTATTCCTTTCTGCTGATAATTTTGTTATTTAGAGTAAATAGAATGAAGAGTTTGGTGTATTTGGCATCAGATCGTCCCCCTCTGCTGCACACCGACCCTGAGAAACAACAATGTTTGAAAACGGATAGGGACATGATTACGGTATGGGTATTTTTGAGAATTTTAAGGCATACAATGCCTTGCATTCAGTGACAGCATGTCTCTGATAAATAGTGATATGTATAGTAATTATTTTGCTATTTAAGTATTACTTTACCATTTCTTACTACACCTTGTGTTCAAATAGTATCGGAAAACGTGTAAACGACTGGGAATATATCATAAAACTCTTTGCTTTGTCTTCGTATTGCTGACTTTGCATGCCATTTTATTTCAAGCTTATAATTTTGCGACTTTCGATATGCACTTTTCAAATACAATTTACGTAAAAATGATAAAATTGGTATCAAACAGATAGATTTTATTGAAGGTATTGAACTCTGTACAAGAAGATCTCAAAAATAAAGTCATGACGCTAGTTTTAACGACCTTCGTCTAAATAGAGTTGTCATCCTCAAACAAAATATTGCACGGTTTGCAGATACAGGCACGAGGAACATAAATTACTCTCCGATCTTTAATAACAGTAGGTTTTCAAGGACCGGCAAGTTGTTGTTGAGATATTGACAAGTGAGGATCTAGATTTTACGTACAAGTTTATTAAGCGATTTGTGGCATATGTCTAAATATATATATTTTAAATTATCGTTTATTGGAGCGTTGAGAATGAAGGCTTGAGATGTTAGACAGTTAGCTCGACTCTTTCTGATCTCGGATTAGGTTTACAAATTTAGGTAATCCCGAGTGACAAGGTAGAAACATTTGTTTCACTTTAATGATGTATTAGAGACCGCCTAAGAAATGGCAGGATACAAAATAGTTTGGTCAGGCTCCGTATAGCGTTGTACGATAGATAATTAATTAGGCATGCTGGTCGAGGAGTTCCAAGTACGAACATTGGGTTTCCTTTTGGCTCTAATAATTTTGTCAGTGATTGATTACGAAGTCGTACTGCAGTTTTGGTTTGCAGCGTACAATAGTTCTGTTCCATCCTGTGATCCTTTGCCAGTACACTTGTTTTAAAGAGCAGAACAACAGAAACAGCGACGGGGGAAAATAAGTAGGCCGGGTTCAAGTTTATTTTTTTGATCATTTGGTCATTGTGTGGAAAGGGGTGTTTCGTGTCGATATGGATATCTTGCTGTGAATGTGACACAATGTCTGTCGCAATCAATTTCAATTTTGATTAAGCTGAAAAGTGGTCACGGAAAAAGTTCTGCGATCTTGATCCAAGGATCGTGATAGTATGGCTTAGAGGAGTTCGCAAACATCAGCTTCGTTGTTATTGCAATGTTAGATGATCTGCACACATGCCCAATATAGCGAAGATATTGTGCATAAATGAATTCTTTTAAGCTTGTGCTTTCAAGCTTTCAAGCAAGTATCAACATCGAATGTATATAGAGCAGCAACATATGCTGTACATACATTTTTTGACAGTTTACTTGTAAGAGTAGAGACCCTCAAATATTGAATTATTACTGCCTCCTTATTCGCTTAATCTATTGCTACTAATTTGGTAATGAATAGCTATTGCTACTATAGATTCTTAATATCATATCGTACAAGGCTTACAGGTGAGATATTTGTACCACAAGAGCACTTCTCTTCAGACCCACAGGACTTTGATATCATCTGTAGAAGGAACGAGGACATAGATTCTTTCTTGTTCATGGCTTCACATCTCTTGATGCAAAAACTCTCTCTTCAAAAACATGTTGTTTTTACGGCATACACGGATCTTGTGCTATATGCTTCTACTTCTCACTTCTTCTCACCATCCTCCTGTTAGATAATTTCTATCTGTCTGCTTGGTGAACATATCACAATGCCTCTCTAGCGACTTCTGTCTTCATACGCTTTCTCTTCTTCGACACAGGTTACACTTGTTCTTTTCCTGCTGAGAGCCTCGTCCACTCCGTCCAGCCATCTCTTTCTTAGTCTTCCAACTGCCGCTTTCCTATTGGTCGCCATCTTAGGTATTTTTTAGGCATTCTTGCGTCGTCCATCCTCATAACAAGTGGACATCGACGTCCAGCTCAACGCAATTGGAGATCAGCCTCACTGCGCTAAGGAAGGACTGCTATCCGGCCCGTTGTACTGTCCAAAGCCCATTGAAAGTAATAAGTATCATCAACCATAAAAGGTTTGAAATGTCATCGGTGGTGACATATTTTCTATTGCTCTAGTGTTCTTTTAAAAACTTACATTTCAAATCCTCTCTCCTCGATGATATGTGTTTTAAATTTAAAAACAATTTCACTATGGGATCCTAATGGAGTGCATTTGAAAGCGACAGGGTGCGCTACTCTCAAACTAAGCCACATTTACGCTCCTAGTTTTTGTCAACCAGCTCTACCGTTCAGGGCATCCATAACCCTTTCTTCCCATTACGATAACTACACACTACGTAACGGAAAGAATCACACGAATGGATGTGTATATAGCGTGCAAACCAAGACCGCTATGAGTTTACTTAACAGGCATTTTTCAATTTCAAATCCTCTCTTCTCGATTATTTCTTTTTTCTTTGTTTCCTCTGCATGTTTGCAGTATTCTTTGCTAGATGTGGTTCTTTTCATTCCCAAATAAAAGGGGTGTCAAAATATTTTACATTTACTAAAACTTTCAAGCGTATAAAACAGTTGTATATAAAAGCAATACATTGTGTTTCTACAGAGAATGTCTGGTTTTGAAATAAAATTGTTATTAACAGATATCCATAATTTTCATGGCATCTTGGAGACTTTGATTCATAATTATTAACCAATAATTAAGCAACAAATGAGCCTTAAAACCTTTAAAAATTATGAAACAGCGAGCCTCTGAGAGTTCAAAATTTAACTTTAAGGGAAGAGTTCTTCATGAACAATAAAGTGTTGAAGAAAACAATATGGATTTTCATTCTCGCAATGGCTCACTTAGGATTAATTTGAATTTAGCTAGTATTCGAAATGCATTCATGGTATAACGGACAAAACACCCCTTGAAACAGGACAAACTCTCCGGCAAGTAAATTTTGTCATTTGCCAAGAAGACGAAAGAAAATTTTGTTTGTTTTATATCAATAAGTGACCATTGGGAACTTTATAAATAAAATTCCTTGTACCGTTGTATCTGGCAGGCTATCAGTTTATAATTATCAAGCTTACATTATTACTGATAACTTTTACTTAAGCCTGAATCATGAAATATGCTTTCAACGAGAATAACGTTGAAGATGAAATAGAGTCACAGCGGGAGACTAACACTTTGTATCCCAGCAACGTTCCGAACTAATTTAGCCTTTTTAACCATATCATTTTGTTGAGAGTGTGGCGTTTGTAAATTTTATACCAAAGGGTTGATTGATTCTCACTCAAAGGTGTGCAAAGCAAATTTCCTTCAATAAAACGCAGCCCTCTGATAAACGCCTCACTTCTAACCGGACATTTGTAATAAACGCTGAATCTTGAAGAAAGAGTGGCATTTATGAGAAAACAGACCAAACAAGAAATGGCAAATAGTTTATACGAGATTTACATGTTTTCCATCAACAAGATATGCTATTTCAACTTTGATAAGTTTGTCATGGCGAATTTTTGCATGACTTTTTATTCATTGTTCATTTTGTAATAAACGCCGCCCTCTATTATGCTGGTGATTGCGTAATAAAAATGTGACTCGCTGGAATAGCCCGAGTTGCCCTTCTGCCTATTTCCTATTCTGTGGCTATATAGCAGAAATGAATAATTATTTTATCTTTTCCAAATATCATGGGCCGTAAGTAGAGAGGTACTTCAAAGGTTTCCTCCTATACCCAAAATCGAAGATCCCGTGTGGATTCAATGCGTTCCCCGAGAGTTTATTGAACTTTTGTCAAAAGAAAGGGGCAGGGGTGCTCATTAAACGATTTTTATCTTTGACATTCAAATTGACCTGGATATCCCTTCCTCATCCGAGAGTTAACCTAAATTACCACGTCAAACGTCAGAATTTTAACAAAGGATAGAACTTGGAAATTTTTCTAAAAATGCATTAGTGGGCGGGCGGAAATGAGTACCAAGGGCATTTATGTGAATATTAAATTTTCTTCAATATTCCGTTCATTAATGCTTTACTAATCCCTAAGCCTCTTTTATTTCCTCTATATTAACAAGCTAAAAGACCTAGAAACCAAGTTACTACCGCAATCTCCTCAGCCTCTCAGCCCATGCCCGATGAGCAATGTGCCCAACATTGAAACTACCCTAAATAAACCACCAGGCAACAGGCTAGCTAATTGTAGTGTTTACATTGTTTGCATAGTTCCATAATTACGTTAATTAAAGTGATGAACACACTGTAATATGAGATAAAAGATAAGTTGAATTTACATTTAAGAAGAATTTACAGAGAAGACTAGTTATCTTTGCTTTACTGCGGCACCATTGCTATAAGAACATTATAACTGGCGACGAGATAATAGTGTTGCATGTATTTTGCTTATTTTAGCGTAGGCGTTATTTACACAAATACGAAACTCACCCATTACTGTCACCATGCTACAGGAACTTGCCTTCCATTTATATAGTCGGGAACATGACTTTCCAATTCAGAAAGTTGAGCCTACGCAGTATACACGCCAATACGTCCATCTAAGCATCTACACTGTTCGCACCGCTATTTCCCGTTTGCGTCATTATTGGTATATCCAAGAAGTGGACCAAGTCGTAGAAATCGTGTTGTCATTTCGATTACGCTCCGGCCGCTAACCAACCTTACAAATAGAAAATAGAAAATAACCTATCCGACTCAGTTGTTTGCAGTCGACAGGATCCATTCCAAGAACAGAGATGGAAGACAAAGACAGTAAGGGTTCATTTTTTCATTTACCAAGCCATCTAACCATGAACTCGCATTTTCGAGTGTGGGAACGACAGCTAATGATTTATGTTAGTTTAAAGAACCCTGCTGATGGAGACAAGTTGTATCTAATGATATTTTGCGTCAGTGAAGAGGTTATGGCCATGGTAGTGAATGGTTTACCGGCAGATACCGATTTTGAGACCACCAGAGAATTTATCGAACAACGTCTTTTAGTGGATGATACACTCTAGCGTCGTTTGGAATTTAAATCCGAATCAGGACAGTCAGTCGATCGACGAATTCGGACTAAAACTTCAAAGAACTTTTTAGAAAGGTGTCAAGAAATTGACTCTGGACAGCATTTTAATTGCCAAGTTTCTTTCTCGTCTACGAGACAGAGCTTTGGCTAGAGAATTAGTCCCCCTGAAACTTATGAAACAATTGTTTAGTTTTAAGCAGTAATTTATTACAAGATCTTTGAAGTGTTTCAAGAGAAAATGAAAAATCTGTTGCACCTGTTGGTAAAGCAACACACCTCAATAGCATGGATCCCAGGTTCAAATCCCTTCAGCAAGATCTTTCTGTATTTGATCAGTGTTAAGCTTATTATTGCCAAATACTTGCACAGCTACTTTTCCTTTATTCTACCTTGCCACCTTATGAATGTGGATGATGGTAATAAGGTTCACAAAGGCAACAGTTATTCAAGATATACACCACTATTAAGTCTGACAAAGGTTCAAAGCTATCTTTTCAAACAGTACCCTGGCTTACTGAGTAGTAATTGGTCTTTTGGAACCAAATACAAAATTACTGTCACATCTACTCTGTTAAGGTGGACTAGGAGCAAGGGATGTCACTTGAGATGCATTGATGTCCTCCTCATCATCATCTTACGATTACTGTCGATATGCCTTTTACAACTCTTCTCCAGTACTCATAGTCCATCATAGCCTTCTCAAGATCTCCCCTTTCTAAACCGGTCTCCCCTGCATTCACATTGGGGAAACAAAAGGATTTTTCTTCATTTTTCACTTTTCATTGATGTAATGAGGAGACAAAAACCAGACTGTGGCGATCAACAATGGACAATGGTCATATACTGCACAGCCTTGTTTATTTGAAAAACACATTTTTAGTACCTGTGATGATGTTGGGATGATAATAATAATGATAAAGTTATTGTTATGTGATGATGCAACAAATATAATGCCAGAATCTGCTTGTGAGAGTATGAACATATACTTCTTAGTGGTAGCATTTGTTTGGTATTTATGTATTTTACTTTACGTTGGTTAGATGTATTAAGGAGGTACCGGAAGGCTACAGGTAGTGTCCTGGTAGAAAGAAGCATAGTATTATTTTTAGTAAACAAAACAGTACTATATAATGTCATTTTCCTGTTTAGGTTATCCTTCCAATCCGAGTTATGGTTCGTCTTGGTATCAAATACCTCTTTGTTACAAATGCTGCTGGAGGCATTAACCCAGAGTATTCTGTTGGTGATGTCATGATTATTAAAGATCACATTGGCTTCCCACTTCTCTCTGGGCAGAATCCACTAATTGGACTCAATGACGAAAGGTTTGTTATTCCTCTTGATTTCATTTTTATCTTTCCTTGAAGGATCCACCTATTTTTATAACAATTTTAAGTTACTGCTTTTATTCTTATGTAGTCCCAACCAGTTGCAAAAAACGTTTTGTATTTTTTCCTTAAAGATGTGGATTTGATTGGATGCACAGCTTGTATGTGTAGTTGGATTCTTGTCCTTACACATCCTTACGCTTGTTTGAGATGGCTACCAAAGCTAAACTTGAAATGTGAGGATGTTGTTATTGTACCTAATGTATCTTTCGTTAGGTTTGAAGTATTCGAATCAAATGCTTTGTGTGACACCACATGTAGAATTGTTGACAGTCTTGACTTTTGATTCAAACGTTTAAACTGCATCATGTAAGAAATTTATGAGACTTAAACTTATACGCCTGTTAATGGCATTAATAAATCCTTTAGAGTGCGGGAGTCAACTTATTGTGAGACAGTGTTTGTATTCATTCTTTCCTCATAGATCATTTATTATTTTATGTCTTGCTTTGTGTCATTGCTTCATATGCTGTGTTCATAGCTCTATATGCTTCAGAAGTGGAAATCTTCAAGGATTGGCCAATTTTGTTCTGCCCTGGATACCACGTAGTAACTAGACAGTCTTCACGAACACCAGAATAAAAACATGGTATATATACAATCGTAATGGCTGGTGAAGAAGTCATGCATTTGTCGGTATTACTGAGCTTTTCCCACGAAGATATGAACTGTATTTCAAAAGTGAAACTCAAGTTCAGTTCCAGTTTCATATTAGATGTCAAAATGAATGGTTACATTGCTTCTGCGATGGTAAGTGGGTCAATGAAAGATTGGTGTTAAAACATGGTCCTCACTGCGAAAGGGTTTTATACTTGCTGGCGTCCCCAAAACAACAAATATAGGTTGCAGAGAAAGGAAAACACAGCGGTGGACCCATCACTAGGGCATGTACAGATGCCTTAGCTTTACAGATGGCAATTTTGACCTGGTTTTAATAGCCATTGAGCATAAAAAAGCACAAGTCACCCCTACCCAACATCGCTGATCAAAGTACCAAATTGAGGGTACAACTTGGAGAAAAAAGACCACATCATTTAGGGGCAGATGCATGAAGAAGTGGCGTTAAAATGCTATGTTGAGAATACTGGGAATACAGTGGTGCAAAACAGACTACAGACGCTTCTCGGCCTTTTGGCAAGGAATGGATGTAGTATCTGTTGTCATTGATGACAGATGCTTTCCATAATCCGCGAGTCTTCCTATGTAATACAGTTGAGCAACAATTATTGTCAACAGGTGCATTTGAAGTCACCTTCAATGGTAGGTGCCACGTCAGAAAGCTACTATTCATTGACTTTCCTTTACTTGTCTAATTGCCTAAGTTTTGGTGTTTCTAGTCTCGCTAATACAATACAATATACCAGTGTTTATTGCAGTTCGTGTGTCGGGGTAGATACACAACAAACAAGAATACAAATAATGAAGAGTCTAATTGCCTAAGTTACCACATTGCAATTTTCAAAACATGTATCATGGCAGTTGTGTGTATCATAAGTCATGCAAGCTGCATATACTTTAATGCTGTAATATGACTAATTGTTGCAGGCCTTTAGAGGTCTGGCATACGTAATTTACAGTTTTGTACTCAGGGCTTCACCGAAGGGGGAATGGTGGACAAACTGTTTTACTATTTGTAACTTTTACCCTGGGGAAGGGGATTCTTAAAATCTCAGTTGCCGGGATGAAGATCTAGTGGTAGCATATGCATGCCAGAAATATTGTACTTAGTTAGATCTTTTATTTCAAATTTAAAACTGCCATTCACACACCAACGACCCAAACCCTCCAACTATGGCTCCCAGTGTAAGTGGTGCATAGATTTGGCATTCAAAGCTTATAGTTTGCTGGATGAGTACGGCATGCATCAAGTAGTAGCACACTATCAACATCACCTGTGACAATCTAAAATCTTTGGAAGTCGATGTGATGTATGTATGTATGTATGTATGTATGTATGTATGTATGTATGTATGTATGTATGTATGTATGTATGTATGTATGTTGGTGACATCTTATAGGCGACAAATCTAAATCCGTAGAAATACTGTCAGTATCTCGTTGAATATACCGTAAATTACCGATTAAGCGCCCAGGACTCAAATAAGCGCCCATGCTCAAATAACCACAAAGTTTGGGAAAAATATTTCTCGCAAGCGCCCAGGTCCAAATAAGCGCCCAGGTCTGAATAAACACCCAGTATATATTCGATGGGTAAAAAAGAAACAAAACCTTTTTGACTTTTCTTTGACTTTCGACCTCAAAAATGTTTACATTCTCTCACAGATAAATAGTCTCGTTGACATTATGTTTCAATCTTTTTTATAGAAAGATCATGCATGTTTAGGTATCTGTTTTTCCTTTCCTTAATAAGCGCCCAGTCCGAATAAGCGCCCACCCAAAACTTTTTGTGTTTAAATAAGCACCCAGGGCGCTTAATCGGTCCTTTACGGTACTGTGCTGAGCATGCCGTTGCAACCGCGTAAGCAAGGCCATTCTTGCGTTGAGTTTAGTTGCGTTTACGGAAAATGTTGGAAAATGTAACTTGACGATAAATAACTAGGATTGAAGTCCTCATTGTTAGCAAATATCATCGAGATGAGGGGATTTAAAATGTTAGTTTTGAAAAGAACACTAGAGAAATAGGTAATATAAAAAATATGTCACCATCGGGGGTCGAACCCTGACCCACGCTTTCGCGGGGTGCGCTCTACCAACTGAGCTAGATGAACTCCGATATTAACATACTTCTATTTCTCTAGTCGCCACATTAGCTCCCAATCATCCACCGGTGGACATAGACATCCAGCTTGAAAATCAATTTGTGAATGAGTTGTATTTGATTTCATTATAAATTATTCTATACACATGTATGATCATTATTCTGGCTTACTAAGATATTGCCAATCCATGCTACCAAATAACCATAGTAGTTCTAATATTTGATACTAATATTCTAATATTTGAACACCACCACTTGGAGTAACTGTTAATTTTCTTCAATGAGAGATATCCCTAGAATAGCACTTTTTGACACGGCCTCCATCACCCAGTCAAAGTCTACTGCTCAGAGATCGTTAATTTTTGGTAACATTTTGCTTGTAATTCTACTTTTGCAATTTAAAGTCTGTAAGTTATAACCTGCAAAAAATTCCACATAACTTAAAAGGAACCTGGGAATTCTGGAAGAGGATGCTTTGAGGCTCTCAACAATACAAAGTTTGCCCTGTCAACTGTTATTTCAGGGTACCTCAGTTTGATCAACCAAATTCGCTCGGATGACATTAAGAAACTGGATTGGTCTCTCAATAGAATATGTAACAGTATGGCCATAAAAAACTAGAACAGAAGAGAAAGAGAGGGACAGCGTTTTTGCCTACAGACCCAACTTTCACAAATTTGTAAGGCGCTGACAAGGCAAGGCAGGACAACAAATTTCTTGGCCCTTACCACTACTTTGATTGATGTGAAATGATTACTAAATTGGTACCGGCAATTGCATTTTGGATCGGTTTTGTAAACCGTGCAGTGCAGTGTTTTTATGAAAACAAATGAGGAAAGGACACTTAGACAGCTTTTTTGTATCATTATACTCGCCTTTAATCGTCCAATCGCTACTCAGAGAGACTAATAACAACATTTAATGCGTAAAATCTCATAAAAGAACAAAGAAAATACAGAGTATTCTATATATACCCTGTCCATGTTTATTCAGTTTCAATGCCTTCTGCACTCCAATTTCGAATCCAACGCACAGAATCCTAAATGTAAGCCCTGGGCTTATATTCATTCGGGGGCTTATATTTGGAAGGATATTTTGGTTAGTTTACAAGGGGGCTATATTCGAGGGGGCTTATATTTTGGAGGCCTTATATTCGGGTATTTACGGTATAAGAGCACTCCATTTGCCTCAAGTTTTCTGTTGGCTGTGACAACTAACAAAGTAACAACAGTTCCGAAGTTAACAGTATGCAGAACGTAAGGATTATAACGAAGAAAAGTATAATTATACGAAACATTTTACTAACAGGAAAGCGAAAACGAAATAAATGGGGAAGTAGGAGTGTATGAAATACCATGTGGTGGATCTAGCCAAGAGTATATACGTGAAAGAAATTGTTTCTCTAAGCGAAAACAAACATAGGTATGCTTTAAGGATATATGACACAAAGAACGCTCTCGTTATACGTAGAAATAAAACTAACCATATTTCGGATCTAGATAATGCTCATTTACTGAACGAGAAAAGTGACCACCGGCTACGCGAATTGAAAGAGGCGACTGTTATTAACAGTAGGGACAATTATAATTTAAAGAGTGGTAGTTATCTCATCACTTCCACACTGAGAAATAAGGTCCTCCAATTTTACTCCATGTAGATGATCCTATGTTGTATCATTAACTTTTCTTTTTAACGTTTGACTAATGATGTCTCGGCTGCTACCGTTAAAAATGCTTCTAAACTATTATTTGAATCTAAACAGTAGGGTTCCCACATAACTGGTAACACTAAGTGTTCATATTGGGTGGTATTGTAGACATGTCCGATCTTTTTCCGCAGGTTTCTCTGCCGATGCCTAACCTCTAAGCACAATTTTATTCAACGCTTGGAATTAATCTCCCATCTCCTTCAAAATGTCGCCTTGGTATCAACAAAAACAGTAGTTTTGGTCACCAGAAGATATAACTTGTGATTTAATACTTCCTGTTACTATTATATATGTTGAGAGTTGACAAATTCTGAAGAATTTTTAACCAAACTTACTCATTAAACTTTACTAAAGTGCATCATTTCTTACCACAGTTGATAAAAATATATTCAGCCCCCCAAGCTTTAACGGCAAATGAAATGGAAACCACACGCTGTCAGTTTTCCGGCCCGATATTTTACCACAGAACACTTAATGTATGATTTATGAGTCCAAGGGGAGGCTATTGGACAAGACAACTGACCACCACTATGAAATACGACAGACAAAGAGGTTGAAGTTATGAGAGCAACACGATATGAAATAGAGAAATGCAAATATGAACTATCATTAGTTTATAAAATCTATTTCTGTCTTTTTTTGTAGTTATGACTCATATTGCATGTTGTTTTTTTTATATATTTTAGTATGTAATGTTAATGAGTAATCAATATCACTAGTGAAGAAAGTCTACCTTATCTTGATTCTTTTGAGAAACCTTGAGGAATAGCCGGGAATTGGTGGTAAAGCAAGACTATCCGACGGAAATCAGATGCAAAGCCCTGTTCTAGATAGTCAGCCCAATCCATATACAAACGCCAAAAATGTTGCACAACCCTGTTGTACATAGTCGGTCCAATCTATGTAAAGACGTGCACACGGTATTTTGAAATCTTCGTTACAAAATATGGTTTCCACGTTGATCCATTAATCCCTATTTTAGATGAAATGTACTGTCATGAGGATTTCATAGCCAGTTAAGCTACATTATGGGCGGAGCGACTTAAACATATACCCATTTTGATATCTTGAAAGTTGAAAACGATTTCCATTGTAATTGCTAAGAACTAAACAATAGGACTTGTGGTCTTATTGGGTTAAAAATAATCGTAGAAGATCATGCATACTGTGGCTTTACAAAAGAGATACTGGTTGACCTCTGCAGAAGCACTGATCAGAAAAGAATTCTACTTCAGTCTCTTTAAAAGACGTACTTGACACAACAACATCAAATGTTATAGTACGTATAAACATAGTTTACACGAACGAATCTAACGGAAGTAAAACGGAAAATTAATACAAAATACGTTATTTCGATGTTGAAGGCAGCTAAATAAACATCGATCTCAAAATTAAAATGCATTTGTGTAAGCTTGCCACTCAAACACTGTGAATCTTATGCGTTACGCGAACCTTATGAGAAGAATACTGTGGATGATATCAGTAATTGTCAAATTTATTTTACAAGAGGTGTTTACCAAGGTTGTGTTTCATGCCATTGCCTACTTTTCTTAAACAATGAGTTTATCGAAGAGAGCCAAAGCGACTTCCAAAGGCATCCTGAATTCAAATCGAGTTGATAAAGATATCGTTCTTAAATTTTATCGTGTTATGTTTTTCGGTTTTCTTGGTGGGCGGACAAATAATCGATGATTGACAACGCATCCGGTCATAACACGATAACACGATTATTTTCACGTGACGTACGTTCACGCATCGTGGCCTAACTTTGCTTTACATAACGTAAGTTTCATCTCTTTTTCTTTTTGATTAGGTTTAAAGTATATTTAACCGATGCATGAATCCTTAAGTTCTTTGAAACAGAAATCCTAGCTTTGAGTTGATTATGTAAGACTGCCAAGTCACGAGCTCCTTTGTATGTACCTTCACAGATCCCGAAATGCTAAACATCGGCATTGCACGCGTCCACGTTCCTGATTGTTGTGTGGATACTGATTCCGAAGACGAGTCGGCCAGTGTCTGTTCATGCAGCACAGCAAGATCACGGCTAACGGAGGTGGAGAGTACAATAGCAGAACGGAATACGATTTTGGATACTGTGGTACCTCATCGACTGAATGAAAGTAAGTACAGCATTCCCGTCCCTTTTTTACAAGTGATTATAAAAAGAAGAACAGGGATTTCCCGTTTGCACGAAGTCAAATTTCCCAGATCATGCTCGGCACAGTCCTTGTTACAAAATCCAGAAAATATTTCAACGCGTTCAGGCCTGTTACTTATAAACTTTTTACCTTGACCAAATAGATTTTTAGTTTAATCACATAAAAATCTTTCTCACATCTTGTGTGATACGTCCAATAGCTTAGAAAATTTTGAAGCGGCATTTAGCAAAGATTCTGTCATGCGTGTCGTTGCTAAAATTGGAGAGTCTTGCAAGCTAAAGCTTTAGCATTTTCCCAAAAAGGCGTAAGCGTTTTCCCATAAGAATGATGTTTTTCGGTTGCTCCAAGATCGGAGAGTCTTGCAAGCTAAAGCATAAACATTTTCCCAAAAGATGATTCTCCGCTAAGCACGAGGTTGATATCATATACTTATTTATAACCTCATTGAAAACAGTTAGACATTACTGTAAATAGCTAAGTAGAAAACATCTGTGTTCAACTTGTTTATTTATTGTTTGCCGATCTAAAAACGAACCGCGGAAGCCAATAATGTCAATTTTAGATGATGTAGGATCCAACTGATTTAATATGTTCCTTAACCATTGCATCAATATCTAAAAAAGCCACTCGTGTTCACTGTCTTGCAAAGTATTAATACCTGTATGCAATACTGTGCTTGCAGAAGCGAGCATTGCATCTTTATATTACTTGTCATGGAAAAATTTCCCATCCAAGCAGTAAAGACGAGGTTGACAGCACGGTCTGGTTCTCAGTCCACACATACGACTGAAAAGCATGAAGTTAGCAAAGATGGAAGGGATGGTGTAGAGGCGCTATCTCGAGAGAAAAGATGCCAATAATGATCCCTTTCAGAAGACGGTAGAGTCTCTGAGACTATTTCACGTCAGTGTTTTATGCCTAAGCAATACGAATCTATAAATGGAAAGAATGTGGCACCGGTTTTGCATTTTGAAGGTGTAACTGAATCCTTAGTTGAAAATTGCAGATGACATGTTCCCAAAACACTCAAAAACTTAGAGGAGTTATGTAATTTTACCCTTATCTTGTACCATTACAGAAGCAAGCCGCGAGGCAGGCTAAACCACCCAGTAGGACCAGCCTCTCACAAATCATGGAAAGAACCTGTCATTAAGGAGAAGAGATACTACATTCTATCCTTATGGAAAGCCAAAAAATGTGTCCGCCTCTGTAGTTGATTTTAACTTACGGTAATGAAATTTGAATTCTATTCTGGTCATGCCACAACCATCATACAAAATTATCTTCGTGTTCTCCGCAGGATTCGGTTGCCCCCCTAGTGGGTGAAGGCATTTTCTACTGCTAACATGGATAATTGAATTTGAGCAAGTCCTCTCAAATCTGCATATCTGCTCTGAGCAATTATCTGCTAGGACAAGCCGTGCTAAGTTGGCCAATGACGATGGCTTCAGGCATCTGCCGCTGGCAACATGTAACAGACGTCCTCTCTCGTACATAAATTTGTCCTTGCATGCCGACTTGAGGCTAAAGTATCTTTTTTCCTTGTTGTATTGAATGCATTTTCCATTATGATGTCGAATATTGAACACAACGTTTTCTAGAATTCAAAAACAAGAATATATAACTCAATCAGTTTTTGATAAAAACCGAAAAGCAAAACGAATTTGGTAAACTGTCTTGACGTACTTGCATGTATCTGTTTCTAATTGTAACTGGAAACCAGGCTAGTTTAATAAGGCAACCAACAGGCATGCCGCCGTGTGCTCTTGTTGTTGCTGATTGTGTTGTTATCAGTCAATGAGACGTTGTAGCGGACCTCGGTCGATGTTAAAATCTGAGTTGTTTAATAAAGCAACCAACAGGCATGCATTGGTACGATTTTATTAGCTTCTAATTTTATGTTGTTTGCCACACTTGCATTTTGTTCAAATATTACTTTTGCGATTTAGTATAGTTTCTGTAAACGATCAAGGTGTAATACGGAACATTTGCCTTTTAATGGCCAGTGCTCCTGTATGTCTGACGAACGAAAAGTACCTCAAATGTTCAGGATGTTCAGATAACTAACTCACCGCCATCAACAATTTGTCGCATTTTGAATAAAAGGCAAGGTAGTAAAAGCACTTATGTGTCAATAACGTTTAAGTTACAGGTCACGAAATTGTATATGAAATATGTGATTATTATGTTGGTCTATGATACGCGGGTCGTAAACTACGTGTCATAAACAAAGGTTTACACACGCTTCTTCCTTTTTACGTTACTAATTTTCCAGCAGAGGTAGGTCGTATTCCCGTTCTACGTCTAAATCGTATGCGGTTTTTATAGGGAATAAAGGTAGATATAACAATTTGTGGTGGCCCATGTTTTCCGTGATGAAGCCTTACAGACAGGCAGATTTTGCCAATGTTTGTCAGGCATTCTGAATTGGTTATTGTTTTCAAAAGGGGTGGAAGCACTGGGAAGGGCGAATGGTCGATAACAGATGCAACAAAGTTAGACTTGATAAATTCAACCATCATATTTTCTAGTGATTTTTGTGTGATTTTGGATAATTAATCAATACATACTTCCTGATTATTGTGATCTTTTACCTTTCCCTGTACCCATACCTCACGGAGCTGCTTACAATAATACCAGATGAAGTGCAAATAACTCCAATTTAATGTTTCTGCATATAGCTTCTGCTTCTTTTCACCGTATTTTTCCTGGAGTTGTCTCATTATGAAAATAGCGTCCGTGGTGGACCTTCTGTCCATAAAACAAATCTCCTAACACAGTACAAGCCTTCAGTCTCTGATAGAGTACCTTCTCCCACATCTTCATTCCATGCTCCAGCATCCTTAGCCTGCGGTGTTTACCGCACTCTAAAGCATCCCCCTTTCCCTTTAACAGAGGAATAGTGTAGCTATCACACCATCTATAGGGAATACGTTGGTCATGCAGGGCATCAGTGAACACTTGGAACAGATAATCTCACCCTGTGTCTCCGGCCAGCTTCAAAAAGTCACTACTAACTCCCTAGGGACCAGTTGCTTTGCCGTTCTTCATCCCATTTAAGGCTGCATCCACTTCAATCTGGCAACGGACCTTCCACTGCCTGTACTTCCTCAAACGTGTTCTCATTTTCACCATTCAACAACTCTTCAAAATAAGACTCCCATCTTTTAGCAACTTCATCTTCGTCTACCTTTATGTTGCCGTCAATTCCTCTGATGAAATTCGTGCCTGTAACATCTTTTTTCTCTTTCCTCATTTGTTTTGCTATCTTGAACCTTTTTTGACGACCCTCCGCAGTGTTGAGGTCTTCACTCCACTGTGTCCAAGCTTCTCTTTTAGCTGCTGCAACTACTCTTCGTGCGTCCTTTGATCTCTCCTGATATTCCCGGTTACTCTTCAGTGTTGGTGTTTTCTGCCAGTGTTTATATGCCTCTTTCTTCTCCTTTATCTTCTGTTGTACAGAGTTGTTCCACCACCAGGTTTGAAAAGAGATTTTGAAGAATATCCTGAGAACGCCATTCGAACAGCAAATCTCACCGACAGATTCTATTTGCTGACAATTCGATCAGTTTGGTTGGTTTCGTTGATTTATCACATTGACTTCTTTATGTGGATGCATGCAGAACCGAGAAAAAAACAGTAGAAGCACTACACAGTATTTTTAGAAGCAATTTAGGATTCGTGTCAGGTCATTAGCTGCGTAATTAACAGGCTGAAAATAGTAGGTCTGGTGAGCTGATGTTGCTTAACTGGTTGAATATTGTTTTGTGAAATTTATAAACCAGGGTTCACAGCCAACCTGGATATCAGGGAATTATCAGGGAATTTAATATTGGACTCATTTTGTAAGTAAATTGGGGAATAGACAGGGAATATTGGAAAAATTCAGGGAAATCAGGGAGAACCTGCTTTAAGGTGTCAGTATATTGTTTTAGTTAACTGTATTTCGATTTTCCCGACAAGTGCCGTTTCCTTAAAATATTCTGAATGTCATTGAAATGATACTGAATGTTATGATATGTATGACCTTGGTATAACATGCCTCCGTACAATTTATGACGCTTAGTATATATGAATGCTAGATTTGTGCAAGGTATGTAGTGCAATACTCGGGTGTAGAATTGTCAGGGAATTTTTAAAATTTCGTCAGGGAAATCAGTCAATTATCAGAATATTGTTTTTCCAAGGTACGGTTTGGAATTTTGTTAACTGACAAGATAGTTTCAAGATGATTGTAAAGATAAGGGGGCGTCTAACACAGGGATTCTCGACCTGGGAAGGTATATGAACAACAAGCTGTTAGTAGTAATTTTGGTCTTTACTAGTTTTGCTACAAGAGGATAACAGTCTTGCCTCTATCATTGCGCTACGAAGTCAGTATAGGCTACACATCATTCACGTAACCTATAAATCTACCGTTTTCCTCTTACAACATTAAATGTTTGTGCAAAGACAATCCAATTCCTTCCCGGTATGTTTGTAAGGAAAGGTACATTAATCATTAAGTGGAAAATCCACCGATGATGGCTAGCTTTAGCTTGTGTAGTATAACTGGGGTGGTAGAGCATTCGACATGTACCCCCCCAATTTAACGGGAACCGGTATCCGAAATCCACCCCATCCACGTCCCACGTATGAACCAGGTCAGGAATGACCAATTCTCCGTGCCTCTTGGGCCGTATTTTGATTGTTGCTTGTATTTGATTGATGCTAAGAAAGGCCAAAACCATATTTTAATTAAAATGGAAATCCTATTTGAGTAAGTTTACTCAATTCAGTGTTAAAAGGCCCCCCAAAAATACTGGAGGGGCTATCCGATATTTATGCTTTAGCTAAAATAGAATGAATGTCATAATGTCAAGGGGGGCGCACAAAATGACATGATGGGCCTCATGCGGGCCGCGGGTTTGCCACCAATGAACTAGGTGGTCATCACGTATTCACCAAAAGACACTTGCGTTTGCTGTGCTAATAAAGTAGAAAAAAACCTATTAGAGCATTATTATCACTATTCTTGACTACCGCCGTTCCATGAATACCTATCAGTAATGTTGTAAGGCCAAGAAAAATTTCCAAAATTAAAAGTTTAAACTTATATACACTCTTATGCTATCAATATCAATGGTGTAGTCAGTGTCAGTTAGATACATGGTTTGGGAACCCTTTCTTTCTGCTCTTTGAGATGGTGAGACCAAGATATTCATTGTCTTTAACAGCTGTTCTCATAACGTAATCTAATACTATGGTAAACAGATATGGTGGAAGCGTATCGCTCTGTAGGACACCTGTATGCAGTTCAAAGAAGTTCAAAGAAATAATTATTGTAATTGATGAATTTCTCCTTACCTACTCAGTGTGGAAGAAAACATGACAAGATTGGCTTGAAAATTTCTCACCTTAATTATTGAACCTGATGGTCCAATGGTTAAGGTTTAGGTTTTCAAACCAATGGGTCTTGGGTTTGAATCCCCTCACTGAAAACCCTTAGTGAAAAAGGGCAAGCTATTGTGGTAATGCTCGCTCTTGATATATATATAATAATTGCCATGTGCCTGCTGAGCACTATAGAATAATGATTTTTATCAAAAGCTGTTTGATTGTGATGCAAGGATGGTCATAAATACTGATGACAAGATAAAATCAAATAACAAACAAAATTATAATTGCAATGACTTTTAGAACCAAAACCTTAAGACAAATAATGTAATTAGTCACCTTTCTCTAAAAACTCACACTAAAGACTGGGACTAAGCAAACAAATGAATAGAAAAATATGACACAAACAAATTACAAAGCAGAGTAACCAAAATGTTAAAGCAGTCAGTTAACAATAGAAATGTTAAGTAGTTATGGAAAATAGGAAGGTGGTGGTAGCACACTAAAAAGGAAAAAGTTATGATGCTACGTTTTCCACAGGACTTAAATTACTCTTTGTGTTTCTTTGTAATTGTATCGATGAGACACGTTATCTCACTTTTTCCTTCGATGTGGAAAATTTATGACAGTCAAAATTACAAAGTAACACAATCTAAAGTACTTACGAAAGTCTGTTCATCAGGTACGCAGGCAAGGGGGCGCGCGGTGGGGGCTGTCCCCGCCCAATAGGTAAAACTTGCCCACAATTTGCCTCCCCCCCGGAAAATTTCTTAAGGGCTTTTAAAAGATGTTCCACTTGTTTCAATTCACTTATGCAATGAGATAAGAAAGACGAGAAGTCCAAGTATCTCCAATGCAATTTTGAGCCTTCTAGGGACAGTAAAAATTCAAAATTTCCCATACCAATAAACCATGGTGGGCTGGCGTGGAAGGTAGGAGGGAAGGGAAGAGATTTTTTTTTGAATTTGCCCCCCCACCAAAAAAAAAAATTGACTGGTTGCATGGCTGCTCTTAATGACACAAAAATCTACATTAAGTATAACGATTTCATTGGAGGAAAAGGTCAATATCGTTACTACCAAACATTTTAATAAGTATAACGTATAAACTCAATTATTCCTCAACCAATTTTGTCAGTATCTCGGTGCTTAATACCATCATTCTGTCTACTGCTCTTGAACCGAAACCTAACTCTTCCTTAAAATGCGAAGTTAGAAATTGCAATATATGTTCGTGTAAGTGCGTGTAGGCATCATCGCCAAAATTCTCTATACCAATTACCTCTGCCGTACGGGTTTCAGCAGATCCTTCTCTCATTTCATGCGTGCTGGGCAAAAGCTAGAGAAAGTTGCAACTCAGCTTATCAAAATTAAGTGCGATATAAAGTTTAACAAACTTTGTAAAAGAAATGCCTCAAAAGTGGACAAAGTGATTAAAATTCGTTGAACTTTATGTCGCTTAAGTAACAATTGATGATGGCAACTGTGAGTGCCGAAACGTCGTGGATTAATGAAAGATTGTGATCCTTTACAACAAAGTGGTTTTCCTTTGTTGTCATACGTAAAATAGTGAATGAAAAAACTGCATTCATAAAGCTAGAGAAAGTTGCAACTCAGCTTATCAAAATTAAGTGCGATATAAAGTTTCACAAACTTTGTAAAAGAAATGCCTCAAAAGTGGACAAAGTGATTAAAATTCGTTGAACCTTATGTCGCTTAAGTAACAATTGATGATGGCAACTGTGAGTGCCGAAACGTCGTTGATTAATAAAAGATTGAGGTATTTTACAACAAAGTGGTTTTCCTTTGTTGTCATACGTAAATTAGTGAATAAAAAACTGCATTCAGAAAGTTACAGAAAGTAGCAACTCAGCTTATCAAATAAAGTGCGACATAAAGTGGAACGGTAGCAGATAAAGTAATTTTAACACTGCTTGGTACACGAAAACCACTTTGATAGCAATAAAGGCAAATTTTCTATTTCAAATTTTCCATTTTCAAAATTTTCGAAAGCTATACCTGTTTGGCAATGGCCTTAGCTGTTGTCTTGTTATCTCCAGTTAACAGGATGACTTTGAGACCCATTTTACGTAAAGTTTTTACAGCAACGGACGCTTCTTCTTTAACTGTGTCCGAGATTGCTTCCGATTTTCTAGTCCATGAGCGTATATGTTTGGCCATGGGAAGTGTGTTGGTATGAAGATTAGTCTTCGTGTCAATACATTAAATCATTAAATAAGGTTGTAAGGAATAGTAAAAAGGACGAAAATAGAGAGGGACTTGAAACGGACATTCCGATTTTCTAGTCCATGAGCGTATACTTTTGGCCATGGGAAGTGTGTTGGTATGAAGTTTAGTCGTCGTGTCAATACTTTAAATCAGTAAACAAGGTTGTAAGCAATAGTAAAAAGGACGAAAATAGAGAGGGACTCGAAACGGACATTCCAATTTTCTAGTCCATGATCGTACTTGTTTGGCCATTGGAAGTGTGTTGGTATGAAGATTAGTCTTCGTGTCAATATTTTAAATCATTAAATAACGTAGTAAGCAGTAGTAAAAAGGACGAAAATAGAGAGGGACTCAATACGGACAGTCCGCTTTTGGAGTCTATGAGCGTACCTGCATGGCCATTGGAAATGTGTTTGTGTGAAAATTAGTCTTCGTGTCAATACTTTAAATAAGTAAATAAGGTAGTAAGCAGTAGTAAAAAGGACGAAAATAGAGAGGGACTCGAAACGGACATTCCGATTTTCTAGTCCATGAGCGTACTTGTTTGGCCATTGCAAGTGTGTTGGTATGAAGATTAGTCTTAGTGTCAATACTTCAAATCAGTAATGAAGGTAGTAAGCAATAGTAAAAAGGACGAAAATAGAGAGGGACTCGAAACGGATAGTGCGCTTTCTAGTCGATGAGCGTACTTGTTTGGCCACAGGAAGTGAGTTGGTACGACCACTCAATGACACCATTGAAATGTTCACATTATGGTGTGCAGAACGCATTCCCAATATCTTCAAATAGTGTAACTCCATTCAATGACACCATCGAAATGTTCAAATTATGGTGTGCAGAACGCATTCCCATTATCTTCAAATAGTGTAACTACACTCAATGGCACTATTGAAATGCTCAAATTCCAGGGTGCAGAACGCATTCCCAATATCTTCAAATAGTGTAACAACGCTCAATGGCACTATTGAAATGCTCAAATTCCAGGGTGCAGAACGCATTCCCAATATCTTCAAATAGTGTAACAACGCTCAATGGCACTATCGAAATGCTAACATTGCAGCGTGCAGAACGCATTCCCAATATCTTCAAATAGTGTAACTACGTTTAATGGCACTATTGAAATACTCATGTTCCAGCGTGCAGAACGCATTCCCAATATGTTCAAATAGTGTAACTACGATCAATGGCACTATTGAAATGCTAACCTTCCGAGGTGCAAAACGCATTCCCAATATGTTCAAATTGTGTAACTACGCTCAATGGCACTATTGAAATGCTCAAATTTCAGCTTGCAGAACACATTCCCAATATCTTCAAATAGTGTAACTACGCTCAATGGCACTATTGAAATGCCCACCATCCAGCATGCAGAACGCATTCCCAATATCCTCAAATAGTGTAACTACGCTCAATTGCACTATTGAAATGCTCAAATTCCAGCGTACAGAAAGCATTCCCAATATGTTCAAATAGTGTAACTACGCTCAATGGCACTATTGAAATGCTCACATTCCAGCGTGCAGAACGGGTCGCTGGTTCAAATCCGGCTCGGTGGAGTATTCTAGGATACTTTTAATGGAATGATTTTTCTTCGACATTTAACACCTTCAATTTCTAAGCTGTTTTTGCCATTAGAGTTGAAAGAAGACTGTATTAGAATGAAAGCTATGCTAAACTGAATGTAGGGAAGAAACTGATGGACGTTCAGCAACCACCGATAACTCAGTTGGTAGAGCGGAGGACTGTAGTGGTAATAGGTCAGATATCCTTAGGTCACTGGTTCAAGTCGGGCTCGGTGGAGTATTGTAAGATATTTTAAATAGAGCGTTTCTCAGTCCTCATGAAACACCTTCAATTTCTAAGCGTTTCAACCATTGCGGTTCAAAATGGACTGTATTAGAATGAAAAGTATCCTGTATTGAATGTAGGTAAGAAACTGATGGACGTTTAGCACACACTGATAGCTCAGTTGGTAGAGCGGAGGACTGTAGTGGTAATAGGTCAGATATCCTTAGGTCACTGGTTCAAGTCGGGCTCGGTGGAGTATTGTAAGATATTTTAAATAGAGCGTTTCTTAGTCCTCATGAAACACCTTCAATTTCTAAGCGTTTCAACCATTACGGTTCAAAATGGACTGTATTAGAATGAAAAGTATCCTGTATTGAATGTAGGTAAGAAACTGATGGACGTTCAGCACACACCGATAGCTCAGTTGGTAGAGCGGAGGACTGTAGTGGTAATAGGTCAGATATCCTTGGGTCGCTGGTTCAAATCCGGCTCGGTGGAGTATTCTAGGATATTTTTAATAGAATGTTTTTTCTTCGACATTTAACACGGCAGCACGTAAGACAGCAAAAGCGCGATTCCCGCGGTCTGCCCGGTCACCAGGCCGGCGGATTTCAGAAACACCACGCCGATGCTGATCAGAACGATGCCGAAGGTCAGCCCCTGGAGATCAAACACGGACACTGGCAGTTTCATTGCGATCTCCGAAAGCGGTGCGTCGCCGCAAGACAATCAGTTGCCAGCCCTCGTGGCAAAGAAAAACCCCCGCTCGAAAGAACGGGGGTTTGAAATGGGCGAAACCTGGACGGTTTATTCGTCCGCCGCTTCCATCTCGGCCAGGCGGGCCTTGTCGGCGGCGCCTTTTGCATCGACGTCGCGGTCGACCAGGTCGATGATCGCCATCGGTGCCATGTCACCATAGCGGAAGCCGGCTTTCAGAACGCGGGTGTAGCCGCCCTGACGATCGGCATAGCGCGGGCCGAGCACTTCGAAGAGCTTGGCAACGTGCTGGTCCTGCTTGAGCTGCGCGGCAGCCTGACGGCGGGCGTGCAGATCGCCACGTTTGCCCAGTGTGATCAGCTTTTCAACGATCCGGCGCAGTTCTTTCGCCTTGGGCAGGGTTGTTTTGATTTGCTCATGTTCGATGAGCGAGCCGGCCATGTTCGCCCACAGTGCCTTGCGGTGCTCGTGGGTGCGGTTCAGGCGGCGGTAGCCACGTTTATGACGCATTGTCGTCTTCCTTCTTCAGGTTTTGCTTTGTCTGCCGGCTGATGCGTGTCAACCGTTCTCCTTGGGGCGGGAGTGCCCAGATGTCCCCGGCAGGCCCGGGAATTTTCGAAGGGGGCCGCGGCCCCCTTAAACTGCCTGCACAACAGTTTAAAAATCGTCCAAAAATATTAATATTTGCCAAGGTTACGATGCTTTGACCTGAAAGTGCGCCACTGTACCCACCTCTGCCCTAAAGCTCCGTCCACTCTATAAGACGACAAATTAAAAGATCCGAATTTTAAAAGAACGCAAAAAAACAAAAAAAGAACCCAGCTACTTTTTCTCTAGGTCATCACGCTCTTTTAAGACAGGAAAAATTCGATGTTCTTTATATCGGTGTTCAAACAATTATGGTAAAAACTGAGTATGAACAAGTGATTTATGGAAAAGAAGCAAAATATAAAAAATATACAATTTTACACAACAGAATTCCACGAGTTTGATCGATGTTGGGTTTCTTCCGGTTTGAACCCCCCCCCCTAAAAACAATACACGGGTTAATACAAGCTCGTAATGTGAAGGGGCTTTCGGCCCCCGGCACCCCTGAAACCTCATGATTTCATAACTGTTCTTACATTTTTCAACATCTGTTTTCTTATTCTTCCTTCAAATTACATAAATCCTCATTCTGGAAAATGTATTTGTATATGCCTGATTGGATCCATAAAATCACTTTGTCCGTCCCAGCCTGATAACATGATCAATCCTGCAGCTAACACTTCACTAATTGGTGCAATATTGGTTGCCGTTTTATAGCCACGTCTATGTAAAGACTCTCCAGAACTGTCCAACGATATGGTACACAATTGCTTATCAATATGTACATTGATCTTTAAATCAGGAAAACGTAGATCTACATTAGGTCTGGTGCCCTTGGTATCTCTAAATTTATCTACATTTGGCTTTATTTTTACACTGAAATAAATTTTAAGAAATACCATACGCTAGATGGCGGTGGTATTTTTTGTCGACACGGTGTCAGTTTCCGCTCATTTAAGTTTTCCACAAACTTCCCAAAATGCTACGGAACGAAAATTGGTACTTCCGTATTAGCCAGTACACACTCGAGAATTCTGCAAGATCAGACGATAACCGGTGTATAGCTGTCTGTATTTGGAGACAATTAGCCTAGGCTTAGTTGCAATCTACGTTGTAGGCATAATCTGGGCGGCCTGCTTTCCATAATTCTTTGTCGTAGTTTCCATAATTTTGTTTCCATACTATTATGTTTTCATTATATATTGGTATGAGTAACCTGATTTCACTTTTTGAGTTACGGAAGCCAACTTATAAGCAAACTTCTCGAGTCTGTGCTGGCTAATACGGAAGTACCCAATAATTCTACGATGTCCACTCGACCTAGAGCCACAAAAAAACTAGCTCCACAATTTTCAAGGGTTAAAGACAATACTGCCTTGTATTGTTGTCTTCGTTTTTAAATTTTAATGGGCAGTCAATTTAAAGTAAACCGTTGTCAGAGAATGTCTATCCAGTAGTGTAATACAAGCTATGCAGTATTGCACGCCGCGTACCAACTATTAAGAGCAGAGCCTGAAAGATGGAAACGTGGACGAGGATAGGGGTATCGTCTGGGGGGGAGCAGTTGGCCCCCAATAAGGTGGAGGAAGAACCATTATATAAACCATGGCCCTTGACTATCCAGATTTGGACCAATCTTGCCTCCGCCCTAAATAAAAATGCTGGGTAAGGCTATGAGAATTCCAATGATGGCAATCACAACCAACAGCTCAACCAGCGTGAACGCTGGTCGCCTCTGACGTTTCTTCATTCATATACTCCAAACTAAGAGGGACCTGCGCATCTCTAGCGCAGAAAACAGGATGTGAAGAGCGGCTGTAATGAAGAGCGGTTGTTAAGTCAGCGATGACTTGGAGACTAAGACGCGACTCGAAAAGTCACGAGAGAAAGCCTCAAAATTTTTCTCTGTTGTGCCGTTGTTTCTTGTTCCGTTGATCCATTAAGACGAAACGGGCACCTCTTAAGTTCCATCAACATTGCCTGAACCGAGACTCAAGCAAGGTTGATGCTCATTTCATCTCCATGACATCTAACTGGGAATGTTCTTACAGGTTTCGCTAAAAAAACCAGAATCCCATTAATTTGTCCGATCACTGCCGGGACTGAAGTCGCGAAAATCCAAACTCGAGGTCGACGAGCTGAAGCAACTTCGATACTTCATCCCGCGAAACCTGACACTTCCTTAACTCGTCTCCGGCCCCATCGGCTGAATAAATTTCTCCAAATAAGGCAACCTAATGATTACATTCTCCTCCATATAGCTTTGAAAAACCTCTAGGAAAGTTTCAATATTGCGGCTGGAAAATGCAAGTCCTGACACTTCAATGACACTACAGTATCCCTGACCAAATCGTCACGATCATTGAGAATATGTACAGTCAATCCAGAAGCCGGATACTCACTACTGATGGACCTTCTGATTAATTCTCAACTTCCTCGACAGTTTTACAAGGATGTATCCTGTCGCCTTACCACAGGCACTGGTCGGCCCCGGTAAGGGTCTGAACAGTGAAGGGCTAGCGCCAAACCTGGCTGTGCTGGAATCCGCCGCCACACGTACTTCAACTGTACTTTCCGCGCAGGATGCCCTAATTGAGTACGGCGGATTCGAGATTGTCATGATGGCTGGCGCCATGCTCGGCGCGGCGGCAAACAACAAGGTCATTCTGGTCGATGGCTTTATCGCCACCGCCGCCGCAGTTGCGGCGCTTGCTCTGCATGCGGAATCCGCGGCGGAGGGGGCAACGGCTGCAAATGGCCTGAAGGAACGTCGCATATTTGCACTTTGCGGGGCAGAACCGGGACACACTGTTGTGCTGCAGGCGCTGCAGGTGGAAGCACTGCTTGACCTGCAGCTGCGGCTGGGAGAGGGCACCGGTGCGCTGCTGGCCTGGCCACTGGTAAAAAGCGCGGTGGCGATGCTGAATGACATGGCTTCTTTTGCATCGGCAGGGGTCAGCGGACCTGATGGGCATACGGGGTGACGGCCATGCGCGACAACACTGCAGCCAAAAACACGGCGGGCAAAATGGGCAACGAGTTGGCCAGCATGTTGTTCGCACTGCAATTTCTAACTCGTGTGCCGATTCCCGTCAGCATTGCTTTTTCCGGCGAGCGCGAACGGGGTGCGGTAAAATACTACCCGCTGGTTGGCTTGTTAATTGGCGGGGTGGCCGCGCTGACAGTCTGGTTGGGCCAGATGTGGCTACCGGTTTTGATAGCTGTGTTGCTGTCAATGGCAGCCACAGTGTTGATTACCGGCGCTTTTCATGAAGACGGTCGAGGCAAACCAAGAAAGAATTTGGTAAAGAAATTTAAAATCCGAAAATCATTCGGTTGCAGAGTGGTGGATAGAATTAATTATGGCAGTTACCAGCGGATCATAATGATTGTTATTCCAAAAATGTGCATTATGTACATAACGGTACAAATGTACATGTACAAAAAGGGCTACATTTCTAGACACCCTTTCATGCTTTTACCCTGAAAACTGAAAAAAGGGAGAACCCAATCCCATACAAGTCGAAGATGATCACACATGAAAAAGCAATGCTCAATGGTCTCAGATCCACGCTTGCATACTGGACATTGATATGATATTCTAGGGTTAAACTTGTGGACAAGGACGTTAACCCGAAGACATCTATGAAGAATCTGCCACCAAAGAACTGCCACTTTAGGATGAAGTAGCTTATCCCATGCCCAAGACCACATCTGCTGCCATTGAGGTTGAGGGAGTTGAAGGGGCCACTTAGCGGATGGAGGAAGAATAGCAGCATCAAGTAGCAACTTATACATAGAGTTCACAAGTTTGCGCTCCTTAATCTCCTCATGACACACCCATACCGGAATATCTTCTTGGTGTGGCAGAATAGGCGGTAGATAGTCCACTACTTTCTGCCAAAGAGCTCTGTCCCATCTCCCCAATAGAAACTTTAACTGAAAAGCCTCCCATGTCAGCAGCTGGCCTGAGTCATACCACGCTGCAATTGTTAAGATTCCAGTCATTTTCCAACGTATTTGAGTCAATGGGTGCACTGTACCGTATAAAAAGTCACGGACGGAAATGAAGAAAACGGCTGGGTTCAGGCCTTCGGCTCGTCGGGTGCGGGTTTGTGCGGGTCGGGATCTGCCATGGGCTCTGGGGTCGCGGGAGCGCAGCCGCGGAAAGCCGCTGAGGGGAGGAAAGCCAACATGCAGCTTCGGGCGTAGGCCCGCGCCTGAATCGTCGCGCCGGCTCTCACTTTCTTGCCGAAACCTGTGCATCGCGCCGGGCGCGGGGTGCGAAAGTGCCGCCACCATGCCCGTTTCCGGTGAGCTCGCTGCCCTTGCCACGTCAGTCTCGTGGACGATCTGCAGCCTGGGCTTTGCGCTGGCCGGCCGGCGAGTCGGCGCTCTGGCGGTCAACCAGATCCGCATCGTCATCGGCCCCGGCGAGACGATTCGGTCGGTGGACCTCGGCACGACGGCCTCGTTTCTCGGAGACATCGCGAGCGACGGCGTCGACGTGCTCATGTACGTGCGCGAGTATCTCTACACGGTTCGCTTCTTCGATATCGATCTCGAGCCCCTCGGCGAGGACGACGACCTGCTCGCGCGCATGGTCCGGACCCGTGGCGAGGACGGCTGGTCGATCGGGGCGCACCACACGCGGACGCTCTCGGTCAACATCCTCGCCGGCTCGCTCTCCGCCAGCTACATGCTCGGGAACCTGCTCTATCGGCTGCTCACCGACGCGGACTTCGAGACGCAGCTGCGCGCGGACGCGTCGAAGATCGCGAAGAGCGTCGACGAGTCGCTCCGCTACGAGGCGCCGGTCTCCTTCCTGATGCGGACGGCCCGCGCCGACGGCGAGCTCGGCGGCACCCCGATCCGCGCCGGCGAGCACCTCATGCTCTATATGTGCTGTTAAAAATAAAAAAAAAGTAAAAGGAGAGTTAAGCAAAACTATAGGGTTTACAGGTTTAAGGTTTTACATTTGTATGATAGTTATTTTTTTTTTCATTTTGTGGAAAGGATTTAAGCAGAAGATTAGAAAAGGCAGTTTTAATTTTGGTATAAAAGAAAGATGGAATATATATTTATGTAATAGTTTTAGAATTTAAGTTAAGTATTTCGAACTTCTAATGAAGTGTTTGATTAGAATTTTTAAATTATAATAATTAGCTTCAAGATTTTTCCGGTAATTTTAAGTTTGTATATTAAGTAAGGTTAAATATAAGTGAATATTTAGAATGTATGGGGCTTGTGGTTGAATATATTTTTAGGAAATACGGAAATAATATAGGATTTTGTATGTTTTTTTTTTAAATTAGCGAACTTAGATTTGAAGTCTTTGAGACTTACATTATAGAGTTTAGATTTGAAGTCTTAGATTTGTAGAGTTAGTTTTTAATTAGTGGTGTTTATTTTATATATTGAGAGGGATACGATTCGCTTGGATTGTGTAGTGTTTGATTTTTGGAATTTTTTTTAGTATTGTTGTAGCTATCCAATAACGGAAGGTAAAGTAAAAGTGGTATATGATAAAATGTGAGGTATTTAAACAAAAGTTGGTGTTATGTTTTTTTATTTATTTATGTAAATGTAGTGAAAAGTGTCTCAAAGTGTTTTGAAAAAAGTGGAAGTATTTTAAAGTTCAAAAATGTATATGTATTGTAAATTTGTATTTTAATGTTATATGTTACAGGCCTAATGAATGAGAGCCAAAGCCAGCGGCTGCGCTTACGCGGCCCGACGACGCAAGCAACACCTGAAAGAGGCGATCACGTTTGGCGGGCTTTCCTTACTCAATGACCTCATGCAGAACACGGATCGGTTCGTCGGATTCTGCCATTAACCAAAGCCATGCTGATTATCATCGCCAGCGACCCCAGGACGTCCCACCGACCCGCCGAGGCCGTAAGGGTCGCCGCCGGACTCGCCGCGCTCGGGCAGCAGCGCATCTCCGTTTGTTTTTGCGAAACCGCCGCACTCATTCTCAGTCAAGCACCGACAGGATTTGTGGATGGCGCTGTCTTGCGGGAACACCTTCCGCTCCTTGCCCAAGAGGCTCAGGGCATCTATGCGGAAACCGGAGACCCGATTCTCGAAGGCACGGAACAGATTCCCTACCAGCGAATCGGTCTGACCGAACTCGCCGCGCTCGCCCGAGACGCATCAGGCGTCCTCCGGTTCTAAGCTCCCCCTAGTCGCCGAGTGGCACCGGCATGGCGACCCGGAGTTTTTCCGCCCATGGGCGAACCCCCTGAAGGATACCATCGTACAAATCCACCCCTTCGGACATCTGTGTTTCCCGTCGCTGTAGAGCCCGTTCCCCGGGCATTCGCGGCGCATCCGCACCCAGTGGCACGGGATTGTTTCGCGCGGCCTCGGCAAACCAGGCTGTCTCGCGCTCGAAGGCGGTGCGTCCCCCGAAGGCTTGTGGGTCGATCAATTGCAACATCACTGAGGAGCCCCAATTACCGGGCTCGTCCGCACGCCCATAGCCACCTAGTGCCGACGTCAGCGCTTTTTACCGGGCCAAAGACTGCTATGACTGATACATTTCACCAATTACCCTGTGCAAACTCCTCCAATTTTACACCGGCTCGTAAAAACGTAACAAAAATGCATATAAACAAATTTTGTAATGGCTTTTTTTGTACAGCCTCCAACCAAAAGAAGTAACCCTCCCCCACACAATCCCTGGGGAAAGGGCCGTAGATTACGAAATTTGTACATTGCTTACGTATAGTAATTGCTATTGAGAACTATACAGTAATTTGGAAGGGGATTTTCTGCTTAGGGGTATTTCGACGGTGAGAGTTTACCGCGGGTAGGGAACTTTCCAGGGGCAAACTTTCTTTAGGAAATTTTACTGTGGGGGAATTTACCAAAATTCTTATAAGAAATTTTTGGTATTCGTCTTTTTTTTGTCTTTGCAGACAAAATTTATGTTCCGGGAGAAATTTTCTGCGTGTTTGAATTTTTCTGGTGGATTTTCCAGGCGAGGGGGAATTTTCAGCGAAAGATATTCTCCATGGTGAAATTCTCCGCGAGAGCAAACAAATGACCGTCGATTGTCAGTTTAATTTACATATACTGATATTTATTCCTTAAAGCTCTAATAATTTTACATTTATTAAAGTAAAAGAGTGAAAATATTTAATTTCTATTTATTTTCTGGTCTTGTGAAGGCATGGGGGGTCAAAACTTTTATTGAATTTGTTTTGGGAAATGATGGGCCTGGGGGAGTTTGTTAGATTCCAATCATTTCTGAATATTAAAAAGGGCATGGTCCTTGGAATTTCCAATCAAACAGACCCTTTTCTACGTTTTTGCCTGCCCGCACAGCCATTGAAAACGCTCACTTTCTGATAGCAGCGCGCCGGGCTCCACAGGCCATTTGGGAACGCGTTTGGGAATCTCGTTCCTGTTTCGCCCTCAATCAAGCGTGAAGGGCGGTGTGATGCGGTCTTTGCGACTGGATTGGCCACGACATGCGTCTTCGCGAAGCTGATAGCGGGAATGTCTCTGGGCGGGGTTTTCGGACTTACGGATGCGCTCACCGCTCAACCCATCAACAGATGGTCCCTTAGCCGACATCGAACCCACGTTCCGCCAGCAAGTCCTCGACATTAAGGGTCCATCGGGAAATTGAGAGTTATATCTTGTGGGTCACCATAGTCGAAGGACTTGTCGCCATTGCGGTTAGTGCCGGGGTCGGCGCCGTAACTGGAGCCTGTGTACAGGATTTTGAAACGCGCCGGTGTTTCGTCCGCGCCATCTTCCGTCACGTTAACAAAAATGTCCTCATATGACAGTGGTTGAGGCGCGGCATATTTCCATAAGCGCGCCACGAAGCAGTTGCGCGGTAGAGGGTGGGCGGCATTGCAGTTAACACTTTCACCGGTAAGAAAACACAGTGGTTTGTGCCAATTCTTGTTTGTCAGGTTGTCCTCGAAAAGGTTCGACGCGTTGGTGAGGACAGCCGCGTCAGGGTGCCCAAACTTGTTGTCGGTTCCGCAGGATACTATCGCGGCTTGAGCGTCGAGGCGTTTCATGAATTCAGCGGATGTGGATGTCACGGCGCCATGATGGCTAAATTTGTGGACGTCGAAGGCGGTACCCGTCGAGCCCAAAAAATCGGTATATAACTGTTAAAGGGATAATTTTAGCCAAATATAAATAAAGATGTTGGAGGGATTGCTGGTCTCATATTAAATTTTATAGAAAAAAATCGCAAAAGCCAACATCACCCAGCTGTTAGGCTCAGACATGCACACGAGAGAATGGGGTGGGATTTCAGGCCTCTCAGAGCAAGACAGGAAAATGTGAATTTCCTTAAAGCCGGTTTCGCGGTATTGGCTGGTAAGAGGCAAACAAGAAAAACAGGCTTAACGATGGACAGAAGGGCATTCGGGTTCGGTGCTGCCGCAAGCCTTGCACTGGCGGGCTGCAGCAGGTCTGGCAGTGAGGTTAGCAGGTTTCAGTTCTACCAAGGCCCACCGGTAACTTCCGTTGTGATCAACAAAGGTGCGCGCAAAATGTACCTGCTGCACAACGAAGAGGTTCTGCGGGAATACGACGTCGATCTGGGCTTTGCTCCGCTGGGGCATAAGCAGTTCGAAGGTGACGGGAAAACCCCGGAAGGCACCTATGTTATCGACCGGCGGAATCCCAACAGCCGGTACCACCTGTCGGTGGGGATTTCCTATCCGAACACACGGGACCAAGCCAACGCGGCGGCTGCGGGCAAGCGCCCCGGCGGCGAGATATTCATCCATGGACAGCCGAAAGACCGCAAGGAGCGCAAGCGCGCGGCGCGGGTCAGCGATTGGACCGCGGGCTGTATCGCAGTGTCGAATGAAGAGATCGAAGAGATCTATGCCATGGTGCAGGACGGCACCACTATTGCCTTGAGGCCCTGAACCGCGGGCAGCTGGAAGTTCTTCCAAAACAAAAATTTTAAAGAAGTTCAAGCACTACCTTTTCGAGCAAAAGAAGAGCCGTTTTGCTTCTTTTCGGATTAAAAAACTTAGAGGTGACAGCTCCCCTCATATAAGGACTAATTTGGGTTCATTTGAGTTTTAATCTTGCTTCTTTCTTTCAGTCGAAAAACTCGTTTTATTTGTCTTTTATTAAGTTGCAGCTCCAACCTAGTAAAGAAGGAACGCCGATAGTAACCGAGAATAAAAATGCGTTTGACAAAGAATTGTCAAGAATTAAAGGTAATTGGATGACAAAAAGCCTCCCTACAAAGTCCACTAATTTTCTAAACACGTTCAAACCCAAATTTTGAGATAGCCGTTTTGTTCAGCATAGTTGAAAGGTCCAGTAGCTATACCTCTAGGGATGCCGGCACCCTTCCCCTCAGAGCCCTCAGAGAAAGGGCTGTAAGTTATGCACTTTACCCACTGTTTAAACACATTATTTGTTAATAGGTCAGAGGGAATTTTTTACCTTTGGTATTCAAACCCGGTCCATTGAATCTTCTACTATCTTATTTTCTTCTCGAGATACCAATAGGTTTAACATCTTACAAAAATGGTCAGAAATAGAGGTTTTTATGTCAGAATAATTCTAATATTTGGTAACTATATTCAGCAGGCCAATACAACAAAATAAAGAGGGATGGGAAGGATTTATACTCGACTAAAAAATAATAATTACAAACTAGAAAGGGTCGGAACAACAAATACGTATTATTGTGCTACCTAGCAAAACGACTTCTTAATACTTTTCTGACATAACCCAGGCTTGTTTTACACCAAGCTTTAACTCGTTCATCTTTTAGTTCAGGCTGTCTATCTTCGTCAATGACTAATCCAACAAAATGGTTATCATCAACCATTCCTTTGGAGGCTTCGAAATCATATCCGTCAGTTGGCCAATGACCAACAATAATTGCACCTTTTGCTTCTACAATGTCGCGAATCATTCCCATGGCATCCAGGAAGTACTCTGCGTAATCTTCTTGGTCACCACATCCGAAAATTGCCACTAGTTTATCTGTGAAGTCGAGCTCTTCTAGCTCTGGGAAAAAGTCATCCCAGTCACACTGAGCTTCACCATAGTACCAAGTAGGGATCCCAAACAGTAAGAAGTCATATTTGGCAATTTCTTCTTTTGTACTTTTTGCAATGTCGTGTACATCAATTAGGTTTTTGCCAATCTCTTTTTGAATCATTTTGGCAATGTGTTCAGTATTACCTGTATCACTTCCAAAAAACAATCCGACTAACGCCATATTTTTCTTGCAACCTTTTCAAATCAATTAAATCTATTTTCAGTTGTTTGACGGGTGACTGGCCACGTCTCTTAAGCACTCAACCGCGCTAGACTCTTATTGCCAAAACAACTGAATTACGCCTTTCGCTAAAAAGCCAACTGCGCCAAAAAACAAAACAAAATAAACAGCTATCTGCCCCATTTTGGGCACGTTGTTTTTCTTTAAAACAGCGTGAACGGCAAATGCCATAAAAACAATTAGAATAGTCAGCGACAAGTTCAAAGCAATCGCTTCAATTTGTTCGTAATTATCACTAAGCATACAACAGCTGTTCCAACTCTGCTCTCCAAACTTCAAAGCCGTGATTAATTCACCAATCAACCCATAATCTCTGGGCCGGCAATGGAATTTACATCTGTTGCCGGCCCTTTTTTAGGAATGAAGGATGGTCAGGGTTTGAATGAATCAACCGCTTCAAATAAAAACAAAGTATTGATTCTGTCAACCGGTGGGACGCTTGGCATGCGGCCCAAAAGCGACGGACCGCTCAGACCTGATACGGTTTTGCGCGATTTGTTGACCTGGATTCCCGAGCTGCAGGATTATGCTGCCATTCACATTGAAATCCTTGCCGACATCGATTCCTCCCTCATTTCACCGGACCTGTGGTTGCTCCTTGGCCGACGCATTGAAAAAGCCCAGACCCATGAAGACTACGCAGGGGTGGTGGTCCTCCACGGGACGGATACTCTGGCTTTTACCGCTTCAGCCCTATCCTTCCTGCTACCGGAACTCAGCTGTCCGGTCGTCCTAACCGGTGGACAGCGCCCTCTGGCGGTGACCCGAACTGATGCGCGGAACAACATCCTCGGCGCCGTCGAATCGGCCTTGGAAGGGCCAATTGAAATTATGGTTTTTTTCAACAACCGGACATTCAGAAGTAATCGGATCACAAAATCAGCCATTGGCGATTTCGATGGGTTCACCAGTCCCAATTTGCCCCCATTGGGCCATGCAGGCATATCTTGGGAATGGAACCACCAGCTATTCTGGCCTCAAACGAAAAGACCGAGTATTTGGCCGGGCCTCCCCCAAGCCTTGCCGGCGCCACCATGGATCTTGCCATGGGTGCCAGGCATGGACTTCGAGCGCCATGTCGCCGTCCTGCTCCGATGTCAGCCCCAGCTTAGCGCGGAAGCGGCGCAGCCAGCTGGCCTCCATCAGGGCGGGCATCGCATGCACGATCTCGGTCGCCTCTTCCACGCCCGACTGCGGATCGTCGAGCTGCTGGATCAGCGCGGTCGCGAGCTGCGCCAGGTTCCAGACCGCGATGCCGGGCTTATTGGAATAGGCGTAGCGCCCGCCGCGGTCGATCGAGGAGAACACCGCCTTGGCATCGAAAGTATCGATAAAGGCGCAGGGGCCGTAATCGATGGTCTCGCCCGAGATTGTCATGTTGTCGGTGTTCATCACGCCGTGGACGAAGCCGACCCGCTGCCAGTGCACGACCATGGCGGCGGTGCGCTGGCAGACTTCGTCGAACCAGGCGGCGTAGGTGTCGGCTCCGGGTTCGCCGAGGTGCGGGAAGTGGTGGCGGATCGTGAAGTCCACCAGCTGGGTCAGCACCTCGGGATTGCGCGTCGCGGCGAAGATCTCGTAGTTGCCGAAGCGGAGGAACGACGGCGCGACGCGGCACACGACCGCGCCGGGCTCCGGCGCCGCGTGGCCGTCGTAGAACATGTCGCGGACTACACTATCCCCCGTCGAGACGAGGCTCAGCGCCCGCGTCGTCGGGACGCCGAGATGGTGCATCGCCTCGCTGCACAGGAACTCCCGAATCGACGAACGCAGGACCGCTCGACCGTCGGCGAAGCGGGAGTAGGGCGTGGGACCGGCACCCTTGAGTTGCAACTCGTATCTGCCGCTGGGGCGGACCACCTCGCCCAGGGTGATGGCACATCATTTAGAATTTCCCCTACTATCTGCAGTAAGTGATCCAGTCGCGTGTACTGCAATGTAACTATCCACTGCAATAAAATAAGATTTGAAGACCCTAAAACTATATAAAGGGTAAGTGAATGAAATAGCTATAGGATCAAAGGGATAGCATAGTTTTCTGATCTAACTGCCACAGCTTTTAAGCTTTGTGAATTTAAACTATTGAATATGGGCGGATTGGTTTCGGCTTATTAGTATAATGCAAAGATTATTATTCTACGATATATTATGTCAAGATATTAACTATTTTCTTATCTCAATGATACCAAAGTTTTGATAGCTTAGTTGTCCAATCTCAAAACAACGTATATACATCTTTTCCCTATTTTGAAATCAGGATTGCTTCTTACTTAAATTTTTAAGCTAAAGCAACAGGTATTGCAATATTTGCTGTATCTCTACAACAAATCCTGCTGTATCATCATCAGCGTTTCCATCATTATCGCCATCATAGGTGTTTACTTATGACATGGTACTTTTTGTAACCGAAGCCGGTTTCCGTAGTGCCTCTAAGCAGAAAGCAGTTTTAGCTAGAAATGTAGCTAAAAGAAATGTAGAGAGTACAACCCCAAAGAATAATTTCCACAGTAAAACTGATTACTGATTTTTGTAGCTGATTGGATTTTCTGAATATTTATTATAAAATAGTTTAAACATTGAATTATTTAAATATTATAAATATTTGAATATTTAATTAATATAACTAGTTTAAATATTTGGATACGAAAAATCCAAAAACAATTGAATAAAAAAAACATGACATTCATCCTGTGGTTTTGCCATTGAAATTATTTTGTATTTCATGAAAGTGTGTTTTGAGGAAGTTAAGGAAACTAGCCAACATATTTCTAGTGTTAGCAATTATTGTCTGCACCACTAGCAACTTTTTATGTATTTTTTTCAAAATCGTCATGTTTCTATGTGACTAATTGAGGTTTTCGGAGGCCTTTATCTTTTTTTTACGGAACTTTCTCTTTTTTTGTCAAATGGCATTTCTGTGCCATTCTAGAAGCTAGCATGTTGTTGAAAACACAATTCCACAAAAAAAGAGAGAGAAAAGCTTTTGAATTGTACGAGTATTATTTTCTGTGATTTTCTTTGGAAATACAGGGGATTTTACTCATTCTTCAAGTATTATTTCTCTGTCGGAAGACGATTTTTCGAATTTAAACCAAGAGCCCTATCTGTTATTCCAAAAAGGTAATTTAGAGGACTAGTTGGACGTTGCAAATAGAGGATCTTTTTATGGTGGAGGAGAAAAACATAGTTCAAGAATCCTTATCAAATAGCTGATAAAGGGTGTATTGTCCAAAGTTTTTTAGTATACGGAATAAGATCGTTGATTTTTTAGGAAGGAGGTCAGGGCTTTGATGCAATATCTGCTAATAGGTTGTTTCTATTGTCTATCCTTAGAACAATGTAAATCAATCAATTCTTTATTGTTTTTCTCCATCTTAAAGTGTCTAAAGTTTCAATCAGGAATAATATAAAACAAATAAAAAAAATTCTTTATGCAATTGCTTTACATAGACTAAGATACAATTTAGATTGTCTGTTTCTTAAATAAGTCAGTCCGTCCAATCGTAGTCGAGCTCGGCCTTCTGCACATCCACCGGCACGGACAGATGCACAGGCTCGCGCTGGGTTGCCGCGTGAGTGATGGCATGACGCAGGTGATGCGGCATCACGGCCCGGGACGATACCGACAGCGACAATCCGGTCACCCGCTCCAGCACGTCGATATCGTCGATGCCGGCACCGGAAGCATCCTGAAAACCACCCATGCCTTCCCAGCTTCGCGCCACCTCGCCGCTGATCGCCAGCGACATCTTGTTCAGTACCACAATCACCGGGTTGTCATCGCGGGCCGCTGCAATGATAAGACCCTTGGCATCGTACGGGGTTGTTGGCATCACCACTTTCAGGCCGGGCAGGTGGCATATCCACGCTTCCAGGCTCTGGCTGTGTTGTGCGGCCAGGCTCATGCCGGCGCCTGCCATGGTCAGCATGGTGACCGGCAATGTTGCCGCACCGCCGAACATGTAGCGCATCTTCGCCAGTTGGTTGGCTACCTCGTCCATACATTCGCCGAGGAAGTCCATGAACATCAAGTCGATTATCGGACGACAGCCGGTTGCCGCTGAGCCCACACCCAGGCCGACAATACCTTCTTCCGAAATGGGTGTGTCGAAGACACGGTCCGGACCAAATTCATCAAGAATGCCATTGTAATATCCATAAACCCCGCCGGCACCGGCGACGTCTTCACCGGCCACAAAGGCTTCTGGTTGTTCCAGCATAACCGTGCGCACACCTTCGGTGATGGCGGCCACGTAGGGTAGTTTTCTTGCTTCTGCCTGTACTGCTTCAGCCATGATTATTAAATGTCAGAAGTCCAATACAGAACAAAAAAAAAAAAAAAATGAATATCTAAGGTAGAACCATTTTTCCCACATCAATGAAAAATAGCACATTGTTTTTCCACCGGGCGGGTCACTCTTTATTCGTGACCCGGACAAAGATCATCATAATCGTTTTTTCTTATTCTTTAGAATAGACATTATAGCCCAAGAACTATAATTCATTAAAAAAATACTGATCAAGAAAAACACAAGAACAAGTGTTCACGAAGCAAAACCATGATTTCAGTTTCAACTTGTTTCTAAATGAGTTAAAATTCCCATGGCAGCTTTCTATAGTTTTTTGGATTTGCACAGGTGCTAAATTTCAAGCATAAAGAACGACTTTAGCCAACAGTAATCAATCGGTCGCCAACAAACCTATCTTCAATCATTCCACTGACTTGCAGGTAAGTACTCAAGCTACAAACGCAAAATATTTCAGAATAGTTTTGGAATATTGAAAATAGCAATGTAAAATAAAATATTCCAGTAAAAAATTAATTGCAAGCAGGAAGTAATAAAAAATACAGATTAAAAAAAGTAAAAATTTAATTAAACAATATATTAAAACGGCGATTGCATAACACCAACTCATGTCTCGACTGGTATTATTTGAAATATCACGAAAAGTGTACATATTCATTTTAAAAGTCTATTGTGTAAACTCGGTTGAACGACTGCATATCATCATGCAATATAGCTCTGCGAAAAATGTGGCCCGATCCCACATTTTGTGCAGTGATAACAACTAGGGCTGTCCAACGAATACCGATTATTCGATTAATCGATAAAAAACGTCAAGGACACACTTCTCATGATGTTTTATTTCTGTCATAGTTGGTATTAAGGCTTTTTGAAGTCACTAATTGATAGTATGCTAAAATTACAATTGCACCGGTATGTTTGAATGCAGTCTCTTAGGAAAAAATCCCCTATTATTGGAACATCCCGGTTCAAATAAAACTTTGATAAATAAGCTTTAGCAGAAAAATGTGTATCTTAAACCTAGTTAAATTAGGATCCTTCACATATTTGGTCCCCGTAATTGTAGTAGTACACTGGGAGTCAGGCCCTGTCGTACCCCTCCCGCTGGCTCTTAGCGTAATCTCAGAACTTATTTACCAACTTCATAAATTAAACGTAATGCATCTATTTCGACTTATGATTCTTCAGGGATTAGTCTTACATGATCGATTTATCGTCCGTCATATATCAAAATAGGGTAAGTATATATTTCACACATATCCTTATATCAAGTGTTTGAACGGAGGAATTCCGTGGTTTGGGTAATTCTTTGGCCTGTTTAACGCCTAAACCAGGACCCAGAGGCCTGAGCCCTCTTCACCCTTTCACTTCACCTTCATCATTTCACTTTCACATTCCTCTGCTACTTCAAATTATCGACTCTTTCGACTCGTGATCGTTCAAGGGTCATTTCAGAAGTGTCTCAAATGATCAAACAGCCGCCTTGAACAAAACACAACTAGTACCTACTCCGTATAATTTAGACCGAAGTTGACTGTTAAGCTTTCCTGGTATTATCAACTACATGTATGTGGCTGAAATTGCACTGTTGACAACCTAAAACAAAACGCGAAAGTCGCTTAGACTAGTGTACAATTTAGGCCTATCCAATTATACAGACTAAAAACTATTGCATTTTTTTTTTAATTTCAACACCTTTATACTAAAGTTTGTCAATTGAGCCTCTGCTTTAAATGGAATGTTTGCATAATTTGGTGCCCTTGCCTTTGAGGTTGTATTTTGCTGCCTGTGCAACTACATTCTTAAAACATTTTTGACCAATTTGATCAAATAGTTGTTTTAAAAGTCCGTTCCGATGCCCGTTGAGGCCAAATGAACCCCACAGGTACAAAAGGTCAAAAATTGGCCAAAATTTCAAAATTGGCCAAAAGGTCAAAATTGAAGAGTAGCCTATATAAAGTACAAAAATGAAATGCATCAACAAAAGAAACAAAGCAACTTATTTTAACTGAGCTTAATAGTTTGACTGAAAAAACATGAAAAAAATAAATAAAAAATAAAATCATGAGAAACAGGATGTGAAAGGATAAAAATCAATTTGGAGATTGCTTCAAATAAGAAGACCAGCTTTATCGAACTTTTAGTCACTAAACTTAATAGCATAGCTCTGCGTATGTTCAAATATTGAGTTTAAAACCTTCAGCTTGGTTAGAAGCAGATACAAATGAATCGGTTTGGGACAGGGATTAATTCATCGAAACAAGAAAAGACAAAGTGTGTTCAAGTAACCAGAAAACATAAAATATAATCAAAGAACCTTGCAGATTCCTGTAGGAATGGACCCAGTAATATCTTGTTTAGTTGCCTTCTTATTTACCTTGAATTCTTCTGTGAAATTCTTAGTTTCACACTTGGAGACACTTTAACTAGCCAAATGGTTTAAAGTTTTAATCATATGCTGTATTTTTTTTATGCATGGTGTACAAACGAAACTATGCATGTAATTTTTCACCTTTTTTGCGGCAACTAAATTTAGTGGCACGATTTTTGGATAAATAAGAGTTACAAACTAAACTGTGCCTAAATTCTACCACCTTTTGATGCCAAATAAATTTGATGGCAAAATTTTGGATTAACAAGATATAAAAACTAAACTGTATAAAATTTTCCTCCTTTTAGCGGCAACTAAAATTACTGGCAAAATTTTTGGATAAACAATTTATACAAACTAAACCACACATTAAATTTGCCACCTTTTGATGGCAATTAAATTTGGCGGAATTTTTTTTTTATAAACATGTTTTACAAAATAAACTATGCATAAAATGTGCCACCTTTTGTTGGCAAATAAATTTGGTGGCAAAAATTTTGGATAAACAAGGCATACAAACTAAACTCTTAAACATTGATTCCAACAGATTGAATGTCGGAAGCGAAAATCCAATGTATCTAGAAATCTAGCTGTTGCCCAATGCTGCTACGATTTTGATTGCTATTTCTACTCATTGGCAATTAAAATTTTTTATAGAAACAGGGGAGTGCAGACAACAAACCTGCAGACAATTTTTATTTCTTTTCTCTCATTTATAAAACAATCCACGTACAAGCATTAATTGCAAAAAAAACGCACTGGATGTAAAAAAAATTGCCAATCTCTGCCAAATATATTTTTTGAGCAGACCGACTTGCAATTAATTTTTTTTTATGTTTTGTCTTTTATGTAAAACAGGAGCGGACCGGCTTCCATAGCCTTCACCAGCGAGCGCCGGTTCATATAGGTTGATTCCGGTGTCGCGTCTCGTTCGGCGATTTCCCAACCCCGCTTGCGTTTAATCAGCATCCTAGCCCTCCTGATTTCCCGAACCCAATGTGGAAATTGGGCGTTTTTCGGTCGCGGGCAAATCAACTGACCGTGATCTGCCGTTATGACCCGCCAAAAACAGCGCGATCGCCGCCTCAATCGTATTGTCGATGGTTTCCGGGCTTCGATCCGCCGTGCCAGTGAAAATCATCGGCAGGAAATGCGGCCCCGCGACCATCCCTTGGAACAGGCCTGCCGAAACCGCCGGGTCGGGAACCGTCAACACGCCGGCCGGGTCCTGGGCGCGAAGATAGTCCGCGATCACTGTTTGAAACGATCCCGGCCCGGTCTGCCAGAACTTCTCGCCCATCGCGGGGAAGCTGCCGACCTGCGAGATGATTGCCCGCATCATTGCTTGCAGATTTGGGTCCATCACCTTCGAAAGCAGAAACCGGGCGGCGGCGCGCAGGAACTCCTCGGGCGCCGCGTTGGCGTCGATCGTATCGATCGCGCCCTCGCCGAATAGATGGCACATGTCCCCCATGATATCGGTGAACAACAATTCCTTGCTTTGAAAATGACTGTAGACCGTCCGCTTCGAGACATTCGCCTCGGCGGCGACCGCGTCCATCGATGTCAGCTCATAGCCGTTTTCCAGGAACAGCCGGCAGGCCGCCTCGACGATTTGTTCGCGCTTGCTCGGCGGGTCCTCAAGCTCGACGATTTTTTTGGCCGGCTATTAATTTTAAGAATTAATATGTTATGTTCTTCTTTTATATGTTCTTCTATGTTATTTTCTGTTATGTTCTTCTTGTCCCATGGTTGATGCGTCTTTTGCCTCGGTCAAGTTTTTAAGATCCTGAACAAATTATTAAAAATACTGTTATGGAAAGTCTCAAGATAAAAAAAAACTAATCCGACAATGGGGTTCTACAAAATTTGAATTTGAGATGATAATTAGGTGATATCAGTCGCCTTTAGCACAAAAACTTGGGACTTTCTATCATTTGGCCGCGAAAACCTTTGACCAGTAAAAAAAAACCTGTAACGTCACAGGAAACCTGAGATAGTGGTAGCACTGCCAAACAGTGGCGTAATTTCGTCAAATCCTATGGGAGAGGACAAATTTCGAGCCAATTTTCCCAAATCAAGTTAAAATGAGATTAGAAACTAAAAAAATCAGCCATTTGGTACCATAAAGGTACTATTTAATGCTATAAAAGTACTATAAAGGTACTTTATAGTACCATAAAGGTAAATGTGTACTAAAAAATTGATCTGTTTCTGTTGATGCTTGAATTATGCAGGTTTATCTTAGCTTTGACAAGATTTTGGAAGAAACTAAGTTTCAGCTGAGAGGGAGGCAAACCGAGGTCTGGGAGAGGCAGTCGCCTCCGCCTTATATCAAGTTACGTCCCTTCTGCCAAAAGTGCTGATTAGTATCTTGTTCTTTTCTGTGCTAGTATCTATTCCTTAGATAGTGCAGATGAACCCTTTAAAAAAAATCTGGATGTACATAGGTTCTTTTGCTTTAGTTTGGTAAGCGTCCACTTGGTTTCAGATCGTCCGACAAAAACTTCACCGAGGTTTTCCAGAGCGGATTTTTTAACCGGTTTCTTGGCAAGAATCTCTTTGAGCGACTCCTTCTGCGACGGACTCAACGAGGCAACAGCGTCATCACGGATAAACTGGATGAATTTTTCAAAACTTGCACCACCACGATAGTTGGCGGCTTTGAGAAACCACTCGAAGTACGCCGTTTGCAACTCATCAGTCCAACCGGACTTCAGCATCCGAATCGAACGGGCGTATTGTACCTGTTCTTCCTGAGTCGGCGCGGATTCGATCAAAGCCATCGTTTTGTTTGCCAACGTGGGCGATTGCAGCCATGCCAATGTCTCGCACAACAACCAGTTCAACTCGGCGGATTCCGATGGGAACAGCGGATCGATCGCCGCGATCAGCTTCTTCACCGTCGCATCATCGGGACGGCCAAATCGGTTGAAAATGATCTGCAACGTGCGCTGGAGTGTCAGTTGACTCGTCGAATCAAGTTTTGACAATTCTGAGGCTGTTTTCAACAATTCAAAGTTTTCATTAATTTTTGACATATTTTGACATTGACAATGTGTTCCTTTTTGTCCAGTTTCTGGCGATAAATACCTCCCCTATCCAAGTCCGTTTTTAGTGTATGTTTTTGGTAAACAGAACTACTAGGACCATTTTATCTTTGAAAATTATGATGATAGCCTTGTTGTAATTATGAAAGATAGGAAACTCAAATTAAAGTTGAGTGACTCCTCATGGGTATAAGTGATCCATATTGATGCCCGTCATATATAAAGACCTTAGACCCAAATTCTCGAGAGTGTACTGGCTAATAGATAAGTACCAAAAAAAAAAAACTTTACTTGACAATACAATTCAAGACCTATTAGTGTTTTTTGAAACAGAGGTCTAAAACCGACATGCAGTGAACAACTCACCCCTTTAAACAGCAAGTTCAAGACTAGATAGAGCACTATTTGAAACAAACTGTGAGTGGAAGTAAAGAGCAGAGTTAACATCAAACTTTGCTTAAATTCAGCAAAGGGAACACACAGCACTAAATTTCGCAAAAAAAAAAAAACAATATTTCATTCACTGTCACCCAAGAGCCACTTAAAACCATGTAAACCATGCCACGGAACTAAATTACTTGATAACAGTAGATATTTACTGAGCTCAAGTTACCCGACAAGAGGTTTACAGTCATGAGTAGACCTACTTTAAGTGAGGAATTCGAAAAAACTCCAATAATCTTCTTTATTTTAATCATTAATTACTAACCGTCTTGATTATAAATGAAGCTTTTTAAGAAAGATGAAGGTTTGAACCTCAAATCCGTGAAGTATACACAATTTTAAGCCACAAGTTTTCCCAAACAGGATGACTGCAACGAAAACGCATGAACACACGTAAAATTCCCCTGCTCTGGGTTCCTAAGAGAAATAATATATTCCACTTCAATATTAGGGTCTTCATTACCCATATCTGCCACCGATTTTGTCTTTTCAATTTCTATGCTGTCTTTGTAAACCGATCTAGTTTACGGTTAGTGGGCAGGAAAATGATAATTTTCTCTAAACGGGAAGGGAGTCGTACAAATCAAATTGGACCTGGTCAGCCGCATTTTGACCGCTTCGCGCAAAGTCTGCTCAAGCTGATCTACCGCTTCTTCAAAACACAAATCGGAATCTTGATTCGCGGTGGGTGGCTGCCAATAAATTTCCTTCTCAATTGTATCTGCGTTAAAACGAATCAGCTCCGCAGGCTGCGCAGTATAGATTCCCCGAAACATCGTGTGCGAATCAAAGGTCACTCGGCAAGTGGAAAGATAGTGACGAACCGTCGACAAATCAGGGTAAGCGTTAAACTTGGGATGTTTCGTAATTGCCGAAATAGCACTCGCAAAAACAATCTCATTGCCGAGATAAGCGTTGTAACGTGGTTTCATTCCCAGCCGGTCCCTGACTAACGTCAGCCGATTCTGCCGAAAATCGTACACGCCAAAGGCAAACATGCCACGCAGCTGCGATATGGAATCTTCCTGCCACTCCTGCCATGCGGCAGCCAAGACCTCGGTATCGCAGTAACCCTGAAATCTATATCCACGGCTGCGCAGTTTGGCTCTCAGCTCCGAATCGTGATAGATCTCGCCATTATAGACGAGCAAGTAATTTCCGTCGGGAGAGTAAATGGGTTGATGTCCGGACCGCTGGTCACGAATAGCTAGACGCCGGTGCCCAAAGGCCACGTTTCGATCGATTTGCAAAGTCGCTGCATCCGGTCCTCGCTCCGACATTTGATCCCGCATGGCGATCAATTGGTCTTCAGTCGTTGAAATGACCGGACTGGGATTGGAGTTTGTGACTGGCGCGACAATTCCAAGAATTCCACACATAACCCTTTTATCGACCGATCCACGTTATGTCCTACGCGCCACCTTGGCCGCCGGCGGTCCCACGGATCAGGACTGGGCTTCGCGGTTCGGCGACGCGCCGATTGATGGCATTGTATTAGCGGGTGACGCTGAAGCCATCGAAGCTGCCGCTTCGCAGGTTAGGGCGTTGTTTCCGGCGTTGGAGATTGTGGTGCCGGCAGGTTCTTGGAAGGCAGGAACCCCTTCGGCGACGCGAAGTGTGGTGTCGTTGCAAAGTGCGCTGGCCAGTGCAGACAAGAGCCTCCTTGTCCGGGCGTTGGAGTCGATGTCGGCCAGTACGCTGGTCAGGGTGCAGAGCGTTGACGGAGAACGTTTCGCCGGTGTGGTGGAAGACGGCTATCAACTTCGAGCGTTGGCGGCGATTCAATTGTTAGGCGGTGGAACTCCGTTGGTGGTTGAGGGCCAGGAGCAAGGCCTCTATGCCGCCGACGCCAGTCTCGGGCGTTCTATGCAAGAGGGCTTGGCATTGCCTGAGTACTACCAGGCACTCGTTGGCCTGCGCAATTCGCAACCGGCTCTCACGGGTAGCGGCCAGAGTCTGCCTGCAGACCGCGACGTGCTGTTGCTGCAGCGGAGCAAAGGCCCTTTTGACGCTTTGGTCGCGGTGAATCTCTCAGCCCATCATTCGGCGTTGGAGATTCAGTTTCCGGCAGGCGTGCGGGCGCGACGCGTGTTTGGTGCCGAGGAACTGGGGGTTGAGAGTGGTTTTGTCGGCGGTCACCTGCCGCCGTTTGAGGCTGCCGTGTGGGTGATTGACTGAGACAAAAAGACCGGGCCCACGTGAGCGGGCCCAGAGAGAGAGAGAGAGAGTGAGAGAGAGAGAGAGAGAGAGAGAGAGAGAGAGAGAGAGAGAATGAAACAAACACAAAAACACAGAGTCAAACACAAACACCTAAAGATTGACAAAGACACAGGCAATCAGAAGGTCACAAGCAAAGGCAGAGAAAGAGAGAGAGAGAGGGAAACACAAACAAACACACAGAGTCAGACACAGAAAAGCCAGACACAGAGAGTGGCAATCAGACGGTCAAATCAGACGGTCAATCAGAGAAAGAGAGATACAAAACACACACAAACACACAGAGTCAGACATAGAAACACACAAACACAGAGACAAGCAAACAAAAGGTCACAAACACGGGCGTTAACAGAGAGAGAGAGAAAAAAAACACTCACAAACACAGATAGTCAAACAGACAAAGACAGACACGGGAACAGACAAACAGACAGTCAAACACACAGGCAGGTAAAGAGAAAGAGAAGAGAGACAAAAACACATAAAAACACACAATTCAGACACAAAGAAAGGAAACAGACGGTCACACAATGGCACAGATAGAGAGAAAGAGATATACAAAAACACTGACGAACACACATAACACAAACACAGAGACATGCAAACGGACGATCACACAGACAAGCAGAGAAAGAGAAAGAGAAACAAAGTACTCAAAACACACAGAGTCAGACACATAAAGAAAGACACAGAAACAGCCAAACAAACGGTCAAAAGCACGGACACAGAGAGAGAGAGAGAAAGAGAGAGAGAGAAATATACACAAAAAAGCAAAGTCAGACACACTGAAGCAGTGTGACATTGGGCGAAATTGCGTCGGAGTTACGCGGGCGACCTGTCGCGGATCAACGCTTGCTCGATGAGCACCTCATTGCGTTAGACGGTACGACGAACAAAGCGCGCTTGGGTGCAAATGCACTACTCGCTGTCTCGTTGGCGAGCGCCAAGGCTGCAGCCAACTCCTATGGTGATGCGCTCTATGCCCACATAAACCGTCTAGCCGGCACCCCACAGATGTGCCTACCGGTGCCAATGATGAATATCATCAATGGCGGCGCTCATGCTAATAACAGTGTTGATATGCAGGAATTCATGATCCTGCCGGTGGGCGCGGGTAGCCTTGCCGAGGCCGTACGCTACGGCGCTGAAGTGTTCCATGCCCTGAAGGCGGTCTTATCAAAACGCGGCCTTAACACGGCCGTAGGAGACGAAGGCGGCTTCGCTCCTGATCTTGGTTCCAATGAGGAAGCTGTCGAGGTGATACTCGAGGCGATCGCGAATGCGGGTTTCAGCGCTGGTGATGACATATTGCTGGGGCTGGATATTGCCAGCTCCGAATTTTACCGTGATGGAAAATACCAACTGAGCTCGGAGAACAAGACCCTCGATGCAAATGAGTTCCTGGATTACCTTGGGCCCTGGTTTGAGAAGTACCCGATCATTACCGTGGAAGATGGCATGGCGGAAGAGGACTGGGATGGCTGGAAACTGATGTCTGAGCGCTACGCCAAATCGGTACAGCTGGTGGGGGATGATTTGTTCGTTACCAACACCTCGATTCTTGAAAGGGGTATTCGTGAAAACATTGCCAATTCCATCTTAATCAAGGTCACTAAGGCCAATGGAAAGAGTCTTTTTTTTTAATTTGAATTTTGTCTATAGCACAAATTGCAATCGAACGCTAACGAATAGAAACGAGCTTAATTTTTTTTTAAATGAGTTTTTCAAAGAAAGGTAAAAAGTAATATTAAAATCATAGACGAACAAAAAAAGAGCAACATATTAAGTCAAAACAAAACGAACAGAAATTAAAATGAATATTCAAACTTAAACAAAGACAAATTAAATCAAACTTAAAAATCACAAAAAAGACAATGAATGAAAAAAGGAAATCTAAAACAAACAGATATTACCGCAAATAAAAGTAGAGTTTCCACCCATTAAACCCTAGATTATCATTTGTACTAGACTTTATTTAGAACAGTGTCTTTATCTGTCACAACGTCAGAAAATAAAATAATGTAAACGACTAATCAAGTTTCATGAAAAGGAAAATAATTTCTTAGAATAAATATACTTGTAACTTTCAAATTATTTATAATGTTTTAAAAGAATGCTTTCAGTCAATATTTTCTATTGACTCCACTTTATTCAAAAGTATAGAGAACAATTGATATGTGTCAAAAGACGAAGAACAAAAAAAAAAAAAAATAAGAAAAACAAAACCGATGATGGTTTTCATCAAGTGAATAAAAAGACAAGGCTCGGCAGATATTTCAACAAAGACATCCGCTAAGCCATACTCGCTAAAAAAAGAACTATTAGAGGAATCGGATGCCCACTGTGTACTCGCGCACAGGAAACACTGTTAGTACTACTTCAAAAGATCCAGAATAGGGCTAAGAGGGGCAATACTTGTTTCTTTTTTAATAAAGACAGAAGAAGAGGTGTTTTTTATTTATGTTACAAATTTTATTCGTCCTTTTGCTTCTTTTGTTTTGTCAAGGTTGCGACATTAAAGGCGCGAATGATCCCTATTCTTATGCACCTTCAAGTTCCCATTCAGTTTGGAATCCGCCAGCCAAAGCTAAAAAGCGTTTGCCATTTGATGAATTGAATAAAGATCTCGACGATTACACCGAGTTTTCTAAAGAAAAACCTCTGACACTTGCTGAAATCATCGATGTCGCCCTTTACCACAATCCCTCAACTAAAATCAGTTGGGCCAATGCACGTATCAGCGCCGCAGAATACGGACAGTCTCTGCAAAATGATTTTCTCCAAGCAGAAATCGAAGGTGATTATTCTCGTCAACGCTATGCAGTCTTTACAAGTAACCAAAGGTCGATTGTCTATGAAACCCAATATGGCGGAGAACTTCAGCTGACCTATTTGATTCTCGATTTTGGGCAAACACGTACGACAAGTGAAGCGGCTCTCCAATCTCTTTATAATGCTGACTGGTCCCACAACAGTCAAATCCAGGTGACAATCCAAACACTCATGAACGACTACTACCAGTACCTCTATCAAAAGCAACTGCTTTTTGCAGCTGAGCAAGATGTCGTAAATGCAAAAATTTCTCTCGATGCAACGCAAGAACGGTTTCAGCGGGGACTTGCAGATGTCTCGGATATGGTTCAAGCAAAAACAAGCTATTTGCAGCAAAAACTCAATGTTGTAACGCAAAAGCAAAGTCTCCATACAGCTTACACTCAATTGCTCAATCAACAAGACTTGGAAAAGCAACCTCTGATCTTTCCCATTCTTTTTAGGTTTGTCCAAAATCCCAGGGAATGCCAAATGAGGATGGGGAGGGGCAGTTGGTCCGCTTAGGTTCATTTCTTTTTTTTGCATTTTCGAGGGTTTACCAAATTTCAAAAATAACGTACACCAAGTGGAACGTGCCAAGCGTTGCAAGGACTATGCCATGCGTGGCGAAACTGTTGCACATAAGACACTCCGAACATTTGCACCAGGTGTTGGAAAGTCGGCAGCCCTTCGGTATTTTGATTAAAGATAAAAAAAAAGTAAAAATGACCAACCCCCTCCCTAGACTTTTGAAACACATGTTTTTTTCCTTTGTTAAAAATGAAAAAAAAATCCTTGGGCGGAAACAATTCATAAATTGGAGCCCTTACAAACGTCGCCAATAAAATAAGGCATATAAACCTACTTTATCGTTTTTTTATTTGTAAACACTCGCCAACTTTACGCGACTTTTATTTTCATGATCTTGAAGACATTGTTAAAATATCTTAGAAGCACAATACATGCTAGTAGTGGGGATTGATTCAGGTTGTATGAACTGCCAAACGTATGTTTTATCAACTTCCTCTTACGATGTCTAATAAGCACCCCATACTATATGACCTTCAGGGCGTAAATAAGCATATGTTCCCTTCCTGTCATTTTTCGGGCATAATGCCAACGCTCTGACACAAAACAACGCGGCTGGTATAATCGCAATCAGACAAAGTAAAACTTTTTATCTCTGCGTGTGCTTTATTTTGCCATAACTGATTTCAATTTTTCGTTGGCCGACAACACCCCCAGATCAAAATTCTTCACCGGGCCGGATGCGTTGCCTAAGCTGACCAGCAGTCCGCGCGGCTGCAGGCTGTCCAGAGACGCATCCAGCGTCGCCTGACCAACACCGTCATAGACCACGGGCACGCCCGTCCCGTCCGTCAGTTCACGAACCCGGGCGGCGACGTCTTCGGTCTGATAGTTGATCGTATGATGGCAGCCATGAGCCTTGGCCAACTCCGCCTTTTCTTCAGAGCCGACGGTGCCGATGACCGTTGCCCCCAACGCCTTCGCCCACTGGCAGGCAATAAGGCCGACACCGCCCGCAGCGGCATGAAACAGAATGGTCTCACCTGACCGGACCGCATAGGTTGCCTTCAGGAGATACCGGACTGTCATGCCCTTCAGCATCATGGCCGCGGCGGTTTCGTCATCAATGCTGTCCGGGACCTTGGTCATGCGGTTCGCCGGGGCATTGCAGACCTGTGAGTACGCCCCCAGCGGCCCGGCACCGTAAGCGACCCGATCGCCGACCGCCAAGCTGTCAACGCCGTCGCCGAGCGCCTCGACAACGCCGGCGCCTTCCAGCCCAAGCCCGCTGGGCATGGGAGGCGGATAAAGCCCTGAGCGGTGATACGTGTCTATGTAGTTGAGGCCGATTGCCGTGTGCCTGATCTGAACCTCACCTGCGGCCGGTGCCGCGAGATCCACATCAGCGAGCTCCATGACCTCGGGGCCGCCGGGCTCATTTATTCTCACCGCCTTCATCGTATCGCCTCCACTTACCTGGTTGCACTGTTGCCGGGCCATGGGATAGAAAAGTGTAGCAGTGAGACACACTAAATTTATAAATATAAATTAGTTAAAAAAATAAGCTTCAAATTACCATCGTTCAAACAATTGTGTGCTTCAGAAGTCAATTAACATTAATTATTTGTTATTAACTTCAACTTAAAATAACCGATAACAAATCAACATTTATTTACTTTTAAAAACTCAGAGGCTAAAATTGCAGTCCCTTCCCCAATTGCCACAGATTGTTTTTCACTCAGTATTTTAGAACATAAAACTATCACAAACACCCAACTATAATTAATTATACCCGCTTTTGTAACGCACCCAACTATGTTTAACCAACTGAAATTATTCAAATTCTTACTTGATAAGCCTTCTTGAGACTTTGCATTGACGGCATCTATTCCAGTTAGAGACTTCCTTTCTTGTGAAGAACGACGGAATCGAGAAAAGAATCTAGACGTTTTATCATTCTCTGCTTCTATAGTTCGAAGCGTCTTAAAATGTCGAACGGAGACGCCTACAAATTAGAATATTTATGACTATTTGATCACAGACGCCAAAGCATCCTACAGCTCTCAGCATAGATAGAAAAAAGAAAAGGGGCCAGACTAAATTTCCCGGCCAGATTCCTTCATTAATCGTACCACAAGCTAATTTTTTCAAATATTGGTCGTAATTTCATGATTTTAGCTTACAGGTCAAACTGCTTTTGTATGGTGTGGGAAAGAATGATGACAGCAAATTTGCCTAATTCTACTGAACTCTTCGAATTACGACTGTTATTTCAAAACTCAGTGTGACTCCATGTTAATGAGAAAGCTTGAAAGAAAAACTAAACCCACTAATCACTACAGCGCCAATCTTCTTAAGCTCTTTCTTAATTTCAATTCAATTCAATCACATATATTTAAACAAAAATACATAATTACATGTATATAATCTGCCAGGAAAGTGCTTGACTAGGGCAGAAACTTAACTAAAGAATAATTAAACAATCAACAAACAGAAACAAAGAATCGACTCGGAAATCAACACCCCCTGGTGCTTTGCAAGGCAAAGCACCAGGACTAGAAAGTGCTACTACGGAGATTCAGATGAAGTTTTTGACCTTTACTAAGATATCATATCAGCCACGTTATCCAATGGCGTGCTCCATAGATAACGTGCAAAGGCTATGCACAAACAAGGTTCAAAGAAAGATTGCGAGAACTACTGCCCCATAAGCATGACGAGCCACCAAAAAAGAATATTCAAGAAGGTTCTTCTGCAGAAACCCAAACCCTTTCAGCCTCCGTCCTTGGTGAGTATAAAGCCGGATTTCGACCATCGGCCATATTTTCCGTGTGAAACAGCTGATAACTAGTTTAAGATAACTACGCTAGAAGAAACATAATTTCTTTACAAAAAAAAATGGAATTTCGAAAAAAAAAAAAAACAAATTTAAGCTCTAGAAAATTGCAACTCAAATTAAAATCACTTGGGAAAAGACCTAGTTACAGTTAGTAGTAGTCCTTTAGGTTTCTTTCTTGTCACTTCGAAGATCAAATAGTTTGTATAAATCCGATTTTCTAAGCAAAATTGACTTTCTCGAATAAGTTTTCGATGACATGTTGAGATATTTTAGCATATACAGGAAACTGCTGAAATATATCTGTAACTTTAATTTTCTTAAATGTTAACTAAACTAATAATAAAATAGTTCTTTTTCCTGATAATCCAGCTTAGCAATATATTGCTGTACCAAAAACAAAAGGATCTATCTCATACTTTTCAAACGTAATCCAGATGACTGATTACCACAATGGGTATGGTAACTCAAGAATTATTATAATAAGCTAGCTATTATTTTTATATCTTAACTGGCTATTTAAATATATCTAACAGTTTAAGGTCTGTTTACAGAGGTCACCACATTGCAGCAGTTTTATTATTTATTTCTTAAAGAAAGCCAAAATAGCCGTGCCTGTTAGGACAGGGCAATATAGCCTCATCTAGCTACACTATTAACAGTAGTAGGTGTCATATCAATGTCTAAAACATCGAGTTAGGTACATCGAAATGTGTTTGAAATGATCTTTAAAATTGCTCATATTTAACGATTTGTGAAGAGGAAAATGCAGGGTTCCCCAACATCCATCCCCTGGTGTACAACTTGGATTGTCACATGTTCCACCACGCGTGGCCTTCATCTTCCGCATCATATTTCACTTACCACGTATGGCACACTTCTACAACACGTGATGTATCCCGTGATTTTTTTGCGGATGATTTTTGAAAATTGCAAACCCGCGGACACTGTAAATAAGTTTAGACAACTGTAATGACAGATAAGACACCAGAATCTTTCGATAATTTTCCTCTATAATATCAGATTGGCAAATTAATGTTTTGCTCTTACTTTTATTTTAGTACGCTTTAGTACGCCTGTCACTGCCAGTTTTCAATGGTGCTGGGAGAAGTTTTGCCCAGAAAAATGACAGCTTAATACTATATTTTCTTACAGGTTAATAATACATTTTTTGCAGGTTAAAATCATAACCGTTTCAAAAGAAAATGGTTTTTATGATTTCTTATGTTCACCTAAAGACACTTTCACCAACTCAAGGGGCCAACGTTCACGGCATGGAGGAACCTCTACTGTTGCCACCGAGACATGTTCTCGATACTCTCTGTGTAAAATGGCCCAACAGGAGAGTGAACGGGAGCGAGTAGATTCATTTTGTGAGGGGGTGAACCCAAACAGTGTTGCACCCCCAGTTTTGATCTAGGTAATTTTGTAGCTAATCTAGGCTTTGACACCAAATTTCTGGATCGAATACGAGAGGACTTATCACCAAACACCATTGAGAAGGTGCTACAAGACCATGAGTGCCCCCCCCCGGCACTCAAAGTGACCATGGGGGGGGGACAAATGGGAGTAGGAAACAGTGGTCGTGGTTCACTCCCTGTATCACCTGAATTTTATCTGACAAAATCTGCCTTACGTAATGTCTATGTTGTCAGAGTTGAGTTTGGGGATCCATTCAATTTACTTATGGCGGCTAGCTTCATGACAGATCCAGTGGACATTGTGCACTCCTATGTGGGCAATGAAAGACAGAATGGGGGTGGGAGCATAGGTATTAAGGTACACATCTTGCAAATTATCACTTATTAAAAAGAAAAGTATGATGACTTTTAGTCGCACTATGAGCAAACTGACATGCAAACGCTTCGTAATAACTTACACAATTTAAGGGTGTGTTTGTGGTCCCATGAGTGGTATCATCAGCAAAAGCAAAAAGAAAATCTTCGCTAGAAGTAGTAGACACTTCAGAAAAAATAAAATTATACCAGATATCAGAGTTAGGAATAAACAAATAAGACAAAAATGTACCTGGGGATTAAATTCGTACCATCAAATTCTCAAATGTACAGTTTTGTACCAGAACCTCCAAATGATAAAGATTTAGTTTTTGTGGAGTCATAATGCACCAAATGACCTAAGGCAGTGTGCAAATGACTGATAATGAATCAATTAAAAACAATTAAATTAATCTTAGGGATATTATGCCAGGTAGTATTAGGTTCCTATTCATTTTTAATAAATCAGCTCAACAAATTGCAAAGTTTTACCATGGGGTTTTAGTTTGAACAGCAATGCTATAATGAATAATGATTTAGTGTTAGGAATTAGCATTGCTGGGGTTGGGGGTACCTACACCAGTCCGTGACAAACCATTGGTCAGAATTGATACCTGCTAATAAACAGAATAGGCAGATGTCATGTTATGGATTAGTGCAATATGTGTTAATTAAAGTATCCTGGGACAGGGGTGGATCTAGAACAAAATCTTGGGGGAGGCCCAATGTGACAAGGGTGCCAATGAGAAAAATCTTGGGGGGTGGGCAATGTGACATAAATGCCAAAAATTCACCACATTGAGAAATTTATTCTAAGAAAAAAAAAAAAAAAAACAGGATTACAGGGTGCCAGAAAAAATCTCCCGCCCTCCTGGATCCTCCAGTGCCCAGGGATAAAATTAATTTCATGCTTATTGCATATATTGAACTGATTCAATGGTCATGCTATATCCAATGGCATAGTTATTGGGTCTTTCAATTATGATGAACAAAATGGATGTCTCAAAATTTTGATCGGACGATTTTAGGGAAAACGGCGTGGGGAAGGGGGCCTAGTTGCCCTCCATTCTTTTTGGTCACTTAAAAAGGGAATTAGAACTTCCAATTTGCGTTGGAATGAGCCCTCTCATTCTAGGAAACTTGGATCGATACACCCTGGAAAAAAGAAGAAAAAAACAAATAAAAACACATCCGAGATCTTTCTTCTGGTAAAAAAAATATATACAAAATTGCACATTTTCGCAGAAAAGATTTTGAAACTGCCAGAGTAGGGTTTTCTGATTCGCTGAATCTGATAGAGGGATTTTCATTAAGATTCTATCACTTTTAGGGGGGGGTTTTTCCTCCTTTTTCGAAAATTCGGCAAATTTTATCAGACTCATAGCCGTTAATGGGTTCAATTAAACTTAATGAAACTTATATATTTGAAATCAGAACAATAATCCGAGTTTTTATATTTCTATTGGTATAAAAATTTCGTTTTTTAGAGGTTCGGTCACTATTGAACCCAGTTGCTCCTCACTTACAGCTCGTTCCCGTGAACTGTTTGATAACCCTTTCAAGCCAACCAATATACAGTTTAAAAACCAAAAATAGCTTACAAAACAAATAGATGGCGTAAAGTAGCACCAGCAAAATTTCCACCATCGTGTTGGGTAGTAGCCAATCATATCCTTCAATGCATCGTAAAACCTATCAACACCGTAGCCATATGAAATTGCGACACATTTAAAAAATATTAGGTTGTGAGAAAGAATCAAAACTTTAGCGTAAAGAGCCAGGCGTTGAGGAGGGGACAACCCCTTTCATATATGAATTAATTTCTGTTCGTTTTAAGTTTTAACGACACTCCTTACTTGCAGTTAAAACAAGTTGTTTGTTGTTTATTTAATGGCTAAAAGAAGCAAACAGTAGCCACTAAATTGATATAGAAAACGAAAAAGAGATCTAAAAATACCAAATGAAAAAATGTTAATGAAATCACTTAATGAGCAGATGGACTCAATCGAATAAATCAACTTTTTTATTGTGCTTTGCTATCCATCTAGGGACGGCGGCGTCAAGATCAGTGACTGAATTTGGCAGTACCTTACGTATTCTTGTACCACGGAGGCAGATGAAGCAAATATTTTGCAAAACAAAAAGATCGAATTTTGTTCTTAGAAGCGATCAGTTGAATCAGAATTTGTAAGGTGCGATAGAAGCGTAAGACACTGAAATTCATTGTTTAAGTTGTTCGAGGAGGAGTTGTGTGATTTTCAAGAGTTGAATTGAAATCCAACTATTTGATATTCAGTTTCTAGGATTTAAACATTTTGAGTTATCCGATGAAGGGTTCCCCCAAGGTTCAGAGTGTCGTCAACACAGCTACAACAAAACAGCTACGACAAAAGATAGGTTAACAGAAGACAAAATCCGCGAATATGGACACAGATCTTGAGCATCAAGTACACAATTATTAAAATGGACGGGAGAGGTGACTGCTCCTTGACGGGCTCTGTTCTTGACATAACTCGAGTGCACAGAATGATAAACAAACTGGTTTCAGGAATGGCTATCTCAAAATTTTGATTAGTTGTGTTTTGGGAATTTATGGGCATGGAGGGGGGCTGGACCCTGTTGCCCTCCAATCGCTTTTGACTATGAAAAAAGACCCTTTCAATTTCCAATTGAATGACCCTTTTTTGAAGTTTTAAGATAACAAATGACCATCTCAAGACTTCTATCAGATGTGGGAAATACAAGGTGGGTTGGTTTGTTTGTGGGGGGGGTGCTATCCACCCTTTGATCACTTTAAACTTTAAAAAAGGTACTATTACTTCTGATTACCAATCCAATGAGCCCATCCGAAGTTTATACGACCAGCCTTTCTATAAAAATCTTATGTGCCCACAGGGCATAACTTAAAACAACGGTCCCGAGGGTGTCGGTGTGTTTGTCATCCTCAAAGGCACAATTTCTGGACCTTTTAGCTACGCTGAACAAAATACCTATTTCAAAATTTTGATTGGATATGTTTGAGAAATGATGGGCGTGTGAGGGAGGCTCGTACCCCTCCAATCAGTTTTGACTATTAAAAGGGGCACTATCCACTTCAATTTCCAATCGAATCAGGTTTTTTTGAAGTTTCTACTACAAATTTCTTCTACTAGTTTCTAGTTATCCAGAACTTCTAGAGTTTGCACTTAGGGTAAATACAAGGGTCTTTTTTCGGGGTGGAGGGAGGGGGTAACCACTCTTCGATCACTCTGATTCTTAAAAAGGGCAATAGAACTTCTGATTACCAGTCTAATAAGCCCCCTCCGACGTTTATACGATTACCCTTTCTATATAAGCCTTATAGGGCCCCAGTGCATAACTAGCAAAACCGGGACAGACAAACCAACAGAATTTGCGATCACTTGATGTCACTTGGTAGATACCAAGTGCCATATAGAATCAACATGCAGCAAGTTTCGCGAATCACAGCATTTAAATATGTTTAGAATAAGGGTGTCATTTCACGAAAATTACGGAGAAGGGCAAAAATATGCTTTCATTTTTATGAAGATAAAAAAGGTATCTTTCAGGATTTTTTTTACAAAAATATAAGAAATATTTTTCAAAATTTAGAGAAACAATTGCCCCCTCTTAATAAGAACCATTAATTTAGACTTTACACGTGTATGAAAAGCAAATTGAAGAAATAGGTTCCTGTTCATACCACCGCTTGTAATAGTCATATTTCTATACGTGTTTTTACAGCAAGTCGTATTTTTATGCATTCCTTACTGGGACAAAAATATTCAATTCATTAAATCAAATTAATCAGACGATGGGCCCATTTGAGCTTTCCAAGGCTAAAATAAAATCTGCAAAACCACCAAAAGACAAAAGCGTTTAGACAAACTCAGGGTAAACAAGAAGGGAAATGGAGGGAGGGTGTCTGAGAGCATCCTTCCCAAATCCTTCTGATTTTTATAACTGTCACAGCTTTATCAAAAGTAGCGTTCATAGTTATATTTTCCCAAAGGAAGGTAGCTGGGGATCAGCCAAGACTAGTAAAAAAGATGCTTCCAACTGTCTAGCTCTAAGACTTAGAAAGTACACTTTTATGAACTATTCTACAAATTGCTCTTCTTTGAGTGGACAGTTGCCCTGCCCTCTATGTTGATTAAAGTTAAACTAGAAGTAGTCGCCCTCGCTCCCATCCGTGCGCGTGTAGCGGTCCTTGCAGTAGCGATGCCAAGAATTGGCGACGAGGACCTCGGTGCCGAGGTGTGAGAACGGAGGGCGAGACTCGGGCATCGCCCGCACGTTACCGGGTCGCCGCGACCCCGTCGCGACCCGCTGCCGCAACCGCCTCGCCGTAGAGCCCGACGACCTGCTCGAGCCAGCCCGGGCCCTGCTCGACGACGCGCAGCATCTTCTTCGGCACCCCGGCGTCCGCGACCCACGCGCGTTGATCTTCACCGTCGACCAACACCAGCGTCGCCGGCAGCAACCCGCCGATGAACGCGTCGAGCCGATTGAGAAACGCGTACTCACCGGGAAACGGCGACCACGGTCCGAGCAGTCGAGCCAACACGGCGAGGCGCGCTTCCATGACGGTGAGCCCGCCATCGAACGGTCGTGCGCAACAAGCCGCGCAGCGCTCGGGCTTGTCCCACGCCCGACACGCACTGCCGGTCTCGTCGATCAGGTTGCCGCGATGACAGAGCAATTCGCCCGCGTCGACGCTCACGACGACCGGCACACCGAGGCGGTCGACGATCCACGCCGTCTGCCCCGAGCTGGCTCCACCCATCGAGAGAACGTGAACCACGTCCGGCGGACGCTGGCGCACTTCTCGACTCAGCAGCACCTCGGTCGGGATGTCGGCGATGCCCGCTTCGACCGACCGAAACGGCGGCGCCACGCTCTGGACCGACAGCTCGGGGACGTCGCTCGCCGATGACCCCGACACCGGCCCCAACCAACGCACGCGGTGACCCACATTGTAAATAGTTGACAAATAAACTGAAATCTAGGCTAGAATAGCCAAAACCTAGTCATTTGTATGCATGGGGAAAGGCCAACCCTCCTTGTCTGAATTTACTCCATATGGGGAAGTCAAACATGTTGGATTTACTCCACATTAGGGTTTTTCAGGGGTGGGTCCAACACCCCTTGTCTCTCCTTAGTGTTTTCAGAACAAAGTACTAATAAATAGAAATAATTACTTAAACTGTCCCATTAACTTATAACTATTTAGAATCATTTTATCATCTCTCAATCTTTTTTTTACTATTACTTAAAATTTGCTACCTACCTCATGGCCAACAAAGATGCTCTCCTTGAAATTTTGAAATTGCTTTATTACAAAGGGAATTAGAAATGGTGAAAATATGGAAATCTGTTGTCAAGTCTCCAAGCTAAATGAAGAAGATGGCATATGGAATCAAAGACGTCTGTGATCACTGAGCGAAATAAGAAGGGGGTGTCGGAGTTACCCCTGTGTCGGATCTTCCAAATTTTACCCTACATTTGCTTACATTTACAATATTGGCGCCCTTCGGCAGAGTGTTGGCGTTGATCACCTGGTCCGGGTTGTCGAAGGAGGGGAGGCGCAGTGGGTGGCGCAAGGCCTCGTACGACTCGACCCAGCGCTCGCGCAGCGCGGCCATCTCGTCGCGAAGGCTCGGGCCGCCGGTCTGTTCGCGCAGCCACCGGCCGAAGTAGGCGGCAAAGCCTTCGCTCATCCATGCGTCGTGCCACTTCGCAAAGCCGACCGAGCCACCGAACCACAGGTGGGCCAGCTGGTGGAAGGTAATTAGATTTTGAGAAGCTGTAAATGGTTGTTTTTACCCCATCACTACCATGGGCTAGCCGTCTATGGGAAATCATTTGCCCACTTTTTCCAAAGGACTTTCCACACTCGGGACAAGTGTGCCTTGATCGAAATAGATGAGTTTTCCTACCTTCAGTCTTTGGACGCTTGGGTTCAGATCCATCGTCTACATTCCGCTCTTGATGACAATTGGGCGCTGTTGTTTCAATGATATTCAAGTCGTTTGCATTGATTAGGTTAAATATCTGACTAAGATCAACTTTGGGCCTGTCGTTATGATATGTTTCACTTTTTAAACCCTGAGCATTTACAGGTGTAATATTACTATTCACTTTCACGGGTGTACAATTCTCTGTGATAAATAAAATGCCGCTTTTCTCACCAGCTGTATGACTGTATGGTCTTAATGCTTCAGCACCATTCGAATTATCCACATATGCCGCTCTTACCCGGATAAACACATCCTGACTCTCAGAATCAGCTGAGAATTTCAGCTCTTGCCAAGTAAGCGACGGCTCATCAGATTCTTGTGGCTTGTCAACATCTATGTTACTATCATCAAGAATGAACGGATAGTCTGTCTCATAGTATCCCGGATCGTCATAAGGGCGGTCAGATGAGGGGTATACAACCTTAGCAGAGTCTAGCACCAAGTAAACTTTATTATCTGCATCACGAACATACCGTTCCACATTCTGACCCAGATCGAACGTGTTTTCTGTCCCGAAGGGGAGTCCCATAACACTATCTTGATCAGCAGCAGATTCAGATTGGTTTAATGGGGGTGTTCCTTTTTTCATAATCTAAGGTATTGGCAATTTCGAAAATTTCTGTTTCAATGCAAACATATAAAAATAAATTAATGAAAACCAAAAGAGGTATGTTTTTAAATCAAGGTGATCAGATGAGGGGAAATATCCCCCTCCCCGATACGATGCAACCGCATTTTCTAAGAAACAGACGACATATGGCTTTTGCCTTGGCACCTATGATATGGCTTATTTGGTACAGACGATGGCTTTTTTTTAGGTATGGTCATTTAAAATAGATCTACTTTAAAAACGGCAAGAGTGAAGCTAGAAATAAATTTTAGAAGGGGTTCAACCCCGCTGAAACAGATGGGGGAATAATGTTTAGATATGGCCAATTTCTATAGATTCAAAGATGCACCCAATGTTTCATTAATTTCTATCATTTATTTTTCAGGCTTCAATGTATAACCTTTCATTAATATCGGACCGGAATGAGAAAAGTCACCACAAATATGAAACGCTGAATTTAAATTTCAGCAAATTCAGTTCTAGTCCTCCAATGAGCCGTGCCACATCTCCGATGAATCATCATTTTTATCACCCTGTCAACACACATCCAAATCATGGCTCGTTGCAATATAATGACTACCGCCATAATGAGAAAATAGATAATCATGAATGCGGAGTCAAGTGCTGGCATCTGGTCCGGCACCATGATAACGATAATAGAAAAGAAGGTGAAAGAGGGAATAAAATGGTGTCAGAAATTTATCTGACTCGTTTGCTCTCAACAAAGGTACCTTTTTTTATGATTTTTTTTTCTTCATTGAACTTATCCATAATCACCAAAAATCATAAGTCATCAATAAGCTTCAGTAGGCTATTGGTGTTCTTGGATTTGAAACAAATAGGCCTATTCCAAAGACATTATGGATAATTGCTTCTTGTTTGACTTTTATACTGTCATTCTAGCTGTTTATTTCCTGCTTTTTCAAGCATCTTCCTTTTGTAAACTGCTTTTTTAGTGATTTACATTTTTTCAAATGCTTTTAAGTCAAATCTTGTGTAAATCTGAAGTTCTAGGAAGCAGAGGCTTCCACCACCCCTCCCTCCATACACTCATGCTTAATAAGCTAACAAGAACATAATTGGTGAAAAAAAGGATAGCTTAGGCTAAATTTATGTTCTTGATCTAGGTTAAGACAGAAAGATATATAGCCCTACTGCTTGATTCCCTATGAATATTCTATGCACTTTGCATGTGTAATGATTACTTTGGTAAACTCAGGATGGCTATTTATGGTCTAGACCAATTTGTCAAGGCTAATTATGCTAGCCAAAAGGTGAATATGTCTCATGATGCATGTTTTGATGTTCTGGGTACTGCCATAGTGGTTGGCCCCTCCATAAGGAAACTAGGCTAGACAATTCAAAAAAACTAGCTTGCTTTAAAAAATTTAAAAGTAGGCTACATAGGTTATCACGTAAGCCTACTAGGCTATCACTAAAATACCTAGGTTATATCATTCCTGAAAGCATATCACTTTACTTTACCCCCTCTTTCACTATACTTACTATTATACTATACTTTACTTTCACTATAATAGTCAAATATAGAGAGTTAATTATATATTCTCTGTGAATGAGCAGGCCGAGATCGCGGCCGGTGTCGAGTTTGCCGAGCAGGATCTTCTGGAGCAGACCAGCTCCGGTGCCTGTTGGGCCATCATCCACGAGAAATACCGGCTGATCCTGTTCGGCCGCTATCCTTTCGCCGAGCAATGGCGGCCGCTGATCGCCATGGTGCTGTTCGTCGGGCTGGTCGGCATCTCGTGCTATCCGGGGGCCTGGGGCCGCCCGCTGATGGTTGCGTGGCCGGTGGGGCTGGTCGTCTGCGGCTTGCTGATGTTCGGCGGCGTGTTCGGCATGGAGTTCGTCGAAACCGCGCTGTGGGGCGGATTACCGCTGACGCTCATATTATCGGTCTTCGGCTGCGTGCTCGCGTTCCCGATCGCGATCCTGCTCGCGTTGGGGCGAAGATCGGAGATGCCGATCATCAAGTCGATCTGCGTCGGCTTCATCGAGCTGATACGCGTCGGGCCGCAGATCACCATCCTGTTCATGGCCAGCTTCATGATCCCGCTGTTCCTGCCGGGCAAGATCTCGGTGGACAAGCTGGTGTTCCCGCTGTTGGGCTTCGTCATCTTCACCGCCGCCTACCTGGCCGAGGTGATCCGTGGCGGCTTGGCCAGCCTGCCGCGCGGCCAGTACGAGGCCGCCGACGCGCTGGGGCTCAGCTACTGGAAGAAGACGCGGCTGATCATCCTGCCGCAGGCGTTGAAGAAGGTGATCCCGCCGATCGTCAACACCATCATCGGCGCGTTCAAGGACACCTCGCTGGTGGTCATCATCTCGCTGACCGACCTGTTGCTGGCCGCGCGCTCGGCGTTTTCAATCCTTTACCTTTCGTTTTAAGTTATACCGATCCCAAAGATGGGGACCTTTTACCCATTACAAATGAAGAAAATTATGCAAGAGCTTTGCAGATGTGTAGGCCTTTACTGAGACTTCATGTACAAAGAAAAGGTATTTGGATTATATTTATTAACATTTTAAAAGTATGTATTCTTTCAAAAAAAAAGTTTTTGAGAAAACAGGTTAAATTTATTGTTGGATAGGTATCTGGGACTAGAACAATCTAAACTGATTCACTAAAACTGGCATGCTGTGAAAACTAAAGTCAAAAGTGTGATTGTTAGAGTGATGAGCACCATTAAAAAAAAGTCTGAAAAAAAACTCCTGTTTTTGGTTTTTGGCTTTTTATCATATCCCTGCCTATTTAAGCTTTTGCTCGTTCGATTTTTACTAATGCATTTAAGTTGTGGAATGTAGTAATTTTAAAAGAAACTATTGTCTTGCATACTTCTACATAGGGATTACCCTCCTTAAGTTTAGCAGAATGAAATTTTTGTGACAATTGTACATATGTAGAATAAGAATTTTTCTTTTTTTGTTACTTTTTCAAGTTTAGTTATGATGGAATTGCTGGCGGTCATAGTTATATTAATGTACAGCTATAGAAATTTTATTAGTTACCTTGAATATCATTTCCCAAAAATGTGGTTTGTGGTTGACCAAGCAGTATACCATGACTTGAATTTTTTTTTTAATAATTAGTAATATTCGTTTTACACAAGAAAAAGAAAACAGAGCAATTATCTGGATGGACTCCATGGTGATTTTAGAAGATGTCTTTTACTTGTTAATACCAAGTGCCATAAAAAATGAAAAAAGTCACAAAATAAGAGTATTAGTAAATAAAACACTGAAAATACAATAATTTAGTAACCAATTATCCTATTTCTAGGTATCCTAATGAAAGACAATCTTGACAGGAGGAGGAGTAGGTGAGAATACTGCAATGCTAATACAAGGTCCAAATGAGGAGTAGACCATCATTTAATAGATAATAATAAGGACCTTGATACACAAAAATTTCGCTAAAGACTTGAAATTCATGAAACATATGCCACAGAAAGGAGAAAAGCTCCTCTGTCTACAAGGCCTCTATCTACTTTTAAGGGTCTTTTAGGGCCACTTTTAGAAAAATTCGAGGGCCCGGGTCACTCTCACAAGAATACTAAAAGGGCGGCTTTCAGGAGGCTTTAAGGGTTTAAGGAGGTATTTTGCGCTACACAGAAGGTTCAGAAAAACTTGACTTACCTCCCCTTGACCTCTTTCTATCAACGATGGAGCTGGCACAATTGCTTCTGGCCTGGATTCTACTTCAACTTCGGAAATTTTAGAAGCTTTCAAGGAGGATATTTCGACCTCCAGGTCTTGAATCTGGCGCCGCAACGAATCTTGAACTAACCGATGTTCAGCGTGCATAGTTGAAAAACGCTCCTTAATAAATAATAGCTGTTTATAACTGGAACGAACAAAATAGAGGGAGGGGAGAATTCCCCCTATCCCTAGAATATCCTCCCACCTAAAAAATCGAGGTTACCTGACATTTTGAATAATCTTTTGCGTTGTCCATAAATGTAGTCTGCTTGGCGGTTTTCGTTCTGAGTTATTTCCATTTGTCCACATTTTCTTTACACTTTCTTTACAAAAACAACCAACCGGAGGCCCCTGGCTCTCGAGCTTCAAGGGCAGGAAAGGGACCATTACCATCGGCGCGTTGGTCTAAGCTACTTTTCTTTGCATTTGGCTCGCCCCGCATTCCCCTCAATGGCAGGCCAATTAAGTACCAAAAAAGACCAGCCCATGAAGTCTAAGTAGGCTTCCTGTGGGGTGGCAGGATCAAAGGTCACTTTAAATTCAAAAGGGAGCAGCCAGGCATGAGCCGGTAACTTTTGGGGTTTTGGGCTTTGCCTCTTGAGCAAACCCGGAATCTAAGCTGCAAAAGCTCTCGAAATTGCGATCCATGGCATCCTCTTTTAGAAAAGAAAGATTCATCCTAAATTAGGGTGCTTTCCCCAACAACAAAAGGGGTTTAAGGGCCGGACCAAGCCCTGTTGACAAACGAAGGCCCGGCAGGAGGTGATCCCACCGGGCCATTCAAAAATTAGAATCAGTCTCGGTTAAGCGCGAGGGTTTTCCTACGCTGGTAAATGACCATCGCCATCAGCCCAACAGCAAAGATGATCAACCCCCAAGTTCCCAGGGTGGGTACTGGCAAGGGGAGGTTGATAATCGTCGGCGAATAATGATCGCGCGGATCACCGTTGCCATTGGTATCCGGGTTGGTGCCACCGTTGGAATCGTCGCTAATCGGATTGCCATTGGGGCCGATGGCCGTAATCGTCACCTGATTGGTGAAGGAAACGGAAGTATTGTTTGGATCGGCCATGAGGTTGAGTTCTACCATGGTACATTTTATTTAATACTGTATTGTAAACAAGAAAACATTGAAACAGTATATTCTAAGTAATTTATATCCAAATTTGGTGTGCTGAAGACTAAAGAAAATTGATAATTTTTTAATGTCAAACACTGGTGCCTTTGCTGGGAAAGAAGAGAAGTGTTCTCCTATGCTTGAGCCCAGACATACATGGGGGAGGGTGGGGTTCAAAAATAAAAAGATAATTATTTGATAACTTGGATAAAAGTGTCCTGAATTCCAGGAAAATTAAGGACTCCAGGGGCCTGGGGCGGAGACTTCCTCCGTGCCAGTCCCCACTTGAACCATGGTGCACACCTGAAGTTTTAAACTAAGAGGTACAATTTGGTGCTGCATCATATTGGGAGCTAAGTCAATCGTTCACCAATCAGTAATGCTTAGTTTCTATCTGATTAGTCCATAATTGAACCATTTTGTAGAATATGTGCCAATTATTGGTTCTTTCTGACCAATATCGTGCCAAAATTACCCATTCCCCTGTTGGTTACTATTTCGTCATTCTATGTCGAGTAGGGGCTAGAAAAAATGGCAAATAAACATTTTTAATTCTATGTTCTTCATTTAATTTTGAATGCCAAAAATGAACATATTTGACATCTTTATACTTTCTAAATGTAATACTCTTGGAAAAAAATAAACAAATGATAATAAAACACAAAAAACGTATCCGTTCAGGGGGAAAACACAGATATTCCAACAATTCCATTCAGGGGAAAAACATTTCTGATTATAGTAGCCTCATATATCAGCTCATGGGTCCTCTTGCATCCAAGCAAAATGAACATTACGAAAAAATTATTTCAAAGTTTGCACAACTTTCAATTTACCCAAAGTAACAAGGATTTATTTTGGAACCATGACAGCCCAAAGATATTAGAAAATGGAAGTATAATAGAATAGCCTTTCTCAAGATTTTCAGCGCAGCGAAAGCAAAAAAGCAAATACAGGCATAAAAGAGAAAGCAAGAAAAGAAGAAAGTTATAAAAAGAAAAAGAAAACAATGAAGAAAAAAAAAAATCCCAACATAAAATTATACGTTCTTGGCATCATCAGTTGCTTTCTAGAGTCTGATAAAAGTAAATTGTGAACCAACATTTGGATCTTATCTTCGTTTTGCTTTTATGCCTTTGTGATAAACTTCAATCCACGTATCACTTTTAGTGTAAAAAGGTAATAAAAAAGATCGTCATACATGTCTTCTAACCGCATGGGTCTTTGCTCTTCATTTCCTTTTGACTCGCTCTAATTGTCGTTTTCGCATATCTTCTAAGCGCCCTTATGTTATCTCTTCATTTTTATTTTTGACTCATTTTTGGATTTTGATTACTTCAGACAATTTAGCAATGACTTTTGCTTTAGCTGTCCTAATTGATGTGGTCACAATTGATGGTCCAGGTTGTCGATTTTCACATCTTATCACGTTTGATAGTTCAGGTGTTGGTTCCAAAGAATCATCATTTATAGCAACTGCAACTAAAAGTGTTCGTTTTTTGGGCCTTCCAGCATGCATTATATTACATTAATAATTGATACGTTGGAAAGTCAACAATATTATTTATGCCATGCGTGACATCAAATTAGAAAGAGTCCCTATACATGTTGTTTGCCCACCATCACACTCGATGGTGAAAGAGGAAACCTTACCTTTTTTCTGAACATACTTTGTTTAATTCAGTTCCCTTCCAGAGTTTAGCGAGTTCATGTTGGATCTGACACTGGTAAAAAAAAGTGAGCTTTCTATGATTGTATTGATTATTCCCCCCAAACCTTTGCACAGTTAACGAGAGAGTTTTAGGAGAATATAGGGAATGTAGGATCCGCTGGAGGCCCAACTCCCCTCCAAAGAGATATTTTTAGCGACATTATTGGCTGCGCAGGCAGTGGCATCCTGGTCCAAATAGTGTAGCATTTACTATTCCCCAGAGGTAGTACAGTTATTAATACCTCAGGTACCTCACGCACATACCTCAGGTACGTTCGTATCTATTCCATATATTGAAACACAGATTTTTACGCAAGGGGGGTTCAGGTCTCTTTCCGTACCAAAACATGAAGATTTGCATTTGTCCCTTGATTTCTTAGATGTTCCTGACGATTTGCTAATTTTTGTGTGTTTTAGCTATTCTCCCCCTAAAAGTGTATAAAGCAAAATTCTGCGAAAATTACTAATCACATTGTTAGTTGTCACCCGACATTCATGTTTAATAATCTATTTATTAATCTAAGTGTATTAACCATGATTATTTTGAATAGGATATGTTCTTCACTTTTCACCTTCGGATGACGAATAGTCATCAATTTACGTTCACAAAACAATTCCATGCTGAAATTGGTTTGTACCCCGTTAGCTTGTAGTTTTGCTAACCGCAAATTTTCTCAGGATTTTCAAGTCCGATAATGTTAAAGAAATAGAAAACAAATTAAAATCATTTCTAAAAAGTGGAGCAATATTTATTTAAGATAAAATTCAAATAAAAGTATAGATGGTGCTGAGTAACAATATGTTATGAGTATGTAATTGATTATATTATAAAATTTGCAGTCTTAAAGAATAAAAGTAAATGGTAAACCTTATATGGATATGTTTTCATACTATTCATTGTCTTTTAACCAAAAAAAAAAAAAAATAAAACGTAAGTACACAAAAAATTTTATCTTGAAAAAAAAAAGATGAAATAAATTATAAAAAATCATATTCTCCGTAAAAAGTATTATTTGAATACCATATTCTGATTTTGCACTTTATTTATCTATTTATTTTTTATTTATTCTTTTTTTCATTAATTTCCCAGTGATTATAATGATGGCTTTTACGTTTGAAATTTCATCTTACCGTATAGAACTATTTTTCAACGATTTTTAATGTCTATGGTTGAAGGGCTAGTATCCCATAAATCTACATTCACCAAAAATGTTATTCAAGGGTTTCCGACCTTCCTAATTACAAATCTGTTTGTAATTATGCAACATTGAAATCCAAAATAATCCATATTTCCTATAATGTACAAAGTAAACCTTGCTGAAATCAATGATGCAGGAATTTTCAATCTGCATGATTCGAATCTTTAGGCATGTGCCCTTGCAAATACAGCCATTTCCCCTCAAACATAGACATCTAGTATATCTTTCAGTTTGTTGATTATAAGCCTGAGCTTATGGATTATAAATCAGACTTAATTTACTTTCGGCAGGAACTAGACATAGTTAAATAAATAGTACTATTTATTTATAACTATTTATTTATTATAACTATAGTACTATACTGGTTCATTCTTTAGTACGTTGCAGCTATTCCTGCAACCATGACAGCGACGATGTGTCATTATCTTGTCTAAAATTACAGAATAAAACAAATTTAGCCCTTTGTAAAACATAAAAGAGGGTTAACATCAAAGCCCTTTCTGCACTTATGGCCGTAGCATTCAAAGGCCAGAACTGGCAGACAATACTACTGTGCAAAGCTAGGTTTCAACAAGAGTCGAATTTCTTGTCCACAACCAGTTTCAACGTTAATAACGATAAAAGACAACAGAAAAATTGATTGAAAAAACAGATTTTCAAGATTTTCGTTAGAGTTTCTAATCCCCTCAAAAACGGGGACAGCTTAAGATAAAAAAAGCCACTATAACCACCATGGTCAAGCACCCTAAGCTGGACCGAACCCTAGAAAATACTAATATTTTTTTAGAAACTTGCATAATTTTTTTTGTTAGTAGTTAAAGCTTATAAGGTGCAACTAGTACCATTGTCTGCCTTAATCCTAAACACCCACACACACACACAAAAAAAAAAAACAATAAAAACAACCGACATCAAAGAGAATAGCTTTGTAAAGGTAGGTGAAGGCACTTTTGGACCCGTCAGAAAATGTTCCTATTTTGAACCTTTAAATTGCTGTATTTATTATTCTGCGAAGATCTTTTTAGCCAGGAATCGTCGGACATCTTTGATATTTCTATACTTTTTTTTTATCTTTTTAGAACTTTTATATTTGAACACTTATATTCTAACAAGTTTTTTTTTTACTGCAAGTAAGTAGCGACATTAAAGCTTAAAACGAACAAAAATTATTCAATATATGAAAGGGGCTGTCCCATCGTCAACGCCTTGCTCTTTACGCTAAAACTTTTTATTGTTTTAAAAAGTAGAGTCGTGACAAAGAGTCAAACTTGAGCATAAAGAGCGGGGCGTTTAGGAGGGGACAACTCATGTCATATATGGAATAATTGCTGTCCGTTTTAAGTTTTAATGTCGCTCCTTAATTGCATTAAAAAAAAAAAACTTGTTTTTTTTATTTAATTATTAATCTAGGGCTATCCCGTGATCCATAAAACAAGTAACTGAACCCAGGATACTTTTGAAATAAGAACGAGTAGTCTGGAAAGTAAACCTTGTTTGGTATCATGACTGGAAGATCAGGTTGAAACTTTAAGGAAGTGTAATTTTAAGAGGTTGGGTAAGGGGAATGCATCCTTCTGATTGGAAATACTGGTTTCAAAAGTGTTTTCCATTCTTCAAAATAGAGCGTACGACCTTTTAATGGTTGCTGTCTAACACTTTCTTTGGAAATTTACTTTAAAATGAAGATTGTGCAGATTGTGGTGAAAGCTACAATAAGAATAATAAATAGGAATGAAAGGGTATACTCTGCAATATGACCAAATAAACTATCAAACAATTTTCTTCTTCACCATCAAATCCTCCTAATAACATATACAGGCTCGGCCGCACTTTCTTCTGGCTGAGAAATTCAGTTATTTCACGTCTCTCTTGTTCGCTTCCACGGCACATTATAATCAAGTCTTCTTTAGTTTCTACAGCAAGGCCTCTTCAAAGCGTCGGATAAAAAGCATGAGGCGGAGATCATCGACAACGCTCAAATCACCGCGAAAGCCGGCATCAAATTGACGCAAATTGCTCTCTGCCACCAGGCTTGGTGACCAGCAACTCTCCGTAATTTCAACTGAAGCCTTAATCTGACTCAACACGAACTCAACCCGGTGTGATTCACGGCGACGACGCTACCGGTTGGTCCGTCCACAGACAACAAAGAAGATTGGCAAGCCGGGAACTCCCACGGCACACTGCCGTCATGAAACACCCGCTCCGACGCGCCACCCTACTCGGCATCTTCACCGCAGTCGCCTTGGCCTTCCCCGCCGCAACTCAGGCAGCCGAACTCCCGACGGATCGAAGCGATTTCCACCTATTTCTGCTAGCGGGCCAATCCAATATGGCGGGTCGAGGCAAAGTTTCCGCCCGAGACAAAACCCCACACCCACGCATTTTCATGCTGAATGACAAGGAGGAATGGGTCCCGGCCCTCGCGCCCCTTCACTTCGACAAGCCGAAATACGTCGGAGTCGGTCCCGGCCGAGCCTTCGCGCTCGATCTGGTCTCAAAGGACCCGAAGCAGGTCATCGGCCTGATCCCTTGTGCCGTCGGTGGATCCCCAATCCGTACCTGGGAACCCGGCGGCTTCTGGGAGCAAACCAAGAGCCATCCCTACGACGACACGCTCCGGCGCATGCGAGTGGCACTCCAGTCCGGCGTGCTAAAAGGGATTCTGTGGCACCAGGGGGAAAGCGACTCCAAACCGGACCTTACCGGAGTCTACCAAGAACGGAATCACTTCTTTTGTTTTGTTACGTCCACCTTCCTGCGCCAATTACGCTCCACTCTCTCACTGGTCCCTGTCCTTGTGGCCACTATTCAGCAGCGTTGAGATTTGGAAATTATTAATTCCAGTCAATAGCATTTCACTGAAGCCTCAACTTCAGCTGCTTCATCTACCAATTCATTACCTGCGATCCCAGAGTATTCTGATGCCCGCAGCGCCATGGTATTGACAGCAATCCAACTCAATTTTTTGTCTACTCTTAATATTCTCAAGTACCCAGAGGCCTGCTTGATTATCAACTAAGATACAAATATTCCCATCTGTAATTTCGATTTGTATCAGTATCAATATTCATATCAGTAGTCAGTATTAACATGTTTCTTAGCAATGGCTGTTGTCTAGAAAAGAATGCCCAAAAATTATTCATAATACGACATAATTTGTATCTTTTCAAGTCTAGATAAAGCGCATGAGCCGGGTTCAAACCTGGCAGCAAGAAGTCCCTGGGACATCCAGTTGAATATAGGCTTTGTAAAATCCTAGGTCCATCTTGGTCACTAG
>JAAAKM020073195.1:219723373-219744578 GCA_010016025.2 Alatinidae sp. Z8VKAUB7J3 | reverse complement strand
ACGAAACCAGGAGGCTTGGCCCCCTTACATGGCGGGGACAAGGCAATTCATCCTGTCGCGATTCCCATTCGCGATCATCTATCGTGGCCAGGATGGTGCCCTGGAAATCGTGGCCATAAGGCACCAACGGCGACACCCCGAATATTGGATACAGCGGCTTTAGGAATAACTGGGAAGATGTTTTCCCAGCTTCCGGCGCCATTTGGAAAGAAGGAGCGGCAGCCATATCCATTCACGCCGAATTCCAAGCATTATCCGTTGCTGAAAAAATGAAATGGGTCAAGAGCTTTGGGACCAAATCGCTGTATCTCTCGATAGCTTACCCATTCCGGTATGGCATCGCGCCGAACTCGAAAAACGACAATAGGAGTGGGCATCATCTCCCGACTCTGGCCAAGACTGGGCTGTTGTGAAAAAGCGGCTCAGAGAAGCTTTGTGACGCTTCGATTCGGTATTTGTCAAGGCGAATGGGACAGCCAAGCACACCCTTCCCCCAAAAATTGTCTTTATACTTCCCAATTACAAATTCTCTAACAAATAACAGACACGCAAACAATGGGCGAATTTCATAAATTACTGGCCTTTCCCAACAGACTGTGGAGGCCATTTTACACCTAAAGAGATAATTATTTGATCTTTCAACTATACTGAACAAAATGGCTATCTCAAAATTTTGATCAAATAATTATTGGGAAAAACCAGGCGTGTGAGGGGGCCCAGTGGCACTCCAATCTTTTTGGTCACTTAAAAAAGACACCAGAACTTTTAATTTCCGTTTGAATGCACCCTCGGCCGATCTTTTAGGAACTTTATTCCGATACAATCACCTCGAGAAAATACACGCATGAGTGATCTGTCTTCGGGCATTTTTGCACATAGGAGCTTGAAACTTCTACAGTAGGGTTCTCTGGTATACGGAATCTAATGGTATGATTTTCATTAAGATTCCTTTAATTTTACGGGGCATTTCTTCCTATTTCAAAAATAAGACAAATTTTCTCAGGCTCGGAATATTTGATGTGTAACGCTAAATTTATATTTATATATTTTATATTTTTAAAAATTTATATATTTGGAATCAGCATAATAAGTTGATTCTTTTGATATATCTATTGATATTAAAATTCCGTTTTTTAGAGTTTCGGTTACTATTGAGCCGAGTCGCTTGCATGCGATCATTTGCATGCGAGATCATAAAAGAACTCCAGATGCAGTTTCAGGACAGTTTTTGACTTGGATTCAAATGCAGAAGACTTGAAGCTGTTTGAAAATCCATTTAAAGCACTCGCACCGATATTTTCTGGGTCAGTGAGACAAAGAAAAAACAACAACAATGACATGCTTCAGAACTGCAAATTTCACAGGCATTAATATAGAATGAAACGCATTGTGAGACTGTTCGTTGCATTATCTTCAATATCTACATTTGTACGTTTCTAATTAAGTTCACTGGCGTTATAATTGTAGAGTTAGTTACCCATATGCTGCGACTGGGGACTTTAACGCCAAAATCCCGCGAGTATCGAACAACTGGATGGGGCAACTAGAAAACTAAGAGCCTAGTGTAGCTGTAAATCCGTGCTAAATCAATCAGATTAGTTTTGACAAAAAAGTTTTATAAATATCTTAATAGTCTTATTAGCTTAAAATAACAGAGACAGATCGACAAGGTTGCATAATAGGAAGACCGCTAGTGAAGAGTGAATAGAACGCCTAAAATTTCATTTTTCAACTAAAATTTACGACTCAAACTCCTATTTTATTTCATATCATTAACAGGTTGCTTATACAAAATGCTCTATTGCTCCGGGAAAAGGGCGAGGGTATGACAACGTGTGGACCAATCAAGGTTTATTATGGGGAAAAAGTCCAAGTAGGTAACGAAAGAAGAAGGAAAAAAGGAATCCTATCATTTAATGCTATTCTTCCAAAAACATTTGTCGTGTAATTTTAAGAATGAAAGTATTCCGCTATAGTCCATTGTCAATACAAAGCAAGTGATTTAGTTGTGGTGACAGCCCTCTCGTGGTGCCCCTGAGAGTTGTACATAAATACGACATATTACTGCACATTTCTGTCATCTTCCAGCTCCCAGGGCTCCAGGAAGCCACATCCTGCACGTCTTCAGTATTTTGGGATGTTGTGCCGGATCGATCCTGTGCCGAAACAAATTGTGGCAAGATCATGAGCAAGCCTGCCAGGAAAACTTTGCGAAACGATACTGAATTGCCAGGAAAGTGCATATCGGTCATCCAATTTGTAAGAAAGACGTCTTCTAGAAGCACAAAAGTTACTAGCAAATCTCTAGCAAACGGGATGCCAGCGAAGAGGCTCGGTATGAGGGATTTCCAAGCAAAACGCGAATGCTTGAAACGTCTCGCAATTACGCAACAGTGAACCAATCCAAAAAAGCTCGGCAGTCTCCGAGGTTATGATTCTCGAATTGCTAATTCGGCCTCCTGCTCTCTCAGAAAAAGCGTCCCTAGAATCAGGGGCACCAAGGCAATGCAAAGTAGCATGCCCGAAAGAAGAAAGGCGGATCCGTAGAAATGATAGATTGGATTATCGTTGGCGAAGTAAGTAAACACTTGGGTCATCATGATCGGGCCGATCATGTTGGCGATACCTTGCAGACTGGAGAGAGTTCCTTGCAGTTCTCCTTGTGCATCCGAAGGAACCTGGGATGACATGATCGACTTGATTGCCGGAGTCGCCATCGCACCCAAGGCAGACAATGGTATCCAGCAATACAAAATCCAACCTTGAGTGGAAAGAGCAAATCCACCGAAAGCGATGATGCTGCAGGTCAGACCAATAAAGGCTGTCTTCGTTTCGCCAAACCGTTTCAGGATTTTGCCGATTAAACCTCCCTGGACCACTGCCGAGCATATTCCGAAAGCATCGGTCAGTGAAGCTTACGGTTGGTTACATTTCAAAGAACCGGTGGTGGTAGTAATACTGGGTAAAAAAGTTCGTGCCTATCCCTTACAGATTCTGATCTACCATGAGATTGTCAATGATGTTTTAAATAAGGTGCCCATCAGTGTGACCTTTTGTCCTTTATGTAATGCGGCTATTGCCTATAAACGGACTGTCGATGGCAAGGTCCTGGACTTCGGCACTACTGGACGTTTACGAAACAGCGACATGGTTATGTACGATCGGCAAACGGAAAGCTGGTGGCAACAGTTCACGGGCAGGGCCATTATCGGTGAAATGGCCGGGATACATTTAGATAGCATTCCTGCCAATATCATTTCTTTTGAAGATTTCCTTATCGCCCACCCTGATGGACAAGTCCTTTCCAAAGACACCGGTTATTCCCGTCCCTATGGCAGCAATCCCTATCGTGGTTATGATCGTGTTGGTGACCAGCCTTTTTTATTGAATAAGCCGGCGGACAAGCGTTTACCTCCGATGGAACGGGTGTTATCGGTTCGATCTTCGGGTATCACCCGGCTTTATCCCTATTCCATATTCAAGAGGTCGCCCATCATCGAAGATCGTATTGATCAATTGTATATTGCTATCTTCAGCCGGGAAGGCGTTTTCTCGGTCTTGGATGCCGCCGAGATAGTGGCTTCCAAGCAGGTACCTTCCGCTACGGCCTGGAACCGAAAACTCGGTGATAAGGTGTTGCGTTTCAAGTTCAGTGAAGGGCGTATCCTCGACAAAAATACGGGGTCAGAGTGGAACCTGTTGGGCCAGTGGCTACGCCCAAAGGGCTTTCAAAATGGGATCCGGGAAAACAAAAATTTACTAATTATGGCGAAGATTTAGGGATCGTTGCGCCAAAGGGACTCATTTCAAAAGGGCAGCTTTTCAAAACGGCTGAAGGCGCTTTTTTACTATGCGGAATTAATGGATTTTATCATTTTCATCCAGACAGTTTGCGGCAGGCTTATATTCCGCCTAAAGCACTGATCAGCGGCTTGCAAATATCGGGAGAAACCTGGCCAAAGGATTCGCTGGCGCCCACTTTGGCTTATACAAAAAAGATTACCTTAGCTCATAATCAGCAAGGCTTAATCATTGAATTTACGGCGCTCCATTTTGAGAATCCCGAAAAAAATCGATACCGCCATCGGATGTTGGGCCTGGAACAAGAATGGAAAGAAGCAAATTTTGATCGCAAGGCGCAATATAATTATTTATCGCCGGGTCGTTATACTTTCGAACTTCAGGCCGCCCCGAGTAATGCGCAATGGGGCGATTCCACTTACCTGAATATAGAAGTACGTTCGCCCTGGTACCAAACTTATTGGGCTTATATCGTTTATGGTTTAATAATTACCGGGCTATTTTACCTTTGGCGACGATTTCAACTCAATCGTTTGCGCTTGCGGCAGGAATTAGAGATGCAACAGTTTAAAGCGGAACAATTGCTGGAAATTGATCAGGTGAAAACGCGTTTTTATACAAATCTTTCTCATGAATTCCGGACGCCTATGACGGTCGTTTTAGGCATGGCCGATCAAATCATCAGGGAATCAAAAGAAAAGCAAAAAGAGGCGGCTTGCTTAACGCTTAATTAAATAAAAAAAACATTGTTCGAATTTGATTATTTTAACCATTTTAATTCAACCGATTACACCTTCTATCGATAGCGGTAATTAAACAAATTTGATATGATAATTCTGTTACCTAAAAACGGCTTTAAGAATATCTCCTAGTTTTTACAATCCATTTTTACAAACCAAAAATTTTCTCCAACAATCGGATTAAAATTAAAAAATTTAAGTAAAAAAATGGTTTTAAATTTAATTTATCTTTTATCCTTAGTTATTTGGATTGGATCTATTGTCTTTTTCTCATTCATTGCGGCTCCAGCAATTTTTAAAACCCTGGAACGGGAAAAAGCTGGGGAAGTTGTGGGAATTATTTTCCCAAGATATTATTTAATTGGTTATATTTCAGGCGTTATCGCCTTGGGAATTTTATTAATAAACTCTCAATCCTTTCCCGATATAAAAATAGTTTTAATAATTATTATGCTTTGTTGTTCTGCTTTTGCCGGGCAAATAGTCGGTCCAAAAGCAAGAGGTTTAAAACCCTTAATTAAAATTGAAGAAAACCCAGATAAACTGAACGACCTTAAATCTCAATTTGACCGTCTACATTCTTTATCTGTCAAGTTGAACGGATCAGTTTTAATTCTCGGTTTAATATTATTGGGATATACCGCTAAGGGTTTATCTCTAAGTTAATTTTTAAATAATAACTATGAACATTTTAGGAATTTCAGCTTTTTATCATGATTCTGCAGCGTGTCTGGTCCAAGATGGACAAATCATTGCCGCCGCGCAAGAAGAACGTTTTACTCGTTGCTTTTTACCTAGCAAAGTACAAATAAAAATTCAAAATGAAATGGTGAATCTTATTGCATGTTTGCTTCAGGATAAATTTATTTAATGTTTTGAAAAGAAATTACAGCAACCAGGGTAGATAATGTACGGGCCTTTTTATTTCATGTTGACACACACCTCTTTACCTTTATATATGCTTCTAAGAGCTTTTCCATAATAATTTGAAACTTAGGTGTTTTAGAACTAAAATTACTATGTTGGAGAGAAAATATACTGGAAGGGTTGTGTTTTAAATTAGAGCGAAAAAAGGAAATTTGTGGCAATTTCAAACAATTTACAATGATTGGGCATGGCTACAGAACATAGAGAATGTATTTCAGTAAAAATAGGTAAAAAATGAATCGAATGTATTTGGTTTTGGACAGCCTGGTTAGAAGCATTTAAACAATAATCGTCACTGACTTCTGATTTTGCATATTTTTTTTTCTTTTTTTGTTCCCCAAGGCCTAACGCGGACTCGTGTTTTGTTTGTTTTCGCGTTAGCTATTGCGATTCAACTTTTACGCAAAGGAGGGTAACATAATTTGAAATGAGAAAATATTTTTGTTGCTGTTAAACAACAATAACAATTTCTTTTTGTTGTTGTTGGTAGAGTGGTAAAATGACTCTTTTGTTGTTGTTTTTTTCATTAGCTTGTTCGTGATCGTTTGGTTGTATAATTATTTGGTTTTACTCCAGAATCCGCGTTGTGTTGTGAGATCTTTTTGCTGAGGGACTCCAAAATCCGTGTCCTTGGTGCCGCAAAGTTTATGATAAACCGTATTCAGGCAGACTTGTCAAAACAGGAATAAGGGCATAATATTTAGAAATTATCGGAAAACATCGTGAGATTTTTAAACCGTTTGAGGCAAAGAGGTTGCAATTTAAATTAAAAAAAACTTTCACATAATGATCTCCAACGAACTGTTCATGTAAAAAAATTTAATACCTGATTATCTCTCTCTTGTAAAATTATTAAAAATATCTGACATGTCCTATGGATTTTGGAAGTGCTAGATATTCTATGAACCGAAGACATTTGGGAATCCACAATATAATCAAAGTCGCTCTCATTAATACTTGATTCCCAGGTAACCGACTTCCGATAAGCTAACTTGGTGGCATTGATGTAGAGTCGGTAACTTTTGTATAATAAGTAATTTTGAATGGATTTTCTGTTGTTGATTAAGCTTAGGAAATAACTTGTTTGATTGTAAAGTTTGTCTTAATATCCGTGTCACATTGGAGTCCCTTCTTCGGTAATCATATTCTTTCAAACCAGGAAGTATCCCAAGTTCTCCAATTTCACATTTCATTGTAAGGAACAGTAAATAAAGAGCTAAAGCCATATTCAGGGGATAGATTAGGGGGGTTTGTCCCCCCACTAGAAAAAACTTGTGCTCGGCTCGTAAAAACGTATAGAATAAACAATTTTTGATAGATTTCTTAAGTTTTTTTGTACTCCATCTCCGCCCCTCGAACCACAATCCTAGATCCTCCCCTCCTAAAGAGCAATCCTTTTCAATAGTAATCAAAACGGCTAATTGAAAAACTATTTCATCAGACAATTGATCTTTAATGTAAACTTTTTATACTCCCCTGCTACAGATCCAACACAAAAGAAAAAAAACCAACCTCCTTTGATTGTTCCATTAGTGCTTATGGCGGACATGGAAATGGCAGTAATAGTTGTCACAACAGCGGCCAGGAGAATAATTAGCACAGCTTCTACTGTAAAGGAAAATAAAGCAATAAATCACAATTGAAGAGCATATACTAGTTAAGATAATGATGATAATAATCATTTAATTACACATTGTCTGCAAAAATATTATAGTTGAAAACAAAACAATAAAAGGGAAGAGAAATCAATTTCCACTTCAGCAGTGAATGATCTTCAATGCTTGACCATTGCTTGGATGGCTCTGGAAGATCATATTTGTATAAATCTGTAGTTCTTATAACGCTTGGGAATGTATAGTAAATATTTTGTGTACCTATAGCAGCACAGTTTGATTTTCCTTTTCCTGACTCTCATTGTCAGCACGTGGGGGACACTGGAAAGGTAAATTACATGTGAATGTCAAACGAAACGGAAAATTTCGGCCAGAGACATTCTGGAGCATTGTCGAAGATTCAGGACTATAGACCCGCAAGCACGTTTAATGGCCGTGGCTGTTTGCCTAGATTTGGGTTCCTTTAGTCACAAACAGAAAAATAATTTTAACAAAATTCCAAAACTAAAATCAAAATTCATAATTAAATAAATAAAACTTATACGATTCCTGAAAAATATTAATTAAATAAAGAGATTATAAAAACCAGATATAAATAAAATAAAAACCCTGATATGAATTAAACACATAAACTGAGAGAATTTGTCACAAAAGTAAAGTAAATACAGATGAAGCGGCGCTTGCCGAGGCTGTTGGCGAGTTGCTCTCAGACCCCGATCTTCAAGTTAGCCGGGCGCAGCGGGCCGAAAATGCGGCCCTGGCACGGGCCAGCGTGATCGACGCGATGATGAAGGCCATCGCACCAATCCTCCGCCGTGCGGGGATCGGCCCATGACCCAACCCGATTTCTGGGCCCGTCCACCGGGCTTTGGGTCGCGGCTGCTCAGCCCCGCCAGCGCTTTGTTCAGCGCCATCGGGCGGGTCCACGCGCTGGTCTCTGAACCTGATCGGATCGAAGTTCCCGTGATCTGCGTCGGGAACGTCAATGTCGGCGGCGCCGGCAAGACGCCGACGGCCATCGCCCTGGCCAACCGTCTCAAGCAGAATGAGCTGCGCGTCCACTTTCTGACCCGCGGCTATCTCGGCAGGCTGCAAGGCCCGCTAAAGGTTGATCTTGGCCACCATGATGCCGGCGATGTTGGGGACGAACCGATGCTGCTGGCCGCCCATGCAACGACATGGATTGCCAAGAACCGCGCCGCGGGCGCTATCGAAGCCGTCAGCGCCGGCGCCCAGATCATCGTCATGGACGACGGTTTCCAAAACCCGCACCTGCACAAGGATCTTTCCATCGTTGTCATCGATGGCGACAGCGGCTTCGGCAATGGCCAGGTCATGCCATCGGGCCCTTTGCGCGAACCGGTAGACCGCGCCCTCTCGCGCGCCGATGTGGTCACCGTCATCGGCGGCGACAACGATTTTCGCACCGACATCCGCGATGCGCTCGAGGGCTTTGATAAACCGGTTTTGCGGGCCAAAGTCTTTGCTACAGTGTTTGTGACTTTATTTAGGGGAAGTTTTTGGGTGTACAGTATTTTGGCTCCCAAAAGTGTGGAACTCAATCCTCAAATAGCAAATGCACAAGCAAGGACTACATCAAGGAAACCACTTTATTGGGTTGAGATTAAAAAAAAGAAAGATTTTGTCTCTTTGTACCAGTTTCCCACAGCGAAAGTTTTCGAAAAGAAACAGATGCCAAGACCATATGAGACACTTCTTGGTATTTGATAACCTTTAGAGAGCTCTGGCAAGTGCGAGCCAATTAAATAAGTCACTACAAAAACACTTCTCATTAGATTTCAAATTAAATGAACGTTTTCGGCAGCTAAAAAATGGTTACAATGTAGTTTGTATTTACCAATTAATATATCTATCCGCATTGACACAATTAAGGGGTGGGAAGGCATTTGGAACTGGTAGGAACGAAAATATATATTTCTTTGTAATTTGCCAACTAGTTTGGTGTGGAGCTGAAGCCCCCTCCCCTTCAATGCACTCTTGATTGGTTGTCGGGTTAATTTTGGGGAGGCGCATCTTGAGGGACGCAAGAAGATCAGGATGGTTTGGATGCTCAATCCTTCCATCTCTTGTTCTTGGGCGATTCATCACAAGTTCTAAAGTATTAACAAAATATTGAGCTTCGTCAAAAACAGATGTGAAAGCAATGGGAGTATTTTATTGCGTTTCTGATGTTCTGGAAAAGACAGTCTGTGCCTACTTGCAAGCGGCAGCCAAATTGCAGTCGACTGCTGGAAGAGTCTGCTGAAACAATGGGAGCGTCAGGTTTAGTATTCAACTGTTCCTGAAAACCCTCTCCCAATCTTCTAGGACAATTATTTCAATAAGATCCCCCCTGGGAAAAAAACAACAAATACACACGCATCCCTGATCTGTCTTCTGGCAAAAATAGCAAAATTCCACGTTTTTGCAGACAGGAGCTTGAAACTTCTACAGTAGTGGTCTCTGGTGCACTGAATCTGATCGTGTGTGGTTTTCATTTGACACATAAGAATCAACTAGCACGGCCAAATTATGATGGTTTGTTTCTAAGAGGCTGGAACATGAAGAACATATCACAAACATTACAAGTCCACCAGAGGGCCTACATCTGATAACGAGCTACCTAGCCGGCGATAAATAAGATGTTGCATTATTAAGTGGCAATATGTTTACGCCATGTTTGCTTACAAAATGCTATTGAAGGCACATCACAAAAAACTTGGAATGGAGGCTTTCGAAAACAGGGAGTTTATTAACAAGCAAGCCATTTATGCCCCATATGTATAGAAATATAATGAGCAATTTGAGCATTCCATGACTATACAATAACTGTTCCTTGAATTTTAGGAGGTATTCCTTCCCCCCTATTTCAGAAATTGGGTAAATTTTGTCAAGCCCGTAACTTATGATGGGTAACTCAAAACCTTATATATCTTAAATCAGCATAATAATTTGATTCTTTTGATGTATCTATTGATATTAAAAATCCTTTTTTAGAGTGTTGGTTACTATTGAGCCGAGTCGCTCCTTACTTACAGTTCGTTACCACGAACTGTTTGACTGGTGTCATTGCTATATTTTTTTATATCGCCCCATACAGCTCTAGGTTTTTTGAAAATTGCTCAAAAGCGGGTTTCAAAAAACTCAGTTCGCTTGAAAAACGGGATATCTGCTGCACAAATTCCCCCCTAAATAGAAATGCAGCAACACATTTAAAACATGTCGCGGCACCAATGTCCCGTATTTATGAGAGTATGCCTATTCGTCTTTTTCAAACTCGATGATGATGGCATCAACCGACAGGTTTGAACCCTGTTCGGCATGGATCTTTTTGACCACACCTTTGCTTTCGCATTTAAGCACGTTTTCCATCTTCATGGCCTCAAGGATGCAAAGCTCCTCGCCCGGCTGGACGGTTTGGCCCTCGGTAACAGATACCTTCACCAAAAGACCCGGCATCGGCGAGAGCAGGAGTATTATACCGTCGGGCCCCGGCTTCTCCGGCATCAGGGCGTAGAGCAGGGTCGCCCTACGGTCGAGCACGAGGAGGCGGGCGTCGACACCTTCGGGACGAGCGCCCGCGTCATCGCCGAGTGGCTGGGCGAGCTATGGCATGAGGCCGGCGGAGCGGCTTTCGGGCCCGCAGCCTACGCCATGCACCAGGGCGGCGCGGAGGCCTACGACCTGAAGGCCCACACCTGGAGCGACGCCGACGAGCTCTGGGACTAGGGTGGGCTCCGGTCGAGACTGCCAGTCCCCTGCCGACGAGGCCATCATCGACTAAGGCAAGATCCCCCGCGCCACCAACTCCAGCCGCAGCTGGGCGTAGTCCACGTAGTGGTAGCTGCTCCCCGTCGCCACGGCGCTGGTGTGGATGAAGCTCTGGATCCCGGCGTTCTGATGGAAGTTTGTGAAGCTACCACAAAGCAAATCTATATTAACGCAAAGCAAATCTATATTTCACTAAAGTACTAGGGAGAAGACTGCCCACATTTTTATTATCTTATATGACTGCTGAGAAGCGAGAGTGCTGTTACCCAATATCTTTCTCGTTTTTTCCAAGGGAGGGTCTGCCAAGCCATTTTCGAATGGAGGAGAGTTTAGATTAACCCATGATCAAAAAATTCTACTCATTTAGCAATCCATAATAAGTGTCTTAAATATTTTATTAGCGTATGTTTTGGGGCAAGAAAGGTTCAAACCCAAGACATCTCCTGAACATTGCAGTTACAGTCTCGTAAGCTAAAGACGAAAGCCCTACACAAAATACAATCTTTATTTATTACATGTTGATAGAATGAGGTTTCACTTGCCGGAAGCATGCGTCACGTCGTTTGTCAATGATATTGCTATTAATTTCTTTAGTCATTGTATGGAGGTTCTATTGGGAAAGTGAACAGTGCTCTCAGCCAACTTTACATTTTTACAAGACTTAGCTTTTTATGTGTTAATATGAATAAAACGAATTTTAAAGGTTACAGTAGAGTAGGAACATCCCCTAATTTGGCTGGAAAAGTTCTGCTTGCATAAAAACTGCTACAGCAAGTTGACTATGTACAATATCTTGGATTGACATTTGTCATCGAAACAACACAGTGATTGGGTGCTTCAAAATTGGCCAGAGGGGTTTGATGTAATACGAGGCTGAAACATTTTCTGCCATCTGACGCTCTTCGTCTGCTATATCATTTGCTGATTAGTCCTTACAATATGTGGCTGGTCCGTAAACACAGAAAAGGAATTCAAACTATATACGTAAAAAAAATTCAACATGAATAAAACGCTTAGAAAGGATAAAATATAAGCAAAAGGAACCATGAATTAAAAAACGGCGGGGATCTGACATACCAATTCCAGAGGGTGAAGGGGGATTTTTATTAGTGGTAGATTTAAACCAAAATAAGATATTTTTGAGGACTTTTAGTGAAAATCCTTTGTTTCTTTGAACCAAGACTATACTTTCCCTTTGACAAGCGCATACGTTGACAATCGCAATCATTTCTTCTCTTCAAATTTAACGTAATCTTGTTAGAGGTAAATTTAAGTCACATTAAGATATTTTTGAGGAGATATAATTAGAATACCTCGTTTCTTTGATTAAGTGTTTGATTTCACTCCTGCTTTGTCACAAAATTTCATTCAATACCTCTGAGCTTAGCATTTAGGTCAAGAAAATGTTGGTCTAAACAATTCACGCCCCTCTACCAAACTAATACTGACCTTTGAGTACCCTTTGAACCCCCCCTCCATTATTATTCAATAACAATTTCCAGACATTTTCTCTTTTACAACCTAACATTAAACCCAATGTATCATATTTTTGCAAGCCAACCCTCCGTGATATATCATTGCCATTCTTGCCACCGTTAGTCACGCCAGGACTGACCATTTGGCACATTTTGGCCTTCCCTTATAAATCTTGAGACATTTTTCAGCTATTTTTGGGTTAAGAATCGTCCATTAAATCCAAGTGAGCAGCCCTCAATGTGATAAAGCCTGTCGATTCACGTCACTTCTTTCGTCGAAGCAGCGATGTTGTAACCATCAAAGACAATAATGGCGTCTAGATACTTGGCCGAGACGTAGTTCCAGTATCCGTCTAAGATCTCCGAATATGTTCCTTTCTTCTCCCAGGGAATCCTGTGAAACAAAACGCACCCGTCTAAGACGTAGGTGCAAGTCAGACTAAACTTTTCCCCAATAATATCAATTTCTGAAAGCCGCTTGATAGATCTTGCCAGCCCCGGTTTATATGGCTTTGGAACGTGCCAGGATCGTCAGAAAGCCACGCAGAATAGGAGCAAAGCCCATATTTAAATGAAGATTCCTCGTCCATATTCAGTCTTTTAGATATATTTAGAAGACGCTGAAACAGCAATGAAGTGTCTAAATAATGAATTTCTCGCCCATGTTTTGCTTCAACGTCGAAAGGACTACTTGATCCTTCCGCTTGAAAGAATGCTTCTTCAGAGATATCCCTACCATTTTGTCAAGAATCTTCTTCATGGCTTCCACTGCTTTGTTGGCATTCACCTTTTCTGCTGTAGTCATGCCAGTAGCAAGGCTCCGAATAAATAGTGAATCCCCTCGAAAGGAGACGACTACTTGACAAAATCGATAACTATTTTCGTTCTATTGTATTCCCTCTGCAGCCTTGAAATATCAGACTCTTTATGTTGGTCACTTGTGTGATACGAAACATCTATCAGTTATTGCCTCAGAAGGTTAACATGAGAACATGCTGGACGTCCCATTACCCACTGAAGTCTCTATACCTCCGTCATTCCTCTACCTTTAGTCAATCCGGCTGCCATTTTTAGACTGGTCCAAACAAAAGACTATAAAACATTAATATTATACAACAAGAAATCATCTTATATAATTTACAATTTTTTACAGTCCATTTTAATGCTCCCTCTACTCCAATAGATGACACAAAAATATTTCCAAATTTACATTTAATTGAATGTCAGGTTCAAATCTTCTTTTTTCTAATCTTTTTTTTTAGTGAGAAACTAAAAAAAAACAGCTGCAATACTTTGTAAAAAACAGTCACAACAAAAAACTGAAACACAACAGCAACAATTATTATTTAAAGGTCATAGGTCTTAGGAGTTTGTTTTATGACAGGAAGTATCTTATTGTAGCTGGCAAGACTGAATGAATGAGATGAATTGAGAGTCATAACTATTGACATGTACTTTCTTTCAATTTACTAACTGAAATTAACCAATCCTTTAGCATTTAAAATTAAAATTCCCTATTCTTCCTTTTAAGTTATTTTTGTCACCAAATGGTAATTAGTAATTTTGCTCTTTATCACGGTAGAGTGAATATCATGGTAAGAGTGAATGGTATAAAAAGAAAACCAGCACAGCAAACAGTTTGTTTTGCCACCAAAAGCAAAACGAAACTGATATTGACAAATAGAATATTAATGAACAGCAACCTTGCTTACACCATCAGAACAAAACCAGAACTGAAATGGACAACTATTAATAGATAGTAACCTAGCTTACACCACCAGAAATAAAACAGAATTGAGAAAAACACAAATTAATGGGTTACCTAACTTATATCAACCTAACTCAGCCACAAACCCAACTTACATCACCAGAAGTAAAACAAAACCATGGGTCAGCTTATTTAAGCTAGTTGCGTAATCAACAAAGCAACAATTTTTATTCGTTTTAAGTTTCAACTTCGCTCTTTTCTTCCGTAAGGAGATCTGTTTTTTTTTCAAAAATTAATTTGCTCGTTTTCTTTTTAATGCATGCAATAAAACTTATAAAAAAATCTTTGTCTAACTCAGGCGATGAAACCAAAGAAGTCACCATGAGTTTTGTTAAAATAGGGCATTAGATATAGATTTCACTTCCTGTCTCCCTTAAACTTTCACATGAGATATGTGTAACTTCGCCACATAAAGAATCCGGGGGATATCTTGTTCAACGATATGTTCAAGAATTGCACCTTCAATTATTTTCATAAAAGTGAAAACAAGTAAATGACTTTTTCCATAAGGCAGTTTTCTTCAAAACGCGTTTTTTAGTTTTCACTTAATAAGGGGAGGAGTGGAGCTTAAAAGAAGGGGTTGTAAATCCCCCAGTTAAGGATTTTTGACCATAGATATTACACAAATATCCTTTTTATGCCTTCCAGCCATGCCACTCCAGAAATGACACCAAAAAATACTAGTTTTTGTGTCAAACGGTACTTAACGATGAAGTTATAAATATAAAATTATATGAAGCACGTAGATATGAGTAATAGCTTTTAAAAAACCATTAAAGACCTATCTACGATCTCGCAGTAGCCTGACAGTCCAGGCAGAAAAATAGAAATAAATAAGGAGATACTCGCTGACCATACAAAAAAAGCGGCTTTACTTTCTTTTGAAGGATGAGGGCTCCAAACCTCTCCTTTAAAATTTTAGACCAGAGCATTGAGGAGCGTTGCCCGATAGCGCCACCAGGCCTGCTCGGCAGCATTGGCGTTTATTTCTGCTTGGGTCTTCAACCTGCCACCCTGAAATATCGGGGCCGTCAAATTTCCCAGCAACGACCAGAGTGGATCGCCCTTGAGCAATTGCTTCAGCGTGTTTCCCTTTGCATCCAGTTCAAGTGATAAACGGAAGGTTGGCAAAAGGGCTTTGCGTGCTGCCATTGCGCGACCATCAGCCGCCATTAGCCGTGCACCTGCGGCTGCCACGTCTGGACGTTGTCCCAAAACTTGGGCGGGTAAGTCGGGTAGGGGAGAGGCAATCGAGGGGAATGCCTTTGGCAGGGAACGGGGTTGCCATTGCGTTTCCCCCAACAACACCGACAAAGCCCGTTCGCTGGCGGCCTAATCTTCTTCTTGAAGGAGAATGGATGCGCGTAACTGTTCTAAGCTCGTGGTGGCCGCGTCGAGATCCACCAACAATCCTTTGCCGGTAAGGTAGCGTTCGCGAATCGTTTCCAGGTTCCGCTCCAAGACTTGCTCGCGTTGTTTGTCTAAGTTCAGCAGCTGTGCTGCACTGATCAAATCCAAGCCGAGCAAAACGACTTGAGCCACAAGTCCATTGCGGGCCGCATCGTAATCGAAGGCCGCGGCAACTGATTCCTGACCAGCAGCACCTTGATTGTCACGGAGACGGCCCCAAACATCGGCCTCGAAGCCCAAGTTAAGCGCAGCTGACAGTTGGCTTTGTGGTGAGCCTTCCAAAGGTCCGCCCCGTTGGCCTGAACTGTTGACTGAAATGCTTGGAAAAGCTTTAGAAAGTAAAAAAGAAAAATAACACCCGATTCTTTAGATATGCTTTAGACTAACGTAGGAAAGGAGAAAATTGAAAAGCAAACTAAAAACAGAAAAAAAGGCAAATAGAACTATTTTTTTTTTTTTTAACAAAAACACGGTTGGTACTAAAACATAGCGATAGGCAACGCTATCGTATAGAGGATTAGTAAAATAATAAAATAAGAACTTGCATTTTCCAAAGTCCAGTATCCTTTTATAGGCTGTTGTAAGAAGAGGTCCTTCACATACGCCAGGTGAGCACCAAGTGAGTCTTTATACTGAGAATCAAAGATTTTCTTCTTTATGAGAGCATTTAGGATTCGAGAGCTGGCTCCGTGACGTAACAACTGCTTAGTTCTACCGGCAAAAGATTAAAAAGCCTGCAACTAAAAAAAAGATTAAAACCGAGACGTTTACAATTTTTTCTAAGGAGGATGAGGGGGTTAGTAAAAACAAAAAAAAATCAAACATTTGCAATCCACCACTTCTCATAAATTTCAAGAAGGATTTAACCACTCCCTGGGGGGGGGGTATTAACTGCAACAGACTGGGTTTTTATGTATGTTACACAATGAAAACGAATATCGCATAAAATTTTCATGTTTTCAAGGCGAAGGATTCTAAAGCCTTCACCCTCAAACCCCTCCGTAACTAGCATGACATGAAGTAACTTCTGTTCAAGCTTGGCCTGGGAAAAGTCAAATAAAACCAGAAACGAAACCGCATGCAAAAAAATGATTTCCTCTTAAGGAGAGGGCTGGAAACCAGCTTGTAAAGCAAAAAGAGGCGTTTTGTAGAACGAAAACCCAAACTAAAGCTCCTCAGCGCTCTCCCCATGCTCCGTCGGTTCCGCTTCTGAAATAAGCATTGGAATACTTTGGTGCACGCGCTTGCGTTGCCAGGCGGTTAGTAATTCATAATCCCGGTTAAACTGAGTTTGGGCTTCCTCCTCCCACATTTCAACATAAGCGCCCTTGAGTTCGTTATAAACGCTTAAGTAAACGTCGTAAGAGGTGCCTCGATCGTTTTGCAGAGAGACGACGGCTTTATCGGGACTGACGGCTAGTTCGCTGCTGCGATAAGGATTGGTAACAAATAATTTGACCTGAGCGCGGAGTTGGTTTACAGAAGCAATTTCATTTTCTACCAATAATTCGTCGTTGGCGTTAATTTTAACCACCAACAGATTGCGATCGTGAATTTTGGCGTCGTCTACAGGGGCGGTCGTCCAAGGCGGCAGGCGGACTAAAATACCTTCATCGACCAAAATAGTGGTGGTGACCAGGAAGAAAATCAATAGCAAAAAGGCGATATCCGCCATGGAGCCGGCGTTGACCTGGTTGTTGAACCGACGTTTGTTAGTTGAAAACATAATCCATTATTTTTAAGGGTCTGTAAATTTAATTGATGGATTATCTTTCTTCGACAGCAATTTAAAAGGGTGTAAAGGGTGTAAAGGCGGCGGGAATTTCCAACATTCCTCCCTTTTAACTCCTTTTTGAGTTTGAGCTGAAATTGGAAAAATTATAAAGGGAGTTTAATTTTTTGCGGTGGCGAAGCCAAGAACCAAAATCCAGCATCCAGTTCACTCGGAATTTATCAATTCTCTCAGATTATTGTAGTCAAAAGTGCTTTTTTAAATTTTTGCTATTCAGACAGAAAGTAAGACACTGGAAAATTCCATACTGGCTGAGTTAGTTCTATTCAAAAGGGCTTTTTTTATTAATTTTTGATGCTCAGGTACCAATTAAAAACTTGGAATTTACCAAGCAACTGAGTTAGTTTTAGTCAAAAGTGCTTTTTCTTGGTACTCAGCCAGCAAGTAAAACACTCGGAATTAGTCATGTACCTGAGTTTATTTTAGTCAGAAGTGCTTTCGTTAAATTTTTAATTTCGAGTTAGCAAATGAAACACTCGAAGTTTACCTACTAGCTGAGTTTTGTTGTGTGCAAAAGTGCTATTATTAGATTGTTTGATGCTCAGTTACCAATTAAAAGACTAAGAGTTTACCCAGTAGCTCAGTTTGTATTAGTCAAAAGTGCTTTTATTAATTTTTTAGTATTCAGCCAGCAAGAGAATCATTCGGAACTTATCAATTTCCTTAGTTTATTGTAGTCACAAGAGCTTTTATTAAATTTTTAATGCTCAATCACCAACTAAGACACTCAGAATTCACCTAAGAGCTGAGTTTTTTCTATGCAAAAATGCTTCTTTATTCATTTTTTTATGCTCAGTCACGAATCAAAAAACTTGGAATTGACCAACAATTCTACCCGCAGCTAATTCACTCGGAAGCTATCATCTCCCTCAGTTTATGTTAGTTAAACGTGCTTTTATTTAATTTTTTGTACTCATCCATAACAACCACTCAATCACCAATTAAAGGACTTGGAACATCCGGGAAGCGCAGCGGCGAGCCGAACTGCTCGCGCAGCTGAAAGGCGTCGTAGGGAATGCGCAGCTGGCGCAGCAGCTTGGTCAGCGGCGCGCGCTTGGTGCCCTTCTTCACGTAGTTGGTCATGGCGTGCAGACCAACGTCGAAGGGCCGCTTGTGCTTGTGGTAGTAGGAGTTCAGGCCGCCGGCGATGTAGTGCCGCTCGACGATGACCACCTTCTTGTCGTACATGGCGAGGCGGATGCCGGCCGCCAGGCCGGCCATGCCTGCGCCGATGATGATGACGTCGTACGACATGGTGGGGGTCCGCATCATGCAGCGCGGGCCCTGGGGTCTCCCCCCACGGCGTCTGATGCGGAAGTCGCCTTACTTGTCGGCGAGCAGGGGCGCGAGGTACTCCTCGCAGCTGTCGAGCGTCGCCAGCTTGGGGTAGTCCTCCTCGGGGACCTCGACGCCGTAGCGCTTGCGCAGCTCCATGACGATGTCGAGGAAGTCCATCGAGTCCAGGTCGAGCTGGTCGCGGAGGCGAACCTCGGGCTTGACGTCGGACAGGTCCTCGTCGGGAGCGATGGTCGAGATGATGTCCAGAATGGCCGGAGCGACTTCGGTTGCTTGCACGGGAAGACCTCTGAGAATTACTTGACGAAGCGGCGAACGATGACCGCCGAGTTGATGCCGAGCATCCCGAAGCTGTTGTTCAGGATGACGTCGACCTGTGTGACCTCCCGGGGCTCGGTCACGACGAGACCGGGAAGCTCGCACTCGTGAGGGCCTTCCTTGCCTGAATAGATCAAAACTAGTATAGACCCAATAAAGAAATTTATTCCATGTCTAAGACCAGTGGCATTTTTGGGGCAGGGCAGGGTAGTTTACATTCTGGAACTATGTACATAGCAAAGACCACAACCAGAGATCCATACAATCCTTAATAATAAGTGACAGAAACAAAGTCACTGGCACCCAAAGTATAGCTGATCTTCTAAGTTAACATTTGCATAAGTCTTTACTAATGAACTTGATAGTGTTCCCATTCCTAATCTAAAGCATAACATCCAGAAGTAAATGAGTTGTACTACAGCTCCTACATCTATGGTAAAAAAGCAACTCAAAACCCTAGACATCAACAATTCATCCCTATCTGCTGAAAGAAGGTACTTGTGAAATTTCCCCTTCACTAACTATCATTTTTCAACATTTCCTATATCATAAGCAAGTCCCCTCCCAATGGAAGCTAGCCTATACCATGCCTATCTTTAAAAGGGGGGGGGATAGATTCTTAGTTAATAGCAGCAGGAATCAAAGAATTAGTAGACTGGCTTATGGACTTCCTGGCCAGAAGATCTCAGACTGAACAACTCTTCACTGCAGATGGCAAGTGTACCTATTCACAGCTCTATTAAGTCCTAATTAATGTTTCCTATGGAACTGTTCTTGGACCCACATTGTTTCTTTTTTATATTAACAATATGATACCCAAAGTCAGCAACCACTTAACCCTTTATGCTGATGATTTAAAATTATTTGGTGTACCTGGCAAATCATCAATGCATTCTTATTCCTGTCCTATCTCCAGAATTTTTTTTTAAAATACCTTTTTTTATAAAATACCTAACTATTGCCCTTTCTAAGAGTCAAAAGAAATCGGAGGGTAACTAACCCCATGCCCTTTTGTCTTCAGATCCATCCGATGGAAATTTTGAGACATTTTTTTTTCCTTAAATGCATCCGATCAATTTGAGACAGCCATTTTCGTTGAAATGTCTTTGTTTATATTTGTATCATCTTTAGTTTAAAAACACCCCTCCCTACTAGCCATTTTTGCACTTTTGAATTCAATCCGTGGTATTTTTGACCTTGGACCTTCAGGAGACAGGAAAGAGAAATATCAAAACTAAAGAGCGTATAAACACAGCCTTAATATAGTTTGCGAGCGTAACCCTTTTGGCATATTTTAATTATTTTGGATTCTGAACATTTTTGGGGTGACTTGGATTTTTTAACTGAAATTTTTTCGACGGCTTTTTCCATGTCTTGAAATCACATTAAATACTTATAACAAAAAATTTGCTTGTTGTTTTCTAAAAATACAACATGAAGATGATATAAATATGTCAGTCGGGTTTTTTTCCACTAGAAAAATAATGTTTGTAGTAACGTTTGTTAATTAGTGTTTTTGAACTTTCAAATTTTTTCAACTCTTTCCTCTCTTAAAACCAAATTACCATATATATAAGATATAATCACAGGATATTTAAAAAAGTGAAAATGATATAAATATGTCAGTCATGATTTTTTCTTTTAGAAAAATAACTTTTGTAGCAAAATATTTTTCTTTGGGACAGGATTTTTTCAAACCAAAATCTTTAAAGTCAGGGAGAGATGAATCGGATTCTAGCTAGATTTACAGACATGAAGTGTGAAACACACGTATGGGAAAACAAATCGGTACAAGGGAAAGTGTTCAAACAATACGGATAAAGTTTTTCTTTAAAAAAAAAAAATATAGAAAACTTGCATTTGTACGCGCCAAGTCTCAAAGCCAAAAGTATTTCTTGCCAAGTGTCTTCCGTTTTTGTGTTATTTTTATACAAAGGATTACTTGTGCTGGATAAAAACTGATTGCTCTGGATAAGAACCACCAAATTTCAAACTTTTGCATGCTTAACAGTTGACATGATTTCTAATTTCAAAAATACTTGCTCATTTTTGATCGAGGACGCATGAAAACTTATCGATACCACAGGGAAACTAGAAGAAATTCCTAGCCCCAAAACCAATCGTTACAATGGGTAAAACTGGTCGGTTTACTCATGGTGCCGATCGGTTTTTGAGCTTTTCCCACACGTCTGAACGGGCTATAAGCATAAACAGTGTGGCCAAATTTTTAATTAAAGTTTGTTCAAAGAGAAAACAGAGAAAATAAAGTCTATACAAAGTACTAAATACTGAAG
>JAAAKM020073195.1:219705630-219723363 GCA_010016025.2 Alatinidae sp. Z8VKAUB7J3 | reverse complement strand
AGCTTTTCCCACACGTCTGAACGGGCTATAAGCATAAACATTTTTAATTAAAGTTTGTTCAAAGAGAAAACAGAGAAAATAAAGTATACAAAGTACTAAATACTGAAGTAAAATCCTTGTATTAAAAAGTTTGTAAATAAGTTTCCGCTGCTTGGTCCAGGGTTTAATTCCAGTGTTTATTCCAGGGTTTAATGCAACAGCGTCTTCATAATAACCCAAACAAACTGAAGAAGAAGACGAAGTGCTATGTATTTTTTTCGGTCACTTTGTTTAAAAAGTAGAGTTAAGAGAAAGAGTCAAACTTTAGCGTAAAGAGCGGGGCGTTGAGGAAGAAAAGCCCTTTTCATACACGGAGTAATTTCTTTTCGTTTTAAGTTTTAAATGTTGCTCCTTACTTTTAGTTGAAAGAACTTGTTTTTTTTTATTTAATTAAAAACAAAAAGGAATTAAACACAGCAAATGGAATTACGCTAAGCTAACTATTATTTATTATTGAGCAAGAGAAGCCAAAACATATTTCAAAAACGAAATGAAAACACTCTTAAAATTGACAATTTTTTGAATAATTTTTATTATATTGTATTGCGGTATTTTGATTTCAACCTGGATAAATCCACCTCAATCGAAAAACTTTCCCAGAAATATCTCCCATGGAAAACTCCTACTCAGAAAATCCGCCGGAAAATCACCCTCCCCCTCCCAGTGGGTGGTTGGTCTGAAATCACTTTTGACTTATATAAAAAGGACTAGAGCTCTCAGTTTCTGGTCTAATCTGCACCCTCCAAAGTTTCTGCGCCCATGAGGGGGAGGTGTCAAGGAAGGGACAGCCCCCTTCCTATATGATGTGCATTCTCCTTATTTTAGTGTTTGATGTTACTCTTTACTACCATAATAATAGCGTAGACCAGAAATATTCCCAGAAATCATAAGGGATTAGATATCAACATCACATTTTTGATGTGTTTTTAAAGTTTCTTTTATACCCCACCAAAAGCAAATACCCTACCCTCCCCCCACAAAAAATCTGGTTACGAATCTGGGGATTATACATCAATTTCCACCTCCACTCTCCTTTCGGAGGAGTGGCTTTTAAAGGGTTTGGAAATATCCCTAGACATGATTGTCAGCCCAATAGCTCCTCCTCACACCAATTCATCTAAAGAGATGAATTTGGGCAAAAAATATAGAAATTTTAAGGGGATTTCTAAATCTCAGGATATTTTTGGTAGTGGGAAGACGGTCCTAAAGTGCTGCTTCCCTTTGCATATGCATCTTCGTTAGTATTTTTCAATTTGGATTCTTTTTAGGGCTAAAAAATTCAAAGTATAATAGAATTTTGAAGTCTGCCATTAAACATCTGAACCCCCTTGCTCCGCCCTATTGTGCTCAGCGATGACAAAATATTTATTGTTATATACTTCAAATTCATTTCAACATTTTTGATCTGTCTTTCTTCCGAGATTGTTGTTTAAGAAAAGAAACAAAAGGAAAAATGTGCGCAAAGATGTATAAATGGTTAATTCAAAAAGTTATTCATTGGTTAGGTTAACTTTTGATTTTCAATTTGTAGGGTCACTTTGATGTAAGACTGCAATTGGCTGCTGCAGAATGTATTGGAAACCTGCTACGCGTTACTGATATTGGATATAACGATAGGAGACAGGAACTTCGAGAATTTGGTGCCGAACGAGTCATACGAAATGTGATAGAAACGACAACGGATTCAATTTTAAGAGACAAGTAGGTTTAAAAAAATATCACTATTGCTTTTCAATTTGCAGTGGAACCATGCCCTTCATAAAAGATCCTGTATAATTTAATGCACTGAATTTGAATATAATTATTTTGCATTAAAATTCAGCTTATAACTAGGCTAGTCAACATTGATGGTATTTCATAGATTTTAATCCACTTTTTACAAAAATGCGAAATTTTGTTGTTGTTGTTTTTTTTTTTCGAGAAATATGACTACGGATGCGTTTTTTTTTCACCAGGGGGGTGAACCAACCCTCTCAGAAAATCTAGAGAGGACCCATTTAATGGGAAATTTACAGTTATGGTACCCGTTTTACACAGCAAAAGAGAATAGGCCACAACGGGATGGAACTTCCTGCTTTTTGAGGCCACAATAACAATTTAGGGCCCAGAAAGCTATGAAGTAAAGTTTTTGAGGTAAGCAGCCAATTTGGAAGCGTGGGAAAACTATATATTTGAGCTTTCCAGTTACAAAAGCCATACTACTATGCGGTGGAGGAATTTTCACTAATATGCGCGTAGTTCATACAAAATAAACACTTAATATGGACAATTGGTTTAAAATTTCATCAATCCACTTTAGTCTTTAAAAAATCGATTAAATCTTTAGTAATTAATAAAATAATAAAATCTTAAAAAATAAATCAAATATTTATTTTAAATATTTATTTTATTTAGTTTTAATAAGTTAATAAAATCTTTAAAAATAAATCTTTAAAAAAATATAATTGCACATTAGTTATCATGGTTTAAGGCAAGTTGGTCTTTGTATGTGTCAGGCGGAGGGTGTTTAAAACCCCAAATATGGATTATCCTGCCCAATTTCTCAAACTTTTAATGAGCTTTCAGATAAATATGTAAAGAGGTTTTAATGGGGGGGGGATATTTAACCTCTAATTTCCTTTCATTCTGAGGAATATGTTTGACTAAGCTTCTAGATGGGGGTTTAGGCCAGAAATTCTGCCCGTTCGTATACCCTTCTTGTTTACCTTCCTCATATTTCTCTGGGTAGGCCTACTCATTTAGATCTGGGTTGAATCTGGATGAGATACTGAATCACGTCACTGACTTCCGTTCCAAAGCAAATAAAACATGGAAATTCGAAAACAATTATTAAATTATAAAAATGAGTTTGTATGATGATTTCCATTAGTTCCTCTTTTACAGGTTACTGCAAGTCGGAATTCTGATAGGGGAATTCATGTTGTTGTCCTGAATGAAGCAACTGGCAGTTTAGTAACCCAAAGATGTTTTGATACATATGCACCTGATCAAGACGAGGCTATGATTCAGTTCTTAATGAATGTTATAGATGGTAGAATTCTAACTTTTGCCATTCAGGTGAGAAGAGGGATGTTGTATCAGTAAATTTACAATATATGTGAATGTTGTGTGCAAAAATCCTATTAGTTTGAGATCTTGATACTTATAAAAATGCCCCTGTAACACGGAAAGTATTTGCAGTTGATAAATTTGGCTTTAATTTCGGTATAAATATTGATCTTGGTTCCCAAAATGTTTTTTTATTGGCTATTCTAAAATAACTTTCATTTTCTATTTCGATTTATGTTTCTTTTTTTCAGTAATTACCTCTCCCCCTTCTTCCTCGAAGAAGGGTAATATACATACATTTTAGCAAAAATACCCAAGTGTGGAAGATAAATGTGCTCATTGATAATTAATTTAAAATTATTTTTCCAAAAACAAAGTTTTTTAAGGAAAAGTAAAAAGATACGGCCTATTATAAATCTGTTTTTTTAACCAGTCTATTTGTGCATATTTTTCATCATCAAAGATGACTTCGGTTATTTTTTTTAATGCTTGTTCTGTTTCTTCAGGTGATCCAAGAACGGCTTTTGGTCATCACAGTTGCTTTTCAAAAGCCTACCCTTTACTTTCTCGCAATTTTCAGCAGCTTCTTTTCTACGCAGTAACTGTTGAAAAGTTGCCATCCATTGACATATTGTTTCAATATTTTTACTTTTTGTTTTCACAATCCACTTTTACCGTAAGATTAATCGAATTCATCCTCACTTGATGGTTTTTTCAAAATACATTTTTAAAATGATCTGTTATTGGCTGCATTCCCGTTGTAGAGTAATGTTTTTAGGCGTGAATATACAATCAGTCAGAGGTAATAGGATTGTGATTGATGTAGCAATACTTCTGTTGTTGCAGCTAGAAGAGCAGCACCGAGTGTGAAAAATCATGCAATGATCCAGGTGGGTTCAGGGGCTTGCAGTGCCTCCATTAAACTGACAGTCCCATGAACTTCTTGCTGTCCAGTTCAAAGCCAGACGAAGGACTTTGTGTAGACTTGAGGAAATAATTTAGTCCCTGGTCTGTACCAATAAGAAATATTGCTTTTCCTGAGACCATAAAAATTTCAGTGATTCAAATAATGTGAAAATTATGTCTGGGGGCGTTACAGTGTAAAAAAGAAACTATCACGCTTACAATTAAGCTACTTAGGTCTTGCTGAGGATGGAAAGGTATAAATTATAGAATTCTGGTTGCTCATTCTACTTCCAAAAAATGCAAGGCATAGTGGCATCTTCAAGCTGGAACTCGACTTCCCCGTGGGAGCCACTGAAATCGTCTGCTTCCCCCCGAAGGAAAACGACGACACGCCCGATGGCGAATGACCTCTTGGGTGCGGCTACGGCCGCGCCCTTCCCTTGCGCCAGGCACAACCGGCAGAGGCCGCGCCCGGCATCCACCCGCGAAGGAGGAACGCATGAAAGCCATTTACCACCGCGTCTATCTCGCAGGCTATAGCGGCTGGCATATGCCAAGATTCATGCGACGGCAGATTGCCGGGACCGAGCTGCACCGCGCATGGCTGCTTGGCAACTTGGCCTATTTCGAGGAAGGCGGGACGGCCTTCGGCCCTGCATGTCGTTTGTCACAAATAAATTCAGAGGCAGACGTTGATTTCATTGGATCGGTGTTTTCGCTCAGTGGTTCAGTGGGCGCCACAAAAAGCGTTCAGTGCGCCGCGAACCCGTCAATGAACGGTTCAGTGCGTTGCACGACGAAAGCCGCCGAAACGTCACCACAGACTGTCGAAGCGCGCAGCCGCTGTCCGGGTATAGTGCGCCGTGTGCCTCGGATCGCGGTGCCCCAAGTAATCCTGGATTAATCGCAGATCATTTCCTTTGTTCGCAAGCGCGAAGCCGCAGGAATGACGCAGCATGTGCGGGTGGACGTGCCCCAGATCGGCGCGCTTCGCCGCCGCGCCGACAATGTAGTTCACGGCTTGCCGGGTCAGGGGCTGGCTGCGTTCCGAGACGAATAGCCAAGGCAGCGCATCGTCGCGCTTCGAGAGCCAGCGGCCAATGGCGCGCAGCTCGTCGCCGCGGCTTTCAGGCTGACTTTGCCTTCGAAGACTTGTTGGCGGGTGCGGCCGTGAACGAACACGGCGCCGATGTCAGGGTGTTACAAGGCACGAGTCAGATCGGGAGCGGTCAGATTCTCGGTGTCCCATCCCAAGCGCATTTTGGCCGTTATGGGGATGTGAACGGCATCCACCATTTGGCGCACTAGGGCTGCGGTTCGGTCGAGTTCATTCATCATGGCCGAGCCGCCGCCAACCCGGCACACTTTCTTCACCGGGCAACCCATATTGATATCAATGGACGCGATCCCGCGTTCTTGAAGGTCCTCCGCCGCATCGCGCATTTCTTCCGGGACACTCCCGAAGAGTTGAACGGCCAAAGGACGATCCCGCTCGTTGGTTTCGATGAGTTTCAACGCCTTGGGATTTTTCTCCAAGAGCGAGCGGGCGTTGACGAGGTCGGTGGTCGCCAGATCCAACCCGCCGAGCTCACGCAGGGTGAGTCGAAAGGGCAGGTTGGTGTAGCCCGCCAAGGGCGAGAGAAAGAGATTGGACTTTAGTTCTAGTGTTCCGAACGAGAGCATGTCGTTGCCTTAACGACCGGAACTTAGCGTGCTCGGGGGAAGAAATCAGGTCCAAAGTGTGTGGGCGTCTCTCGCTGGAGTTTTCAACTGCGGTGGATCGAACTAGTTCGCTTCGGTTGCCTGGAAGGGTTTCTTTGGAAGCCAGTTTCCGGCTGCCACTCTGGGCAGTGGAGAATCCGCGGCCGTCATCCAAACGGCAAATCCGTATCGTGGGGCTTTGCCGGCGAGGTCGTGGTCGCTCAGTTTGAAGCTCCTCGCATCGCTGGCCGGTTTTCCACCGCTGGTGGGTTTCTTCGCCAAGTTGCAGGTGGTGAAAGCGGCGGTGGACGCGAACCTCGTCTGGCTGGCCGCTGTGGCAGTGGCCTTTGCGGTGATTGGCGCCTTCTATTACCTGCGCATTATAAAGCTGATGTACATGGATGACCCGGAGACCGACGAACCGATCGAGGCCTCCACCGATCTCACGGCAGTCCTCAGTGCTAATGGCCTGGCCCAGCTCCTGCTGGGCATCTTCCCGGGACCGTTGATAGCGATCTGCGCAGCCGCCTTCTAAGGAGGGCTTACCGCCCTTTTGCTTTGAATGGGAGGGGCCTGGCGACCCCACCCGCACCCTCAGTAGGCTGGTCGGACGGCTGCTGGCTGACAACCCTCAGGCAGCTGTTGAAGCATCTCTACGCTAGGCTTTTGCCAGTCGTCGAAGCCGCCATTGTCACCAAGTTCGCCACGATTAAGCTGCCCCAGGGCGTCGGCCCTTGTCCCGGCGTCGGACAGCGCTGCACACCCATTGGTCGCCCAGTCGTAGCTCTGGTTGAAGCCACACTTCAGCCATACCAGATCGGTGGTCAGATCCAGAACCGTCGGCCCTTGGTCGAAGAACCGTCCGTCATGCTTGGCGCAGCCCTTAGGCACAGGTGTGGCCTCGTAGCCGTCGGAAAACAGGAAGTCGATGAAATCAGCAAGCACCAGAGACAGTTGGTTGGCGGCCCCAACGTTGTAAGTTCCGCCAGCCTGTAGCGAGACGGCAATGGTTTCGTCACCTTCATCATCGGGGTTGTCCCTGATCTCCGGCGCGTCGCTGACGGTCGGCTGGCTGGTCTACGAGTGCCTGTGCAAGTCGCCGCTGGGAGAGCAGCCCAACGTTCTGATGGTCCTATTGTTCATCATGCTCGTCGCGATGGGTCGGGGCTACAACCAGATCTTCACCGGCCGCGCCGTGATGCTGCACCTGGCGAAGAAGGCCTTCTACCCCAGCCCGCCGCCCTTCCCGCTGCTGCATGTCGACACCACCTGGAACTTCCAGGCCATGTACAAGCTGCGCGACAAGGCCGCCAAGGACGCCGGCATGGAGCTGCTGGTCTACCAGAACCCCGAGGCGAAAGAGCGCGGCATCAACCCCTTCGACCACGGCGGGCTGCACACCGACATGTGGAAGACCGAAGGTCTGAAGCAGGCGCTCGACAAATACGGCTTCGACGTGGCCTTCGGCGGCGCCCGCCGCGACGAGGAGAAATCCCGCGCCAAGGAGCGCGTCTTCTCCTTCCGCTCGGCCAACCACCGCTGGGATCCGAAGAACCAGCGCCCGGAGCTCTGGCGGCTCTACAACGCCCGCAAGACCAAGGGCGAGAGCGTGCGGGTCTTCCCGATTTCCAACTGGACCGAGCTGGACATCTGGCAGTACATCCACCTCGAGAACATCGAGATCGTGCCGCTGTATTTCTCGCAGCCGCGCCCGACGGTGGAGCGCGACGGGCTGCTGCTGATGGTCGATGACGAGCGCTTCCCGCTCAAGGACGGCGAAGAGCCGCAAATGCGCTCGATCCGCTTCCGCACGCTGGGCTGCTACCCGCTGACCGGCGCGGTGGAGACCCCTGAAGGTCTGATACATAGCCCAAGGAAGACAAAAAAGTATAAGAAAACAACAATAAATTTGTACATTATAATATGCATAATGTTTTTGTTAATCAAATTGACATATTACCTAACATTATTATATAGGAGGGTATCTGTACTTGGGACAATACTTTTAGTTTCTCTCCAACTTCCTAACTAGGTAAATACCTATTGCTTGAATTCTGTATTGATGTTTTATGAGGTAAATGAAAGGGGATAATCAGTGCCAAGAAACTGGGCAATTGTGAGGTGAGGATCAATTGTTACAAACATTATTTAAACCATGAGAAAAACATAGATTAGTAATTCAAAAGTACCTCTCTTTTGGGTAAAATTCTAGTTTAGCTACTTTTTGCCATCTTGGAAAGCATTAGGAAAATGAAACTTTTAGTAATGAATCCAGGGCCAAAGATATACTCTGGGAAGGTATTGCTAAGCTTCTAGGCCTAGGTTAAAGCTCTTACAATTTCTATGCATTAGAAATTTGCCAACTGGCCGGTTCTATACCTAGCCTATTGAAATTTTGAAAAAAAAACATTTAATTTTAATTTTTAGTAATCACTTTTTTTTTCTTTGGTTTTGTTCTGAAAATGCAATTCTTATTATTTGAGTAGAATTTTAAGCCATTGCAATGTGCTTTTTTCTAAATTTTGGAAATGTATTTACAGATCTCTCAAACCTTAGAGCTTGGGATTGAGCCAATTTGTGAAGCTGAAACAAGCTTTTTGTGCTTTATTTAAGCAGAATATCTATTTTACAAGGTTTCACTTTTATAAAACAAGGTAAAATCAGCATTAAAATGCAATTCTTTTGATGTAGCTGTTGGTATCAAAATTTTAGAGTTTATTGGTAATCCATTTATAGAGTTTTGGTTACTATTGAGCCGGGTCGCTCCTTACTACAGTTCGTTACCACGAACTGTTTGATAATATGATGTTTATGAAAGCTGTTCAGAGAACTTAGCTCAGACTTACCTTAACTCAGAGAACTTACCTTACTACAGTTCATTACTGAAGAAAATTTTTCTGCTTTTTCACTAGCATTATCTCATAACAGGCACATACCGAGTTTTTTGAAAGAGGGAAGGGGTAATCATAAGAAAAACTCTGGTGGGAGAAAAATGATAGCAATTTTTATTTAAAAGTGCTAAGAAATACAAGATAACTGAGGATTCTAGGAGGGGGATGAAGTTCCCGTCCTTTCGCACATCCCGTTCTCAGGATTCCATGCACTGGGTGATAGGTGATAGAAGATATATTTACCTGGGCGTGGAAACATACTCTGTCAAATATTAATCCCGTATTGTTCCTCCTGGCTGCAAAACAGCAATAATATAAAACCCTCCAAGTCTCGAGGAGGACCAAGTTTATTCCTTAGGGGGTGCTTTCATTTACATCTTTTGATTATATTTGATTTGGTACTCTCTATTTTCATTTGCACTTTTTGATTTTAATTGACACTCTCCATGGGGCAGCACCCCATTTTAAGACTCGTCAAAGTTTGAAAAAAAACTAAAATAGCATTTTTGCAACAAATTTTGTCTTTTGTAATTCTAAAATGTCTTATTATAGACCATACAATGCAATGAATGATTGAAACCGTTCTACGAAACTGTGTCATTATTTGCGGATAGCAATATAGCTATCAGCAATGCAAAGAAAGAAGAATTACTCCTGACATCGATGAACGATAATGTGAACAGGTTAGATTCTTGGTTAAGGTAAATAGGCTTAAATAGTCATTTTCCCCGGATCTCCTGTTTTTTATCCCTATATTCATGAAATTGTAACGCACTGTAGAATTTTAAAACGTGCTTTATTGATTAAGTACCTGGGTTATATTGATGAAATTCAATCTTTCAAGTGCCATGCACAGTCTGTGTGTGAAATTTTGTCTCGTAAACTAGGTATAATGAGATAACTTAAACATTTTTTCCCTACTTATGTCCTACACCTCCTTTATTTTCCCCTTGTCCATCCATATATACTTTATTGTATTAGCGTTTAGCTTGGTACATTTGCTTCCATTGTCCGGCCTGTACAAGTTCTTCAAGATAATGCCGTTCGATGGTTGGTTGGCCTACAACCTCGGGATTCGAAACAGAACGTCTTCGAGCGAAAAAGATACTGTCAGCTTCTGGACTACAATATGGAACGCCTAGACTACGATTCAGTACAGAACTTCTACGAGCAAATAAGGATACTGCCAGCTTCTAGGCTACAATACGGAACGTCTGGGCTACAATTCGGTACGGAGTGAATAAGGATACTGCCAGCTTCTGGACTACGATAGTTATAAATACATTGGTTTATTTTTAGGCTACAACATTTAGGCTAGAACAGAGAGCTAAAAATAACAGTGATATTTTCTTTTGTTTAAGAGAGAAATTAAAGATCTCCACGCCGCTGACCCCATCCCAAGGATATTTGTCAAACGGTGCCTCACGCTCACCTTCGTCGCGTTCCATGAATCCGGGTACAAAGAATTCATCTGTGAGCGTCGTCAGCTTAACCCGACCCGTTTCACCGTAACCGACGACCTGATCGTAATCATCGAAGCTGACAACCTCCGTCGTCGCCCTGGGTTGCGGTGCGTAGTAACTGATCTTGTAACTTTCTTCGGCGGTAACTGGTTTGCTACAAGCCAATCCCATCAAAGTGTTACCGTAGGTCGGTGTCATGTAGATCCCGCTTTCTTCCGGAGGACCACCGAATAATTCCTCAACACAATACCGCGTCCATTGTGGAGTGAATTCTGTTCCGCCTGAGAAGATTCCGGTGATGCCGGTTTCAGCCAAAGTCGTACCGCTGTCCTCCAACGCCAAGCACAGGGAGTCGAGCAACTTCGGAGTGGCAAACATACACTTAATGTCGTGATTAGCTTTAAGTACCGTCACAGCCTGGTCGATGCAGTGTTTCTTGTACTCTTCCAGGTGATCCATCCAACCTTTCTTGATCAACTTGACGACCCATCTTGGATCGAGGTCGATGCAGAAACAGATGCCACCCCGAAACTGACAGAGATGCTCAACCGCTAATCGCAGCCGCCTGGGGCCAGACGGGCCCAACATCAGCCAATTCGCACCTTTCGGAAAGTACTCGTCGGGCAAAGTTTCGCTAAACAACTCGTAGTCGGTGCGAAAATCATCGATCACCATTCGGGATTTTGGAATTCCCGTAGTGCCTCCCGTCTCAAAGACGTACGTTGCCCTGAGCCTCCAAAATTTGTAATTTTTTGCTAAAAAGGGTTCATCTTGAACTCTTAAAAACTAGAGGTATCCACTTTACCAGTTTCACTATTGTCCATATTGTATTATATTAGAAAACCACTTTCAAAACTACCAATTAACATCAAATATAGTGAAAACGAAAAAAAAATCCATGTAAAACATTCATAAAAAATTGCTCGGTGTGAAAACACGAAATCCATACTAACATATAAATCCCCTACTTCAGAGAAAGACTTTTACTTACAACATCTCTAGCAAAACTTGGATACTCCAAAAAAAAAGAAAATAAATACCAAGAAAAACAATACTTTGGTGAAAAGTTACATATTCCAACCAAAATATATATCCATTTGAGAAATGTTTCGTCTTATGTCACGCATTTTGAAATGCGTCCTTTTTTTGCCATTTTATGTCCCGTGTCTTTAAAACGTGTCACTTTTTTTGCCCTTTTATGTCATTGTGTCCCGGCACATGAGAATGTAACCTCTTGACATAAAATGTGGCTGGTTAGCAGCCCTGATAATTGTCCGAACACGACTTTGCATTAAAAACGAAGAAAACACATTACCAGACACCTCTATCCTGTCTAAAATATTACGCACGATGTCAACCATCCTTATAAAATATTTACTAGGTGTTGGTGTGGTGTGAAGTGCCTCACCAACAGCTAGTATTATTATAAAAATAATAATGTGTATCTTCAGAAATTAACTTTAACTTTTCTTGATCAAGTTCTTTTTAAAGAAATTAATCTATTTCTACGTAAACAATGCGCGCTTTTTCCGTATAATTTTATCAAGTTCTACAACTTTTTCCTGGACACTAATTACCTTACCTCAGATCGTCCAGAGCCAGGAACTGCTTAAGGGGCGTGCAAGAATCCTCACCAGAGGATTGGTGAGCTGAGCTGCTCTTGGAGCTGAGCTGCAGCCGCGACGCCCTTCTACTGCGGTTGAAGAGACAGCTCCGCACTTCTCTGCGTCCCTGACGTACTACCGTCGTAGAGTGTATTTTGGTCAACCTTCTTTACGCCTCCCTTAGTGTACCACTCATAAACGGTGTTTCGTAGTCGGCCCTCTGGTATCTAAAGGATGTGACTAAGGTATGTTCATCTACTGCGCTTCAGAAGGTCAGTAAGTAACGATTGACTGGTTCACCAGAAAATTTCGACACTGATGATCCTTTCCTGACGCAGTACGTTTAAAGACACATTTTTTCATAGACTAGACGTTTCATAGAATATACGTTTCTCCATTTTGACGTTAAACGACTGTAAACTTGAAATGCTGTTTGAAACCTTAACCAATGATTAAACCAATTTTTTCATGTTTTACACTGTTTCATGTTGCAGTTCACTTTCGTGACTTCAAACTTTTATAAAAATCTGTCAAGCAAAAAAAATAACCGCAATCAAAATTCTAATCGTATCCAGGATTTATGTCACTTTTCAAACATTGGAAAATACCAAAATTTGGCACTTTCCGGTGGCGTGATCTCTTTTAATACTTAATTTCGGCACAATCTTTGAATTTTAATCTAAATGAACCCTCTTACAATGAACTACGACTATTGAGTCGATAAAGTCACCCCTGGGACAATCTTCGAAGCTGATCACATACGTCATCTAGGTTTACTACTAGACCTCGAACTTAATTGCCCTTTAAATTAATTCAACACACAATAAACAAATGTTAAAGGAAATTAAATTCCTTTGATTAAATGTTTCTTGAAAATGGAAATCAATAGCTCTTATACATTACATAAGTGGCTAAAAAAAAACCATCAGTATTTAGAGCCCTAGCTTTTAAATTTCCAAACTTTCAAGTTAAGTTCCCTGTTCCTGCTGGTCCCCAGGGAATTGCATACCCCCTTTAATATGCTCCAATTTTCCAAATTGGGCAAAAGAACTTACTCCTCTCCAGTATGTGCAGACAAATTTGGCTGAATTTGATATAATTGTAGATAAGAAGAATACCCCTTTTTTCATAGATGGTTCAAAAATAGTTCGTAAGACTTCAATAGGAGCCTACCTTCCTCCTCTAAATCTATTCACTGTTAAAAAAAAAAAAAAAAAAAATTGTTTCGATGCGTCATGTCACCTGGAATAAATGACAAAAATATGGTGCTTCGCACTGGTTTAACCAATATTTTGCCAGATTCTAAAATCAAAAATATTTTAGTTTATTCAAACTCAATGCTGAGTTTTAAGCTCCTAGATTTAGCCTCACCATATAAGCCATACATAGATACCTTCTATTGAGTAACAGTTACAAAGGATATAAAGACTTACCTCCAATAATATCCTAAACACTTAGGTTTTATGGGTAGCCATTATGCCAAAAAAAGTTGCTAAAAAATTTCCTGAATATTAAACAGCGAAGGGAGAACCCAATTCTCCTGAGCGATACCGATCACGACATCGAGATCGTAGTCGTTGAGATTGGCATCGCCGGGAGGACCATCGATTCCGGCTGGCGAGGGATGAATGAACAACGGAACGTCGAGACGCACACAGGCTTCGTAGAGCGGATCCATCGCCGCATCGTCGAGCCGGTGCGGCATGTCGGTGCCGATATAGCCGCCGTGAAGGCCGAGTTCGGTTACGGCCCGCTGCAACTCGTCGATCGCCGCGGGCGGGTCCTGAGCCGGCAAGGCTGCGAATCCGGCCAGTCGGTCAGGATAGTGACGCAACAGGGCGGCAAGCGCATCATTGTGGGTCCTGCAAAAAGCGATCGCCTTTGGCGCATCAACAAAGTGCAGGAATGTCAAAGGGTTGGGAGACAGGACCTGGAAGTCGATCCCGGCTTCATCCATTCGGGCAAGGCGCAGGTCGGCATCCATGAACGGGCTGCCCTGATAGCGCACCCCGTCCAAGCGGTAATCGCCGACCCGGAACCAGGGAGCATCGCCATCCTGACCGCCCATTTCCGGCCCGAGCGGACCGGCGGCACCCATGGTTTCAGCCAGCACGACATGCGCATGCACATCCAAAACGCTTGCCGCCAGAGCAGGGTGAGTCATCGCCGGAATCCGAAAGATATTTTTATCGTATTGAATAAGATCGTATTCGATGTATCCTGTCAACACCTTGCTGGAGCGAGTTCCTTGCCTCGCTCTGGACAGGCGGATTAAAGAAAAGCATATAGGCTGGAGCTACGCTGGAGTTTTCGATTTGCATCGTCTGATCAGAAAAGACGCAGACGGAAAAGCGTCCATATTTTTTTGAAATACTTTCTACCATAGTGAACCTAGATTTTCAATAAGATATCAAATCCCTTCTACAGCAAAATTGGCTTAAAATTTAGATTTAAAACCCCAGTAGCCGGTATATTTAAAAGAAAAAAATCAACAGATTATATTATACCTTTGATATTATTTACCTTTGGTAACAGGGTGAACTTATTTTATTTAATTTTTCTTTTAAGTATGGTATTGCAAATTTACCGCGCTTTTATTGCATCCTTTGTCTCTCTCCTGCTTTAAGTTGTTATGTTTTCTTTTTTTATTTTGTTTATTTTGTTTTATTTGTGTCTTGTCTTCAAAATTTATTTTGGTTCTTTATAACCTTTGATTCTAGCTTAGCTTTTTGTTGTGAATAATTTCTAAGACCACACTAGCTATGCATGACAAATGAAAATAAATTATGGAGAAGGAAAAGCGATTTCATTTCTGCAGAGACTTCCTTTAAAGATTTAGTTTAACCTCGTTAGAAAACAAATTGTAATTCGGCTCATTTAACCAAATGATAGTACTTCTGATGCTTGCTCTTTTGTGGCCTGTTCGCTACTTTTTAAAAAGTAAAATCGACAGTTTTATGCTGTATACAGGCATGTATAGGGCGCCGGGGAATAGGACCCTTATTTTTCTAATTCGGTTTTTATTGGCCCATCACTCGTATAAATTCCAGCATACGTGTGTATGCTGAGACACTTGTAATTTTTAATATCTGTGAGAGTCCGGTTAGGTCATTTGACTTTTGGCAATTGATCAGGTCAACTGTCTTTAGTTTCAGCTCTCCACTGCACGAGGACTCCACCGGCAAATCCCAACTGATCCAAGCCGGCGACGTGCAATGGATGACCGCGGGAGCCGGCATCGTGCACTCCGAATTGCCCGGCCCCGATTTCAAGGCGGCGGGAGGATTGGCGCATGGTTTTCAGATCTGGGTAAACCTTCCGGCCGCCGCGAAGTTCAATACCCCAGGCTATCAATATCTCCCGGCGGGCGAGATCCCCACCGCCATCAGTCCCGACGGTTTGATCCAGGTGACCGTGGTGGCGGGAGAGGCATTCGGCGTCGCCGCCGCGATCGGCACCCATACGCCGATCTGGCTGCAGGATTGGCGGGTTCGGCCCGGCGCCGAGGCGGAGATCGACATCGACTCAGGCTTCAATGCCGCGGCCTATGTCTTTGACGGCAGGGTGGCGTTCGGCGCCGACGCGGATCCGGTGGAACGCGGCCAGATGGCGGTCTTTGGAGCGGGTAGTCGGCTGCGGGTCGCTTCGCCGACCGATTCCGATGGGGGACGTTTTCTTTTGCTCGCCGGAGAACCCTTGAACGAGCCGGTCGCGCGATACGGCCCCTTTGTTATGAACACCCGCGAGGAACTGGTCGCCGCCTTCGACGATTTTCACGCCGGCGCGATGGGGGTTATCAAGCGTTAGTGATAGACAGCAATGGTCTCGTGGCTTGAGTTACTCAGCCGCCTGATCGACCGCGCCCTCGTCATATACCGATCCATGCTCGCGATCCATGGTGATCGGGGACTCATAGAACTCAACCACCGGAGGGTGGCCGTATTTCTCGGTCATGTAGGCCTTCCATTCGTGTTCTACAAACTCGTGCATCTCCCTTGATATAAGAAGACATCAATTTTCACCACCAGAAGACATCCAGACTTGTTCCAAATGAAAAAAAGCCTTTGCGATCGATTCACCAAAGCACAGCTCGACAGGACTGCTTTGAACAGGGCACACGCCGAAAAGAATACTTAGAGACAAGTTTCACGCAGCGATCCGTCGCCATATGAAATGGTCTCCTACTAGGGGTAATGCCATAAAATCCTTCTCTTAATGCGTTCAAGGGAAGGTATAATAAGCCCCTTCAAAGTAATTAGCATGGTAATAACCAGGACTAAAATAATGTAAATAAAGAATAAAAAAAATTTTTATGCACTTTCTAGTAGTTTCGGCTCTTTTCCACACAAAAGCTTAACCACAATAACTGGCTAAATAAACTGGACTAAGTCAGAAAAACAATTATTTATTGATTGTACGAGAATGAAAAGGAGACTCATATCAGCACAAGCTTGAATAAAGGCACAACTTTGCAAACTAATAAGTTAACACGAAACAATTAACTTTAAATAACACAAATCACACAGAAATCGAACAATTTCAAAGACATAAAATCAAAGATGGCATCTACCTAGTAAAGATGTGATGTTTCCTATCTCGCAGTATAACCACAATTTGGCTGCCGTAGCTGACACGTTGTTCTTACATAATGCAAATTATACAGAAAAGTATAAAACCTAAAATTCGGTTTTTTATTATATTTTTTGCTATTAAAAAACATTTTTTTTTTTTAAACAAAAGTTTTGTTTAAGCCTTTTAAACATGGGAAATTGTTCTTTGGGCTACTATATGATAGGCTACTGATAAAAAGTTTTAACAAGATATGGAACAAGAAAAAAAAATAACAGAAAATTTTGTTTTGAGCAATGAATATTGAAAGTTAATTCAAGTGGCATGTAAAACCTTGACTATTACTTCTACAGGTCAAACCATTTTTTATTTCTTTATTAATTAGGCTAGGGACCATGAAACTATCATGTATTTCCCTTTATCTGATAAACTGGTAATTACTTCAAGTAAATCTAACCAATTGTCATGTTGTAGGGGGGTGACTAGAAACCACTATATATTCTGTCCTTATAACTGACAGGCAGTGTTTTGAATAGCTATGAGTGGTCCCAGACATTGTAAGTGATTGGAAGTAAGGTAATGTAGGTAGTGTAACAAGTCAGAAACTTTTAAAAGTCCTTGCACCCCCAAAGTTAATATATGCCCAAGGTACTTAAGCTATTCCCGTTATATTTGCTCTGTTATACTTATATAACAGAACAAGTATAAGATCAACAAATATCTTTTACTGTGTTTGTAAATAGTTTACATTTGACATTAATTTAAGTAATGGAACTTACTAGTGCTGCTGACAAAAATGTATGATATTTTCTTGTTTCTTTAGAAGCAAAAACATGGACTATTTTAAAACATCAATCAATGATTGACTTTATGATAATTGGATTTTCCAACCAAAATTTAAAACAATTTTCTTCAATTAAGTAAGTACAGTTGCTTAAGCACCATTTTTAATTTTTATTTTTTTATTTTTGAACCTTTCAAGAAATGTTTGGGTTTTGTTTTACATATTTGGCACTGTATTTCTAATTATACAGCTAGGTCTTAATATCCTATGATTGAACGATTGAATAATAAAAAAAATGGGACGTTTTAGAAAGGTGGGTAAAGACATAGCTATGGAGAAATAACAATAAATCCTACCACCACGAATTTTTATGCTGGCTTACATTTTTGTACTTGCTACATTTTAGTTTTCCAACTGATTTTTCGTTTCTTTGTTTTTTAAGGAGAGAGTACTGAGACAAAGTGTATTGCCTGAGAAAAAAGATTCGCTTGTGGTGACTCATTAGCTGGTAAATAACCTAAAATAAATTATACATAGGCAGGGAGAAAAACTCATAGAAGTGTGAAATTTTTTTCTTTACTAGGGACCAATTGACAGGGGCAGCGATGGGGCAAGAGGAGAAGGGCTGCCCCCTCCAGATCCAAGTTTGCCCCCCCCCCCCACCGGCCACGTAGGACAGGAAAAAACTTGGCAAAACCAAAACAACCCCCCCCCACTTAAGACCATCA
>JAAAKM020073195.1:219662862-219700185 GCA_010016025.2 Alatinidae sp. Z8VKAUB7J3 | reverse complement strand
AGCGAAGAGAATCGCCGAAGGCGCCGCATTGATGACGCAGACGAGCGTCGATGTGGATGTGCGCAGTGCCGTTTGGCCCGTGCGGTGCAATCGGACAATCGCAGAAGCGATGCAAGCCAATATCGAAGCCATCGGAATGCCCGAGTGGTCGGACGAGGAACAGGCGCTGGCACGCGAGGTTCAGAAGAATACGGATTCGGAAGTTCTCGGCTTGCATGCATCCTATGACCGGTTGGATGGACCGGGACCGATGATCGCGGCATCCAACGATTGCGGTGATATCTCCTGGAAAGTTCCGATGGGACGTGTCTGGTTTCCCGGCAATATCCCCGGTGCCCGTTTTCACCATTGGTCGGCGGGCGTGGCGCTGGCGTCGAGTATCGCGCACAAAGGTGCGCTGGCAGGTGCCAAGGCATTGGCGGGGACAGTCTTGGATTTTCTGCTGGATGCTGACCGCGTGACGGTGGCGAAACGCAGTTTCGCGGGAGAACTCGACGGCGTGGTCTACGAGCCGCTCCTGCCGACAAGTTCAGAAACGTAGCCGGATCAGAGGTGTCGAACACTATGGGCGGTTCAAAGTCGGCACGCAGCCACAATCTGTAGCGGGCTATAAGTCCATCTGCCAAGGTGAAAAAGCTGAAAACCGTCCCGCTAATTGGTTTGTTTGTAGGGCTTTGCCCGAGCCATGGACCTGTGTGCATGCCGGTGAAGGACCACCACGCCATCACTTCACGGTCAGATCCAACGATTTTGTGAACGCTGAGGTCCGCGTCGGAGACATGTTTGCGAAATCCTTTGACATGGGCCACCAGTCCCGCGCGTCCAGGCGGACCACCGAACGCGACATTAGCCTCATCCACCATGTCTTCGTGCGCAATCTGCTCAATAAGCTCGACTCTGCCCTTGCGTGCAACTTCTTCCAGATAGGTGTGCATCAGTTGTTCGGAGGTATTCATGCGACCCGCCCCACTTTAACGCGCTCTGTTGCGGTTCGACCTTCCTCAACCAGGAGTCCAACCCCCCCGCAGGTGAGCGTTTCATCCTCGCATTCGAAATAGCGCGTGCCGTCGACAAACGCCTGGATATTATTGCCGCTCAAGCCGAGTTTCAGCTGATAGGTTTGTCCCAGCGTCCAGTCAAAATCGCAGCTCGCGAGCACCGTTTCGGAATTGCGCATACACACGAGCTTCAATCTGCCGGGATTTTCCAACAACAGCGCGTAGTAGCGCCGCATACCCTGCACCCGCGCAGCCAGTCCTGCACTGGTTGCCAGATGCGGGGTGACATCCGCTTCCACCGCATAGTCGGTCCAATCCCGCGTACCCTGCATGATTGGTGTTGGGTGGATTTGGGGAAAAACGGCTAGGGGGATTAGTTGCGCGCTCGGATCTCTTTTGTATCTTAAAAAGTGAACTAGAACATTCATTTTATAATCAAATGGGCCAACTTCGAAGTTTATACGACCACCCTTACATAAAAACCTTATACACCTCTGGGGCATAACTTAAAGCACTTGCCCCGGGCTCTGGGAGTTTGTGTTGACCCTGCAGATTGGAACTTCCGTTTTCCAATCAAATGCCCCCCTTCGAAGTTTATGCAACGACCGCTTCCATATGAAGTGGAAAAAAATAAATAATAAAACATTGGAGCCGTATGGCCTTTGCTATAGGCAACGCTATGGCACTGCCTCTGATTCGAAAAACTAACAATTTTATGCTTCAAAAGATGATCTCTAAGGGCTAATTGATCTCTAAGGCTTCAAGAGATGATCAAAAGGGCTAATTGATCTCTAATGCTTCAAAAGATGATCAAAAGGGCTAATTGATGTCTAAGCTTCTGTTTTCCAAACATCTGCCGGAAACGATTGTCTTATATTGACCAACTTTGGTGCGAAGTTAGAGATATCGTGGTGATCATATCACTGACCCTACATCTATAAGGGATTAATAGATTCATTTTATTTTGGGGGGATTCGAGAAGGGATTAAAATGACGATCGCTAATTGTCGTTATCAGGCCATTCAACAGGATCAAATAAACTTAAGGGAGAATAGGAGTCAGTACCGTTGGGACTGGAATCGGTAGATTTTTGACCATAAGAGACTCGATTTTGATAATACCACACAGGATTTTGGTAATGCGCGCACGCGGAACAGCCACCGGGCGTTTGGTCCTTTGGCATTTGATCCGCAATTCCTCGATCCCGGTCATTTCAATCTCGGCTTTGGAAATTTCACAACTGCTTGCGGGGGCGGTGATCGTGGAAACTGTCTTTGCCTGGCCGGGTCTCGGGCAACTGACAGTCCAGTCCATCACCGCACGGGATTTTCTTGTGGTCCAGGGGGTGGTTTTGCTGGGAGCCATGGTGACCATCGCAATGAACCTGGCTGCTGACATACTCTACAGCGTAGTGGACCCGCGGATCCGGCTTGGGTCCAGACGATGAAGCCTGTCCTTTCCTTTCTTTGGCCCGAGGAACGGCGAAGCCGCGTGATCGCGCTGTTCGCCGGGATCTTGCTGGTGCTGGTCATGGTCGCCGTATTGGCGCCGTGGATCGCACCGATTGACCCCAACAAGCAAAACCTGATTGGGCGATTGAAGCCACCGGGGTACGAGGCGCGAGGCTTCACCTTTCTACTCGGCTCCGACGAATTGGGACGGGACCTGTTGTCGCGTCTGATCCATGGAGCCCGGATATCACTGTCGGTGGCATTTCTGTCGGTTCTGCTGTCCGGCACGGTCGGCACCGCACTCGGCATGATGGCGGGATATATGCGTGGATGGGTCGAAGTCCTGGTAATGCGGGTGACGGACATTTTCCTGTCAATCCCCGCGATCCTGCTGGCGATCATCACCGTAGCAGTGCTTGGGCCGGGTTTCATCAACGTGATCCTGGTGCTCGCCCTCACCCGTTGGCCCCGCTATGCGCGGGTCGCCTATGGGCAGACCTGAGCCGTCAACCGATAATAGTCCGAAGGAATGCCAGAAGTCGTTTCGAGGTCCATGTACCGAGGACCGGCTCCAGCGTTATAACGATTCATCGAACCATGAAACAAACCGCTCCAGTATAGTTTGGCATTCGCAACGAGAAATGTTCTACGCATGGACGCCATAGAGTCTGCATCAAGGTGGTGCCAACGAAGGTTAGTTTGTCGGCCGATAAGAGCCGCAGGTTCAGTCTTATATCGACGATGATCAGGCCCAGTCTTTCGGTAAATCGAACCGTCAAGTTCGAGAATAAAATAGGTACGATTGGCACCCGAGGCACTTCCTTGTTTCGCTACCCGAGAATTCACAACCTCCCCCATCAACGCTTCGTAGACCGCTGAATTAAGAGGAAAGCAACCATGAAGATTCAATTCAAAGCGACGAGGCAACCGTTTAGGTAACCGAATGGCAATATGGCCAGATTCATCCTCGCAAACGTGAGTTGAACCAATCCCTTTTAAATCAACTAACACCTCCTTCCCTGGCTCCCAAACGATGGCAGCCCTACCATAACCTTTAGGAACGATACCTAGAATGGAATCCTCTGAATCGACCCGGAATTTTGAGTGCTCAATCCCCGCGTTAGAGTTCGCATGGACGCTCATCCTTGCAAGATGATGGCATACATAATCCGTCAACTCAGAATCTGTGATGCCTCGAAGCGCAGGAAAATCTTCCCTCATCAACTTCGCGTTGAGGTAACGGAGTTTCACCCGCTTAGCGCGAAGCAAGCGCAAAGTGGCCCAACCGCCGGTCGGGAGTAGAGACGTTTTAGAGTAAAACAGTGTGATAGAATGTGGCTCGGCTGAAAGGTAGAGTAATTCGGGTGTATACCATGTGGCAGTGTGCTAATCCTCGTTTGTTCGTACAGCATAATTTATGTTCGCTTTTACTCTTGCTGCCTATAAGACACGTCTTTTCTGAAGTGCTATATTTCAAGGACAAAATACAATTTTTAAAATATTTCTCACACACATCAAGAAAAAAAGATATTGATAGATATTTTTTTTAAGAAAGAAAAACAAAAATAAATATTTAAGACATTCAAAGACAAATCTGGTGATATTTAGAAAAACTGAATGGGGGAGAGAGATTTTTTTTTCCAATTTCTCAGTTTTGCTATCAAAAATTGTCAAGTCTAAAAAGTGTATATTTCTTTGCTCTCGAAATCGTGCCCTTCATAGTCCATCTAAAACCTGTATAAAATAGATCCGCTTATTAAAAGGAAACCGGATTTTCGTCTGGAAATCAAAATGTTTGCTTGCTCCTTCTCTAGTTTGGCCCTTTTCAGTCTAGGTTATATTTCAGAAATTCAAAGTAACTATGCGATACATATTCTAATAAATGGTAATCTATTATTTTCTGGTTCTGATAGAACATTTAGAAATATTTCTGGATGCTAAAAGCAAAAGAAAGTTTAAAGTAGAAATTACTGACTTGCAAGATTTGCTCTGTCACGGTTTTGTAATTTTAAATAAGAGTAATGCAAATTTTCGAAAATGGACCAATTCATTCAGCATTATTTAAGTGCTCCATTTTTACCTAGTTCCTTTTATCAAAAATGTTACGTGAAATAAATGTTGTGCTTGTAAAGATGAAACAAGCTAATACTGCTGTGCTAGTTTAGATTTGAAGTTTATATGCTATAAATGAAAAGTAGAACTTTGACGAATGGTAGGCCTACTGTAAGAAAAATCTAACAATCTAATAAGTACTTTGGATATTAGTGTCAAATGGGGAAAGGGGTATGCGAGAAGAAAATTTGGCGAAATATGGAAAATACAAGAATTGCAGAGAAAGTCAATCTTGGGGTTGATGCAATCTCCCATGAAAAAAGGTGAATCACTAAAAAAATGGTTTCTCGGAGATGACACTTGAAATTCTAAAAAGAAATTTTCCCGTCAAAAATATTGAATTTTTTGAGGGGCTGTGGATCTTTGGACATTTGTTGTTCTTGATGGTTACCCGGACCCCTCTCCTGTTGGCAAGTAAATGAATTAAATCTTTCGTGTTGCACTCATAATGTTGAGCGGTACGAGAGATAGCTGCTGTTCAGTATCAATAAGTCTTCTCAGTTTATTCATATTGGAAGGAAATTATTTTACAAGCACTATTAATGTTATTTGGCCCAAGATTCTTGGAATAATATCTATATTGGGCTCTTGGTCATATTCTATTCCTTCAAATAAAGTTTTTAAATGACAAATTACTCAACTGCTTATATTGATCTGAAAGAGAATCCATAAAAAGCTGGAAAATTGTGTGTGAACAAACGGCCTTTTGGAGATTTTTGGCACTACCCCGTTGAATGATCCTCCCCCTATTTATCTTAAGATATTTGTTATGCAAACCAAATGTCACTTTGCTTTGGCATGATCTATTTTTTACTTATGGTAATTTATAGGTTGTATGACGGAATGTGAAATTATCATTAGCCTGTAAATGCTGTCGTGGAAAATCCGTGTGCGTTCACTCTATAATGGTGGCTATTTTAAGCCCCGTTTTGTTTGGTGGATTAATTTAAATGTTTCCGACTGAAGATACGGAACAGATTAATGGATCATCCTTGAATAATGCCAATTTATTTAAGGAGCCTAAGAATTCAAATTCCGTCCAGCGGTTCCCATTATTGCTCAAATTCAAAAAGAATTTTATCTGACTAAAGAATTTGTCAGATCCAAAGATGAAGCCATCTGCTGCAGCTGTTTAAATGCTACACCTAATCAACTATCTGCTATACCAACTATCTTTTCAGTTTTAGAGTGATTTTGGGTGGGAATACAAAACCAAAAAAATCCCTGGAAATAAGCAAATTATAGTGTAAACATAAGAAATTATGGATACAGTGGTAAGGATCACAAAATTTATAGGGGTACAAGCTTAAATGATCCTCCACATGAGAGCCTATATGTTGAAGATAGGGGATGAGTTCAAAAGAGATTACATTTTCGATAAAATTTAACCTTCTCAGCTTATTAATTTTATCTTAAGATAGTGCTTGAAGCACAAGCGATGCCTGCATAGATGTCTGCTTGTGCGGGGGAGCACACTTTTTTGTAATTGAGCTATAGAGTATTAAACCGTACAGGGGTGCCAATTCCCAAAAATGCAGGGTGGGTGCGAACTCATTTTCAAAATCTAAGGGGGAGGGGGTGCAAAATTTATTTTTCAAATTTAGGAAACATTCTTTAGAAACTTCATTTATTTCTTTTTGTTGGGACCTAGATAAGCAAAAAAAAAAAAAAAAAAAATGGGAGCTAATATTATACTATGTATAATGTACGACATTGTCCAATGTTGGCTTGTAGATCAAAGAGTTCTGTAGTATCTTTTTTTTTTGTTTTAGCAACATTTAATTGTCTTAATGTTGCTAGCATTGACTGAATCAATTAAAAACTACAAAATATATTGAAACAACCAATAGTTGTAGATCATCTTCTCTACATAAAAATGCAAATCCTACCCAATCTTCCCAATTATTATATGTTGGTGACGCCCACGTTGTGCACCCACATGGCATTATCGAAATTGGCTGGCATGTACCTTAGCTAATAGATTTTTGTTCAAAGCGCATCCTAAGCCGCTATTTACGTGCGACTGTAAAATAAGTGATGTACCTTTTGTATAATTTTAAGATTTGCCTGGCCCTAAAACCGGTCATATTGTGTAGTCAAGCACTTAGATCATGGAAATAACCAATGAATATTTACAGTCACGTATAGTATCTCTAGTGACTTAAGTAAGAACGGGAAATTAGTTGTTTAGAATCGTTGATGACTGAAGTTTGATAAATGTTTTGCCCTTTCCAGGGACGTCGGAATAGCTGTTTAAAACTAGGAACTATGCGGATCCCACATGAGCCAATTAAAGTAAGTTTTTATTCTCTGTATTAAAAATGGGTAAATAAGCATTCTGTAACTTTCCAGGTGTTCAAATATTTGAGAGATTGTTGCTGTCAATAGAGATAATTCATTCTACTGTGTGCAGTTCTGATGGTCTTTAAAAGGGGGCAGGCTTGTTTCCTGTCGTTCGTTCAATACCAGTTTCGAAAAGTCATCATAACCTTGATGGATTAAGGTATTTAATAATGGATGATCAGGGTGATGTGTCTGGATAAGGACCTGACTCGTTGAGAGGGCCCTTCCTGCCCGTCCACTGACTTGCGTTAATAATTGCGCCATGCGTTCACTGGCGCGAAAGTCGGTACTGTATAGACCGCCATCGATATCAAGCACACCGACCAAGGTGAGTTTGGGAAAGTCGTGGCCCTTGGCCAGCATTTGTGTACCGATCAAGATATCAGCTTCACCGGACTGGATGCTTGCAAGATATTCATGAAACTGGCCCTTGCGGCGTGTAGTGTCACGATCAATTCGAACAATATGTTTGCCGGGGAAAAGTTGTTTGATGTCTTCTTCAATGCGTTCAGTACCATGTCCGACTTCAACCCATTCTACCGAACTGCACTCCGGACAATCGCTATTTATAGGTAATTGTCGTTCACAATGGTGGCAATGGATGGTTTGTCTTTTTTTATGATAGGTCATGGGGCGGTCACAACGGTTACAATGGACCACATATCCGCAGTGATGGCACAACAAGGCAGGAGAAAAACCGCGACGGTTAATAAATAACAAGACCTGTTCATTTTTATCTAGCGTATTACGCATTTGTTCAATTAAGCTGTGTGATAAGGCGCCGGTCATGGACTGTGTTCTTAAATCAATCAGCTTGGGTTCCGGCAGGTTGGCATCACCAATTCGTTCCGTTAAACGTAGTTCCTTATAAAGTCCTTTGCTGATAGAATTGTGAACTTAGAATTTGTGAAAAAAAAAACGGTCTGAAAAGTCAGGATGAGAGTTCTCAGATATTTGCTTTAGTCCAAAGGTATTAGATTGATCAGCCAAGAAGCGAGCCTGTTCTGTGAGCTTAGCTCCGCAGCACTTGAGCCAGCTTTCGCCTCTAATCTCGATGCTGTCATGCCAAAGCTCCAAATTCTGCTGCTGTTAATTTAAATTCTAGCTCAGCCAAATTCTAGGCAAATAACTTCCCCCTCCCACCCCCCCAATGATGTCGCTACTTTAATGTCTAAATAATCACTCAAATATGCAAAAGCAACAAATCGTTGATTTCTCTTATATTACTTTTCCCAAAAAATTCAAAGTAGAAAATGAAAATTATCAAAATACCTAATTTTCGGCAACATTTAGGGTACGATGATTTTTCCCTACTAGAGGCTTTTAAGGGTAGAATGGTATTATCCCCCCTATTTGCCAACTTCATGTTCATTTGTTTTTATGGTACTTGGTAAATACCAAGTGCCATATAGCGATCGCGCATTCTATCAGTCTTTTTGTCCCGGTTTTGCTAGTTTAAGCACTTCCAGATAAGCTAGGACACTGAAATTTAGCAGGCTTATCACGGACCAGACCAGATTAAATGCGAAATAGTCGTTTCCCCGTTTCGACCATCCGGAGGAGAGTGGGGGACGATTAATTCGGAAGAATTAGAAAAAATGCGGTATTTTTAACTTACAAATGGGTGATCGGATCTTAACGAACTTTGATATTTAGAAGGATATCGTGTCTCAGAGCTCTTATTTTAAATCCCGACCTGAGAGGGGAACATGCTCTTTTAGCTACCGTCCTACAAACACATCAGATTCAAGTTTTTAAACTGTCATCTTGGTTAAAATAATCTAAAGGTCAGATAAATGAGGGTTGCCTATTGTTTACATATAAAGTTGATTTTTTAGCAAAGGATGGCATGTTTGATCCTGGGTCTCCAGAGAGACTTGGGTGTTAAGGTGAAACTTTCAGAGAATGTCGAAACAGATGCCGAAAATCAAATCAAAACACATTAAGCGCACACAGATTGTCAAAAGCAATATATAAGGAACGAAAAGTAGTTTTCCAAAGAAAAGTAAAGAGTATTGAAATTTCAAATGTGCAGAAATGAAGTTGTATAATAATTGAAAACTTCAGGCAACCAGAAATTATTGTCGAAGAACAATTGAAACCTGAAAGGAACAGAAATTAATGTAACTAATCACGTAAATTATAAAGGTAACAGGTACTGATATATATATGAATAATTACATCCTAAAACGAGTAAAAATTAAAATAAACATTCAAGTCAAACTTAAAACAAACAGAGATTGTTATACACAGGAATATGGATAGTGTCCCTCTCCTAACGTTAAATCTTATAAAGTCTACCCTGTCATTTGTGCTTAATAAGGTAGATTTTAAACTTTTTTTTTTTTTTTTAACTGAAAAGAATACTGTTAAGTAAAATCTTAAGACTTCAATGAATGCCAGTATAGTATCATTATATACTCAACATTTAGTTCAGTTTCATTAGTTCTTTCGATTCAAATTGACTTTATTTTTAGCACCATAGAAAACTCCCAAAACTGCAAAACAGGCTTGAGAGGTTGTCAGAGGCCTATGATATCAAACAGATGATTTATCAAAAAGATGATCAAATGATGCCAAAGAAGCTAAAAAACATGCAACTGAAAAAAAAAGAAAAACTTAACCTAAAAACTAGGCTAATACAAGAGCCACAGTTTTGGGTGTTATTCAGCCAAACAATCTAAAGCATAGGTCAACTTTCTGGAACTAAATAAAAATAACAAAAGAGCGCTTAATTTGTATTGCTTTGGAAAGATGGGATTTTCTATTATCTCGAATTTCGAAATTCTGTTAACCCGTTCATTTCGACTTAATCGATCTTCACTTACACAAAAGCTAGACGGCAAAAAAAAACTTGGGAGAGGGTTCATCGAGCATTGAAAAATTTAGCACCTTTCTGTAATGGTCAAAAGGGATTGAAAGGCAACTAACTCCCTCCCATTTCTTTCCGCCTAGGCCTCCCCATAACCGCCCGAAGTATCGGTTCAAAACTTTTATATACTCGTTCTATTTTCATTCTAAAATGACAAAAAAGTCTTAAGAGTATGCAGCCAGGGTCAACATGGCCACCACAGCTCCAAGGGCATTGACCCTTAAATTATGTATTGTTCAAAGATGGACTTAAGTAGAAAGGGTGGGCATGTTGGTGTTGGGTTTCTGATCCACTTGGAAATCTCAGGGATTTTTAGGTAGGCTGTGATTCCCCAGTGTCTCCCAAGCATACACTTCTGAAACAACACGGGTACCAGAGTAAATCAAAAGACGTTTTGTGCACCCGAGTCTTCAAAATACATTATCTGCAATTCCTAGGGAATGGTTTGGTCTGATATCTGGTCTTGATATCTGGAGTTTCTGCATGTTGTGAGAATAAGGAAAAGGCTTATGCAAGAAAATGTTTTAAATTATATATACTTTTTAACAATAACAGGAAATTTTTTACAAAATCACTGGGAATAAGGAGAAAAGGGGGCATGAAACACCAGGGAACATTGCAATCTAAGAATGAAATGGTAAATTTTCACTGTTCCAATAAAGACAGTGTTCATGTTTAGTTTATAAACTTAATTTGTGGGACAAAAGTGGAAAATGTCTTAGGCGCAATAATATGCGCCAGAGGGTGCCATCGTGGGGGTATATGTCCGACACTGGTGCCAATTGCCAGGAGTCCTCAGAAGAAACATTATTGGGAATTTTTATTCATGTCTATACAATCGATTATAGTGTAAACATATATTTTTGGAGGAAAATGCATGAAAGAATGTCTTAGGTGTGATAATTTGCGCCAGAGGGTGTCATCGGGCTGGTAGGTTGTGCCACACTGGCTTCAATTGCCAGGAGTCATCAGAAGAAGCATTATCGGGGACTTTTCATTAAGTTTAAACGATCGATTCTAGTTAAGAAGAAACAAGTCACGATGTAATGCTTCATCCTTAACATAAGTAAACATTACCCTATTACAACAACCAATGAAATCTTGAAGCGCTTTGAAAAATGTCTTGTCAGTGAAATTGGTTGCTAGGGCCCCCTTGGAATTACTTGCTAGGGTTCCCTCTGTAATTGGTTGCTCGGGGCCCCCCGCTGGAATTGACTGTGATGGTCCCCTTTGGAATTGGTTGCTAGCCCCCATGATGTGATATATCCAACCAGTAGGAGCAAAAATAGCTAGAAATTCTAGCATTTAATATAATACGCGACAACACCGTTTAGTCAATATAATGAGCAAAATTCAGTTTTTATTAAAACAAATAAAACTAATTGATATTTAAATCTGTGCATTATCTTTTCAGACCTGATTAGACATAGCGAGAACCACGAGAGCGGTAGCTGTATCAGATTTTGCTTGAGGGGGGATAGTTTCTGAAATCCCAAAACAAGGGCCTATTGAGGTCAATACTTTCCCATTTCTCCAGTAAGGAGGGGTTCTTCAGACCAATTAAAAGAGATTCTTCCTCACTCAATTCTCTGTGTGTATTATCAGCAAGCAGAAACAGAGAATACAAAGAAAGTGAAGAAAAGTGAAAAACAGAAAGTGAGAAAAGAGAAAACCCTGCACACATACATTACAGAGCTTGGTCACTCAAAATTCCTGACTGCTAAATTTCAATTTATGCGTATGAGCATGCCAAATAGAGATTATGTCTCGTCATCAACTTATATATATATACATTGAAACAAATTTTATATGCTGGGAGTTTAAAGTGAATGGAGCCCCATTCGCGATAAGATTACGAAGATTTAACTAGCACTCATTTGAGTCGATTTGAGCCAATCACATTTTTTACAAAGTTTTCTGGAAATGGTCACTCGAAATTCATGAATGTTAAATTCAAGTTATGCGCATGAGCATGCCAAGTAGAGATTACGTCTCGTCATAGATATTAAAAAAAAATCATCAAATTTTATACGCTGGAAGTTTTAAGTGAATAGTGAATTAAGAAAAACTCTTCAAACAACGTGCCAAAATATATTTAAGCCTCCGATTATTTAAGTTTGAGTTCCCATTATTCAGAAATATTTCGTTCAGGAGTTCTAGCTTCACCCTATATACAAGAAACTTGTTACCTTGAGAAGTTGAAAAGATCTCTCAATTTCAAATATTTCTGCTCGAGCCAGGGATCTATTAGTTTTCAGTTTGTGCATTAACAGATCTCCTTCTAGCCCTAAAAAATATATATATTTAAATAAACATTATATAACCCGGGATCCTAAACATGGCTAAAATCAGGAGGAGAGAATAGGAAGAATTTCCTCTGGGCGAAATTTAGGCTTAAAATTACTAAGATCAACTTAAAAAAGATTACCTCACTTGCCAAATTACAACATATTTGAAACATCCCTTCTCTTTGTGCACATATATATATTTCTCTTGGGCTTTCTTTTCAGAAAAAAGAATTCATTTGAAACTACTGGGGTTCTTTTACCAAAAGATTGCTCGGAGGCGGTTTTAGGGGAGGGACAGAGGGGGCACACCCCAGGCGCAGAAATTTAGGGGCGAAATAATCTAACTGTTATAATCATTTTGTAATTTTATCTTTATTAAGACAAAATAGAGGGCGCGATTAATAAATTGAAATATTTTACTAATCAATAAAATAAAATAAATTTAAAAATGATTTCACAATAATAGTTAAAATAATTACATCAAAGCAATTAATAATAATTTAAATAGTAAAAAAATAAAACAAAGTACTAATTAATTGATAAATTGAAAATAATTCTACTAATAAATGAAAATTTTGTTGAACATGGAGTTGTCTATTTATTTATTTATAACCCATCTGGCCAGGAAGTCTGTGGGCCAGGTTGAAAGGAAGTCTGTGTGCTCTGTCAATCGAGGTGAAAGTTCCTTGGATGAAGTTAAGGAGGAAGCTCCCTGTCACTTTGTGCAAGAATCACCACCATTACTTAATAATTAAGCTTGGATATTCCTATAGTCTCACCAGGTTCGTACGCATAAATTTTTTCGGGGGAGGGGTAATTAAAATTGCAAACTTATAAATAAATCTTTTTAAATTAAAGTAAATCTTTATTATTAATTCAAATAAATACAATACAATCGCAACTTTAGCCAACGAAAAGTAGAGGTAAGATAAACTGATCATGTCTAGGAAGGTGTTGACGAACATGTTCTCGGAGGCAATCATCTCGGAGGGCAATATTATTAAAGGGGTGAATTTACGAAACTGTGTCGAGAACAAACAACAAATTGAACCTGACACAAATGCCTATTTGCTCCATGGTTAGGATTGCCACCCCAGTATTGCCACCAATCAGTACTTAAATGCTGGATTATTGAAGAAAATCCCTAAATCAACCAACAAATCACTAAAATCTAGTGATTCATTTTCCTCACCGGGTGGGAACCCTGTCCGTGGTGCTTGGCATGTACAAACGCAAGCATAAGTCATTAAACATAGACTGGACAATACGTTTATTGACACAATAGACCTCTGACAGAACATTCTCTGTTTAACAGTGTTGATTCATTGCTCGTAGTAAAAAGGGACAGAAATAATCTATTGACGATTCTGTAATATTCCATATGCATCTGTTCATTTTAAGTTTTAATGTCGCTCCTTACTTTCAGCTAAAAAAAATAGTTTTTTTTTATTTAATAGATATATAGATCACACACATGCCATATATATATACACACGCCATATATATAGACCACACACAAGAAAAATGGAAACTTCTGAGGGTGTAAATCGGAAATAATGTCGAAAACAAAAATTACCAATGTCATCTAAGGTCTGGGGATTTTGTTTTACCCTGCTGCTGAAAAACTGCTGATTTTTTGTCTTTTAGGGAACTTTAGAATGCAGGCGAGGGCAAAGGAAGCAGAATTATGTCGCCAGCAGGCCCACCAGCTTAAAGCTAATTAGCCTGCTTAACCTCTTAACATTTTTCCGAGCTAACTTAGGCCTACTTTGTGAAGACACTACTTTAACCTAAATTAATTATTGAAAATAGAAACAAATCCTTATTAAATATTACTTGGAGAGAAATTACAGCTGTTGCATTGTGGATCAATCATATCAAATTTACGATTTTTATTGCAGTTGTTTACTTTTTAATGAAGTCGTCAGACTCTACTCTTAAAAACTATTATTTTGCTATTAATTAATGAAAACTTCTTCCACAAAATTAGTTTTTCAAAGAAAAGTAAAGAACTACATTAAACCAAAAATGAGCAAATATAGGATCAATTAATCAACCAAGTGTAAAAGTACCATAAATCAGCATCGATAAATAAATGAAACCCAAAACAAACAGAGATTAAATAAATAACCGAGTCAAACTCAAAACGAGCAGAAAGTAACATGAGTAGGGCTCAAAACCCCTATACTTTCTAAACCTTACCAAACACTGGTCGAAACGAAATAGCTACAACAAAACAGTACACAATAAAATGGTGGACTAAGGTGCATGTATACTTAAAATTGGCTAGACGATTGGGGATCAACAAGCAAGACTTGTATCTAAACAATAGATACAAAAAAAAATCAAAAGTAAAGTTTTGCCTAAAATGAGCAAAAATAAAGATATTTGAAATTTAGACTAACACAAAGTACTGTAAATGTATAAATTAAGCTTAAATTGAAGAGAAGTGAAAATTAATGATCAAGTCAAAGTTAATCGAACAATATTAAGCCAAATAAAAATGTTGCTACCGCCTTCTTAATACCTCTAAAGGGGCTTTGTCTCAAATGCAATACCCTTGATTTCTAATCTCTCTCGAGAGATCAGAAATCTCTGATTTCTTAAAATATCCTACCCCAATAGCAAAGCCCTTCCTTTCGTTCAAACAATTTTATCTGTCAGGAGTTCCTTGAAACCACACTTAATTCCAAAAGGATCGAAGGTTTAATTAACACATTTTCTGATCCGTTTTTTTGCATTAAATTAGTAACTCTGCCGTATCGCAACATTATTGGTACGATATCCTCATATTTTACTTGCGTAGACTGAGAGTGTAATGTCATTATGAGGCACGTGACTAACAATGTTTCTTGTAAAGTAGGCTGGAACTCAAAGCACGTATTGGCTCTCATTGTTAAGATTATTCCTACTTCCTACACTAGACGTAAGTTTTTTATACCATTTAATATCACTGACCATGCTAGGTTTTAATCGTTAAATTCCTCTTCTGATTTAGATTTTAGGCCAATGAAAATACTGGACGGAAATAAACGAATATTTCAGAAGGACAGCTGCTTTAGGAAAAAGTTTCAAATAGATATGTTCACATTTTCTAAACGAAAATGCTAGTGAAATGAACCAGATAAAATAAAATGACAAAAATAAACAACGCAGAAAGCAAATAGAAAACAAGATAAAATCTAAATTGGAAGGATTAAAAACAACTACCAACGCGATAAAAAAAAGACAACAGATAAAATCAGAATTAACAGATATTTTCTATCAATTTTTAGGTTGGTCTGTCAAACATCTGTCAATATTGTTTCTCCTGTTGCTCTAATAATCTTTCCTGTTGCTCTGTAAGCCTGCGAGACGTGAATTCTGAGACTGAAGGTTGCATAAAGAATATGAAATTGTATTTTAAAATCCCTATCGGCGATACTGATCTCGGTTTCATGGCCCTTCAGCCAGGAAGTACAATAGGGAACTGGGAGCCAGGCATATATTGCTTTCGCACACCTTTCCTGTTTACCTTCCTCAGATTTCTCCAGGTACTCATTTAAAGTTCGACAGAGTTTCTAGCCAAGAACTTCGAGAACAGCTGCAGCTGAAAATAACAATACTTTAGTGTCCGACTATAAGAACTTAGCTATCTTGGCCAAATTCATTGGTTGGAGAAGCCGGGACGGCCAAAGATTGTTTTCGAAGGTAGAGTGCATGGCAGTCACCTTCAACCTGGGAGACAAAGCAAGAAACCTGGCGAAACAATTTCGGAAACGACCTTTTTCAACAGCTAATCTGTCAACGTTTCAACGGCTCTAACACAACTTTATATAATTTATAACAATTGTTTTAACACTCTTGTTGTTAACTACTCAATTTAAATGAAATGGAAATGAGACAATTAATTTGCTAAGCTAGATTTGCATTTCAAAACAATGACAACAAAGACAGGGGCAATCAAATAAATAAGAGACAATTTTCCAGGACCCCACATACATACAAAGGAGAAGGAGTTTCCCTAATTTTAAACAAGAAGTAATTTAGGCAGCAATGTCCAGTAATGAGCTGAGTTAGTTTATAATTTGCAATATATTTGAGGCTGAGATAAAGTCCTCTTTATTAGAATCTACATCATCATCTATGAGACACACAATTCCAAATGTAAATAAATGCATTAACAAACAGCAGTATACTTAGTTTTGTCACTGCTAATAAAATCTCATCTTAGCTTTATATAGGCAACTTTCTTAGAAAAAACTAAAGTTCAATAAAACAAAATGTGAAAAAAATGAAGAGGTTGAATCAATTACTCTTCTGAACTAGGAGATGTTTCCAATGAAAAAAAAAACTAAGGCAATCTTATGCCACTGAAAGATATGATGGGTCAACCCAATTGTGAGCCAGTGTGCAATAAAGCAGAACTTGAAACATTGGGTAAGATAAGATAAGATATTTATTTTAAAAAAATCTCTATCACAAGCCCTCAAAGGGCCAAATTTGGACTTCAGAGTCGACTAACAAAGCAAACAAAAAAAACTGGTCAAACTAAACTTGAACAAAACAAGTCAGAAAAAAAGGGAAGGGGACAAAATAATCAAATAATACAGAAAAGAACAAAAAATAAATATGTATATGAAAAAATGAGGTATTTTTAACTTACGAACGGGTCATCAGATATTACTGAAATTTGATGTTTAGAAGGATATCGTGTTTTAAAGCTCTTATTTTAAAACCCGACCGGATTCAGTAAACTTGGGGGGAGTTGGAGGGAGAAACCTAAAATCTTGAAAACGCTTAGAGTTTAGGGATCGAGATGAAACTTGATGGGAAAATAAGCACAAGTCCTAGATGCGTGATTGACATAACCTAAACGGATCCGCTCTCTTTGGGGGTGTTAGGAGTGGGGGGTTAATTCTGACAAATTGGAAAAAATGAGGTATTTTGACTAATGAAGGAGTGATTGAATTTTAATGAAATTTTACATTTAGAAGGACCTCGTAACTCAGATCTCTTATTTTAAATCCCAACCGGATACAGTGTCATTGAGGGATATTGTGGGGGGCGGAGCCTGAAATCTTAGAAAACGCTTAGAGGCGAGAGTACAGGATGAAACTTGATGGGAAGAATTAGCACAAGTCCTAGGTACGTGATTGACATAACCGGACCGGATCTGCTCTATTTGGGGGAGTTTGGGGACAGGAGACCTAACTCGGTAATTCGGAACAACTAGAGAAAATGGCCCAAAATCTTGGAAAATGCTTATAGTGGAGAGATCGGGATTAAACTTGGTAGGTAGAATAAGCAAATGTTTTAGATACGGTGATTAACGTAAACAGACTGGATCCACTCTCTTTGGGGGAGTTAGGGGGGACCAGTGCTTTGACGAATTCAGTGCTTTTGGACGTGCTAGGATGACTAAAGTTTGCGTTTTTTCCCAAATGAAAAAACATTCGTAAAAATTAAAAGTTCTAGTTGTAACTAAATTAAAAGTTCTAGACACCCCTCCTGACGAAAAATTTGACAGAATCACAAAAATTGCTCAAATTATTTTTGATGTTCCCATTGCGCTTGTTAGTTTAGTAGATGAAAATAGACAATGGTTCAAATCTTGCATGGGATTATCAGAACGAGAAACTCCCCGTAGCATGTCATTTTGTGCACATGCAATTCTAAACGATGAGGTAATGGTAATTGAAGATGCAACAAAAGATGAACGTTTTGCAGATAATCCTCTTGTAACAGGACAACCACTCATTAAATTTTATGCAGGAAAACCCCTTCGGGATCCCAATAATCACATGCTTGGAACATTGTGTATAATTGACACAGTTTCACGAAAGATGAGTAAGGCAGATATCAGAATTTTAGCTGATCTTGCAAAATGGGTGGAAAGTGAATTCTCTTCAATAAGGTTAACAAATCAACTCAAAGAAAATACTCAGCAATTATTAGTTGCCGAAGGTGAATTACGAACCAAAAATGTAATTTTGGAAAGTGAAAATAGAATAAAAACTGATCAATTAATTGCACAAGAAAAAATGTCTGCACTTGGAACGATGTCTTCCAGACTTGCTCATGATTTAAAAAATCCTTTAACTGTAATCAAAATTTCTTCAGAAATTCTCAGCAAGCAACTAGAGTCCAATATGACTGATGAAATGCAAACAAAATGTCAAATGCTAAAAACTGCTGTCAATGACATGCAAGCAATCATTGAAGATACATTAGATTTTGTAAAAACATCAGAACTAAATTATTTTCTAGATGCTTAGAAGCATTATATTATAGCAGTTACCTTGGTGCTATAGTTTGTGTATGCAGATTCCAGTGTCAAAGATTTGTTGTTTTAATTCCCATGCAAATCAATGTTTACAGAATTTGATATTTGTTTCAGTGTTGCCAGTGCAAATTGCCAACACGAGACTTTTCGATCTGAATATTTGGCTCCTTGGAGCCTTCACAAACGAAAAAACCTACTGAAAATCCCTGTATACCCCTTTTTCTGTGTTTTTGCTGTTTAGTCAATTCACTGGCAATACGGCTGTACCCGTAACCCAAAAAATGCTTTTAGTAGCAGTAACTTTAATTTGATCAATTATTTTGTTTTGTTTCTATCACCAATAGACTAAACAAAAGCTTAAATTACATATATTTAAAAAAAAGCAAAAAGAGATAAATGAAAGACCTTATTCTTCTGTCTTGACATTGGTTCTGCTTTGTCCTGCTAGCACATTAAGTGAAACACATTATAATGTGACTCTTAGTTACAAAGTTGTGAATTCAACCCCATTTTTTTATCCCTCGGAGGGATAAAACATGTTTGATGTTTTATCCCTCAGTAAATGGTTCAGTTTTTTTGGATTAAACCAAATATTATACTATTTTATGCTCACATATGGATATGGTTGTATTCTCTTTTTGCAAATTAATATTCCCACAGCTATAGTTTTGATAGGCCTATCCTGATTTGTCTCAATTTTAGGGGATTGAGCTGAAACTGTCAGGAAAAATTTTCCTGAAGCAAATTTGGATTTTATGTCATGGGGAGGGTAATTTTTGGAAGAGTATGACAAAATTCAGCTTAACAAAAAAAATAAAATGTCTGAGAGAAAACAGCTAATCTTTCTGTAAAATTGTAAATTCAGCTTTACGTAAAAAAAAAATGGATTTACACATAACCAACAAGTCCTCAAGACTCGCAGGCAAAAGGTGAAACCATTAGTTTTTGAATTGTTTGGATAAAATGCGCGAATAAACAGCGGGAGTAAGTACGACAAAATTCAGCTTAACAAAAAAAATGTCTGAGAGAAAATTAATCTTTCTGTAAAATTGTAAATTCAGCTTTCCATAAAAAAAAAAAAAAACACAAAAAACTATAAAACGTATGAATAAAACCATCTCTTCTTTCCATAAAACTGTAGATCTGTTAGTTCTACAGAGCTAAATTTCAGTATTTGAAAAAAAATAGTTTTTTAACACAATTTTAACATTTAAAAAAAACATTTTTTAAGAAAACGTCTTTTCTTTCCTTAAAACTGCAAAATTCAGTTTTTTTCGTAAAAACAACGTCTTTTCCTCTGTAGCATATCAAAATTTATTAGGCTTAGCCTAAGGTAATAACATTATGACTGGTGAAACTTACCTTTATCAAGAGCCATAGCTTGACGGTTTGAAGTGCTAATAATGTGGTCATAGTATACATCATCAGTGAGATGTAGACAAACTTTGTCTTCAAAATCCAAATAAGTCAACTTGCGTTTGCCCTTTTTACTTATCTCCCAAACGGTAAATTGATTCTGAAAAAGACATAAAAATAATCAAAGAATAAAAGACACAACATTTAAAATGCGGAAATTTAAAAACACAGTTTTTGTTAAAATTTTATCAAAGCGATAGATAATATTTAATTACAACTATTATGAATACATAAATCATAACGAGAAATTATAACTCTAAAACGTAACAAAATAAAAATGCATGAAAACCTTACTAAAAGTGATTGAAAAAAGAGTTTTGATGGAAAAAATTTCGAAGGCAAGGATCTAAAGCAAAATGACACAAGTGGCAAAAGTGCGAAGTGCAAAAAAGAAGTAATAAATATATAGGTACCGTAGTCTATAGACGGTATTAAACATTTTACCGAAGCTGGAAAATTTTTGTTTTCATCTCAACTTGAAAGGCCAAATTTGAATAGCTAAGAAAAATAATAATAACTTCCATAAGTGGGAAGGTTGTAAAACTATAAGAACTTGAAAATTTAAAAAAGCCTTTAAATGCATTTCATTTTGGGAGAAGCCAAACTGATTTTGGTAGAAGATGGTACAATTGTGTAAGAGGTCTTTTTGGAGCCACTATGGTCGCAGCAAGGATTTTTTGGTAAACTTTCGATTCACACCTTACATAGATGGCTAAGATATAGACTTACTTTTCCGCTTAGATGGCCACCCTGAATCTTAGCTTAAAATTTGTTTCCGTCACAAATACTTTGCCCACCAACTCTCCCCACCTTATGGTCAAATGTATGCCCCAAATTGTATATGTATTGCAGAGAATATTCGAAATTCACCGGTAAATGTCCGAAATACCTTCTTCCTCCTGGGACTTAGTCGGCGTTATCAGTCGCCTTTTCAGTTTAATGCAAGGTTTGATGATGACAGGTTAGGTTAGGTTGAGCAACCCAAAACGAACAGAAATTACAATAAATAATGAAGACAAACTAAAAAGTGTATTTCGAGTTGTATTTTATGTTGTTGAGAACCAGTTTCTACAGGAAGCCTTCTTTAGGCATCTAAGTGAGAGAGAAAACTAAGTTTTGATAAGAATAGGTGAATTTCCCTAATATTTTGATAACCACCCAAATTGTTAATAAGATTGATTCAATAGCTGCTAATTGATGTTTTCTACTAGGTTCAGCATACGTTTAGCCATGCTATTTTCTTTGATATTATTACTATTCCTTTTAATTTTTTATGAATTGATATCTTTAATGTATACTTTTTTCTGGGTCGATAGTGGGTATAAATGTAAGTTTTTATCTTGTTTTTTTTCTTCTTGGAAAGGTTTTAGCCAACCAAATTTTACTTTTGGTGGTTGGATATGTTTTGTTAATTCTTCTTTTTATTTACTAAAAAAAGCTTCTTTCAAAACCATTTTTTCGTAACATTATCTTTACAGCCTTTCTCTCACAGTGACACTAATTTCTGAAAATGTTGAGAAATTCATTTTTCAAAATCTAGGGTGGGGGCATTTTGCTTCTTTTGATATTTGTCAATGAAAATACCAAAAAGGGATGTTTCTTAAAAGAAGGTATGTTTTAAAACGTACGGAACAACAGAAAAATCTGGGAAGGGGGGGGCCTTCCCTAAATTGGCGCCACTTTTCTCAGGCCTGAAAAACTTTGATGGTTGAACTGACTTTCTAGTTTGAAACACATATTTGTCTTTTGTGTTATTATATGCTCAGTCTCATAACTTCAGCTCTTTTATTTACTTGTTGCTTTTCGCAGGCACTTATTAGAGAGGAACAGTCGTACTCTTGCATTTGTTTGCTACGATCTGATCAGCTCAGGTTAACTTTAGGTTTTGCCAAAATTCAAAAACAAAAATTATAATTAAAGAGTATTACGCGCAATGGTTTCCAAATTTTGAAAAAAACACAAAAAGCTTCCACTATATGAATGAATATTACAAAAAAACTCGATTTGGAATTACTCGGACTCAGGATAAAGAAAAATAAGCTACTGGCTATTTTCGGCTATCCAAAATCAGCCGCATGTTAATAGTTACCCCAAAGAGTTGCTTCTGCCTTTCAGCGATTAAATCATTTTTCTCTTCCCACTGGAAGTACGGAACAACATTGAAACTCAAAATCACAGAAATTGTTCCGTGCATAAGGGGGATAACATCTCCTCAATACCTAGCTCTTCACACAAAAATTTGTTTTTTTATTTTTAAAATCTCCTTACTCCAATTAAACGGATCTTTTTTCAGGAGTTGTTCTTAAATAATTGGGAAAAAAAGTTAAAAACGTTAAAAACGAGACATTGAGGAGAGGAAATCACTCCTCATACACGAGATGATTTCGGTTCGTTTTAACTTCGGATGTTGCTCCTTATTTTTAGCTGAAAAAAATCTTTTTTTCAAATCATACTGGAAATCCTCCATCCGTAGAAAATCTTTTTCTAGGAATTCTCCCCCCCCCTCAATATCTCAATGGAAAGTTTCTCCCGCGTAAAATTCCCCCATAGAGAATCTCTTCCGTAAAAAATACCCCCGCCCATGGAAAAATCCCGTGAAAACAGATACAAAAGACGAACAAATAAACGTTCAAATGACACGCTCAAAGCGTTCAAATTCTTTTTCTAATGTTTCTAATTCTCTTTTTCTCAAGTTCATTGTATAATAAATGGGCTTGATCCCCATTTGAACGTTTATTTGTTTGTAAATTTTCATTTGTCCCGTATAAAAAATGAAATTTAATCAAAGATGATCTTTTTTCTGGTCAGTGCGACATACAGTCGTTAGTCATTTGGCTAAAAGTAGTGTGACGCAGTTGCGGCGCTAGACCTGAGCGATGGGGGTAGCTGCCTCCCCCACTGTTTTCCAGCATCTAACATTAAGTTCCTTTTATTTCATATTTTTATACTCCCATGGTATACCATGCTCCGACATTATGAGGCCTAAAAGCGCTACTGACCAAATGTACAAGAAATAGCTCCTGGACTGGGTTCTCCCCTATTTAAATGTAAAAACAGACTCTGCTTGAACTACACTTACTTTCCCTCTCTGCTAAATGATAGTATGATTCACGCAACTTCAGCATAGCAGAGCAGGTTAGTTTCTATGACATTGATAGCGTATATCCTGCAATATCGCGTTTATCGGAAGAATAATTAATTAATATTTAAAGTCCCAAACCTCATCCGGTTGAGATTTGTCCTCAAACTGAACAAGTCTTTCTTTCCGAGGCTTTTTTTGCTTTTTTAACCTCTCTAACTTCATTCATTTATGATAAGTTTCATTTTCCTTTTATAACTTGTTCATTTGATGAATATTAAATTAAAAAAAAACAAGTTTTTTAACTGAAAGTAAGGAGCGACCTGTTCTAAATTACCACTTGGAAAAGCAGCGAAAAGGGGGTAGGGAAAGGGAAGAAAAGAATAAAGAAAACCAAGATCTGTGCAGTAGTCTATTTCAGGATCATGAGGGTTGATTATCCGGACAAACTCTGTTCCTGGATGGGGTTTGTTACACATAAGTGCTTTGTCAGACTCTACTTTACACAGTTTGGATAATATTGCCATATGCACCTTCATATACGCACTGGGGTAAAATAAAAATAAATAGCTTATAGAAATACATGGGGTTAGCTAGCCTTGCAGTCTAGCAAATTACCATTGTCGAAAACCCTTCAATGGGGTTGTAACAGTCCCCCACCTGAAACAGGAAGGAAAATCACGTGTTTGCTGATGTAATATTGTCACCTTTTCTGAACCAGGGATGATCGTTTAAACACGATTTCTAATCTTCCTTTACTATGGTCTATAAATGTTTCTTTATCAGCCCCTGATAAATTACATTTTGTGCCTCGAAATATTAATTTTAGCCCTAGTAGTATCAAAATACCAGAGAACGTAAATTCTGAATTAACCAGTCGATTTTTCATGGCATAAAACTGTTGTCTTGAGGTTTACAGCTCTCTTTATTCATTCTAATTCTGTTTGTTTTAAGTTTGTCTTGTTATATGATTTTATTTCTGGTGCTTTTCGGTTTTATCATGGCTCTTTTTGTTTTTTCTTTGGAAAGTTTTTTTTTTTTTTTTTTTAATTTTTTTTTCAAAGAAAAGGAAAAGGAAAAAAGCTGAGGGTTCTTCGGATTTGTTTTTAAGAAGGAACAGTGGCCAGGAAAGAAAGAGCAAGCATGCGAGGTATAACAACGGGAGAATATAACTGAATATAATACAATATTGAATATAATAATATAATATTGAATATAACCTGACATGATTATATATTTATTTTTATCTGATAATAGAGGCCAAAAGGGGAAAGAGCAATCATGCGCGGTATAACAACGGGTTAATATAACTTTCTCCGAATATGATAACAACAAGAAATCTTTGAAAATGTAAGCATCCCGCTTGTCTTACGAGTTTAGTGTGAAAAATAATCGGTTAATCAAGAACATATTAATTTCACGTCAGAACTAGTAGAGAAACCAAGTTACATTAAATTTGCAGCTGGTTAAACCTATCTGATCACTGAACTTCATACCTCGAACTTTTACAATTGAAAAAATAACCTCGGCTTTACGTTCATTAGACGATAAACCAATATCCGTGTTTGAAAAGCCAAAAAAACAATCTCTTTTATTGCAGCAAAAGCCGATTTAAATTAAAGGTGTAATTAACACATCAGCCCCTAAACATACAAAACTTGGCCTTACTACTCTTTGAGCCATCATTGCGATGCGATTATAAAGATGAGGTGGGGACATAGCTTCCCGACGAGCACATTTCTTAAAGGAATAACAATGTTAGAAACTTATGTTCTTTTTGGAGCGGCATATCTATCTTTAGCTTTAAATTCCAAGCCATTATTTGAGCCATCATTACGATGCGATTATAAAGATGAGGTGGGGACATAGTTTCCCGACGAACACCTTTCTTAAATGAATAACAATGTTTCTTTTTGGAGCGGTATATCTATCTTTAGCTCTGACGATTTTTTTTTCAAACGTTCCATATTTAAATATCATTCAGGGCCAAGATTTTTAGACAGGTATCTGTATATAATTGTTTATATAACATTAGCCCTTGAGAGGCCCCTGATGATTAGCCATTGATTAGGCAAAATTATTTAAAAAAGAAAAGAATGTACAATTGACTGGTAACAAACTTACCTTTGAATGTTATGTTATAATAATGATAATCTAGAAAAAGTCAGGTCAGATGACTCAAAACACGAGACTGGGTTCTACAAGGTAGCCTTTAAAAGAAGAGACAGGTACTCACTTTGTCTTCAGCACCAAAGTAGGGTGGCTGCTCTTTAATAAGTTGAAATTTTAGTCTATGTCTAAGAGCTCGGGTTTGCTTTGAAGGCGTACACTTGGACTCCTCTCTTTGTCTGAATTCGTCTATCTTGTTTGGATACTTCTTGAATATCAGATTCCCATCCTCCCATGTACAATCTGAATAGGGAAGACCTTCCCACTTTATATAATAGTCGGGTTCATCTGATGTCGCGGTAGTTCTCTCACCTGCAAAAATTCACAACTTCAGAAAACAATGCAAAAAAAGAAGAGAGAGTGGTTTAAGCTCCTTTCCCGAAGAAAATAAAATAAAAGAGATTCATTATTTTTTTATATTTCCTACACAATACGCATATTTTTGCGTCCTTTCGAATTTTCCCCCAAAGAAGAGCGAATGCGACGAATCCCAGCAAAACCTGTCTTTAAACACCTCGTTGGGCAGTTTCTAACATTATAAAAATGATAATTGTTAAAATTAGCTGCATATACTCGCTCTTAAACATCCACCAAATGATTTCTTTGGCAAGGGTACCAATGGGGTAAGGTGGGGGGGGGGCAATTGTCTCCGTAGACAATACAAAATACCTTCTTATTTCTATTTCAATGGTATTTTCTATTTTAGCTATGTGCTATATTAAAGCAGCAAGGCTGGCTAACTGGTTGTTTTTTGGAGCATGACAAATTTTGAAGCGATGTATATATGTAAAAAAAAGGATAAGAATTGTCTTGAAAACAAAAGAAAACATGTTTATTCCAAAAATAACGATAAGATGACTGACAAGTGCCCTAAAAATTTCAATTCTGCTTGGACCTTATTCCAAATTAAATAAAAAAGAAAAGAAAAGAAAGTCAAGCTTTTGCGTAAAGAGCAAAGGTTGAGGAAGGGACAGTCCCCCTCATATACAGAATAATTTCTTTTCGTCTTGGGTTTTAATATTGCTCCTTAATTTTACTTTAAAAATAACTTTTTTTAATTTAATTTCTTACCTTATGTCCAATCATACCAGGAATTACCCTTCCTTCCCCTCTTCCCCAGTGTAAAATTTATTCTGGAAACTTTTTCCCTCACAGAAAATTCTTCCGTGCACCCTCCCCCACCGGGCAGAAAATTCATCTCAAAATTGCCTATATGTTACAGCCATTTCTCTTGGGACTGTGGGGGGGGGCATGTCATCCCAAAAGCATAGTTATTGGACCTTTTAACTATGCTGAATCAAATGTATATCTCATGATTTTGATTGGATGTCTTTGGGGAAAAGGGGGCACGAGGAGGGGCTAGTTGACCTCCAATCACTTAAAAAGATAGATTTGCCAGACAATATGGCCGTAAACAATATGAACAAATATATTATTTTATTTACAAGACTGCAGAAACAAAAGTATTTCATGAAATGTCAGAATACACATTTCTATTCGAACTTTTATAAAATTTCGACGGCACATACAAAAAAATCCGCAGAGCTATGCTACTTTACCTATGAGATATAACAATGCTTCAAAGATCTAATGAAATTATAATTTAATTGCGAGATCGACCTAGGGGTGTAACTTTGTACTAATATTTGTACAGCTATTAATTGTTTTCCTAAACATCCTGACAGCAACAGACATTCTCACAAATCCTAATTGGTGTTGACGGGACTACATGTGTTTTAGATTGGACTTGGTTAAACATACTTGTTCATAAATTATTTAGTGGCCAATGGCAGTTATTATTTGCAATAACAATCAAACTATTTGCAAGAGAAATTGAAAGAACTGTATAAACATTTTTTATTGAACTAAGTCAAATTTGCTTCTTTTTTAAAATAAATCTTTAGTGGTTAATAGCACATTTATAAAATCTATTTCTTGGTTTAAGGCCATACTATGCCAAATTTGAGTAAATGTTTGTTTTGATGTGCGTACGCCATTGGTACTAGCTTAGTTGTAATAGTAAATCTTTCTAAAAATATTCAGTTAGTTTTATTTTTCATTGCTTCATCTATTCTTCTTTATTTCATCATGCTACTTTACCTCAGAGCATCTAGGCTGAGAAACCAGAGTTTTTTGCCAACATTTATGGTAACCCAAATCTCATTATTGATCTTATTGTCCTGACTAACGCTTTTGTGGGTATTTCTCGGGAAATTTTGATACTGCAACTTCAAATTTTAGTTATTTTTTATCTGGAAAAGTTTACCTTTCGCAAATTTTTATGCTAAATTCAAAAATTGTTCTTTTTGGTGTACTGTTTTATTCGATTTTATAGGTATTTTTATCAGGTTTTATGATGTCGTCACCTGACGAAATGTTTCGTATCCTGGTAAATAGCCTATATCTTTTTTATTTTTCAAATTATTATATCTTTTCTTAGAATTGGTAAAAGAAGGATGTTTTGGAATTGTCTCTGCCGATAGGTATTTTCATTTGACTCCTTGTGGAATTTCTGTTGTTATATATGAGAAATGTAATCAGATAAAATAGGATTACATTTTTCAATCCAGCCTAAAATGTGGTATTTGACCAATACCTAACTAATTGTTGATGTAAAAACGAAAAATTCAACCCCAAAAAATTTGCAAAAAAAGAAACTAAATAAACTAATAGTAAAAACTATTCGCCATGAACGATTTTTTTTTAGGTTCTGCGTGAAAAGTATTGTAACAAAAGGAGAATCAAACCTTTATTGGTGGGAAGGGGCGGGGCCTAAAACTGTCCAGTATAACCCTGTTATCGGTAGCTATGTTGTCGGGAGGAGAATCGGCTTCTGATCGACTTCGAACAGACCAGTCAATTAATTTATGCATCGAAGTGTTCCCGACATCAGAAATCTAGATGTTTACCTTTGAAACCCTGGAGGCTCTGGAGTTTAAGGTTCTGAACTACGATATCGATGCTGTACCCTTGGCCTATGTTTCGAGTTGTTGGCCGAACATAAAAAGCACGCGAGCTAAAAGAGCACACCAAAAAAAGGACATAGGAGCCACATATAAGATCCTCCGTGAGCTCTCAAGTCAATACACTCAAAATACATCGTATCTCTGTGACGCCAATTGCGAGAATATTTACGACCAATCACAGTACCTCTACAAGTAGGAACACCATTCGGAGAAGCTACTGAACTCAAACACACCCGATCAAATTGACGACCAGATTACTGCTACTGCTGACAACGCGAAATCTGCTCCTGATGGCACTGAATTTACAGCAGAAGAAATTAAAGCTGCAGTACGAAAGCTGAAGAACAACAAAGCGCCGGGAGTATGTGGCTTGACATCAGAACTCCTTATAAATAGGGATCCATCCAAGACCCCCTGGGTAAGTACTGTGTGGCGCTCTTCATGATACTATCAGACTGGAAGACAGGCTTGCTTGTGCCAGTCTACAAGAGGAAAGGAAGTAAAGCAGAATGTAACAACTATCGTAAAATAACTTTGCTCTCACTACCCGGCACAATCTTGACCATGTTGCACCTCAAGCGGGCAACAAAGTACCTCCACCCTCTTCGTCACCACCAGCAAGCTGGATTCATGCCGGGTAGATCCACTACTGAGCAAGTACATACAACTAGACAGCTAATAGAGAAAACTCTAGAATATAAAAGGAAGGTATACATTGTCTTCGTCGATTTTTGATCTGCTTTCGACACTGTCGACAGACAGTCATTGAGGCTGATCCTTCAGTCGGCTAGTATACCTAAGATAATTATCAATCTCTTCAAAGAACTATACAATAAGACCAAAAATGTGATGGGCGATGATCTTTCGCTCTACCCGCGATTTAAGAAGATCATCTCGGTTGGCGGCGTGCCGCAATACTATGTCGGCGGCAACCATGATTTGGATTTCGACGCCGAAAGCGATCAGGATTCGTTCGACACGTTCCGCCGCGAATGGGGTCCGGAATATTACTCATTCGATATCGGGCAGGTGCACTTCGTGACGCTGGACAATGTTCGGTACCCCTGCAACGGCATTGATGATCACGATTTTTGCGATCTATCCGCCAGTCCGACCTACAATGGTGTGATCCACGAACGGCAGTTGCAGTGGCTGGAAAACGATCTGGCGAATGTGCCGGAAGACAAGCTGATCGTTGTTTCCGCCCACATTCCCTTTGTCACCTACACCGACGCGACAGCGGCAAAGCACCAGACGGACAATCTGGCAGCCCTGTACGACATTATTGGCAACCGCCCTGCCCTTGGTCTTTCTGGGCACACCCATACGACCGAACAGATCCTGCCGGGCGAATTTTTCGATGGGTGGGAACAAAACACCGGCACCGGCCCGGCTAAATTCCACCAGATCGTTACTGGAGCGGTCTCCGGCTCCTGGTGGGCGGGCGATCTCAACGATGCCGGTGTGCCGCGCAGTACTCAGCGCCTGGGTTCGCCGCGTGGCTACTATGTCATCGATTTTGACGGCGCGAGTTATGTCGACACCTACGTGACGTTCGATGGCGGGGAGAGTGATCAGACGCACGCCTTGTTCAACACGCCGCGATTCCGGGATTGGGCCGACAAGTTGTTGGCCTATACCGATGCCTACCCGCTTTATTTTCTCAGATTGCTTTGCATATTTTTAATATAATTTTTTGGCGCAAACAGGCGAGATTATATGCCCCCCCCCCCGTATATAGACCCCCTCACTCAGCGAGGGGTTTTGTTCCGTCCAACCACATTGGCTATCTCTAATTTATGGCTTTTTCTGATTTCGATTCTTACTCTTTATCGTTGACCTTTGGTGTTTTTTGAAAAGCTCCTTTTCTTTCTGAATGTTTTTTAAAATTAATTTTTGTTCATTTTGATGCCAAACTTTCGAGTTTTTCAATATTCCCCATTTCAAAATTACATTTTTTTTTTCAATATCAAAGTTTGGCCGAAGTATCAAAATATCAAAGTGGTGTCGATTTTGTCAAAACTAAAGTTTCGATGTTCAACATCCCCTCAACATTCCATGAAAGAAGACAGGAATAGATATAGAAGCAGTTGCAAACAGTTACAGTTGCAAGTTATCGTACTTGGAAGTAGTCACAACGAGTCTCATTTGCAGCTGCGAAAGTAGCAGTAGTAGTAGCAGCCTTGGAAGTTTGAAGTTAACACCCTTGCCTGTTCCTTAGATATTGCAGATGGGCCTTTTTGATAACTTAGATGCATATAGTTTCGCTTGATTTAGCTCAGCCTTGCCCAAATTTTCGAGTTTTCCAACATTGACCGTTTCAAAATTACGTTTTTTTTTCAGCATCAAAGTTTCGTCAAAGCGTCGAAACATCAAAGTGGTGTCGATTTTGTCAACATTAAAATTTCGAAGTTCAACATCCCAACATCCCCTCAATATTCCTTGAAAGTTGGCACTAATCCAGGGAAAAAGTAATCTTAAAAATTTGGTTCAATTATTATGTAATATCAATTGGCATTTTTAAAAATTTTATGTAGCTATTGTTTTCCTAAACATTTGAAAGGAAGGGCATTTTGAAAAAACTGACTTTCTACTTGAATTGTAATTGGTTTCCATAAATACATAAATTTCATAAATACATTTGTTTCGACAGAGTAGTTTTTTAGAGAATTTTTACTTTCATTTTGATATCTATATTGCTGCTATCTTCTTACCTTCTCCCCAGACATCAAGATCCTCTATTGCTGTTTCTTCTTACCTTCTCCCCAGACATCAAGATCCTCCCTTGGCCTCCATTTATGTGAATCACTTACTATCAAATCGAGTCCGCCGCGGTTAATTGAAGCTCTACTCCTCGCTGTGAGGTGATAGCCCAGATAACCGAAAGACGAGAGAGGACCATCCTGACTCAAAAACGTTTCACAAAGGGCCATAGCATGGAGATTCCGACATTTCGAAAGAAAATCGAATATCTCTTCATACGAAGAAGTAAGGTGGCAGTTCTGCGAACGCGCATTGAAACTAGCATTTTGCATTGCTCCAAGATACAAAGAATCACAATATTTACTAAATTGCAAAAGTCTATAACTCAATGTAAACTCTTCATTCGCCAAATCCGAAAGTAAATAACTATCAATATCAAACGGGCAACTTTCCAACCGGCTCAACCTCGATCATTCATACATATATAAATTATAAAATATAAAAAAAGGTGCAGCTGAGCTCTAGGAACAGATAAATAATTATAAGAATAAATAAATGAAAAAAGCGTCAGGGAAAGAACAAAAATCGTAGCAAAATATCTAGCAGCTTAATGGCAAAAAAGATAATCGGATAATTGCAAAAACAGGATAATTCTGTTGTTGCATTCCTCTAGTTATGCTTTTTGAATAACGAATTTAATAATAAAAAATAATTAAGAGGATGCAGATCGTGCAATGTTTCAATAAGACATACGATTCAGTCAAATTTCCTACAAATGTAATATTAAACAAAACAAGATGACTGATGAAAAGAAGAAATGTTGCACAACGCACAGCTTATGCAATTACGGTAAAACAGACAAAACGATTCAAAATTACGTAACCTACAAAATGTCACATGTAATTTTCAAAAAACAATTACCTTTCAATAGCAAAAGTGATTTTTGGCTATTTAGGGGCAATAAGCCTTGTTTATTTAATGACATCAATATTATGCACTAAACTTATTTGATTTCTTCACAAAATCCTTTCATAAACTCTACTACATGTTAATTATTCACAGCACACTAAGATCACTGTTTTGATGAGAAACGGTAACACACAGGGCATAATTTATTGTTCCTTGTACCTGACCCAGAGATAGCAATATCTCTTGTTTTTTTCTCTACAATTAATAGCCTAGAGCGATAGTCAGTAAAAATTTTTAAATTTGCTGAATCTAACCTAGAAATTTATCGTTAAGCTAAAAAGTACTTAGAAATCTAGCTGATCTTGCATTTTAACTACATTCAAAGAAATACAGTCATTTTTATCAAAATTAGCACTCATAATAACGAATTAAATATAGCAGTGAAATTACTCTAAATTTTGTGTGTCCATGAACTTTAAAAGCAAAAGAAGTACACTAGCTGTGATCTCTAATAAGGTTGGTTATGACGTAAAAATTCCTTGGCCTAAAAAATTTAGACCCTATTCCCTCGTGTCTAGGCTTGGAGTTCAGGCCTAGACGCCGGACTTCTTACCAATTTGATTAAACTCTGACCAGCCATTCTGGCAAATGCCCGTTATTAGAATTAAATAATGCCCCCCCCCCTTAAAGAGACTGCAGCAAGGGCGGCACACAAAAGGCATTACAAAGACTTGTCACCACTTTTCGCCAGGCTTAGTTGAGAGCCGACTTCCACATCTGGCATTGTTTAGCTGGTGCTGGATCCTTTTTACTTGAATTTGGGCTATTAAGTAGACTTACTGGTGATCCAGTTTATGAATGGAAGGCTAGAAGAGCTACAAAAGCTCTGTGGAATATGAGATCCAATGGCACTGGCCTTTTAGGTAATGGTGGATTTTGATTGTAAAATTGCTATAGCAAATCAGGCTTTATATGGTCATAACTAAAAGAATAATTCACAGACTCTAAAATCGGAAATACGTAGATTCTTTCTATTGGAAAACTTTTAAGCTTTATTCACTATTTAGGAATTATTTCTGCTATAATGCATGTTTTTTTATATTTTTGAGCACTATGATTGGGTCGTATTTTCACACTTGTGAGTTAGTGTGCATTAGTGTCCAAATAACCGTAATATTTTATAAACAGTTCGAAGTGCTTCACATGGGACTTAATATATATAAACCGTTATTTTGTAGATTTTTGAAAAAATGAGCAAAATCTGGATTTAACGAGGAGTGTTGCAAAATATCGATACTTCTCCGACTGGGATGCCTGCATTTTCCCCTGGATGACTTGAATCACTTCCGAATCGACAACCGGAATATCTCCCGCATAGACTTCGCCAGTAAATCCATTGAGTGAAATCGAATCGCCTTCCGAGAGGACCATATCCCCCATTCGAACTTTTCCATCATCCAACACATCCACGCCATCACACCCAGCGACACACACCTTTCCCATTTGTCGAGCCACCACTGCGGCATGGGAAGTCATGCCTCCCTTTGCAGTCAAAAATCCTTCTGCTGCATGCATACCATGAATATCGTCGGGGCTGGTTTCTTGCCGTACCAGAACAGCACGCTCTCCACGGTTCTTGAGTTCCACGGCTCGGTCGGGAGTCAGGGCAATTTTTCCGGCTGCCGCACCGGGTCCCGCCGGCAGCCCTTTCCCTACCGATTGATATTTTTCCTCTTCCGAACTCTCAAAAATAGGATACAGGTATTGAGAAAGTTGTTCAGGGGCCACTCGCTGAATAGCTTCCCGTCGGTCGATCAACCCCTTTCTCACCATATCAACCGCAATTCTGACCGCTGCAATCCCTGTACGTTTTCCAACGCGGGTTTGCAACATATAAAGTTTGCCTTCCTGGATCGTGAACTCCAAATCCAGCATGTCTCGATAGTGTTTTTCGAGTGTCTTCTGTGTTTTGGTAAGCGCCTTATAGGCTTGAGGTAGCTTCTCATGAAGGGCTGATACCGGGAGTGGTGTGCGAATCCCAGCAACAACATCTTCTCCCTGAGCGTTCAACAAACATTCCACGCCCCGCTCTTCACGCTTAAGTTTGACTCTTTCTCTTAACCCTACTTTTTTAAAACAGTAAAAAACTTTAGAGTAAAGATCGGGGCCCCGCTCTTTACCCCGCTCTTTTGATGAGGAAGCAGCCCCTTTCATATACGAAGTAATTTCTGTTCATTTTAAGTTTTAATGTCGTTCCTTACTTTCAGTTGAAAAAACTTGATTTTTTATTTAATCCAAAGAGAAGCCAGGTGGATAGTTGGCGTAAATGACACGATCCATGTAACTGATGCTTCCAGTACTTCTACCTGAGGAGGATCTAAGGAGGCACAGGAGGATCTAAGGTCTAAAGTAAGGTCTGAAATCTTAAAGTCAAAAAGAAAAACTTAATTTTAAGCTTTAAAGGGGGTGGTTGCTGTTGTTGATAGTGCTTCTGGGTTAATGTCCACTGCACGCATGGTATAAACAAAGTATCCAGGCACACATCTGTTCAAGATTTTTTACAGCAATATCAGCAGCTTGAAATCAAAGAGGGCTATCTCGAAGACACCCAGGGCAGATCCTCAGCTTATAATTTTTGGAAAAAAATGTTGCTGCCTTCCTCTTGCCAACAGAGCAATTGAAATTCAACCAGCATTGTAACAATAAAACAAATTTACTCCAAGTGCACAATGAATGAAAATAACTGTAATACAACACAACACAAAATAACAAAAGGTCAACTTATTTTTTTCAAATTGGTTATTTTAATAAAATTAAATTTAAAAAAACAAGTTTTTTTTAACTGAAAGTAAGGAGCGACATTACAACTTAAAACGAACAGAAATTACCGACCGCACGATATTACACACTGTCATTGGATTAAAATAGCACTTCGCCCGTGCTTGGTTTGGATTGGATAACTATCCACCCACTCAATGTCATTGGATATAGTCAATCTTTAAAAAAAACCGGATCGAACGGCTCTTGAAGCTTGCAAAAACATTGAAGTGAGAAATCCTTGTAGACATCAATAATCTGTGGCTACGCATCTTTAAAAGCAACAAGGACAGTGACAATTATATCTAATTGTTTTGACTGCTTAAATGGAAACTTATACGACCATACATAATATCTATGTTCAACCACTTTCCTCGTCTGAAGAAGACTCTCTAGAATTGAGAAGAAAATACTAAGAAATGTTCAGAAATGTTCAAAAACTTTTGATGATTAGAATAATTTACAGATTTTTCTAGTTTTTCTTTAACATCCATTCGAGGGTCATTAACGCTGGATCAATTCTTCGTTATGTGTTGGATGAAGATACCACATAAGAAATGGGACTGTTGGAACTTCAAGAGGATTAAAGTCTTCAAATGAATCACAAATCAACATAATCTGCAAACGAAAGTTGGAAACTAGTGTCAGAATCAAAGCACCCCATTTTTAGAAAAACTACTTGCAGATTACTCTCCATATCCGGAAAACATGTTGTTCTTTTTTCAATAATAAAGTTTACAAAATCAAAGCACCGTCTACAACTCATAAATAATCATACAACAAAACTAGGTCGTACAGCACTGGCAACTTTGAACCCGAATAGAAAAAAAAAACAAAATAAAATTTGTCGGCCAAGTTACAAACATGAATGGCATCTACTCCGGCTGTTAAGAGCCATACCATTTGACCAGCACCATCCCTTTACAATATCAAGAAGACCTTGAGCCATGGAAATGGCAGATGGCAGGTCCACTACAACAATGAGAAAGTTACTCTTCCATGGCCATTGCTTAGAAAAAAATGTTAACAACGAATACATGACTGTTACTATTTTGTACAATACATTTCTGGAAAAATTGCCTTGTTGTCCGCTAAAACCCGAACTTTCCTACTCAATAAATTACTTGAACGAACAACTGAAATTACTAATATCAGCAACTAAATTGCTGGGATAAGTGAATTTTGTTGCTGTAGGAATAGCTACATGAATATAGGGTAATATGGATCAAATAGGATTATCTCAAATGTTTTTCCATTAGAAGTGAGAACATTTTGACCATGATTGTAATGAAAAAGATCTGAGCTTCGTCACTTTTCATGACATGAATTGTTGTTGCAAATTCGTGTTGTTGCAATGGGATTTTGCCAAGAGGAAGGAGGGAGACGTCGAAAAAGCAAAGATCGATGAATTGTATGAAAAATATATGAAATAACAGTAAACAGTATAAAAATATCGAAATCTGTAGTGGGAGAAGGAAGCACAGACCCAAAGCCTACTTCCCTATCACATTTACCTGTTATTGATATTAAAAAAAACAGATTTGGTAAAAGTAGTCTGATCTTGCCGTAGCCTGTATACAACGTAGATCAAACAATTCGTGGTAACGAACTGTAAGTAAGGAGAGTCTCGGCTCAATAGTCCACTCCTCAACGCCCCGCTCTTTATGCTAAAGTTTTTTTTTTATTAGGGGGTCATTGGATGGTCATCAGAATTTCCCGTCATCCTATGAGTAAATACAAAAATACAGCGTAGTTGTGAAAATCCTACCTTTGACATGTTCCTTGGCTGCTCTCAATGAATCTTCTGTATATTGAACAGATTTGGGAAATAGCGATGTGTACGTTGAACCAAAGCCAATAATATTGAAATAACAATCCAGAGGAAGTGACTGAAGAAAGATCTAAAAGAAAAACAACATACTGTAATTAGTTGTGACTTAGACTAGCGCAGTTTTAGAAAAAAAATCAACTGTGTAATCCAAAATCGTCTTCGTACATGATAAAGGTTAAGGAAAATATTCACCTACTTACACGACGTCCTTCAAACCAGCCCAGCATCAATGTAATCATGAATACAGCATTTCTGTTCGGCGTGGGGGGAGGGGATATAGAAAGAAACTTTAACACATCAAAAGTAAGTTTATATACATTTTTGTTACGTTTTTACAAGTCGGACACAAATTTTGGGGGAGGGGTTCAAACCGGGAAAACTCCCCTTCTCCCTAGATACAGCCTCCCTGCCCACCGACTTTTGAATATTAACTACCTTTTATCGATCCTTCAATAAATTTTCCAGGGTTCAAGATATATGTTAAAAAACACATTAGGAACCCATTTCTTTATTGGTTTGTACGGGTAACTGTGTCTGAGAAATTAATTCTTTGACCAAGAAGCTGGAAATGTGGTTTTTTGAAACGGTACTTGCTGACAGATTTTTATATTACTTATTCATCTGAAGTTCTCAGTGATAGACTTAGATATGAAACATATACATCCTTCTAAGAATTTCTTCTAAGATTTCCTGAATGAGGTATTCAGGAGAAGGGATCCCCTTTATATATATATATATATATAAAGAATAAATTCTGTTCTTTATAAGTTTTAATATTGCTCCTTAATTTTAGTTTAAAAACTAGTTTTTTTATTTAATTTAAAAGCAAACGTAATATATGAACGTGACAAAACGAAAGAAAACATACTCGGGTTGGCAAAACACATTTTGGGTCAACGGTGTTCACATGAAATGTCATTGTGATTCTAACAAATTGATTGCCAATTAAAACAATAAATGCTTTCCAGGTCAACGACGGAGCAAGTTCGAGCTATGTTATGTTCCTCATTTAAAATAAGAGGTCATGTCCTACATCTGTTTCTTTTCTAAGAGGCTCTTAGAAAAATTTATCTCTAGAATTTATATTTGTTCTTCGCTATGATT
>JAAAKM020073195.1:219628169-219662852 GCA_010016025.2 Alatinidae sp. Z8VKAUB7J3 | reverse complement strand
CCAGCTTAATAAAAATAAAAGGAATGCAATCAAATAAAAACAGATAAGACTTGGAACAAAAAAAAAACACATAAAAAAATTATATTCTTAGAACAGTTTAAGCGTTGGAATCTTTAAAAGTCGTAGTAATTTTAGGTATGAACCGTAGAAAGTCGTAGAAAACGTGGAAAGCCGTGTTGATCTCAGGTATGTTTTGGAAATGTTTTTTTTTGGTAACTCAAAGAAAAATTTATATCAAGAGTTCGTGTTAACAAAGTTTACGAAAAGAACGAGATATATCTATATTAACCGGAACTCTAGATAAGCAAAGTTTTGATGACAAAAAATACATAAAAAAAATCCTGTTTTTCTGGTGATTCATTTAATCAATTGATTGATTAAATCAATCAATCATTGACTTAAATTAATGCTTAAAAATCATTTTTCAAGTCTCAATGTCGGCTGACCGTCTTTCAAATTAATTTCTTTAATTTGAAATTAATTTATATTGATGAACCTTTCCTGATTTGACCGTTTTGCACTTATTGGTCATTAAATTAATTTGCTTTTCTCTACAAAATTTATCAATTGAAAGTTAGCTGTAATAGTCGTCAGTTTGAAGTTAAAAGACAGCCGTTTTTAGTTAATATGGCTTTCTCACCAAAATTTTTCTATCCATGGTTAATGACATGTTTAAACAGAAGTTTAAACATGTCATTTCGAATATTATCTCTAAAAATTACTACTGATTGAACGAATACTTTTAACCCAGTTGTACTTCTGGTGAAGTTAACTTATAATATACTGTTTTACGTATAACTTCGTCAAACTGATACGTTCATTCAGAAAAAGGGACAATGTCAGTTTGGTTTCAGCTCTTGTCATAATGGTGCAACCCCTGAAACTGTTCACGCTGAAGAAGAGAGGTGGCTGTCCTCTTAAAATATTGGCTTTCTGTGTTTTCTTCAGTATTTTCGTTTGGTTTTTAAAAACCCCATTTTTGATCTTTTTCTTTCTTTGTTGGTTATACTGTTTGGTCTTAGGTGATTGACTGAATGAGTAGGGTCAAGAACTTAAATAGGAAAACTATTAATTAATTAATCAATTATTAAAATAGGGAAACAGTTTTTTTTTATCCAAAAAATTACTTGCAATATATTATATTATTCATCTTAAAGGCTTTTACGCAGAATGCCTATCTCAAATTTTTGATTGGACATCTTGAAGGCTTCGAAGGGCCGGGAAATGGATGGGGGATCTACACATTTCACCAAAGTGGCGTTTTAGAGGGAAATCTCTGTTCCGTATTAATTTAATCGTATTCAACCTATCCGATTCACGGTGACATGAGCATTTTTATTATCCTGCCTATTTTACCAAACATAACTATCTGTGTAATAATTTATTATTCCCCAATGATAGCACAGCTATCCTTGTTTCATTTATGCTTGCTGTAATGATAGAATTATTTTTGGTTTCAACCTCTTGTCGCTTAAAATCTGGAATATCAAATTCCATTAAAAAGCCTTATTTTTGTTTTGTGCCAAAAACGATTGTTGAACACAGAGGAGATATTACTCAAGACTCTGTAAATGCGCTGTGGTTCACTCTTTAATAGGTTAAAGCTGTTTTTGCAACCATAGTTAATTATATGATAGCCACAAAGGCCATAAATAGCCATAATCTTCGGAGGAAGATGTGCAATTCGCATATGTACAGGTACGTTATCATAACTTACCTGTACATATGCGAATTGCACGTGTTCCTCCGAAGATTGGTCCAAAAACTTTCCTGGAGGTATTGGATAACTGTAGCCTAAATGTAATTTTTTGAAGTTCTGATTCCCCCCCCCCCCCACCTTCTTCCAGGAAAAATCCTCTAATCTCCCCCTTCTTCCATGAAAAATCCTCGGATCCCCATCCTAAGGGTTTGGTCTACGAGTACCTACGTACGTGACTGCTAAAAATTGTATTTTTCAAGCATTAAAGTATTTGTTTTTTTTTTGCCAGAAGACAGATAACAGATGCGTGTCTTTTTTTTTTTTTTTGAGGAGATTGTATCAACTCAGCGGTCCTAAAATGTTTCTGTTTGCCTTGCAGACAGTTTGTTTGAAATCAAACGAAACTTCAGTTCAAGTTCGACGTTCAACGTCGATCAAAACGAAATCAAGTTCAAACTTGATTTGCCCTCAAGTGATTCTAGGACTCAAGAGGCTAGGACTTTTTTTTCAAGACCTCCAAGTAATACGATTTTATTGAAAGCACAAAGATAAAGCTCTAAGACTAATGAATTCAAATATAGACTTTTAAATTAGATCTAACAGATACTAATTGAATCAAACCCATAATTACATTAAAATTCCATTCAGAGAATTTACGAAAGATCCAGTTAAATGTTTAGAAATTTAATTGGCTTATTATTATTGTAGAAACTGCTTGACTTTGGCTAGTCGCCTAGAATTTGGTAATATAAATACCAGGAAAAATTTATGATCTTGCTGTGAGCGAAAAGAAAAAAGTTATCATAAAATCATTTTGAAAAAAAAAGAATTTCGAAAAGTTATGAAAACCCTTCCATGAGATGATGCAGTAAATAGACGGAGGAGTAATGTGAATACATTGTTTTTTCTTGTATACTATTGAAAAAGGACCTGACAATATAACCGGTACTTACGATGGAGGCGGGGAGGGGCTAGGCCTTGCCACCTATTCCTTTACTTTTACAAGTATTATCATTTTTGCTATTCAAAGAGATATATTGTCCATTTTAAAGGGAAGAAGGGAAGGCATTGAAGTAAAAAATTGACGTGAAAGATGCTGCCTTACTTCTTCAAGATATTGCAAGCTCTGTCCTTGACGCTTCATGATTGTAGCCATTCTATAAAGAAGAAAAAGAAAATAAGCAAAAAGATTTGCCTTGCATATTTGAATTAGTACTTGCTCTATTGACAGTAAACGAAAAAGCAACTAAATTTCTTGGAATATATGAAAAACTGGTTAGCTTTACTCAAGTTTAAACGGAATACCTTCAGTTTTTGTTGACGATTTGAACCCAGAAAAATCACTTGTTTATAATGTATTTTCAACCTCTCCTAGGCTCTCCTACAACACATATACCAGCACCTCTGAGTAAAAATATGATTTTGAAATGTAATGCTCGTCAGATATTTTCAAATTCCTTTTGGTCCAAAATGAAAACATGTGCATTTTGAACGATCTGGGTTTAGGGGAGGATTTGCGTTCAAGGTGTTACAAGTCAAAAAGTCTCAAAACCATTTTTTTTTTCTACATCTTGCTCTATCTTGCTTGATAATTTCATTTTTTGGTTCTATTGAAAGGACAAAGGACATTTTAAAAAATTTTTATCTCCTTTTATCAAAAAACATAATTTTTCTAATTAAAAGGATATTTTTGTTGCTTAAAATATGTATTACACGCTCATGAAATAAAGAACCAACTTCAGTTAAAATTTAGACTATCACATGCAATATTGTTTCAGAAACCAAAATAAATACGAGAAACTTTTTACGTGGAATTAGGACACTTTTTTAAGAGCACATTTAAGACCTGTTGGTAAAAAAAACAAAAAAAAAAAAAACAAAAAAAAAAAAAAAGTTCTGTCGGGTGCAAGGATAGGAAGCCCCTTCCTATTTGAGCGCATAGTGAAACACGCAAAAATACCATCTTCCTTAAATTGCTCAAGGAGAGATTCATACGAAAAAAGGTTAATGACGATATGCTGTTTTTCAGTAAGACATTTAGTAATTTAACTCTCGACTCTACCACCAAGTCTAAATCCTAAATCGTCTTTGATAGCTTAGAATTTTCCTTAATAATTGTCAAAATTGTAGACTTAACCGCTCAAGCAAGCTAAGCACCAAAGCTTATAGCCTCTTTTTATCGGCTTCCTTGGGTTATATTGTTTGAGTGTGGAACGTCCTTTCAAGAGAATGATGGAACTCGAGTATGTTCCAGGCTTCACTAACTTTTTGAAGCGGAATTTTAGTAGGTCAGCCATCGGTCGCAGCTTGAAAAGCCTGTCTTTTTGGCCAGCTATGATTGTCAGGTTTGATATCGATTTTCTTTTTCGAACATTTACTAATAAAATGTTGATAAAAAGTGGAAATTCACACGACTTGAATTAACCACGGAAACGGAATACAGCTGCAATATTACTTCAGAATATTGTATAGCTTGCCGGAAGAGGTAATACCGAAAAATCCTTCCTTTTACGCGTTCAAGTGTTAGAAAATGAAGTAATTACCAGGACTAGCGGCATATCACCACCTGTGATGGAGTGGCTAAATATATAACGGCAGTGGCTAAATAATATAACGGAAAACAAAAGCTTAGCTAAATCAAAGAAACAAGTTAAACCTGTAAAAACATATTTTAAAAAAAAAAACATTTTGGTAAAGACTGTTTGTAAATTTTAGATGTTGTGGTTTGGGTTGAGTGTGTACATTTGGGCGTGGTGCGTGTACGCAGGGGGGGGGGGGGGGTAAGCATCAAAAGAAATTTGGAGGAAGAGTACACTTTATTCCAACAGCAACTCTAACATCCTCGAGGTTCAATGCCTATTCCAACTTTGATTGTATGCCAAAGTTGAATCTCTGACATCTAATAATTGCTTTTATTATTTTCAACATGCATGTAGTGTTTTATCATCTGGCAGGGTGGTATCCCGTCATTAAGAAGTGGGATTTGTTTATATCTGATGACTCTGACTATCAAGCATGCTTAATTATATCCTATTCCCTACTTTTGCTCAATAGACTTCATTTTTGACGACTCTTCTAGCAGGAAACTTATTGTTCACTCCAACCTCAATACGTCATCACCTTTATTTATTAAAAATAGGATAAAAATTATCTGGAGCAGTTGCTGGCGCACAGGTATGGAGAAAGTTCCAAAGCTGTCAATACAATAATTCCAAAAGCTGCTAAATCTGTCAACAAATTTCACTAGGCCTTGAAAACTACCAGGTAGCATTGCTACTATGCTACTCCACTTTTTCCATGGCCTCTGGCATACGGTGTTGACAATTGCCGAGGTTTTTGTTTCCGGTTGTTTTTCATAGGGACATGTACGTAGCAAGCATGTCCTACTTTTTGTTTAATAGGTCCTCCACTCTCTATAGATGAGAATAGCTTTCGTTCAGTTTTCTTATTCTTTTTTTTAATAGTTTATGGGACTTTTTGATTTAAAATGTAGTGTTTGTCCTGATTTAAAAAAGTTGTGTGGTAGTAGTCTAGACCAGCTTAATTTCAACCTACCCGAATCCTCTAAAGTTACTGCTAAGGATCTTAGCAGGTTCCTTGCTTCCATCGTCCAGAGCCTTCCGGCATTGTCTTATCAGTTATCAACAGATAATCTCTCATTCACTTTCCTTTCTATCTCTCCGTTTGATATCAAAAGAAGAATTGGGGAACTACGAAAAACAAGTGTCTGCCCTTTAGATATTCTGTTTTCTCTTACTAGAGGTTTCAGTGACTTCCTTTCAAAGCCCTAGTCTGTTCGTTTCAATGAGAGTATGAGTTTGTCCAACAACGGCAAATATTGAAACAAAGTTTCTTAACCCCCCCCCCCCCCAGGAACAGAAACAGCGAAAAGCTGGTTTCTCAGGGGTTCGTCACATATCACATACTCATATATTCTCTAAAATGTATGAAGGATTCCTTGCAGATTGACTAAAAGAAAAAAAAATCATCCTCTTACTAACTTCAGACAATTTGGGAACCTCAGATCAAATTCTACTTCCCATTATCTTGTTTTTCTTACTGACTGAATTGGGAAAATTCTTGGAAGACCTTATTGCTGGCAAAATTCAATTTCATGTGGCCTTGTTAACCACAATATATATCCTTTCAAAGCCCTATCTATCTCTTCTATCTTCTATCTCTCCGTCTGATATCAAAAGTAGAATTGGGGAACTACGAAAAACAAGTGTCTGCCCTTTAGATATTTCGTTTTCTCTTACTAGAAAAAATTGATAAATTTTGGATAAAGTTGATAAAATTGTAACTGATTTCTGTAACACCTTTTTTTGGTCATTTCATTGGAAAAGGCATTTTCTTCATTTGAAAAAATGGGGAAAACAACCAAATGTGCACTTTGTGGGAATGTGCTATCAAGTAAAATATATAAAAGGCGATTAGATATAAATATAAGCTTTTAAATGAGCCTTTAAAAAAATTTCTTTTGTTAAAATAGCCTTCTAGTTTCTGCTAGTCAGTAGGCGATTTATCAAGCCTTGTCTTCAGGCTTTTTCAGATGAAGTCGGCCGAGTAAAAACAGCTTTTTGTTCATCGAAAAACAAACGTTTCTGAAAAACATGTATTGTTTTGTGAAGTATGAGTAATCAACTTTATGTTTTAGAATGAAAGTTTTTCTTAACTGTCTAGGTTGTCAGCAGTATCTTACAGACGTGTCTTATCTCCCCCTAGATCAGTAACAATTAGAAATTATATTAAAAATTAGTTTTTAACTGAAACTAAGGAGTGACAAACTCAAAACGAACATAAATTATTCCGTATATAAAAAACAGATCACGGCAGCGCTTTTTCTACATTAAATTTCAATCAAAAACAAACAAAGATTAATTAAAAAAAGGATTATAAAAAACTAGCGCTTTATTGAAAACACAAAATAATATAGGAGTTTTGGTACATTAAATGTAAACCAATTAGGGACTTTTTTTTACCGAATAAAAATATTATCAATCCCTTATACGAATAACCAACAATACATTGTAGGATTGTTGCTTCCTTTTTTTTCGTTTAATTTGGTATCACTTCTGTCTAAAGTTTCAGTTCAATGACTGGCTCTCGTTTTGGTTCTAGAAATTTGAGAATTTTCCAGGCGGAATGGTCCAAGGGAATCATCTGGGGGACTTTCAGCAAGGATGGAATTCTCCGGAGGTTTTACACCGCAGGAACTTTCCATAGAGGACTTTTTTGCGGGAGGGATTTTCCATGGAGGGGAAGATAGATTTCCCGGCATTATTGAAAAACAACCATACATTAAATATAAAAAAATCAACTGAAAATAGGTAGAAACATTAAAGCTTAAAACAAACAGACATCATTCCTGTATGAGGGGGATCCTCTCTCCTTAATACCTCGCTTTTTACGTTAAAGTTTGACTTATTGTCTTAATTCTTTAAGAACAACTCATGATACACAAGGGATGTTAAATTGGAACAAGAAGTTTTTTGAAGTACTAAAAAAGTTTGTTCTTAGATAAAAAAAATGCTAGCGAAATGAATGATTCTTTGGAAAGTTTTGAGAGTTCATGGTACAAGGACAGGTTTGAAAAATAATGTTAAGAAGACTAAGTCACTTAGACTAGGACTAATGAAAGTGGAGGATAAAGTTAGGTAAAAAGAAAACCGATCAACTGAATAGCTTCACTAATCTAGAACTATTAATATCGAATATGGTGGATGCAGTGAAGATGTAAAAAGAGTAGAATAGCCAAGGCACAGATTTCTTTCAAAATTGGAAAAAACAGAGAAGAACATGAAGATAAGTTTACCAATTAAGATTAGAATACTGGAAGCCATGGTAATGACAGTGTTCAAACATGGCTCTGAAATGCAAGCGCTTCGAAAGATCGAGGAGGAGTTGTTAAATGTTTTCCTGAAAAATTGTAATATATATTTTGGGCTGTATATTTCCACGTAAGGGGGGGGGGGGGAGTAAAGTATTTGGACAGTTTAAACTCAGAAAACAACTCTTACTTCATAATATGCAGAATAATTGTGGCTTTTTTTGTAGACCCGTTATACTTTACTATAACCCCCTCCCGCCTCCACAATGTGCAAATCTATAGCCCAAATTTGTTTCTAAAATAATGAAAAAACTAACGAAGAAACTGGTTTGTTTTCGAGTTTTACACAGAGTAGTGAACTTGAGTGAGTTGTGCACATTACACGACTACAAAAAATTCCTTCCATCAACGGAAATAAAAAAAAAACTCAAATAAAATTCTCAAATTTGGAAAGCCTTATTTTCCACAGGGGGTATTTTCTGGGGGGGGGGAGTAGTATTTTCCGGGGGTAAACGCTTAGAGCCTTAAGACCTGGTAAAAAAAAAGAATATCAAAAGCGAAAACAGCTCTTTTTGTTTTGTAGTTGCTCTTTATTAGAGCTTGGGTTCCTGTTGTGTGGAGTTGCTTAATTCATTACCATTAACTATTTGATAAGTCGTGTAACACAGATATCAGGTAATAGAGTAAGAAATAAAGACCAATTGTTCGTAAAAATCAAGTGTGAAAATACTATAAAACTTTACAAGAAAACAATTCCAAAATGATAACTGAGTTTTTACTTTCAACTATAATATACGATTTTTGGTGAATCATGTTCGAGGTCGTTTCCGCAATAATTAACCCCGAGTTTGAATATAATATATAGCTTAATTTTGTCTTATTAAGAGGGGAAGAGGGGAGGGGTTGCAAGTTTCACCTTCACTGCTCTCGTTTGATACAAAAAAAAAACAGAACTAGACAATATCCCCCAACTTATCTTTACCACCCACTCCTCCCCTCACGCTACTCGACAATAGACTAATAGCGTAGGGAACTGAGAGGGGACACGTCGGAATTAGTCACATGGTAACACCTGAACCGCAATAGGGTTAATTTCACAGAAAAACGAGGATCAATATAAATCTCAAACAGGAATAAAATACGATCCCGCATATACACCAAAACAAATCTATCAGTAAATCAACAACTGACAGCTACATCGCACCTTCATGCTAACTATAAAATAGCAATGGCTGCAACTAGTCGTTTTTAAACCTGCTTAGAAATTGCCATATCTTGATTATTAAGCTTGTAAAAAACCTTTCCAGATTCCTCATCTCAAAAAAGGAGATTTTATTCACCTCTTAAGTTCCAAGATGAAAGGCCTGAGATCTAAGTTGTCCCGAGAAATTAAAATGGGTCTTATAACATATTTTAGAATTTATTTATAAAAATGGGTGTCCATAAAACACTCGCAAAAAAGGATTTTCATAAATCCTTCATACCGTGAAATTTATGGGAGATTCATTTCCCACATCGAGCCTCTGCATTCGAAACGAAGGTGACCCTCTAAACTGTTTCGCAGAGCATAAAAACGGTCACATTTGGGGCATTGATACCTCATTTCCGAACCTGCAAATACATGTGTTAATTCCATAATGCAAAGCAGTCAAACAATTGCCTAATTTGAAATCCAAAAACCAGGATGAGACACCTAGATACTCAAAAAAAAATCTAGCAGTACCGTCGTTTCGCCGCCCCATTCGACCCGCCAATTCCCCCGCACGGGCATGAGTACTTCGTTACGGTCGGTGGTGTATGGTTCCTCGGAAATCGAGCCGCGAACCAGAAAGTCGATTTCGAATCCGGGCCTGTCACGAAGGACAGCGTCGGGCCCGATGACTTTTGCCGGTTGCTTGTCGGCCAACGCGACCAAATCCCAATACCGAGCTACATGGTTAGGGATCACCTGCGATGTTTTGGGTTCGGCAAAGTCTTTGAGTTCAATTTCGGTCAGCAATGGCATCGGCATGACGCCATCGGGCAATGCCTCACCATTCTTTGTATCGTATAGTCGACCGGTCTCGGCCAGAACGAGTCCATGACCCCTTGCATCTTCGATAACTTGAGGTGCCCAGATGACACCGCCCCCGGCATCATCGCCGCCCAAGATGGCCATGATCATCCCATAGTCGGTGCCGATGTTCTCGAAACCGCGAAATACGCCGGTCGGAATATTGAATATGTCGCCCTCTTCCAACGTAACCTCGCCGGCATCGCCCCAGCGGCCCCAGAAAAACCGCCACCGGCCTTTAAGCACGAAGAACACCTCCGCCGTCCGGTGTGAGTGCAGTGAGTTTCGGCACTTGGGCGGCTGGCCGGCCGCGCCGATGTTAAAACCGGGGGTGTCGCGAATATGAACGAACTGGTCCGGAGATTCCGAAACTCCGCCTCCGATGATCGTAAAATTCTCCTTTTGGTCCGAGCCGGGCGTGTGGGCGTCGATAAAGGCCGTCTTACACGGCACCAAATCGCCATATCGGACACTAGAATTTGTTCTGCAACTTATTTTATGTTGTTCTTATTTTATGCATCATTAAGAATAAAATCTGGGTGCTGGGTGCCAATAAAATTTGGAAGGGAGTTCTCTGGGGTGCAGGGGATATTCTAACGGTCTTTGCAGAGTACCAGCATTTTGAGAAGAGGCTTAAGAATATATTTCAAAGGGGTCGAAACCATCGAAAAATGCATTTTTAGGTCCAAATTTTGCAAATTTACTTGAAGAGTGCAATGTGCCATATTTTTACAGTCAATCTCTTCTTTTTCTAGCTGTATCAAAATAAATAAGAATTCAACTGGTAAAAACGACATTTATAGGCTTTTGATTTCGTAGTTTTGGGTTCTTAAGTTAACTTTTTGACTTAAATATATCAGATTTAAAACCGCGAATAAAAACCAATTTGTATTTTGAACTAAGTATGCACAGAACAGCAGAAAGACAGAATTTTTCTGGCAGAAGCACATAATTTTGACCTTTATCTACATCAGCCTTACTTAGTCGGTTTTTCTCAAGTCACCCACGTACCTTTGCTTCATGAAGTGGGCCACAAGTTTAAGCTTTAAAACTTATGGTAGTTTGATGAGCAGCGTCAGGCACGTATGTACTATCATTCTGAAGGGACGGAGGGGCAATAATAATGAAAAAATATGATAAATTGAAACAATTATAAAGAAGATATGGAATTTTAGTTTTTTGGGGAAGGGATCAAATAACCCCCCCCCCCTTCTGTACGCTCTTAATCTACATTACCCAATGATGAAATCCGGGATTCAAGGTAGATTTTGGAAACTTTGGAGAAACGCCTGCTATTAGGAACAAGATGCTGAAGGGAGCGACGCGGAGGGCTGGCATCCTACTCTTTTGGGTCGGGGTTGATTCTTGGGGAGGGGAACTGAAGTTCCCCGTTACTTACTTACCCGAAATCTCTTTGACGTAGTTGAAGAAGGCGCGCTTGCGAGTGTGGTTGATGCCCCAGTCGACGGGGACGGATTGGTAACCGATTCGGATGTCGGTTTCGCCTTTGCGGCGGAAATCGAAATAGCCCCAGCTCGCATACGACTCAATCGCGTATTTAAAATTATTGGCGTCTTGATCGTAGTCGTAGTGATCGTCCTCGTTGAAGACGATGGGCTGGCCCCAGTAACCGGGTAGCGCCTTGGTGCGAGTCACCATCTCTTTGATATAGTTCGGATCTTTGACGCCGTTCCCGTGGATCAGGATAAAGTCCGAAACAGCCGCAATGTGGGTATCCGGTATATAACGACCGCCAAAACTCGTGCTGACGAGGAGACGATAGCCGTTGTGCACTTTGCGTTTCACCCGGTTGATCAACTCATGCACTCGAGCCGGCTTGAGGATCTCGTGATCGTAAGCTCGGATGTTACTCTCGTTGTTGATCTCGATCAGGACATTTCGGTAGCCCTGCTCCAAAATCCATTCCGTTGCGTTATCAACGGCGTTGATGACGGCGACCTCATCCGCCAGATTCTGGTCTTGTCCGAAGTAAAACAGTCCCACGATCGGCACCATTTTAAGCCGCTCGGCTTGATCCAAGATTCGTTTCAAACGGGCGAAGTAAGCGCTCTTAAGTTCACCGGATTCGGAGGAGCTTGGAATTCGTATTATGCAGTTGAAGGCACAAGTAAAGAGTTTAGAAAGTACACTGGCTTTTGCATTTGTTGAAGGCAGCTTAGTCAAGGCGGTCAAAAATGGTATGACGAGTCTAACGTTACATAATTTAGGCTTTACTCTACTTTTTATTTGAATGTGCAAATGAAAAAAAATGAAATGATAATAATGAAATGATTAATCAAATGACAATAATAGTATTGAAGTGCGGGTGTGTAGATTAAATGCCTGTTGACTCCATTGGAATATTGCTAAGGTGTACTTGAATAAGATCTTTTATGCAAATTTATATTTGAAATAATTCGACTAATTTTTCAGCATGGTTTAGTATTTGCACTTAATACCAGTTTCTTGTTTTTTTGTTGTTTTTTCAAGTTTAGTTCTGACACAACGGAAGACAAAATCAAAAGAATAAAAAGTCATGGGTTTAAGGCCATCAGCAAAATGACAACTAATGAAAAATATGGGATTTTGCTGGAAATTTGCAGACTTAGCCATTTATAAAATGAAGCATCAAAACATCCTATGTGTTTAATAAAATTTGTTCATTTACGCGCTTTGAAGCTGGTGAATCTTTTATTGAACTATTAAAGCTATTGAAGGTGATTGATTTAGATTTTACCTGAGAGATTCTATTGCCCTACTATGGCTTTCGGTTCTATGATTCTGTCAATTTCTTATTTTGAAAAACAATGAAATTCACTATCGGAAATTTTAAAATACTATGCCCCTCCCCCCCAAAAAATACTATGTGTTCCTTAAAGACAGTCTCAAAACTCACGGAACCTGCTCGTATGGGTGTCAAAAGAGAGGTCCGAGGAATGAGGAATTCCCAAAGGACAAAGTTTTTCAATTCTACTCTTACCTTCATCCTTGAAGCTAAGATTGGGGTGTCAACACAATGCCCTTGGTTGGGTGATCTGTAGCTCCTTAGTCTTAGAGGTTTTGAGGTTGACCGTCTAGGTATTAGACCAGGAACCTTGGGGTTAAACGCCCCCTCCCCTCCTTTGTCGCTAGTGAGATACGGCTATCAAACGGTACAGGTGTGTTTGAGGGAGATTCAAATATTGGAAGAGTTCTTCAACTAGTCCTTGAAGCCTTAAACATTTTGAGTTGAGAGAAGAATTTTTGCAAAAAGCTGGAAGATGTGATAATTCCATGATTTGTAACATGACTGACGGAAACATCTAGCTCGTTTAATCGAGAAAACTTATCAAGATCGTTGCCGAAAAATTTTTGGGCTGCAGCGATAATTTCTAAGACTCCAAGCTAAAGAGTCTACTGGTGAAACTGTGATTGGAATTTTCCGGAACATACGAATTTTGCTGACGATAAGATTGCGTTATATGTTCAATTATCAGTTTTTCCATCCTGTTATTTAATTAGAATTACTTCGTCACGAGTACTCCTCGCTATGCATTGGGGCTTCATTGCAATGGTTTTCTCTGGAAAGTAATTATTTAATCAGTCTATTTATTGCATTAAAATGGATTACAAACGAATTAAACAATCCAAGGAATATTTACATCCGAAAAGTAAACTTTTGTGGAGTGAAGAAATCAAACAAATCAAAGTTAAAATAAATTGTACTGCAACTCTTGTGTGTGTATTTGATCCTGCACACTTTGCGTCCGAGCATACCTTCAGTTGTAAGTTCGTGTCTTTCGCTCTGCCTCCAATGTACGTTGACTAAGTCAGTGTATGGTCCCTTGTAAAAGTATTTCATTTTACCTATTCAAGAGGTTACCAATGTTGAGTAAAAAGAAGCTTCCGGTTTTCAAGTTGCTTGAATTACGCTGACCCCTCTCTCATGGGAAATTCAATCCTCTTTCCACCGTATTCTTTTCGGGAGGATATCAGCCCTCCTTGTTTTCAATCAATTTGCCAGTAAACAAGAAGTAATTGGATTGGTATTTTCATCTCGGAAACTCATTTCATAGCGTGTGCGATTATAATGTCCATTTAGGCGAAAAAAAGGGAAGGGTGTAGCCTTTCCCACATCTAGTGCGCTTATTATTGATAAGCTTTTGAGTGCCAGCTAGAGATATGAATAACAATTTCGAATAGGGAGATTTATACCGTATCTCTGGTTCATTTTACTTAGTAAGTTCCAGTTTAAGGGGAAGGGTTCGTTTCTATAGATGGATGGATGCCCCGTACATATTATTTTTAGGCACAAGTATAGATGGCACATGTTTAGATGGAAGTCCTTTAGAAAAAAAATATTTTGAGGAGCCTTACAGAGCAAGTACTTCAGCTATGACGAGAAAAAACGGGCCTTTAGAAGACCCCAGCTTTGTAAACAATATTAACATCACTGGCTTAGTTTATTTAAGGCTAAATATATTAGGGCAAAATCACCTTTTTTGGTGTAACACCAGGGCTTACTACCCTTTTAAGAAAACCCATGACTTTTTAGTACAAGAGTACCAACAACACGCAAGAGACTCGGTTGGACTGTCTGCATTGCCAACCGGTAAATCGTGGTATGAGTATATGATTGCCACCAATACAACCTTGCCTTTGTCCGCCGAAGAAATTCACGAATTTGGTCTGCAAGAAGTTAGCCGTATACTGAGCGAAATGAAAAAGGTCAAACAAGAAGTTGGCTTTGAGGGTGATTTACCAGCCTTTTTTGAATTTCTCAAAGAAGATGAGCAATTCTATTGGAAAACTGAACAGGAAGTTATTGACGCCTACACCAAAGTCAAAGACGACATTAATCAACGGGTCGGCAAGTTATTTGAAGTATTTCCTAAGTCAGATTACGAGGTAAAGGCCGTTGAAGCATATAGAGCAGCGTCTTCTGCCGGTGCCAGCTATCAAGCACCATTACCTGATGGTTCTCGCGGTGGAATATTCTACATCAATACCCATAACCTAAAAGCCCAACCCAAATTTCTTGTTGAGACATTGAGTGTGCACGAAGCAGCGCTTGGTCATCACTTTAAAATTGCTATTCAGCAAGAAGTTGAAGGTTTGCCAATGTTCCGCAAGTTTGGTGGTTATACCGTATTTGCAGAAGGCTGGGCCTTGTACGCGGAAAGCTTAGGCAAAGAGTTAGGCTTATTTACCGACCCTTATCAGTGGTATGGTCGTCTAGTCGATGAACAATTGAGAGCAATGCGTTTGGTGGTAGATACTGGGCTGCACGCTTTTGGCTGGAGTAGAGAGCGCGCAATTGAGTTTATGCGCAACAATAGCTCACCAGCTCTCCCTCCAATTAGCTGCATCAATTTTGGCAAACTTTTCCGCTCCTACATGAAACAAGCAATTGCAACCTCCACATTTCACAGAGTTAGAAGAGACTCTCAGCCCACATTTGGGACACACTAGTCTTTGTCTAACTTTTTTTAAGGCCAATCGTCCGAAAGATAAACTGTATTCATCGGTTAACAATCAAGATGCTCACAGGTTGGATGCTGGATAAAGACTCCTATCTGAAATAGGAAGGGACAATTCGCTTTGCCTTTGTTCTTGGAATTCCCATATAATTACTGGATATTTTTATTTGCTCCAGTTTACTGAAGAATCTTCTTTTAAATTTGATGTTGTAGGTATTTGAGAAATATTTTTAAATTCTGAACAATCTCTCACGGTTCATTTTTTTCCAGGTTATGATTTTGAAGTAAGGAACCGAACCTCTATGAACCGTGGTGGATGGGGTTTCTTAATAAAGAAAAATTTAAAGTATGTAACTAGAAATGATTTAGGGGCTAGGATTGAAGGCAGGGTAGAAAGTTTCCTTTTGAAATTGAAGTTGAAAAAAATATTTAGTGTGGTGTATAAGCCGCCCAGTGCACGCCTGGATGAGTTCACTGATTGTTTTGATGGGTTGCTTCGATGTATTTTTTTTTTTTTTTTTTTACAGGTTTGGATTTTATATGTATGGGTGATTTTAACTAAAACCTTTTAAATCTTACAGCTGATAATTTATATTTTTTTAATTATATGATTTCAAACGATCTTTACCCCCTAGCTTGTGTTCCAACCCATATATCAAGTCACTCTGCCGGAAACATTATTAACGCTAATAAAGTTTGGCGTTATTTATTTTTTTTTAGAAAGAATCGGGGCGAGGGGTGGGTTTGCTTTTACGCACTGGCATTATTTTTTACCTTTTTATAATCTTGGTTAGCAGGGGCTCATACTGCTCTTAGTCTATAGTTCGTTACCACGAACTGTTTGATCTCTGCATTAAAATCAGCAGATACAGTGTTCGAGAATGAGTCTACGAACTAGGTTTTTAAATCGGACTGGGGCTGAAAATTTTCCTGATTTTATTACGTTTCTACTATTATTTAATCTTGGAACTTATTTACAATTCAAGTCCAAAAATGACAACACTGGAAGGAAACGATTAAATTGAAAAAGTTCTTTTTCTAAATCTTACTTTGCTCTATTTAGATTTTTTTTTCAGTTTTGAAGGAAAAGTTGTAGCAAAATTACCGTTTTTGCCGATTTCCTGGATTCAAGGACTTTCTCATAGAGGCTTACCTGGAGAAAATTACTAGGATTGCAGCTTCATATTTTTGTATATACTATGTACAATGTCAGTTTATTCGTCACAAACGGCTTCTTCGTTTTTCTTTGTTAGTGAAAGCGTTCGTAGTCTTGTCCGTCGTATACATTCGAAAGATGCGTATAAGACTGTTATTCTCAAAGACTTGAATTTGTTTTTCCTGTTGCTTAGTTCATGCCCAATTAGTTCATTCACATGCGTACATCAACAATGAGAGGGACGTCACTGCTAACGGATCCAAGATTCAGGTTCTTGGAATAGGCTCTATTATTCGGTATATTCCTAAATTTATTCATAGCGAAGGAAGTGTTTTTTATAGACGGTTATATATAAGCTTTATTAAACTAAGTTGAGTCATTTGAAATTTCACTATTTTATGTTCAGTTTTGCACAGTCAAACACCAACTATTGGGCGGGAGGTATATGGATATTTCTGTGGGTAATGGGAGTTCTGAAGTCTCAACCTATTTACTTTTAGGTCAACATTTTTAACTTCCATCAGGGGATCCTTCAGATAAATATGGATGTAGAAAGGGGTCTATCCCCTTAGTATCGTGTCATTTGGAGTGTCTAGGGTGCTAGTTACCCTCCAATCACATTTAGTCCTTAAGTGTTGAATTATATATTTCAAATTACTGATCCAATAAGATGCCTCTAAAAGTATTTCTTCTATACAAAGTGGTCAGGAACAAATTAAATGATAAATAACACACGATTGACACGTCACTCTTAACCTTTGTCACCGCTACTGCGTTTACTCTAGTGTGCCAAACACAGCGAATTTTTTTCTTCTTCTTCTTGTTTGATCATTTCTGGACGCTAGTGCAGAATCTCTATGTGATTCTGTACGTGACCCGGATCCAACTTCGGATCACGTTTTCACAAGCAGAGTTCAGTACTCTGAACCGCGATAGATATGGTAAATTTTCTTGGAAAATACAAGAGTTATGACATCGTAACCAGATGTCATAGATGACGTCGCTTGGTCGTGTTGTTTGACAAAATTTGCCATCGTCTTTCAGGACTTTGTTTTACTTCTTTAGTTCTTAACCGCTCGAAAGGTAAAGAGCTTGCAAAAGTTACATTTTCATATTCTACGCGTTAGCTGTGTTGACCAGGTAGACGCGAGAGCCGAATTCCTGCACACGCTTGATCAGCAGGTCTGCGTAGACCCCTGCTGGACGTGGGAAGAAAGGCGCACCAAAGCAAGTGGAAAACGTCGCTGAGTACGCTTCCGTGCTGCCGATTTCTGTTGAGCCCACTTGTGCGGTATAGCCGGACAGAAAATGATAAGCCGCCGCTTCCTTGGAGAGCACCGCCACGGGTGGCAACACGCCACTGACGTCGCAGGTCAGGAAAATAATGTTGTTGGGTTCGCCGGCGCGATTTTCCGGCACGCTTTCTGCGATGTTAGATCGCGGATAACACGCGCGGGTGTTTTCTGTCAGGGTCGAATCACTGTAGTCAGGGGAGCGAGTTTCCTCATCGATCACGACGTTCTCAACGATCGCGCCAAAGCGAATCGCATCAAAAATGACCGGCTCGTTCTCACGCGTGAGATCGATACATTTCGCGTAGCACCCACCTTCAAAGTTGAAGACGGTGTCTTTGCCCCAGCCATGTTCATCGTCACCGATTAAGAGACGCGCGGGATCAGCCGACAGCGTGGTTTTACCGGTTCCAGAGAGACCAAAAAACAGGATCACATCACCCTCATCACGAACGTTGGCGGAGCAGTGCATCGAGAGCACGCCCATTTTCGGCATGATGTAGTTCATAACGGTGAAGACGCCTTTCTTCATCTCACCGGCATAGGAAGTGCCGCCGATCAACACCAGTTTACGGGTGAAATCACAGGCGATCACGGTTTCTGTCCGGCAACCATGACGTTCGGGATGGGCGCGGAAATTCGGGAGGGGAGGGGGGGGCACGAGCCATTTTGCACCTCCAATAATACATATTGTACATTTTTGGGGGGATTCTGTTCAAAACGATGTCCAGTTTGCCTACCTTTCAGATGAATACTCGTGGTGGGACAAGGGATATAGGAAGACCACTGGGGAATTTTCTGCCTTAAATAGACTTTTATTGAATACCCATAGGTTATTTTGCTTTATATAAGGTGCAAGGTTTCTTTCTTTCTGCTCAAAAACTGACTGTGAGAGAAAACGGGAGAGGTGTTGGGAGATCTACAGACCCACTTTTAGCCTTAAATTGTAAAGACGGAAAATCACTGCATGCTTCAAATTATGACAATGTGCTTCCTTCCATACCTTTATGCTAAAAAGTTTGCTGTAAGAAAGGACTGAGTAAAATGTTTAAAAAGAGGAGGGGTGTAATTTGCTTTTATCACGCATGTGCTTGTTCTGTCAATCAGTTATCCAGATGGTTTTAATCATTATAAATGATGGGGATCATAAGTTGATGATGCTAAATAGCTAGAGGATGCATGTGTTAACATTCAGAGCTTGAATAGTGATATCTCAGAGCTTGTGGTACTCTTCTGATGAGCCCTGCTTGATGACATATTGTTTAGTTTATTGCTTTTAACGATATGTTCTTTTGTACAGGAGATACATTTTTCTTTTGTTCGACATTTGCACTTGTTAAGCACAACTTTGACCGCTATTTTGGGATTGTTTTATTTTTTTTTTGGATTTTTTCCTTGTTGTTCCACAATTAATTAAGAGTATGAAAGAGTACAATAAGACCCTAAATGTAGAGGTGCTTTCAAGAAAAACAAGAGGATCCTTGCCGTTAAATCTAATACGATTTATTTTAAATATAGAGAATTCAATTTTTGGTATGTTCACAAGTAGTTCTAGAAATTAGTGCCGACCCATCTTTTGTTAAAACAATTTAAAATAGCTTCATTTTACAGTATAACGGGAAAGTGACCTCACCGGCCGTTTTAGACAGATTGGTCCATAGAACGTCATTTGGCGACTTCTTCTTCATCCATATGCTTAGCAAGAACCTTGAAGACCTAGCGAACGAGTTGACAATGGAAAAACTCGCCGGCCGAAGAACTCCCCCTAGCCCAAAAACAGATGGTATACCAATGCTTCCACGCTACTCTAAGCCCGTGCAACTACTGTGATAGATCTTGCGTAGATTAAACTTAGTGATTTAAAGAGGTTAAAAACCTCAGTGACAGTTATAAAACAAGTGCCAAGAAAAAGTCGTCCAGTGTTTTCGTTTTTCTTTTTCCAAGTGCTCAGCGGATTGTAAGAAGCTGTCTCAATTTTGAATAGAGACACCATTTTTCTGAAGAAAAGGAAGAACTGATATTTAGTCTTGGACACAGAATAAGCTGAAAATTTTACTCTGCCTGAAAACCCTGCCTTTTGAAAATTATCTAGTTTTTGTAAAAATATTTCTCCGTTTTTCGGTTCAAAAATGACGAAAATTCTAATGGTCGAAGTTTAGGCCCACCTATTCAAGTGATATTTCTGCATGATTTTAGCGGTTTAATACCCTTAGTTTTTGTGATTTTTATTTTTTATCATCACTTATCTAAATGAGTACGAAAAAAACATGAATATACTATCTTAAGAATGAGCGTTTAAGCTTGAAGATCTAAAAGTTTTTTCATCTATTCTGGATTTCAGCAATGGAAACAATCCGTGACAACTTTCAAATTTTATGCTCTAGTCTTTATCATGGGGTTTTTCTGTGAATTTCAATTTTAAATCCTTGTTTTTAATTGTTTTCATTTTTATTTTCTGTGAATAGAAAAAAACTTAATATTTTTCATATAATCATTTTTTAAAGTGATAGGAAATTCCCGGTATGGAGATGAAAAAAGGCTTTCCCTAGCTACTTGCTAAATTTTTTGTCACTGGTAATTTAAAATGATTAGCAATAGTGCAGTTTAACCTCTGTTTTTCAAGACATTTAACCGGTTAGCTTAAATTTAACCGGTTAGGTTAAAGACATTTAACCGGTTTAAGCGGTTTAAGACATTTAACCGGTTAGGTTAGGACATTTAACCGGTTAGGTTAGGCTTTTCCAGCAACAATACAGATAAGACTTACTGTTAATGCTTCTCTGATTGGAACCCACATCGAACCTTTGCTGACGACTAATGTCACTTTGGTCCACCCAAAATTTAGCAGCAAGCCGACGATTGACTTTGAAATCTTAGAGCTTGGTGGCAGTGTTCGAGCAAAAGTGTGATAGACACTTTTATCTGAAACCCTTGCATCTGCACATTTCTGAAGGTAAAAATTAAAGATTAATAAAAGTTCCTAATAAAAGTACAGAATAAAAAATTTTGCAAGAAAATAGTATAAATAATCCGAATACAAAATTCCTATTGGGTGTGTACATACCTATGCTTGCTAATTTTGTTGACCACATTAAGGAAATACTGGACAAGCTTAATATTTAGCGGTGGTTTAAGTCCTGGGCACGGGGCAGCAGCCCCCCTCCCAGTTTCTCTGACATTTGACATTAAATTCCTTTTATGTTGTATTTTTACACTCCTGTGGTATACCATCCGTGTCCCTGATTGTGGAACCTAATAATGCAACTATTTACCTAAGCTAGATTTAAATCCGTCTAAAAAAATCATTTGACCTTTTAATCACAATGCTTTTGTTGAGGAATTTATACATTGTTATGCATAAGCATGTTATGTATTATGTAATTGTATAGAAACTTGACTTTTTGTTGGTTACCTCTTTATTATCAAATAGATCACAGGTAGTCAAATATCTGAATTCTTATTCGATCCCCTCCCAGTCTAAAATGGATGGCCGAAGGTATTCTCCTAAGTCCCCACCTTTTTTTCAGTTATGACTAGAAACATCGACAAAAAACTTCCTGACAGATGGAATTTTGTATATGACCTGTTTGTTGCAGAAACATACTACGAAAAACTAAAAGAGCGACTCTTTCAATTATTATACAATCCCCTTGCAGTCCACAATGGAGTACCCCAAGGTACTCCCCTACATAATTCAGGCATCCACAGAAACAGATCAGTTTCCTAACGATGTCTTTGCTTTTATGGTGCTTCTTTGCTCATTTTTCCTTTTTCACTGCCATTTCACTTGACTTGGGAAAATCGGCTCCAAATTGTCCCCCCGCCCCTGAGGAATTGGACGAAATGGCGCCCTGACAGTCGTCCTTTGCTTCGCATTCTGAGTATGGGAGACACTACAGTGCCTCCACAATCCCCTCGCAGGGACTCAGCTTCTTTCTTGCGACGCCGTTCTCATTCTGAACCACCCCGTAGAACCAGAAAGCAAGCACGTGTTAGACAGCTGGAGCCAGAACCTAGCACTGGCTACACACCAACCAAAAAGAAGCAGTACACAAAAACATATGATGTGGACAAGTCAACTCTCCCACCAACCAAGCTAGATGTCGCCCTTCGCCGCACAGAGTGTATTGGTGTGGGGCCGTTTCACGTAGACCGCAAAAAAGATGGAAAAGGTAAAGATCCAAGGGGCTACTGTGCCGTATGTCGCACTAGGGCACCTGCATACTGTGCTGGCTGTCATCATTGGTTCCATACTAATCAAACTACTGATGGACCCAAAGGAGTCAATCAGATTCGAGTTGGAGACAATATTGTACAGTTCAAGAAAAGCTGCTGGACTGAATGGCACATGGGTGTGTTTGAGACTGAACTAGAGAAGGAACATAGTTAAATAGTAGTAATCATGGTTAATTATTATTATATTATACTTAAAATGGTGAGAAAACTACTATTTTTGCATAAAACCCACCAAATGGCCCAAAACGGGCCAGTAAATCCCTAACTGGCCCATTTCGGGCCAGTAAATCTACGTACGGATATTAACCGCCCCTACAGGGATCTCGCATATTAGGATGAGCGCGCACTAGATGAAAGTGTTTGCAAAAAAAAAAAAACATTTCTTCCTAGATTATAAAACACTGATTTCCTTGAGGTATTCACAATGTATCCAGGATTGATCCAGGACCGGAGACTTATCCGATTGGACTAGCGCGCAATATCAATTTGGCGATGAGGAAAATCAAGCGGAGTTTGCTATCAAAGAGGTCGGCGAAACGATTTATATAGCCGTTCGGGTCAGAGATTCAGATCTGCAAACAGGCTTTGGCAAAAACTCTTTTGATCAGGACGTCCTCATTGTTTCCGTCGATCCCAGGCCCCTATCTGAAAGCGCCTATAATCCCCGGCGACAAGAAGACGCTATGAAAGGGAAATGGATCGCTTTAATCGGCCAACCGACGGCCGCCGAATTTGAGTTGGGTTTTGCCGAAATGTTGCCCGATGGGATTAAAGGCAAAGGTAAAAGAACGGCTTTGGGTTATCAGATGAAGTTTGCGGTTCCGATCTCCGTTCTGGAAAATAGACGCCGCGGAAAGCTAACCGATATGCGATTTAACGTTACCGTCCTGGACAGGGATAAAGACAAAAAAACGACCGAGTATTCCTGGGGACCGGGTTGGAACGAGGGCTATGTGGGATCGGGGACTTTTTTTAGGCAATAGTTTATAAGCGCCTGGACAGAGCTATGGCTCTTTAACTTTTTTAGTGGGAACTCAATAGGGTTAAGATTGAGGCCGAGGTCAAGCTTAGAGCCTTCTTAGCCTAAACCTTAATCTTTAAGTAATTCCACAACTTTTGTCTAAGATCATGTTTAAATTTGGCTTCATTTGATTACCTACTTACAGTCTTTTAATTGCCTTCAAAGTCCCTGTTTTCAAGGGCCTCTAAGTTTAAGCTTGACGTAAATTTCCAGGAATCTTCAAGAGGGCTGGATGTCCTCGAAAACTAAAACTTTTGACATAGGAAAAGAGCCTTTAATCACATTCTTTACTATTTCGAATCATAAAATAGTCTAATATCCTCATTTTTTCAACATACGTAGCTATTACCCTCGAAAACTAAAACTTTTGACACCAATATTTGCTACATTACGACTTATATACAGTGATGTATTGATTGAATTGTTGAATCTGAAAAAAAAATATATAAACTTATATACTGGAAAATGCCAAGCTTCTACCAAACTGAAATAAGTTTTATTGCAAAGCACTACTACAGCACTACTATACATATCTTGCACAAGATAAATAAAACAAAGCATTAAAATAAAAGATTATGTGTAACTAGAAGTAAAGTATATAAGACAACAAGTATAAAAAGAAGAAATACATTTTTTCACCCTGAAAAGATTATGTTATCTATATGTGTACCTTCTAACGACAAAAAACATCAAGTGCGGGGCCTGGATTTAAGATCCTATGATACACTCTACCAACTGAATTAAATAAATTAAAAAATTCAACTGAAAATAAGGAGCAACAATAAAACTAAGACAAGCAGATATTATCTCATATAGGAGAGGATGCCCCCCTCCTCAACCACTAGCAATCACTACTCTATTTTTTTTTTAGTTTAAAAAAATAAAGTTTTAGTTTGTAAACTTTCTCCGAATCGACCGTCTGGGGGGTTGAAGGGAGAGGAAAAATTGAGGTATTTTTAACTTACGAGTGGATGATCGGATATTAATGAATTTTGATATTTAGAAAGACCTCGTGACTCAGAGCTCTTATCTTAAATCCCCAACAAGGTAAACTGTCAACATTATAGCGCAAAGCAGCAAAATTTTGTAAAGTCACAATTATGACAAAACGAATTAACTTCCGTATGAAGTGTTTGCATATTATTTATCGCAGTTGTGTTTGCTCCATCACGTACAAAGGATGAATTCTACCAAGTTTTCAAACTGGCGTTTTCAGAAAAATCAATGGTTCTCACCTTAGCGATTCTTATTTAACACATTCGTGGGAGATCTTTCTCGTTAGTAGCTACATGAGTAAAATGACCTTGTGCTTGCATTGGGTCTAGCCCAGAGGCTGTTAATCCAAATTATAGAGGAAGATTTTCTTCAATCACTTATTACCTTACATAACCTGCTTAAAGCTCTAATAAGGATGCATTTGAGGGGCCATACCCTATACACTGTGACTGAAGGACCCTAGAAAGTATTATGAAGGGCACTTGGACCAATGCCAACACAATAGGATATACCGGTTTTCATGATTTTCTACCTTCTGACCTATCTCGTAAACTTCTGGGCATACATGATGGTCCCGTTTATAGTCCTAGCATAAGGGGCAGATCCAAGGGGTAGTTTTAGGGGCATGTGCCCGTTCCGAGATAGCTGGAAGTTGTACTAATTACAGGTGTTTTGCTAGTACATTGCCCAAACATTAATTCTGTATCTGACCCTCCGTTCATCTATTTTTACCCCGTAACCGTGGTGTCTTATGCAATCAATAGAAAAAGATCACAGACGCAAGATAGTTTTTTTTTTTTTTTCCCACTGCCGCAAAGCAGACGTGTCATTGTTTCTGTTACTATAAATATTAGTTAACCGTTTGGATGCCATCAGTTTGCAAGTTTTCCACTCGGAAGGAGACGCTGAAGTTCTGATTGCAGAAAAAGCAGTAGAAGCTGCTCGTGTTACAGATACCATCGTGGTTGCTGATGATACTGATATTTTGATTCTTCTGATCAGTCGATCAGACTCGTGCTCTGGGCGTTTATATTTCTCACCTGAAGCTAAGTTTAGTAGTGCCAGTTCAGCTTGGGATATTGGTGAGATAAAACAAAGGCTTGGAGCATGTGCCAGCCATCTGATGCTGCTCTGTCACGCCATGCTGGGTTGTGACACAAACTCTCACCTTTATGGAATAGGAAAGAGCAGAGCCGTTTAGCTGCTACTTACCGACAAGAGTTTTAGGGACGGCGCTTCTATATTTGGTGACAGGTCCGCATCGATTGACGATATTGTGGGAGCAAGAGAGCGGGTCTTGTTGGTACCCTACGGTTACCTTGATATTTCAATCCTTGACACTGCCAGAAAGGCAATCTTTCACAGAAAAGTGAGCACTGCCAGTAGTTTCGTGCATCCACAAGAGCTGTCACTGACTCAGGCAGCAGCGAAGTACCACTCCGTACGAGTCTACTGTTAAGTTCAAGTTTGGCTCGGGAACCCAGTAGACCCTTTAAACTTAGGATGGAAACTGCAGGATAATGAAGTTTTTGCGCCAATGAAAACAGATCTCCCTGCCGCTCCGTCTCAGCTGCTGAAAATTATCAAATGCTCTTGTAATATTGACGGTTGTGACAGTGAAAAGCTTACCTGTAGGAAAAACAGACTTGCGTTTACCGTAGCCTGTCAGGCCATGCCGCTCGGCGATGTGGCACACCCGGTCCAGCGCGCGGGCCAGCCGCTCGTGATCGCCGTCGTGCAGGCCGTTGGATCGTGTCGCTCCGCCACCGACCACCAAATGCTCGGCACCCATTTGCGCCGCCACCTCGGCCGCACGATTGGCGCGCCACAGCTCGTCTTCCAGGATATCGGGGTAGATGTAGTTGCCGCCCGTGTAGACGCCGATCAGCGAAACGCCGGCCTTGTCCAACATCGCGCGGAAGCCGGCCACGTCATCGGCGTAATCGACCAGGCTGCCGTCGAACAGCTCAACGCCCTGGAAACCTGCCTGGCTGATCTCCGCGGCCGCCTGTTCCATGTCGCCGAACGTCCGGTAGAACAGGTCCTTGATCGAAGTGACGCCGACGCCGTCGCCGCCGAGCGCACCCCAGCAATTGGTCTCGTAGCCGAGTTTCCAGCTCGCCATGGTCTTTCCTCCTCGTTGTCGGCTGCAGCTCAGGCGGCCAGGTCGTAGACGCGCTTGTTGAAGTCGGCCACCGGGCCGATGAAGTCCTGATACGGCTCGTCCCAGGGATCCTTGATGCCCCAGCCGCGCGCGGTGTTCTCCACGTAGGAGCACCAGTGCCACCCGATGAACCACGGCGCCTTCAGCAGCTCGGTGAGCGATTCCACGTAATGGCTGCCGCGTTCGGCCTGCGAGCCGAGGCCCGTCTCGCGGTTGGGGTTGAGCTTCGTCGCACACCAGTTGCCGAGGTCGGCGTTCAGCACCGGCTTGCCGCAGATTTTCTGCCAGCGCGCGAAGTCCTCTCGCATCGGTCGCGCGGAGCACGATCACCCCGGTGCTCCGGTTCGGCTCCAACGCGATGGTCTCCAACTGAGGGTAGGTGGTATCGCCGCGGAACACGGGTTTGCCGAAATTCGCCTCGATACCGACGATACCCATGATCGAGTCTTCGACCAGGAACGGAAAGTCGCCCGCGCCCGGCGCCGCTTGGATGAGGACATGCATGCCATGGGCAAGCAGGTCGGGATAGCCATGCGCCTTGCAGAACTCCACGTCATAGTGGATCGGGTGGTTGTCGCCGCTTGCCGCCTGGAAGGCCGCGAAGATGCCCGAGGTCTGGGTACGGGAGGCGATATAGAAAGTCTCGCCGATCTCGAAATCCTCGAAATAGCGTTGTTCCTTGAATTTGCGGCGTTCCATCAGTGCGCTCCCGACCTCTGAGTCTATCCGAGCCTCATAGAAAAGGTTACCGCGCCGCCGCGCAATCCCGATCGAGATGAAACCACTTTTGGCGCGATCACGCGCGGCCTCGCGATTGGGCGATGTCGGCTCGGTGGGCTATCATCGTCCGCCAGTCCCTGGGGAATCGCCATGACCGAGATCAGACCATTCAGGATTTCCATACCGGATTCGGACCTCGATGAATTGCGACGTCGGATCAAGACGACCCGGTGGCCGGATGCCGAACCGGTCGACGACTGGTCACAGGGCGTGCCGCTTTCCTATGTTCGTGAACTCGCTGAGTATTGGGCCGATAACTATGATTGGCGGCGGGCCGAGACGGCGCTGAACCGATTCCCTCAGTTCGTGACCGAGATCGACGGCGTGGATATTCACCTTCAAATTTCACATAATCTTGTTAGAGGTAAATTTAAGTCCTATTCAGGGCTTTTAATGAAAATGCCTTGTTTCTTTGAGCCAAGACTATAAATCCCCTGTTGACAAGTGCACATTTGAAAAATAGTTTCTCGTCAAATTTCAAACAATCTCATTAAAGTTAAATTTAAGCCGTATTAGGATATTTTTAAGGGATTTTAAGGAAAATGTCTCGTTTCTTTGAGCTAAGATTATACAGCCCCGGTTAACAAGCTCTCATTTGAATAATATTTTCGCTTCAAATTTCACATAATCTCGTTAGAGGTAAATTTAAGCCACATAAAGATATTTAAAGGACTTCCTTAATGAAAATACCCCGTTTTTTGACAAAATTGAAATGTTAAATGTCAGTCTCCCTCAGTCAAAAAGATTCTTTTAACACCCATCAGCTTAACTTTAAACTCACGAAAATACTATGAAATCACAAGTTTTTGTTAAAGTTCAAAAATGCAAGTCCGAACAATTCCCACCACCGTGACGATATGCGGCAAGCCCTTCTTAGCAACATATTTCAGAGGGGGTACTATCAGAGATTAATTGAAACTTTATAAGGAGTATATCTACAATGAGTCTTAATGAAAATACCTCATCTCATTGACTGGGTATTAGATTTCATACTCCATCTTCAAAAACTTCATTTAAAACCTCTCACCTTAACTGTAAGCTGTAGAATATATTAGTCCAAGTAATTCATATCACCGTGATAGTATGTGGCTGCCCCAAGGTATCCCGATGATATACAATATCCATTCTAAGACATTTTTCAAATAAATAAGATGGTGATGGTTATCTTTTCAACTCAGAAAATACTGAAGCAAATCTAGCAACTCACGCAAGATTGCGTCACCCTCAACTCCAATTACGTAACATTCCTTAGAGAACATTCTCTATAAGAGACAAGAGATAATACGTCTCTTAGAAAACATTCCCTATGACGTATATACACCTGGGTCTCTAAGAAGTTTAATAACATCTGCATCTCGAAAAAGCTTAAAAAGTATCGGGATCGTAATTCGAAAGGGTACTGGCCGCTCACAAGCAGAGATGCGTCCCTACTCACCTGTGGCGACCATAGCTACGCGCGCTCCTTTTCATTTCTAATCTATTCCAAGCCTCCCTCTTAATACCCTCCGAGAAGTTCCCAGTTCCCTTAAATTTTTCTTTGCCCTAAACAGTTGGCCAAAAAAGGACAATCTTCGGCAATCTGTCTTTTTTCATCCACAGAACGTGTCCAAGCCATGTCAACATTACTCTCATTACAGCCCTAGAAAGCGGGATTAAATCACACTTCTGGTAGAGCCTACTGTTTGAAATACGGTCAGACAGCTGGGTTCCCAGAACGATCCGTAGGAAGTTTCTCTGGAAGACATCTAGCAGATCTTCTTCTGTTTTCGCAGCGCCGTTGCTTCAGAACTATTTTTGACCACTGTTATCACTGTAACGTCTAATATTCTAATCTTGTTTGCAGATTTTCTTCGTATTCTTCCAATGGAAAACAATGGAAAAACATCCTGAGCCTCGGCTATTCTACTTTTAATATCTTTACTACCCCCACCACCTATACTAATAATACTACCGAAAGCAAAACAAATGATGGCAAGAGCCTCAAAATAATGCTTGCCCGCCAGAACGTTTGTAATTGAGCCGATAAAACCGGCTTAAACAATCGTAGGTATAGTATTTGGTATCTCACCTAGCTTGGTCTTGGTGGGGGGCTTTATATATCCATCTCGGTCGTTCTGTTTATGGACCTAAATTAGTATTTAGCTTCCGACAAACCAGTGTGGTTGCTAACAAACACCCCGAAATCAAAACCGGTGTTTCTAGTGGGGAGTTGCTCAGCGCTATCCTGGTGCTTCTTCAAAGGCGTTTATCTAAAATCAATACCCAAAGTATTATATCGAATACCTTACGGTATAAAATAATACCGTAAAAGGTATCTGAATTGGTTAATATGTATACATGGCAAACTTATCGAAAGATGAGGACGCAAAGCTTCCGGCCTAAGGGGATACTATGGTAGCGGGGTTGCGGCTTATAATTTCGGTATGTACCCAAATGATTTGGTATCAGGGGCATACTTATGAAAAGGTATACATTTATTGGCGGTGGTTTTCATCAATCACAGCACGACATTAAAACCAATCACGACAAACTGTATCGAGCAGCTTGCAAATACTATTATCCAATAGGTTGCGCTCTATTTTTGTTTATCCAAGCTGCACTTATCTTTTGGCAGTATGAGAACAGTCACTTGCCAAGCAACAAAAATTTCATCATTCGTAGCAATAATCAATTACCCGCGGCTTATCAAATCCATTACCAGGAAACGCAGAGTTACTTAATTCAAGGTGAGCGTTACGATATTGTCTCAGACTTAGTTGTAAAAGGTTCAAAAAAAACTTCTTTTAAGCACAACCATTGGGTATGAAGTGTGCTGTTCTTCAAAACGCATACACTTTTTTGTGTCATACTTAATACACCATGCCCATTAGGCACGTATATTTACGTGCTCGTGTTCACTTAATTAAATGGCTATTGTAGAACTCAAAACTGAACGCTTAATTTCACTACTTTTACAATCACAAAGAAAACAAAAAAAGTACACAAAAGTACGTCATTGGCCTGAGCACTAGGTGTGTGAAGGGTGTTGGGAGGGTGTGTCACCAGTATCTAATAACCACCTGAGAGCACTAGATCAAACATTTCAGGACTACTGCTACTACTAATACTGCTACTATTCCAACTATGGAACTAATTCGAAAGAGTTGAAGTGCATCCAGGTTGTCAAAAATGGTGTATTTACAATATCTCAGGAACAGAATAGGACAATAAGTTATAACTTTTAGGAGAGTGTTGAGGAGTTGTTGAGGAGAGTTGAGGAGAGTGTAAAACTACTGTCTCAGGATCAGCTAAGGGTGTTGCGTTCCAACTTTCAAATTATGTTGTTGGAGATGTTGAGTTAAACCACAAGATACTATTTGCATTGAAGATTGTTATTAAGTTAAAACTTTCAAGTAATGTTGAGAGATTTTTAACTAAACAGAGTTGTTAAAAGGGCGTATATAAAACATCCCTAGAATGACTAGGAGCATCGAGGTGAAAGTTTTCCCGGAATATTGGAGCGGATGTTACACTAAATCAAAACACACTACATGCTTGCAGGTTGTCAAAATGGGGAATTTGTAATATCATCAGAGAGCTTGTAGATACAGCAACCATCAGCACTAGATCTATTCATTATATCTTGTCCAAGGATTTGGGCCAAGTTGGTACCAAAGATAGTCATCAAGCATATGCAACTCTGTTTGAAGCTTACACACGAAATGTCAGGGACTGTGAATGGTGATCCCAATTTCATCAACACAATTAACACTAGCAATGAGATCTTGGTTTGTAGGCATGACCACAAAACCAAGCTGTACATCACAACTGAAGCGTCCATCATCCTTGAAGCCAAAAAGCAAAGTAGGTATAAAATAATATCAAAATCATGTTGACAATCTTTTTTGACTGAAGCAGAGTGGTTTGTCACAAGTATGCTCCACATAGTAGAGCCATCCCCAAGGAATACTACCAAGAGGTTACATATTCCCTTCATGAGGCAGTAAGACTCAAAAAGCCAGACCTACAGGCAATGACAGCTCCATCAGGAAAATGCACCTGCCCATTCTTCATATTTTTAAATTAAATTTCCTGGCCAAACACAACACACCTGTGCTTCATCAGGCTCCCAAATTTATTGAAATAACTCTGTAAGACCTCTGGATTTTCCCTAAGCTGTAAATGCCAATGAAAGGGATTAGATTTCAGTCAAGAGAAGACATCAAGCACAAGTTGCTGGACCACCAGAATTTCAAAACAGGAATTCTAGCACTGCTTCCAACAGTGGTAAAAGCAATGAGAAAAATGCATGGCAGCCCAAGAAGACTATTTGAAAGAGAGTATCATAAAAATACTGTATCTGATTAGCCCAAGAGTTATTTTTTTAATGAATAAAGCCGTCCCCGGTCGCTTCGGCGCCCGAGCGCGGGCCGTCGCTGCCGCCGGAGGAACGGTTTTGAGCGCGGAGGCCTTCGTCGCCGACGAGCGCCCCGATGCCTACGAACAGCTGGTGGACCGCCTGCTGGCATCACCGCACTTCGGTGAACGCATGGCGATGTACTGGCTCGATCTGGTGCGTTTCGCCGACACGGTGGGCTACCACGGCGACCAAGAGCACCCGATCTCACCGTACCGGGACTGGGTCATCGCGGCGTTCAACGCCAACATGCCGTTCGATCGGTTTACCACCGAGCAACTGGCCGGCGACCTGCTGCCAAACCCGACGGCGCAGCAGCGCGTCGCCACCGGATACAACCGGTTGCTGCAGACGACGCACGAGGGCGGCGCGCAGGCGGCGGAGTATCTGACGATCTACGCCGCCGACCGCGTCCGCAACGTCTCGGCGGTCTGGATGGGCGCCACGCTCGGCTGCGCGCAGTGCCACGACCACAAGTACGACCCGTACACGCAGCGCGACTTCTACGCGATGGCGGCGTTCTTCGCCGACATCCAGGAGAAGGGCGACTTCGCCGGCAGCCCCAACTCGTCGCCGACCACCCGGCCGCCGTCGATCGTGCTCTACGAACCCGACGAGCGCGCGCAGGCGACCCGGCTCGAGGCGGAGATGGCGCAGGTCACCGCGCAGCGCAACGCGCTCGACAAGAAGGACAAAGCGCGCAAACCGCTCCACGCCGTGCTCCGCAAGCTGAAGTCTCGGCACCGTGCCATGGGGCAACGGACCATGGTCACGGTCGCGACCGAACCGGGAGTCCAATAGCCAGAGGTACTAAAGACGTTTTACTTTACCTGGGTTTTTACAGTAGAGTTGAACAATTAAGAAAGTGGAATAAAAAGTCTGCTTCTGAATTAAAAAAAAAAAAAAACATCCATTTTTCTCTTTTTCTCAGAGACTATCTTTGATGAATGCCCAAAATCTAACGCTGAAAAGCGAGTAGTGGACAAAAATCGACTTTATAACTTAAAACTTAATATCTTTAAAAAATTATGAGAAAACTTCCATGCTTATATGTCAGGAAAATTTGTATTATTGAATTTTAAGTGCTGACTCTGGCTTCTGATGAGCCAGACGATGGCTGATGAAGTATTAATCAGTATTTGATACCAAAAATCCCTTGCAGTGTTTTTTACCCAAGAAAGATACCCCCCTATTAATTATACCAGTATAATTTTAGCATGGATATTGGGAAATTGACTTCTGACATAATATTATTTATTATTCGACACCAAAATATTTACCTCTATACTACACCCTTTTTGTCCCTGTAATATTTCCTATTTGGAAAGATAACCGTGATAATTATATTACGATATTTTAAGTATGATAATGGCCAAAAAGGTGCTTGATGAAATATTACTTTGCATTCAATGTCTATTAATTTACCCCATCTTATAATTCCTCGATGCTCATCTTTACCTCTAATATAAGATAACCTATAAAAAGACGCTCTGATTATCGTAATTATCAAACTAAGTTTTTTGTCAAGCTACTGTAGACAAAAGTACTATCCCCTCTTGGATACAGGAGGCCAGTACCCCTGTAACTACAGGAGGCAAAGTACAGCTTTTAATGGATCAATTTTGGAAACTATCATTCTTCATTAAAATCCACGTTTTTGCAATAGAATAACTACCCCTCACAGCACACATCACAGTGGTTGGCACGCTAGACTTAAGTTCCTTTGTCCTTGAGGACGGGGGAGGCCCAAACAGCTGCGCGCACATTTCTTTTACCCTGATCTATTCAAGGCTTCACTCTCCCCCCCAAATTAAACAAATGAAAATATAGAAAAAATGGGTATAATATTTTGAATATGACTTAGAAAACATTTTTAATAATGATGAATTGATTTAACAAAAGAGGGTTTCGTTTAAAAATGGTTTGACAAATGGTTTGATTTAATAATATCAGTCCCAGAATATTTCGATTTCACGTCCGTAAATTTCGATCAATTATTAATGTGAGTTCTTTGTCTGTATTTTTGCCTTTTATTCAGTTTCTTTTATATATAGATTTTCTATAAATTGATAAAGGGTTCTGGACGTTAAGTCGAAATATTTGGACCTTTCTCATCATTTAAAGGTTCTTTTATGTTAACTTTTTTTCACTGTCTTGCTTAAATTATTATACCTGTTTTTCTTACATTTTCATTTGTTTAATATGTCAATTTTAATAACAACCGCCAATTAATGATCCTTCTTTTTAAAGGTCCAGCATACTTACACAAGTCCAACAACCGGCATTGATGGCACTAATTACGACCCTTTTGTCACCCCGTACACTCCAAGCTATCTACCTGACTATCTACCTTCTATGACACCACCTAGTTCCGTTTCACCGAGAGAAAGTCATCCTACAATGTAGGGGGAAACACCCCCTAAAAGTTATAGAATCTTCATGAAATTAAAACATCACATTCAGCGTATCAGAGAACCTTACTGTAGAGATTTCAGGCTCCTATCTGCAAAAACGTGAAATTTTGCATTTATCGCCAGAAGAAAGATCAAGGATGCGTGTTTATTTTTTTTTACCAGGGGTGACCGTGTTAACAGAGTTGTCTTACAATGTCGCAAGAGGGCTCATTCTAACGGAAAATAAAAGTTCTAGCGCCCTTTTTAAGTGACGCTCATTTTTTCCTAAAGTCACCGAATAGATATTTTGATATAGCCATTTTGTTAAGCATAGTCAAAAACCAAATAAATTTATCTTTGGTGACGACTTAATCCCCCACAGTCTCTGGGGGAAGGGCTGCAAGTTGTGCCCATTGTTTACATATAATATTAGTTATTGACGAAGTATACTGACGTTATCTGGGGGTATCTTTTCTGATTGGGGATGGGGTCTGGGGTTACGTGAGAGGATCTTTCCATGGAGGAATTTATCACGGGGGAAGAGAATTAACATGAAGGGGGTGCTGGATTTTCCAGCATTATTTAAAACAACAATGAGAAATTAATTCAAAAACAAGTTTTTTCAACTGAAAGTAAGGAGCAACATTAAAACTCAAAATGAACAGATATTATTACATGCATGAGGGGGTTCGTCCCCTCCTTAATACCACGCTCTTTACGCTAAAGTATTTTTGGTGATTTCAAAAGAGCTATTTATTCTAACTAAACGGTCTTTTTGGTTCAGGGTTCATTCTTAAAGAACTGGAGCCAAATTCGAATAGAAAAAAAGAAATGCCCTCAACTTATTATTGGTTAAAGATGCAGTACCAACTTATTGTAAGGTTTAAAATCAGAAGATGTACTTTAAGAACTTTCAGAAGATGAACTGAAAGAGTACTTTCAGAAGATTCAGAAGATTTTAAGTATTTTCAGAAGATGTAAAATCAGAAGATGATCTTCTGTGATTGCCGCAGCTCTTTCAATACTATGTTAATAATCATGGCCCCTTTAAATCACTACAAGAAATGTTTCATATCAAAAAAGTAATTGATTCATAGACTTTACATTAAACATCACTACTAAGAATAATATTTATTGTTTGATTTAATGCTAAATAAGATATGCAGTAAATTATTGTTAACTTTTTACGTAAATTTACAAACTAATTG
>JAAAKM020073195.1:219611880-219628159 GCA_010016025.2 Alatinidae sp. Z8VKAUB7J3 | reverse complement strand
CTATTAATAAATGTTTCATTATTTATTTATATTTGAAGATATATAATACTTGTATTTTAACTACTTTTACAGTTTGATTTTCTTTTTTTCTCTTTATATCTAATCTAGATACAGTTTTGGGTCCAACGCCAAATTATGTTAGACTGCTTCATTTCAAATGATGAATTTTTGTTAATGATCATAAGACCTTTAAATCTAGTAAATCATTAAATTAGTTTCTTTTTGCCAAAAATAAAAAACGAGTTTTTTTCAATTGAAAGTTAGGAGCATCATTAAAACTTAAAAGAACAGAAATTATTATGTGTAAGAAGGGGGATTGTTCCACTTTACTCAACACCTTGCTCTTTACTCTGAAGTTTCTTTTACTACTTTTAAAAAAAGGTTCGTATTGTTCTAATTAAACAACCCTCCCCGCTCCTTTTTTTCTTAAAATCTTCCGATTAAAACTATGATAAAGCCATTTAGCAAAAAAATAAATAAATATGCAAATTTCATTTCAATTATTCATGTACGGAGAGCCAAAATCAAAACAACTATTAGTTCATAAACTGTCAGAATCCCCATTAATGAAGAGAGCAGCACAGATTGTTGTTGGCGCCTATCTTAGAGGGAAAGAAGCCGGTGAAAATTTAGTTCGATCAGAAACTGCTACGAGCGCAGCCGACAGAATCGACAAATTTAAAATAACCTTTAAGGAGGAGTTAAAAAAGGAATTGGAGAACTTGAAGAAGGGAGAAGAACGTAAAAAATGCTGATTTGGCTTCTGCCTTAGCCATAGGGTGTGTTCTGGAACTGATTGATCAATAATGATCATTAGCTACTTGTTATTATCTCTAGCCTAAGAAAGCAAATAACGACAAATTTACCCTCTGAAATGCTTATAATACACTAAATAGGTTATCCGCATCATAGTTCATATCTCATAGTCCATTTCGCAATTATGGCGGTAAAAATGCTTATAATTTTGTGTTATCCTTTGTCACAGAACCAGAATAATAAGTAATTAATTAATGATTATGTATCATAATTGAGTTCTAGAACACATCCATAGTTTATGTTTTAGCAATTCATGTTTAAATTGTGAAATTTTCATATATGAGATTTTATTTCAGATATTAAATAATATTCATTTCAAAGCTATAATGTATTAGCATCCAACAAGTAAATGTCTTAAAGTAAGGACCAGTGTGAAAGCACATATGTTATGGTTCATTTCGCATGTTTTGAAGATTCGTGGGTAAGATGTCTCTTACAGAGAAAATATTGAGTTATTTTATGTTATGAGTTTTGTTGGAGTATAATTAGAAGCACTTGTTTGTCTAAGACAAAAAAGACACATAGATATCGCTTAAAATGAAGTCATTTAGTGATTATAACATTTTACGTCTTTGGGCCTGTTATATAAAAGCGTGGTGTCTAAGTGCATTGAAATGCAGAAGCTTTAAAATTAGGGGCTTTAGCATAGAATGACTTAACAATGTTAGAGATCTTTCTCTAACATTGAGAGGCTACACAAGTAAAAGTCTTGGCAAAAAAGTCTTTGCCAAAGAAAACTTTAGCCAAAGAGATCTCAGTTGTGGCTCGAGGGGCCTTGCGATAAGCAATGGCGGCTCAAAAACTAGAGGGGAAAATTGTCCAATGGAAATACCGAAAAAGAGCATTAAAAAAAAAAACTCCAAAAAGGATGTTTTCCAAATTTAGGGGGAAGGGGCAAAAAATACAGGAGAATATGCCTTCCCCCTACGAATTGACGCACTTGCTATGAGCATGATTTAAGTCGACTAGCATTGGCATCATTTTACCGGCACCAGCACCTTTTAAGTTAGATTAGACATTTAGGCAAGATTTTCCTACGCAGAACGAAGCTGGATTTTTCAAAATTAACAGATGTCGACCTAATTTCTTTTCCGTCCATATCTTTCTTACAAAAGCATAGTTGGTACGAGCTTTAAGTCTTAAAAAAAAAATGCATCGACCAAGGCATTGACGGAACATCCCTTGATGAAAACAATGCATTAACAAAAATTATCACTGATCCATTAACTTAAAATATTGGCTTGTGAGAACAAATGCATGTTGAAAAATATATATATTTTGATAATTGATATTCTAAATGGAAAGAATAAGTACACAATAAACATAATTGTATACAATAAAAATCAATGAGACAATAACATAATTTTAGTTAAATAAAAGTTTAATTTATTTTTAATAGAATTGCCCACGATATCTACGCTATAACATATTGATCTTCTAAAACCTTTAGTCGGCGCTTTTCCTACTAACAACCTCCCCGAGTAATGCTGATCTGATGCCACGCACTTTGCAAAAAAATTTCAGCGGTTGTATTTGACAAGAGAAGGGCACGGAGGCTAGTAAACACTATAAAAAATAGATTTACTTATGTATTTGACCCAATCTCGTGTGTTTTCTTTGTGATTGTAAAAATAGCATAATTTAACGTTTAATTTTCTGTGCTATGATAGCTCTTCAGATAAGCAAATACAAATACAAAATACATCTAAGCAGAGAAATTTCTCCCTGTTGCCGTATACTTGTCCAATTTTTAGACGCTTATGGTGCTTTAAACTATGAGTTTTATTTTATTTGTCAATAATAACTTCTTTTAATACGCCAGTTTCAGGAAGAGAATATATCCCATTCTAAAAGGAAATACTCCTGACTAAATCTTTACTCTTGTCAAAACGACTTATTTTTAAGCTCCTGAAACATCGTTTTAACTGCCGTCTTGATATTACTGTTTTCTATTCCTATTGTCATGTTTTTGCGTATTTTGTAGAACATGGGAATTTGCCAAGAGAGCCACTAGGAGGCCTCTCACGAATGTTCGTTGAGCATAGCGTCGTAGCTACTGAGAATACATTCGACGAATTCCAAAAAACCGCTCTTTAGTTGCTCAACCGAGGCGAACTCTTCGGACGTCGGATCGTGTCACCGGAAACTATCGCAGAGATGACCCGCAATCAGCTCCCGGATGCCGCCTACCCCATTGGCATCGGCGAGGTCCGGAACGGAGTCGGGTTCGGCCTCGGCTTTTCCATTCGGGTCGCGGACTCCGACTGGGATCCCGACGGTCGGATTGGCGAGTATGGTTGGGGCGGCGCCGCGAGCACCCATTTTTGGATTTCACCGCGAGAGGATCTTGCCGTTATCACCCTCGAACAAACCATGCCCTACAATTGGAATCTCGAATACGGTCTCAAAGGACTCGTCTACGACGCCCTGAAATAGTTCGCTCCATCGAACCCACACCGAACAAAAAAAGACCCTCCGAGTAAGGAGGGTCTTTTAGGTGAATTGGTTTGGAGGGAACGCTCTAGCGCATCCAGTCCGGGAAGTTCTTGCTGCGGTCGCGGGGCATTTGGGCGGATTGGCGATGCCATTGCAGCGCACAGATCTCACGCGGCGAACGAGTGGTGCGAACGGAATGGTCAAAGAAGACGACGTTGATGCCTCGACTATGGCGAGCGATCGCAAAGTGAGCCGACTCGTTCCCATACCCGATCCATTGACCGTTGTAGGTCGGAGCCTGGTCTTTCGCCGAGTTCCGATGATCCGGTCCGGCGCCACGCCACATGGAGTCTAGGAACAGCGGGATGTCCGTCGTGGGGAATCCAGCCCTGGCAGCTTTACAATTTTTTCCCCACCTTTTCTAGGTTTATAGCATACCAATAGGCCTACTCTTGGAATTTTCATTCAATTAACTTGACTACTTTCAAATGTGGCAAAAACTATTCATTAAGGGCTTTACCAGGCCAATTAAATTGCATTAGCCTAACCTACTCACCCTTGTAAAAGATCCTACAAGATTTTTGCAAGCTTGGCATGGTGGAAGAGTGATAGTCTGACTTTTTGGCTTTATTTTCAGATCTTGACCTGGTATAGAAAGAAAACAAAATGAGCTGAGAAATAAAACATAAGTCAGCATTTCGGGTAGGCAGCCTCAGCCAGTTGAGAGAGGAAATCAGATATGTCTTCTTCTTCTGCAGATTTATAGCTTGAAGTGCTCCAGCCTTTTATGCAGCGTTGTCACTCCACGGGTGTTTATGGTGCCACTCTGAGGGGCACAATAGTGTCACTTTCGTATAAAAAGTGTTATTTTCCAAAAATTTGCCACTCGCAATGTTTTGCGTCGTTTGCACTGGTATCAACATGCTCTTCATACTGATAGTGTAAAAAATCTGTCCAGGTTTAGCAATCCCTCTTTAGTTTTCCGCAACGGTTTAGCCAAATCCGAACTGATTCTTGGCAAAGTTTTTAAATAAATAAAATCATGACTATGCAAAAACTTCATGATTTTATAACATTAGTTCAAGAGTACTCCAGATTGTATGATATTGCTCTTCCAGGCTATGAGAAAACCAAGAAAAAGGGTATCATTTGGCTCTCTATTGCTTAACAACTTTCAGAGGAGGGTAAGAACATTATAAATAAAGTTCTAACACACCAATAAATAGGCTAATCGGAATTCATTGATTTTTTTTTGCCGCAGCAAAGAAAGTAATATTTTTTTGTACTTGAAGGGGGGGGGGTAAAATACAAAAATAAACCAATAGTGTGGAAAACAATTAGAAAGAGAATTAAGAAATAGCCAAGAAACTACAAGGGGAAAAACAATCAAATAAATAAATGAAAAAACTTAATACTTGCGGAAAGCTTATTTAGCTGTATTTTCAGAAAAATAGACATAATGGAGGCGTAAATTACGTAAATAAGAATCTAAGCAATGTTACATAGAATTGTTTTCTTACAAAAGTGTTAAAAAGAGATAAAATTAAAAAGTCAAACCAGGACTTTTGAAGCCATGGAGCACGTCTCAAACCAAGTCCTGAGAATTTTCCCAAGGGGACGGACAAAATATTTGGGCATTTTAATGGCTCTTAATTTCAGACCATTTTTTCTGCACATTCCAGCTGAAATATGAAAAACAACGTGCTTTGTTCAACTTATTAATTTATATCTCAGATGTATCGTAAATGCCTATTTCTTTTGAACGGTAATGTTTTTATGGTGACACCTGGAAAACGAAGCTGAAACTTTAGCGGCTCAAACACACGGGTATATGCTTTCTCAATTTTGTCACTCTTCATTTATGATCGGTTTGCATGCCATGCTAAACAAATTGCTATTTTAAATTCGTAACAGCTCTTTTGATCTTATATATTATTTATTTATTGCATTTTGAAAAATGCTAAATTCAAAGATTTGTTTTATACCTTCTGTCAGAAAAAGGGGTATTTCGCTGTCCATCGTCTCGAAATTCAACCGGGCCCTCTCCGTATCGTAGGTCATGAACCAATCGGCTCCGAACTCGTCAGCCGCTCGGGCAAGGCCTTCTTGATTGCGTCCCCAAAAATCAACACCACCTTCGTGATTGTTCTCGAAGACGGCATAGAGATCCGGCATTACATGAAAACCTCGAATCGTCGAGACGTAGTAGGCGGCTTCGTTAATTCGCCGATACCCGTCAAACAATCGGTTATAATCGCCTTCCGGATCGTCGAACATCATGAACACACGTTGGCCCGTTCCAATCGGTTCGAGAAACTCTTCGACGCGAGCCATAACCTCAGAAATCGGGAAAGGCTTCCGGACGGGAACCACATCCAGCGCGGAACCGCCTTGCCAAGCCATCAAGAAGGGAACGGGATTCAGCACCAAAACCAGACCAACAATCATGTGTGGAGATGGCTGATCCAAAGTCATAGCACAGGCTATCGCTGCCATGATAGCCGTGAATGACCACGGATCCGCAAAGCGGAAAATGCCACTCATGTTCAGCACCAAAAGAAAAACCGAGACGTAGTACAAAATCACGAACGGGCTATCCGAATAAAGCTCAGCTACCACTCCGAAAGCTACATAGTAGACAAGCAACCCGATCTGAATCAGATTCAAGGGGACCTTCGACGAACGCTTCCTGACAAACTTCGCCTTGGTTTTCTTTGCCCCAATCGCCTTCAAGATATTGGCAACCGTTTCGCCCAAAATCCCATTCTGATAAAGCGGAACAAATCGCAGCCCGATCAGAAGACAACTCGGTAAAGTCTGATAGTCTAATTCTAATTTTCCCCATCAGCTGTCCGTCGCAAATGCTGCATTTTTTTTTCACGTGTTTTATAAGACGTCTAACATTCTGCATATGGATATAATAAAAATTATCTTCTCTTAAATTAATTTAACATGCGTTCTTAATGAAACTAAACATGTTTTTAATTGTTAGTTTTTAGAAACCAATTAATTACAGTTCTTGTTCAATTAACATTGATCTTGAATATGTGATTTGAAACGAAAATTGTTGCAGTTTAGCAGGTAATCGCTGAGAACTAATCGACTTCGTAACATGTGTTCGTCGGAGATTGGACACTATGTAGGCCGAAGTTGTGGGCTCATGGCACAAGATGGCAAAGAGAAATTTGTCGCTGTGGCATCTCTTTTGCTTCCTAAAAAAGGTATAACAGCTAAAAATTGTCTTGTAATGAGGAAATTTCTTCGACTAAAATCTCAATACTTATTAGTATTTTTTGCATAACTTTCTATATTCTTCATGTATTTACCTTGTTTTTACTCACAACCAATTCAGAAATTCTGTCCCCTCCCCAAATAAATTTATTTATGCATTACCCCGATCACTCCTATAAAAAATAATCACGTAAACATGGATTTTTATCTTTCCTTATCGAGGGATATTTATTTTGTTTCTTAAATGAGCGACAGAAATCATGCACGTGCTTAAGATTTTAATTAGGAGCGTGGGACACAGTGGGTTCAATAGCAGGAGGGCAGGAGGCTTTGTCCTAGATCTGTCAACCCTGCCAGGATTTTGAAAAACGTTTTTTTTTGTATCTTACAATAGGGTCTCTGATACACTGAATGCGATGGTGTAATTTTATTCAGATTCCATAGCTTTAAGGGGGTGTTACCACGAACTGTTTGATTTGGGATCTTTTTAGCCTTAGCAATGATCCTTGAATGTTTCCAAGCTGATCAAAAACATTTTTTTCCCATTTTTGGACCTTAATTTGAGGGGGACTGTGCCCCCAAACTAATTGTTTGTTGTTGAACAGAAGGGTTCTCTCACAGCTTTTCAGTTTTACGCCATTCTGAAAAAAATATTGATTGACTCTTTTTAGGGTCTCGAACCCATTTTTTGCGACAAATATTTCTCCCCCTTAGGTCAGTAACGATTCTTAAAAGTTTCAAGCAAATCGGAAAGTTTTTTCCATTTTTGAACCCCAGGATCGGGGGCTTGGACACCCGCTAAATATACTTTTGTTTTTATTTCTGGGCCAAATTTGGCCCTTAGGATAACTCAATTTGCTCCTCACTTTTTATTTTGCGTTAGGGTCCCGATGGTCTAAGGACTTAAAGATATACGCTTGAAGCCAATCAGAACACTAATACCCCTTTTTCAAAGGGATTCTTTTAAAGGGGACTTGCGATTCAAATCGCCGTTCAAAAGAAATATTTACGGGGTTGAAGGGGGAGGGGGTATTTGTGTTTTACTTACCTTCTACATTTGGTTCCCATGGTCTATGGACATAAGGATATAATCTTAGAGTCAATCAGAAAATGTGTTTTGGACTTTTTTGGGCATTAGTTTGTTGTTTTTGTTTTGTTGTTTTTTTTGGGGGGGGGGGGCTTACCCCAATTTTTTGCAATCCCTACCGGCGGTGCTGAATCTGTTTCATGGTCCTTCAGCCAGGAAGTACAATGGGGGGTTGGGGGCCAGCCATCCTGTGCTTTCATACGCCCTTCATGTTTAACTTCCCCAAATATCTTCAGGCACCCATTTAGAGCTGGGTAGACTCAGGCTGGGCTTAAAGAGTTACACCATCGACCCCTGTTCAAACCAAATAACGATACCAGGACTCAAACCCCCTGCCCTCTAGGACAGGTAGTACGTCACACGAGCAATACACTATCAACGAAGAAATCGAACCTAAAACAAGCCAAAATAGCTTCATAGAGTCACTAGTCGTTAGGAATTCCTATGTGAAAACTGAATATGGAATCAACTCTGTTCTCCGGCTGCTCCGTCTTCAGACATCCGCTTTGCAGTAGCAGGTAGCAGTCCACTGCAGTAGCAGTCCGTTTTGCTTTGTGCCCTGAAAGATGGAATGAAAAGTTCTTATCCGTAAGATTCCTCTAGTTGAAAACAAAGATACACGTGCTCCAACAATTGTTTCTCATGTACTCGAAGTCACCCAAGACATGCTCGATGCAGGAGATGGACAATTCGTTGTCAAATTTAAAGACATAATGGGCGAATCGAACTTTGAAATGATCAATCCTGATCATGAGATCTTTACGATCACGAAGCCCATGAAAAAGCGCGTAGATCTCAAGATCGCAATTGTACGGGGATATGTCCCCTCCGAGCGTCATGAGCTATTAGACAAAGTTGCCGATGAGATTGGGATCGATTCTGCATTTTCTCCTGTGCGCCTTGTGAATTACTTTGTCGAGAACCCTACTAAAGAAGTTTCAAGCTCCTATCTGATAGAATGTGGAGTTTTGTATTTTTCGCCAGAAGAAAGATCCTGGATGCGTGTTTTTTGTTTTTTTTTCCAGGGATGATCGTATCGATCCAGTGGTCCTAGAACATCGCGAGAGGGCTCATTAAAACAGAAATTAAAATTTCTAGTGCCCGTTTTAAGTGACCCGAAAATTGGAGGGACGCTAGGGCCCCTCCCACGCTCACTTTTTCCAAATGTTACTCGATCAAAGTTTTGAGATAGCCATTTTTTTCAGCAGAGTCGAAAAATCGAACAAGTACGTCTTTGAGGATGACTTAATCCCTCACAGTCCCCAAAGGAAGGGCTGCAAGTTATGAACTTGGCCCATTGTTTACATATAGCCTTGGTTATTGGGAAGTATACAGACGTAATCAGGGGTGATTTTTTCTCGTGGGGGGGAGGAGAGGGGTTACGGGGGAATCTTCATGAAAAATGTTCATGGGGAAGTGAGTTTCCCATGAAGGTTGCGCCGGATTTCCCAGCATTATTTAAAAAAGATCAGAAATTAAAAAAAACAGGTTTTTTCAACTGAAAGTAAAAAGTAGCATTAAAACTTAAAACGGACAAAATTATTACGTATATGTGTGGGGTATACTCCCTCGTCAATACCTCGCTCTTTACGCTATTTTTTTTAGTACTTTCAAAAGAGCTATTTATTCTAATTAGAGGGCCTTTGTGATTCGGGGGGTCATTCTTAAGAGACTAGAAGACAATTCAAACTTTAGCGTAAAGAGCAAGGTATTGACGAAAGGGCGAAGAACCTATGACGACCGACGATAAATATCTTTACGCCGGGCCTTGGGCTGCGGCGATCCGGCAGCCAACCATTGTCACCCTGAGCGAACAGGCTTCTGGGGATGGTGGCGATGACGATGACGTTCGGGGAAACGATCCCAATGGGGACGATCCTTCGACCGGTGTGATCGTTAAAACGCGGCCCAAAACCAAGAAGCCGTCGATGTACAAGGTCTTGATGCTAAACGACGACTACACTCCCATGGAGTTCGTCGTTCATGTGCTGGAACAGTTTTTCAACAAGAGCCGAGAAGAGGCCACCCAAATCATGCTTCACGTTCACAAGCGCGGTGTAGGTGTTTGTGGGGTCTTTACGTACGAAATTGCGGAGACCAAGGTGACGCAGGTGATGGATTTTGCCCGTCGTCATCAGCATCCGCTTCAGTGCATTATGGAGAAGGAATAGCGGCTCGATCATGGGATCAAGACTGGACGCTCTTCATCGAATGACATCGCTTAACGCAGCCGCCACGGCCGGAAAGGGGGCCTAGATGCTGTCGCGGAACCTCGAGCAGACCCTGCACAGGGCGCTGGCAATCGCCAATGATTATCGGCACGAGTACGCCACGCTCGAGCATTTGCTCAAGGCGTTGATCGAAGATCAGGATGCGCTGGCTGTGATGCGTGCCTGCAGTGTCGATATTAAGCGCCTCAACGAAGAGTTGACGCAATATCTGGACGAAGAACTGGCCAATCTCATCACGTCCGTGACAGATGACGCCAAACCGACGGCGAGCTTCCAACGGGTTCTGCAGCGGGCCGCGATCCACTCAAGTACAGTCTAAATTTTGGCATTTCATGATTATATTTATTCAAATCTGTCAGCCATAAAAGCAGAAGAAAAAAGACAATCAGAATTCTAGTAAGTCCCTCTCTTTCCTACAATCCTGAGATTCGCTACTGCATGATACCCAGCACACAGGGGAGGGTGGGGTTTTATCGTCTGATATTCGTCAAAAGGAACCCAATCTTAAAGAAAAGAAACATCCACTTTTTTCGTTTTTTTTACCTCCTCTCCCATGTCCAGGACTCATATCTCCTTAAGGTGTTCGGCCTGTGTTCGCCTATGCATGTAATAAATCTTTAAGGTAGGGCAACGCGGGCTACCCCCATCCTGAACCAAAATGAGTGCTCCTTTTCCACCACATTCTCTTGCAAAACAGTTCTTCCCATACCCCTACACTTGCTTACACCTGGCGTTCGTTGAATTTTTATGAGTATTGATCCTTTATTGGGTTTTCCAAGTCAATGGGGGACGGAACATATTTTTTGTTTCACCTTGCACAATGCAAAGTGGTTATTCGAAACCTAATGAGAGCATCATCACATCAATGGGCTAAGGACTCTTTAATTAGACAAAGATTGTGGACATCCACGGTGGCAAAAATGGATGATGAGCTTGATTAGAGAGCGAGGAATACATGGACCCCAACCAGATTGGCAACTGGGAATGAAACGTCCCAGGGCTGGCTAGTAGCTTGATTGAATCCCCTAATTCGCTTTAAAAAATTTAATTTCTCAAGAGTCTGAATTTGAGCAATTATGAATTTATAAAAATAGTTTCTGATTTTAAGCCCTTGACCGGCCCATTTCACCCGGGCGAGATCGCCGCGCAACGGCGCGCGGGCGTGCATGAGGCGATTACGCCGTGGGCGCGCAAGGTGGTTCGAAGCTACATGCCGGATCAACACCGCGAGTTTTATGCACAGCTGCCGTTTGTCGTCGCCGCCGCCCGCGACGGCATGGACAGGCCCTGGTTGACCCTGCTCACGGGGCAACCAGGATTTGTCCAATCGCCAACCGCAACAACACTCAAGCTGGCCGCAGACCTACACCCCGGCGACGCCCTGGCCGGCGCCCTCACTTCGGGCGCCGACGTGGGCTTACTGGGTATCGAATTGGATTCGCGCCGCCGCAATCGGGTGAACGGCAAGTTGGTGGAAAGCGATACGCCTGGCCTGCACTTTGAGGTCGGCCAGTCGTTTGGCAACTGCCCGCAGTACATTACCGCCAGGCAGTGGTACGCAGTGCCCGGCGAGACAACGCCGAGCGCGCGGCGCTTGAGCGTCCTGACGCCGTCGATGCAGCGCTGGATCAGCACCGCCGACACCTTTTTCATTGGCAGCGGACATCAAAATGAAAACGGACACGAAAGCGAGGGTATGGACGCCTCACACCGTGGTGGGCCGCAGGGTTTTGTGCAGGTGGAAAGTCCGACACGTCTGGTCTTTCCCGATTATGCCGGCAACAACCATTTTAATACCATCGGCAACCTTGAGCTCGATGCACGGGTAGCGCTGTTGTTCGTCGACTTCCAGCAGGGCCATCTATTGCAGCTGACAGGGCGCGCCACGGTGGATTGGGATTCGCCAAGGCGCTCTCAGCAATAGCTAGTTAAGAAAGCTTCCTAGGCGTCCACAAGGTAGAACAAGACTAAGTTTAAATAGTGGTAATTGAGTAGAAAAAAAAAACTTTTTCCAGCCCTTTTGCCATAGATATGCACCTACTTATTCATTTGTATCCTGTCAGCTATTGATGATTAATTCTCACTAAATATTGAGGTAAAGAATTCTAAAACATGTTCCATGACAATGTCTTTGTACTAGAATTGCATAATCATGATTGTATCTGTATTCTTTCTTTCTAGATAACCTTGCTCAAGGAATGATAACGTGAAGTTTGGTTTTACTTTAAGAAAAAATCAAGTTAAGAATCCAGGCTGTGCATCTTTAAGTTATGCTATTATTGTTATTGAGAAGAAATGACATAAAATGGCTCAAGAGTTTCTGCCAGTGTGCGATGTCCTCTTTAATATTGTTTCAATGGCTTCATATTTCTATAATCGTTTAGTTAAAACCCGTTAGAATGTAAACTTGATTCTGATCGGTGGGCAGTTTCAATTGACTAATCATACATGATTTTACATTCCTACGTTAAGCAGCTTGCCTAACGCAATGCCAACGTGAAATAGCTATGAGTAACTTTTCCCAGTTTTCATCTAACTTAACTTGTTTTTCTTGTCTTCTACTTTTCTTGTTAGTTATATTAAGTTTGTTGTTCATAATATTAAACAGTCCAATTTGCAGTTATACGAAGTTGAAAGTAATTATAAATTTTCTTGAGGATAGCCCATATTCATGGCTGAGCTGTATTCATTAACCTCCATAATGTAACATGATGGTCAAAAATGCAGTAACACATACTAAATATCTTGCTGAGGATTCACACGTTGTGTCTTTTTTGAACCACATTTTCCGAAGATTTCAAATACGGTGTATGACAAATAGCCTTCGATTCAATGAAAAAAAATAAATCAGAAGTACAACTGGCTAAAACGCGGTTTTTCTTCTGCCAGGCCGATATACAATTCTGTTTTTTCTGCGACCACCTTAGGAGTTACATTTAGTGTCAACTATTTGTTCACTACTTATGTCCAAAAGCTGGTGAAGAAGTGAAATTGCGCTTTACGAACATTGGTTATCATGCGTCGATTAGGTTTTCCCGTTTACAAACTGTAAATAACATACTTTATACATTTTTAACCCTTCTGGAATATCCATGCCCCGTAGGAGGCCCGCAGACTCACTGTTTTGAGTACCATAGGAATGAGTTGGCAGGATAAAGAAGCTATCATTTATCATGTTTTTTTGTTTTCATATTTTGGATGTTTTCTTTCTCTTCATTAAGACTTTTTTTATACACATAAGCGACTTATTGATTATTTTTTTTTCTAGCTGGTCATATACAAAAAAGAATTGTTTAAAAAGCCTAGTGGCTGATTTCCCATAGCTTAATTTTTAACCTGTATTTTGTCATATGGGGATATTTTTTTTTTTGTCCATTTTTGTTCTTTCTTTTTTTCCCAAATTTGTGGAGTCCTGCATTTCCTGATTACAGTGTCACATTTGAAAGAACTCCCTTTCCATCGGTTACTTGTTCTCTTTTTTTTCTCCTCTCTATTTTTGTGAGTAGAGGTTTTTTTGCATTTTATATGGTCAAATGGGGAAAGCAGTATGAGGCAGAAAGCTCTGGCAAAAGTAAAAAGTTTCTCTCTATGCAGTTCAGTTCAGTTTAGCATTTTAGAAGATACATAGAACGGTTCTTACAGTTTACAAGTACCAATATTTTATCTCCTAGCCTAAGTTTCACGTTTTGGAAGTTTCGCTAAGATCTTTATTTTTAGGAGGGTTACTTCTCATATATTATTGTTGACATATCTCAAATGAGAAAAGATATCAGGATGCCTCACTTTAAAGATTAAGCCGGTTTTGAGTATAGATGAAGTTACCGGTTCATTTATACTTAATAGATTTTCTCCCTCTCCCAACCTCGCGCCAAGCGCGGTGGTCTGTGAGTAGTAATGTATGTAAGTGACAAGTGATTAGACACGTCAAAAAGAGATTTCCAACGAGCGCTTTATTCTTCCCTGGACAATTCGGTTGGTTATAAGGACACAACCATACCAGTCGTAATTTGAATAGGTTTGGAGTGGAGCCCAGGCTTCAATATTACTATGGCCACATCACATTACCTCCAATGGCATTCTATAATTTTTCTCTTTTCTCCATATACATAAGGTGCATTCTGACTATGAAGAAGAGACTCATGAAGACCACTTTAATTAGTATTATTTGGTGTCTGTAGCATTTTAACGTCATTACAACTACTTAACTGTTTTAATTTTGTATAGTATAATGACTCCAATGTGTACAATACTTACAAGAGGTGTCCATCCAGCGTTGTCTTTTACGTTGGGATTTGCACCCTGATTGAGAAGATCGTTTACTTTGCCCAATTGTCCCTTAAAAAGTTTCCACAATATCCTTTTAATCAAAACGTTCGTAAGGTCTAAGGAATGTACTTCTGCGTCCATATATAATAAATGGTCACAGACAGTTAGGGAAGGTCTGGTTTAGTAGCCAATTCCAAGTACTTTTTCCAATGCTATTTTTGAGGGGCTAAACTGGACAGAAGGTGTTTAATGTCACCTTAGCTTCAGTAGCCCTAAATGTCACAGGACAAAATTTATAATTAGCTGTTTTAATCAGAATGCTAACCAAAGGTCAAAAGAAGTGCATTCTCAGGTTACATTGTCTATGCAGTCCTAATGGCAATGGTCCCAAATTATGGAATCGATTACTTGAAAAAGAGTCCACGGAGATCCATTTGAATTTGGAGTTAGGCAGACTGGTCCCATCGTTACAGCAACTACCACGTTTCCACAATTGATTAACTTTAACTGCTAACAAACAGTTTGTGGTAACGAACACACTGTAAGTAAGGAACGATGCGGCTCAACAGTAGCAGAAACTCTAAAAAAATAGTCTTGGTAACAACAGATATATCAAAAGAATCGAACTTCAATGCTTATTCAAAATATATAAAATTTATCAAGTTTAATGTTACCCATCAAAGGTTACGACCCAGAAATAAGTTGCCCAAATTTTCGAAAAAGGGGAGGAAACCCTAAAATATTAAGCGATTTACTGTAGACGTTTGAAGCTCCAATGTACAAAGGTGTGGTACTAAAGTGTTCGATACCATTACTCCTGGGAAAAAAAGGAAAAAAAAAAAAAAAAAATGAAAACACATCCGTGATCTTTCGTTTGACAGAAAACAATTGGGTCTCCCCCAACGAGCCTTCCTCCGGCGAATTGATTTACCGACTGATTCGAACCGCCCGCTGGGCACTGAAAGCCAGCATCGCGGACTGTTTGTTCACCGCAATCTCCACGGACACCGGATCGTTCCAGTATCCCACCACCCGGCCGTCCACCTACGAAATCGCCGGAGACCTGGTGGATAAAGGCGCGAACCTGGCCAAAATCTGCGACGAGGTTTACCAGTCTTACCCCCTCTCTCGAGTCAAGCTCCTCAAACACGTCTACAATCACTTTAAGCTGAAGGACGATAACAAGATCGCTTACTTCTGGCTCAAACCGGCGGACTACCAACGGACGGGCGCCACTCGCGAAGACACCGAGGGACTCATTGATCACATCCGAGACATCGACCCCGTGATCGTGGCCTGCTTGTTCGAAGAGTTGGAACCCGAGGTCACCCGAATCTCGCTGCGGAGCAAGAGCCCCTTTGTCAACGTAAACGATATCGCCAAACAATTTGACGGTGGCGGACACAAAGCCGCCGCCGGAGCCCGAATCCAAGGAAAACTCCTCACCACGCAACGACGTGTCGTTAAGGCCATCCGCCTGGCCCTTAAGGAAGGAGAACGGGCCGAATCCGAAGCAAATCAATGAGGGAACTAGACGGGGCACTTCTGATCGATAAATCACCCGAGTGGACATCGCACGATGTCGTCGCTCGGATCCGGAGCTACTGCAAGATCAAGAAGGTGGGCCATTGCGGCACTTTGGATCCCAGTGCCACGGGATTGCTCATTGTGGTACTAGGAAAAGCTACCAAGGTGATGCGACGAAAAATCTGTCGTTGGGTTACCAAGTCTACTGTCAAGTGTTTGTTGATAATCTAAGCAGATGGTAGTTATAGTGAACTGAGTTGACATTTTGACCAAAGAGTATATTATTTTCAAACGTTGTCATATCAAGTTGAAGCTTAGCCAAAGTTTGTTTTTGAGCATTAAATTGTTTGGCAGAGATCTTGAATTACAATGTTTATCTTTAGTGAGAGTCAACCAACAATTGCCAAACAGTTCGGATGACGAATTTTAATCTGGGACAGGTAAATATTTTCAGATTAGGACTAGTACTTATGCCTGGAGTAGTTGAATATACAAACCGACGACGGGGGGGGGGGGTATTGTATTTATTTAAATTGCTGCAGAAAGTCAGAGGTTATGGAAAGATGAGACTCCTGTTCCCCCACACCCCCAAGAGAGAGGGGTTAGCCAAAGCACGCCCCCGATCAAAAGAACAACACAAAGCTCTGTTCGCGCCAATTTAAAGGCCAACACAAAACAACTCATA
>JAAAKM020073195.1:219590967-219611870 GCA_010016025.2 Alatinidae sp. Z8VKAUB7J3 | reverse complement strand
ACCAAATCCAACCAGGAAGACACATCCCAAGCGATATTCAATCCACAGAAACTCAACCCGTGAAAATTCAGTCCATATAAAATTTCACCAGTAACAACCAAACCTGGTAAGATTCGAACAGCGTAAATAATTCAAAACAACTGACGAAACTCAATCGTCAATATGTTTGACAATGTAAAGCCAACCTATTCAGCACATGAAATAAAACCATTCAACCCACTAACATAATCTTGCCAAAATTGATGTCTCAGAACTGAAAAGAGACGAAAACGCGCCACTCACAACTGGTTCAGCGTCTGCTCCTTCTCATCATGACCGCCAAATCCCGGACCGGCGACGCGCGCGCGGCCGAGTGCATCGAGTTCATCGATGAATATGATGCAGGGTGATGCCTTTCGTGCCTGTTCGAACAGGTCGCGAACCCGGGCGGCGCCGACGCCAACGAACATTTCCACGAATTCCGAACCTGAGATCGAAAAGAAAGGTACTCGGGCTTCGCCCGCAACCGCGCGCGCGATAAGGGTCTTGCCGGTGCCGGGCGGACCGACCAGCAGGACGCCTTTGGGAACATGTGCGCCAAGCCTGGTGTACTTGTCCTTCTCCGTCAGGAACGAGACGATCTCCTGCAGTTCCATCTTCGCCTCATCGACGCCGGCGACATCGTCAAATGTCACGCCGGTGTCGGTTTCGACATAGACCTTGGCCTTGGATTTGCCGACATTCATCATTCCGCCGAGGCCTTGCCGTTCGGCGAAACCGCGGAAGAAATACGACCACAAGCCAAAGAAAATCAGCGCCGGCAGCACCCATGACAGCAGCGTTGTCAGCCAGCTCTGATCGGATCCGCCGGCGATCTCAACGTCGTATTCGGCCAATTGCCGGGCAAAATCCGGATCGACGCGCTGAGTAACGAAATGGGTGCGGCCGTCGATCGGTTGTGTAAACGATCCTTGTATGCGGCTTTCCGTCACCGTTACGGCGGCAATCTTGCGCTGCTCCAGGTAGGCCACGAACGTGCTGTACTCGATCTGCGCCACCGAGCGGAATCCAAGCCAGAACTGAAGTACCATCATCGCCTTCATGTTGAGTAGGCTCTTAGCTTTTGATGGGTAAAATTAAACTTGATGAAACTTATATATTTAGAATCAGCGTAAGTTGATGTAACTATTGGTATCAAAAATTTCATTTTTAGAGTTTCGGTTAATATTGAGCCGGGTCGCTCGTTACTACAGTTTGTTATCACGAACTGTTTGATATGGAAAACTGAGAGTATTCTCGCTGAATGGAAAAAAGTGGTAATTGTCAAGCTGTTGACGAAAGACAAATCAATCGGTTGTAACAATTGGCGAGACATCACACTACAGTCTGTAGGGAGTAAAGTCCTCTGCCAAGTACTACTGAACCGTAATCGGACAAAAGCTGATAAAATATTTATAGATCAGCAGCATAGCTTTTGACCTAGTAGGGCTTGTGCTGATTTTACTTTTTGTTTAATAACACTGACTGACGAATCGAACTAATGGCAGACCGAGACCATAATAGCTCTATTGATTCCCTAAAGGCATCAGTCCACAGGAATTCGCTATGGAGAATCCTGCATTATTATAGATTCCCTGATAAGATTGTGCGCATGATTGTTGCACTGTACGAAGGACAGCTGTGTGCCGTACGAAATAATGACGGTGACCTTACTTAATCGTTCAGTGTAAAGTGTGGTGTCTAAGGATGTATTTTGTCCCCAATGCTGTTTGATCTCTCACAGACAATATACTTCAAATGGCTTAGCTTAACATTAACATTAAATATGGGTAACTTAACACTTAACAGGTGGAATACAACTGGAGCAATGCTGAACCCTGTGTGAAGCTGATTTTACTGATAACACACAGCCCTCTCCGGGCTACATTACGGTCGTTCGACGACGCCGATGACCTATGCCTTAGGCGGATACGGCATCGACAACCCCATTCCATGGGGAGAAGCCCATCGAGAGATAATGGACGACATCTATCCGAACTTGGCGGGACTGACTGTCGTTTCCGAAGATCTTCCCGAAGAGTCCAACTGCGTGACGCTCGACGCGGAATTAACCGATAGCGACGGTATCCCGGCACCAAAAATCACCTACCGTTTGAGCGAGAACACTCGACGCATGCTCAACCATGGCGAGGACCGCGCGCGCGAAGTTCTCGAGGCGGCCGGTGCCAAAAAGGTTTTAGCAAAGACCAGCGATGCCGTGTGGTGGCGGGCCGGTTGGCATCAAATGGGTACCTGCCGAATGGGTCACGATCCGAATCGATCCGTCGTAAATGGCTGGGGGCGGTCCCACGACGTGAAAAACCTGTTCATCGTCGACGGCTCGATCTTTGTAACGGCCGGTGCGGTCAACCCGACATCGACGATCCAGGCCCTCGCTCTCTATATCGGCGACAGCATCAAATCCAACATCGCCAACCTATTCGATTGATTGGTCCGCTCAATGACACTTACCAAAAAGATGTACATCGATGGCGGGCTGGCAGTTGGTGCTTCGCAAGTCGACGTTATCAACCCCGCTACCGAGCAATCAGTCGGATCGGCGTTTACCGCGGGCCCGGCCGACGTTTACCGAGCCCTAGAAGCGGCGCGCGAGGCAAAGGCGGTTTGGGGAAACACGCCGGTCGCTCAACGGCAATCATGGACGAAAAAACTCCGCGATGAGGTTGTTGCCTATTTTTATTATTAATAATTATAATTACCAAAACATATTCTTAGACAATTCCCCTGGAACACTTATCAAATCTTCCTCTGCCTTTTGAAGAACTAAGCAAGTTCATAGAGCCTATGAATTATCCCCGGTGAGAAGAGGAGTTTCACAGAAACACACCAGGGATTACTAGTGAAAAGTAACAAAAAAAAGGCAAAAAAATGTGCACTTGCAGTAATGCGTGGTTTTAGAATGGAATTGTGGCCTAAGCACTTTTCATTAGGGATAGAGGAAAAAGAAACAAAACCAAATGTTTATTACAAGGGAAAACCATCATAAAAGATTAAGAATTGAAACACTAATACTGTTTACTAATTTAATTACAAATAGTAATTTTGCAATCTTAGCAAACATTGGCTTATGGTAATGTTGATCCTATAGCATAATTTTTGACCGGTTTGACAAGAATTACTTGTTCATGAATGCGATAAAACAATTTAAACTAACAGGATCCGTTACAAACACAGTAAAAATAAATGTACAAAAATCACAGAAGGCATATGTATCCTTGACAAGAATCAAATTAAAAAACAAGTTTTTTCAACTGAAAATAAGGAGCAATATTAAAACTTAAAACGGACAGAAATTATTAAGTATGTGAGAGGGGTTGCCCCCTTCACGCTAGAGTTTTTGTGTTTATTACATCAAAGGTTTATTACAAGGGAAAACCATCATAAATGATTAAGAATTGAAATGCTAATACTAATTTTGCTAATTTTGCAATCTTAGCAAACATTGGCTTATGGTAATGTTGATCCTGTACCATTATTGAATCTACATCAATACCAATAATGTATCAATAAAATAATGAACAAATAATGTATCAATATTATCATCAATAATATGTATAATATAATATGATGATAATATTATCATCACAATATCATTAATATTAATAATGTAGGGTTGATGAGAGCTACGAAGGACGCAGGGGAGTTAACTCTTTGCTCAGTACATTTAACATGCCTTAATTGCATTACTTATTCTACCATGGGACGTCTATGAAGCTCACATAGTTACTTGGCTTTTCACAAAAAAAGGAAAAAATCCAAGCAGAACAATGTATGATCGAATATTAAGAAACTTTAAGTCAACAATTATAAAAATTCACTTTTGAGTATTCAAATACACTTATCAATCAAGTCTATCACAACCCCATCTATACAAGGAACCCCTCACTAACTGAAGCACTATTGGCCATTTGAGTCCTTAGAGTTTGGGCACTCGCGATAATTTTCTTCTGATGGCCTAATAATGTGACACCCATGGCAGATAGGTCATTTGGTTCAAGACGGGCAACAGATTCGAGTGTGGTAATGTTGGCACGTTGAAAGTTGTCTAAATACCGCGACATTTTGATGGTTGCTAGCCATTCTTCAAGGGAATGAAGTCGGGTTAGGTCAGGAGCGTCAGGGGCCAATGCATGAGCATGTCTGAAAAAGCTGAAATGAAAAGATGAAATGAAAAGATAAAACAGGGAAAACAACAAAGGAAGAGAGCAGCTGAAATGTACAACTTATATGCTCAGGCACTGCAAGCTATTACGCTACCAGTGTCCTTCAAAAGACACTTCAGGGTTGCATTTTCGTGTTTATTGATTTCATGGGAGGAATACTCAGAAGGGTAGCAAACAATCAAAAAAAAAAACTCTACATTTATTATGAAATTATCCATAAAACAAATTAAATCAAGCATCAAACATTTTTTACATTTTTACATTTTTTGTTAATCAATACAAACTTAGGGTAAAATGAAAGATAGACGATTAAATAAAAAAAAGAAAAACAATTTTTTTGACTGAAAGGAGAAAGCAGTTGATACAAAAAAAGCAACATAAGAAACAAATGTTTTCATTCTTTTCATGAGACTTGTAATGGCGTTCCACAAATTCTGGATGAGAAAAAATTAGACAACGTTCCAGTCGAATAACATAGTGTGCAACCCTATGGTGCTACCTAATCACATTTGTTGTTATCCATTTTTATTTACACGAGTTCATCCTATGTATGATCTTTCTGTGTGTCCCAGTTGATTTTCACACAAATGAAACAAAAACGACGCATTAATTAATCGGTTGTCAAAGCCTGGAAAAGAACTATCCCTTTTGTCGACATCTATCTCAATTACAACAGTGCAAACATTGTCTTAATATTTTTTTAGATGACATTTATAAAGGTAGAAGAGGGTGAAGCTTTCTCGGGGGCAATACTAAACATCACGTATAACATACCGTCATTTCTTTTGTCTCTTATTCCTTGAGGGTTTTCTTTCCCAAATCTACCCCTTTCAACATCTGGGAAAATTTGGAAAAGAAAACCCTCAAGAAATTAGAGACAGAAAAAAGTATTTGCTTTTAATATAACATTTGGGGTATGTAGCGGTAAGCTCTTAAAAAGCAAGGTTCTTTGTCTTTCCATAAATAAGGAAAATCATGATTGGCTATCAAAAATATGCCACAGAAATAAGCCAATGAAATTAAATTACAATTTTTAATACGGAACTACAGAATAGCCATCTCTATCCCTCTCTTTGTTCAAGTGATATTTGATTTTGTTAAAACATAGCTTCAAGGGGGGCAGAGCCAGATGTGGGATCAGAGGTAGCCCAAAAAACTTCCCTGTACCTCTAACCAAGAATATATAGCTCCTTAGAAAAAGAATTGTGCTTTTATGTTATTTTGACAGACTTATTGCTTCATGCTAGGCAATGAAGTGGAACTGTGCCAACTTTTTTTTCTGCTTATTTCCTGGGATCACTTTGGACTCATGCCAATTGGAAAATCGTCTGGAAAAATGCCGAACCTGTAATATCACTATTTCTTCAAATTGACAAGATAGGAGGGTATTAGTCAAGTATGTTTTCCATGTTTTCTAATGAATTTACGCTAGAGACTCCACTTAGAAAGGGTCATTTGTTTGGGGGCAACGAAAATTATCTTAACTCAAATAAGATTACATCCATTTTAGGCTCCTGTTCACTTACTGATGAAAAGGGTGGTCGCTAAGGAGCTCTTAGAGAGACCCAGAACAGTGAGGAAGGTTATTGTAGGGGGGACGTGACCAAGACCCACGAGCCTTAATTTTGAACCTTAATTATGAGTTTTAATCGTGAGTCTTTATTTCGAGCCTTAACTTTAAGCCTTAATCATGAGGCTTAATTTTGAAAAAAAAAAAATGCTGTGAATTTTGATAAGCCAAGACTTTACTGTTTCAAACGCGGGGAAAAATCGCATCCAAACTGCTTCCATTAAAAACAACTGTTTTTCTCTGGCTTTGGCAATACAATCTCGCGCCTGGAACGCATTTAAGGTTAAGGGCTTTTCACACAAAATGTGTTTGCCACAGTCCAGTGCTTTCATGATTAGTTCGTAATGAAACGGGTGTGGCGTTGCGATATATACCACGTCAATTTCGTTGCTCTCTAGCATTTGGTCATAACCATCGTATGCAATGGGTATATTATACTGCTGGGCAAAACTAACGGCTTTGGTTTCATCTCTGGACGCAACGGCTGCAATTTCGCTTTTATTGGAGAAACGCAGGTCATGCGCCATACAGTGGGCAATATTCCCCGTCGCTAACAATCCCCATCGCAATTTTTTATTTAGTTTCATAAATGCTTGCGATTCTTCTTAAGACCACCGAGGGCAGCTTTAATATGTGACTTAATCAGCATAACCCCAAGGAGGGTTAGGTGGTGTAATTGGCTTAGTCAGGTCAAACTCCACTCTAAATTCACGGGCTTTTCGAATGAGTCTGTAGGTAAATGCTTCTGGATAGATAAACATTTGCCACGTATTGTCAGTCGATTCGGGAATGCCTGAGCGTATAAACAGGTTTTTGGAATATTGATCAACGGGAAATGATTGCACTTCATTCCAGCCACTGTCTTGCGTGTGTCCACCGTACATCGTAGAGGTGTGATAACTACCGTCCTCATTTCTGTGGTCATGTTTTAAAGACAGTCCCGAGCCCGTTTTTTCAATGATCCAGGTGCGGTTTTTTTTTTTGATATGACTCTAGTTATAGGAGTTATGGGATATTGTATTTCTTAGTATGGGACGTGATCGTCTCTCACAACGTTGCTACCACCGTTGCAACGAGCTACCACTGCGACCCAGAAAATATGTCCAGTTGGCAAAACTGATGCCTACGGCTGCTGATGCAGTGTTTGTATTTGGGACCCTTTGGTCGTTTAATCTTAGAACATGACCAAAGTGAAAAACTGCAGTCTACGAGATTTTTTTTACAGCGTTCGATTAACATAAACCAAGAGAGTCTTTATTCGGGTATGGATTTTGCTTAGTATATCAATATAATCTTTGGTCTCATTATTAAAGACAATCACCAGGAACTTGCTCCTAACGAAACGTTTAGTATAGATAATGATCATCTTTGTATATCTTATCTAAATGAAGAAAGAAATTAGGTATAAATTATTAAAAGAAGGGTCCAATTTCCCTCTTCGGGAAATAATTTAGTAATCACGCATCCATTTTAACACCGAGAGGAAAATTATTGCTCCGCCAACCGTGACTTTTTTCTGAGTACTTCTTCCAGTGTGAGTCGCATAAGAGATTCTTTTATTTTTACCGAGCGCTTATTTTATCGAGTGTTTTATTTTTTTCATTTGATACTATAGTGCGGACACACTGGGTTGTAAACATTCTACCGTCGCAGCACCAGCAGATCCTCATAGATCTGATAGATCATAATAGATCATAAATAAATCATATTAATCTATTAGATTTATCCAATAGATCATAAACTAATCGTAAATGCATCGTGAGCCATTTTATATTTTCATGATTTTCTAGTTTCACGGGTTTTTCTAGAATCTATTTCTAGAAAAAAACAGTTTGTGGTTATCTTCTAGTTGTAAGGTGATCTGAAAGCCATAATCCTTTCCTAGAAAAAGCAACTTGTGGTTACCTTCTAGTTCTAAGGTAAATTGAAGGTTATAATCCTTTTCTAGACGTCTCAATTTTGTTAAAGGCTCTTGGTTTTGAATTTTCTATCCATCGAAAGCCTAAACCTAACGATAGGTGTTCGCTGGTTTCTTCCAATCACTCTCCTTGCGTAAATAGAGGAGTAGTTATATCTTTGGTTGATCGTATAATAAGAATATACCCAGAAGCTCACAAAGTCCCAGAACTGAACTATCTTATGTACATTCTATTCTGCAATGGATATCCCATAAAATTATTTGAATCCGTCATAGAAATAAGACAAAAAAAAGACAGAAAAGAATATGTTAACTCCACAAAGCCCAACAGATATCATCCACAGATATCATAAGAAACTTTTCACAGTTCTACCCTATATTCCCAAATTGAGTGCCAAAGTGAAAAGAACACTTAAAAGGCTTAGTCTTAATTTCACCTTTAATAATTCAAATACAATACAGAGCTTTTTCATCAGCGACAAAGATAAAACCATCCCCAGTTTGGGCAGTGGTGTCTATAAAATTCCCTGTTCTTGGGGTTGTTCTTATGTTGGTGCAACCCAACAGCAATTAGGCAAGAGGCTGTCGGAACAAAAGTCCTCAATCGGCAAAGCCACGGGTCTACGTCTAAGGCCTGAGACTTTTGGTTATATTGATTCATTTTAATAGTCGCGTGCTTGCTCGATGATCCGCTGACCGGCGCGTATGAGTACGGTTCCGCCAAGTCTCATGGAGCGGTCCGCGTGGGTTCCCGAACCGTTGACGATTGCGTCGCTGTCGCCAAACCTGATGGAGACTTCGTGAACCGGGATTTCGAGCGCGTCCGCGAGCACCTGGGCGAAACTCGTTTCGTGGCCCTGGCCCGACGACTGGGTGCCGATGACCACGTTCACCCGACCCTGGCGTGAAACGGATACGTCGGTGCGTTCATACGGCGCGGCCCCGGGTGACTCGAGGTAGTTGACGGCCCCGATACCCAGGCACTTGCCGCGGCGGGTGGCGTCGGCGCGTCGAGCCGACAGTCCTTCAGGATCCATCAACTCCAAGGCTTGTTGGAAGTTGGCGACGAATTCTCCACTGTCATAGGTCAACCCAAGCCCGGTTCGATAGGGGAGTTGGGTTCCTCGGATGAGATTGCGGCGGCGCAGGGTCCAGGGCTCGATACCAATCTCTTCCGCGGCCAAGTCCACCAACCGTTCAACCAGGTGGTTGACCTCGGGCCTACCCGCGCCACGGAACACCGATGTGGGCACCGTATTGGTGTAGACACCACACACGGAAACGGCGATGGACGGGATGTCGTAGGGCGGTCCGGCCATGCGTAAAAGATTCGACAGGACGCCGAAGGAAATTGGATGAGCTCCGACATTGCCGAGATAGCTTACCTCCAACGCGGTGAACCGGCCTTCGTCATTCATGGCGAGGGCCGCGTCGCAATAAGTGTCCCGACCATGAACATCCGCTAGGAAGCTTTCGCCATTCAATTGATCAATCTTAAAAGTACAATCTAAAAAGTGTTTTTAATCTAAACACTATTTTTAATCTTACACATTTTGCATATTAATTTACATATTAATTAACAAATACTAACAAATTTGCATATTATTTTTGGCTGATTTATTTTGTTTATAAAGGTTTGCCCACTCCTCAATACCTTGCTTCTTACGCTGAAGCTGTAAGCACTTTTAAAACAGTTCCTATTCTAATTAAACTGGCCCCCGTGTTTCAGTAAACGCCCTTAATAAATTGGGACAAATAGACAAACTTTAGCGTACAGAGCAAAGTATTCTCCTTAACATACTTTAACATCCCTTAACATTCATTATAATAACATTTATAAGACTTTAATTTCTGACTGGTTTGTCGATCATGCCAGAAATGTCTATTTAAGTACAAATTATTTCCCGGAAATCAAAATACACCAATAAAACCCTCCGCCGGAACATCTTCATATGAAAAATTTGGCAATGAGAACATTTTCTCTGGAATATTCGCCCCCAGAAATTTCCCTCCCCAAGGAAGATTCTCCCATTCGAAATCCACCCCAAGAAAATTATGTATGCTTCCCAATAACAAATACTATACGAAAACAATGGGCAAGTCTTATAAGCTTACAGGCGTCTCCCCGCAGACTGTGGGTGGTCATTTTACACCTAAAGACATAATTACTTCATCTTTCCACTAAACTGAATAAAATGACCATCTCAAAATTTCGATCAGATAATTTTGGGGAAAAATGGGTGTTGGAGGGGACCCAATTGCCCTCAAATCCTTTTGATATTTTGAAAGCGCTGGCCGAAGCGACCGCAGCAGATTTTGTTATCTCAGATTACCGCCTGCCAGGTGGGGTGAACGGCCGTCGGGTGGTTGAAGAATTGGTGGCTTCCAAGCGAGCGTTGGCCGGGGTCGTACTGACAGGAGATACCCATGTGGAAACGCTGAGCGAACTGACCTCAAGTGGTGTGGCGTACCTGCATAAACCCGTGGCGTCGGCTGAACTGAAAGCGCTCTTATTCCGGCACCGCTTGAAAGAAGGCTTACGCGCTTAAGATTCCCCGCTCCTGTGCTTCACGCACACAAGCCGTCCGATTTTTACAGTCCAGAGCATTGAAGATCGAGCGCATGTGAGATTTAACCGTGTATTCGGTGAGGTTCAGCTCGCTCGCGATTTCTTTGTTGGAAAGACCCTTGGCCACCAGTTCCAGCACGGACACTTGCCGCGGGGTAACGTTGCCGTTGGTATGCGCGGTTGTGGTGCTCAGCATTTTGGTCAATTCATCTGGCAGGAAAGTGTGACCGCGTGAACAAGAGTCGATGGCGGTCAGCATGGTGTGATGGTCTGCTGACTTGGGTAGGAAACCGCATGCACCGGCTTCCAGCCCGCGTTTTACCTTCCCCACGTTTGTTTCAGCAGACATGAGTAAAACATTGATATCAGGAGCGGAGGTTTTGAGTTGGCTCAACACCTCAAGACCGGCCATGTGCGGCAGATTCATATCCAGAAGCAACAGATCGTACCTGGACCAGCGTAACCGGCTGGCGACTTCACGGGGGTCGTTGATTGCGTCTACCCGATATTCCGGTCGACGTGAACTCATAAATGTCTTTTTGTTCCGACGTTAACTTGGAAATATTATTTTGTACATACGACAATAGATCACTACTATTCAGTAGTGCTTCTAAATTTTTCATCTTTCAAGAAGAATGAAGAACTGATTTGTGTTTAAATTTAAATTTTCCAGACTGAAGAGAAACAGCCTTCGGGAGGGAGATTCTTTCGGTTATTAAAAAAATAGCTATGGTTCTAAGCTTGTCTACATTAGGTGAAAAAAATTGGGAAATGAATGATGCATTAGGAGCATTCAGCCAAACAGATTACAAAAAAGAGATATTTTTACACCGAATTTCAGAGAATCAAAGCTAAATCGTCTTCGAAAAACCACATGGGTGGTATCTATAGCCACAATTATATGGGTAATCTCCATAGCCCCCATATCCATATCCAGGATATCCACATCATCCACAGCCTAGGTAGTCATAGCCTCCGAAACCAGGCTGGTAGGCATAGCCTCCGGAGCCGGTTTGGCTGCCTCCTCAGAGAATAGCAGAGAAGAACTTTGCCTGTAATAAAAACAAAGTGAAAATCTACTTTTGATTACTTTTCACTTTTGTATGTCTATTAAAAGTTTTTTTTTATATAATGAAGTATGTGTTTGGCTTAAATTTGTACGGAAAGCAAAGAAAGCTTTGAGGAGGTGAAATTTTAGAGCCAGATTAATAAGGTTTACAATAGACTGGTGAGCCAAATTCAAACCTGCATTAATTAAAAAACGTTCAGAAATAAAAAAGAAGAAGAAATAACTGATAGCAACGAGTAAACTTAAAACTTAAAAACATAAATTAGATCACTAAATCCATACCCCATTGTGGGGGGTAATTTTGTCAAAATCCTGAGGGGGGGAGGGGGGGGGGGGGAGTTGGAGCCAATTTTCCCAAATCAAGCGAAAATGACTGATAAAACTGAAAAACAAGCCATATAGTAATAAAACTAGGCAAAGATGTACTAAAGAAAACTGACCTGTTTCAGTGGATGCTTGAATTATGCAAGCTTATCTTATTTTGACAAAATTTTTAGAGAAACTAAATTTCAGCTGGAGGAGGGGCAAATTCGGGTATGGGGGAAAAATGTGGTCTGGGAGAGGCAGTTGCCCCCTCTGCCCCATAGCGAAATACACCCCTGACCCAACTCTTTACCACTTAGTGGTTGGAGAAGTGTAGGCATGTGGTTCTGGTACCACTCAAAGGTGTATATTAAAAGAACGATTAATTATTATTGTACTTACTTATTCATATTACTTACTTGACAATTTTACCGAAATATTCTCTCTGTACGTAATAATGTGCATCCAAAGAGGAAGAAAGACAAATGAAAACAATTCTGTAGTAGAATTCAAGTAATTCTTCCCAAAATTTTTGAAATAAAAACAAACTTAGTTTATAATACTGTCTATCGTACCTACACAAGAAATGATCTTTTTTTTGAAATTTCGATTCATTTATAAGTAATGAGCGGCTTTTCTATGTAGGGAGAGATCAAACAAATCACTAACCCTATAGGCACATTTCTGTTGAGCTGGCAAACTTTTCCGCAAGCATGTCGATATGCAAACCTGTCCGCTTAGTTAACCTTTTTTATCGAAGCTACTCACCTATGACTTCAAAAACGAAATGTATAAGTAAGGGTTTTCTTTCCACAAAAGGGTCTTCGTTTTTGGACACATCCACAAAAAAGGATTGTAATAGACTCGGTTTGTTTGAGAGAAGCAATGATCACAGAAAAATAAGACCTATTATAATCACTCTCTATCCTTATTACCATTCTTGAATCAGCTATAAATGGTAACCTTTTCTCACCACACAGTTTCTTCTGCAAACTCATTTTTAAATATTTGATTACTATGGGGAGAAGGTCGCTCTTTACTATTTGCAGCTTTCGCTGCAGCCATGTTTATCAATCAAACGACATTGTTTTCTTTTCTTGCTTACTCCTTTCTTTTCTTTTCAAAGAGCTTCTTTGCTTCTTGGAGGTATTACGATCGTGAGAATATACAGGCCCTTCCCTCCTCACTACAAATATATTTAGACTCAGGCTCGCAAATGGGATAGTTGGAACATTATTTCATAAATATCCCATTTGAATACTATTTATTTCTCATTAAACTTGCCTTGAGCTACAAACGAAGCCTTCTGACAGATGTCAAAAGAACAAGGAGATTAGAGTGCTCCTTCTTACTTTCCCTACCTTCTGAAATGAAAATTAGGGTTTTAAGTCCACAAAAGTGTGTTCTTAACAATAGACTTGACTTAGGTCTCCTGCTGAGTCTGCCTCCTCCATCCGCTTCGGTCCAATGCGAGCGTTTGCACTACGCTCGGTCTGATGTTTGCATTGCCAGGAACTCGGAAAGGCTGTTGGACCATCTGTTCTTTGGTTGGCCACAAGTTTCCTTCCAACTGGCTCAGAGTGAGCAAAAGGATGCAACAATGAACTTGGGAATCAGAATTTTTCTATGTGAAAAGAGACATTTGTAAGGCTGTTTGTCACCTCCTACTGCTTGCTTCACTAACTCTGGTTTCCAGCTTGTGCCCAATCTGGTTACTATTAATAAAGAGTTTAATGATCTCTTTAACACTTTTTTGATTGCATAAAATATAAAGGAATTAATTTTTGAAAGTCCCAGTAAATTCTGATTTTTCTATGTCATGAGTATTAAAAAAAAAACTATTTTAAATGAATTTTATGTTGAGTAAGATGCAAATAATGTTGTGGCCTTGAATAGATTCTGGGGGGGGGTCAATATCTGCACTAAATCGTTTGGGACTGGATGATGGCTTCAGAGAGGATGTTCCATTAAAGGATGGTGCATATAGAGAAAAATTGCTGGTGCTCATGTTGATGGCAATGGGGGACTAGCAGCTTCTTTGTGTGACCTCTTGTCATACTTACAAGGGATGAGAAGAAAACTTGAATTAATAGGTTGTTTTCTAGCAGTTTGCAAGTAGTAACTGTATCTCCTCTCTTTCTTTGATAGACTAGGGTAGGGAGTTTGAGGGATACAAGGAATTTCTCATACTGCTTATCCTGCAAAGCTCATATGAGCTTTGTTGCTCATCCTTGGAAAATCTGCTTTAATGTCCATTTTAGGATGGGAAGAGGCTAGGGTCATTCCAAATTCCAGGTGTGGATGTACAACAGCTTTGTACAGCTTCTTCATCACACACAGCTTCCTTGTGGTAATTGTTTGTTTTATGAGCTCTAGAACTGCTAGGACAACACAAGCCAATCGCCATCCCCACCGTCGACAGGTTCACGGCACCGGCGAACGCGAGGGAGCCGGCGCCGTCGCCGTCGAACAGCAGAATCTGGTCGGGGCTGCCCTGCGCCAAGGCGGCCAAGTCGTTGTCGCCGTCGCCATCGAGGTCGCACAGCAAGACCTTGACCACTTGCCTGGCGTTGCCGGCGGGAATCGTCAGGTCGACGAACGCCCCGCCGTTCAGACTCACCGCGACGCCTTCTCCCCCGGACAGCGGCAGACCTTGGCGGGCCACGACTACGTCGTCGCGACCATCCGCCGCATCCAGGTCACCGACTGCGACGTCGACGGGCTCGAGACCACCCGAAGGGAGCGACGTGACGGACGGTGTGCCTCCGGCATCCGTGAGCATCGCGACGGTGGCGGAACTCGCACACGCCACGGCGACGTCGTCTCGCTGTCCGTCGTCATCCAAGTCTCCTGCCGCCAACCCGACCGGACGGACATCTGCGCCGCTGCGGGCGACGTTGGCTTCGCTCAAGGCGCCGGCACCGTCGTTGGTCCAAAGCGACACCGCGTCGGCGGCGCTGTTGGCCGTCACTGCGTCCAAATCACCGTCGTTGTCGGCGTCCAGGAGGGCGATGTCGCGCGGGGTCTTCTCCGTATCCAGGTCGAAGAAGAAAGCGGCGCCCGAGCTCATGGCAACTCCATCAGCAAGCTCGGCACCCACGAGCGCCGTCCCACCAACCAGCGCCACACTGGCTCCCATGCGGTCCGAGGTAGCACCGCTAGACGAAAGGAACCTCTCGTCCTCCACCCAGGCGTGGAGAGAATTCCCAAGTGGGAAACAACCTATCACATAGAATCTATTCCCAAGAACAAAATAATAGGAACGTTATATAGGCTCAGTTACCTAACTCGTCACTCCATTGGGGGGAATTTCTGGTCTTACGTTTAATTCCTAGAGCAGACAAAAATGTTTGATGGCGGATTATAAAGGTTTCCTGAATCAAAAAGCATCTTTCGTACATGATTTGGGAATGTCTTGAGGGGGAACAACACATTGGCGAAAAAAATATCTCGAAAAAAATGTATCGAAGAAAAAACCTTGAAGAAAAAAGAGAAAAAATCTTGAAAAGAAACGAGATTTCGAAGAAAAAACCTCTTGAGGAAAAAATAAATCTTGGACAAAAAGTATCTCGAAAGAATTGTCTCGAAGAAAAATGTTAATGAAAAATTAATGTCGAAAAAAGGAAATATTTCGAAACCAAAATAAAAAACTTGAAAAAAACATCTATAGTATTACGTAACACCCAAGTGTGCGCTATTCTCATTTAATACTCGGGATTCACCACTTGACTAGTGGCCCATGAGCTCTAGCAAAATAAGTCACGGGAGATTATGTTATCCTCAATAAATTATATGAGTCACGCGAGACTACGTCATCCTCATATAAATTTAACAAGTCACGCAACTCCTCTGACATAATACCCTGGTGCGCGTAATCAATAACACCTACTGGCTGTCTTAGAAAGGTAGGATATGCGTGTCATGGAATGGTGGGATATGGCTGTCTTGGAATAGATCTCAATATTTCAAGAACGAATGAGAGTATTAAGTTGAAACTTTAAAGTGCAATATCAAAATGACACCGAGAGTTACCGCTGGGAACGCAACGGTTTTAACCTGGGTAAAACCTATGTCGATATGGGTTTAGGTAATTTTGATCGTTTTATCAAACACAATGTGTACAACCTCGACTTTCTTGCTATCAAACCCTTACTAGAAGAACAAAATCTAGGTGAAACGGTTCAATTAAGTAAAGACAAAGCCATGGCTACCACAACCTTACTGCATACACCGCTCGAGGGCGATCAAGTTGAGTACGTCTTTTACTCAGCCCCCATTCAGTTAAAAACCATCCACAACATAACTATGAAAGGTTTTTTTCATTATGACGACTACCAGACGACGGATGGCGTTAGATTTGCTCGGTCAATTCTCAAGTACTATAACGGTGCTAAAGAGCCCTCTTTCATTCATCGCGCTGACCATTTTAGAGAAATCAAACGCGTCGACCCCGATAAAATGAAGTTGCCAGCTGGACTAACAGAGCTCGAGGTATCGTCAGACAAAACCCTTACCAAGGAGCTATTAGGTGAAGGGCTATACCTCATTTCCGAAGCATCGGGAATGCGAAATGCAATGGCGGTAATAAATGAAGACGACATTATGCTTATGGGTGTTGCGGGCAATGCCGATTTTGCTAAGCGGACCATGGAATTGATAGAGACGGACTTTCCCAACAAAAAGGTCACGTCTGTTTATGTCACCAACCCTCAATATCAAGAGATAGCTGGCCTAGATGTTTTTACCCAAAAGGGACTCACTATTGTCACAGATGCATATACGATTCAAGCCATTCAAAATCATCAAAAGCCCTTTAGACAGCCTTGAGTCAGACTCTTTCGGCTGCCCAGAAGAGTATTGTGTTGTAAATATTTTGTTGAATAAAAATAGAAATAAAAAAGAAGAAGAAGAAAAGACAAGAACGAAACAAAAATAAATACATTTGCCAGAACGATTACTGCTTGGTATTTGACCTATGAGCACATTAATTCTCTTCGATAGGTTACCAGATGATGATAACTGTAGTGTCTGATTTTATGACTACTTTAGAGAGTAGCAAGAGATAAAATAAAGCTTACAAAGTCAACACGATCTTCAGCAAGCCAGTGAAAGAACTTGAGAAAAAGCAAAACTGTGAAGATCGACACAAAACGAAAGCTGAAATCATCCTTGAACACGGTGAAGGCTAGACATGTTTCTGTTACAGCATACCATGATCGCTCTACCACATGCTAGAAAAAATTACAAATTTAGGCTAAGTAAATGTTCAAACTGTTCTAAAAAAAATTAAAAGATGTTAACAGTATTTTTCCAAAAATCGTTTAAAATCTCTTATCAAATAAAAAATTACCGAATTTTAGTCTTTGATAATTCTAACTTTTTCTTTCTGCTCAGAATCCAACAGCAGAATAACCACCGACGTTTCTTCGTAGACAGTTTCAATAGGAAATTATTGTTAAAAGCGCTTTTTATATCTCAAAAAACGTCGTACACAGTTGCTCTAAATTAGAAGTTGGACTAAATGAACTGTGGGCATGGAAGCCCACAAAACCTTATGGTTTCCCTCAAAGCCTCTTTTTTTACTTGTTCATCCGAACTACCAGACGAAAAATCTGACGGGAAGGGACTTTTAAAATTGTTTTAGGACAAAGGGGATAAAACATCTTTTTATGTTTGTCGTCTTTTATGCTCTGCAATTACAATATAAATCATTAATGTGTCTTATTTGTCATTTATACAATTCCTTTACTAATCAATTTGACTCCTGAACAGGGAGTATATATTGTTAATTTTTGGTTTTTACTTAATGTTTTTTTCTAATCTCATTTTATCATGTGTTCCCTAAACCTGATCATATGCTCTTATTTGTATTTTTAGATCGACAATATATCGGGAATGCAGAGCCCAACTTCGCCCAACTCATCTCTTTCTGCTGAGGGACTGGATATGTTTCCACAATCACCTGTCCACCACGGACATTTTCATATTCCCGGTGACCCAAGGTCACGAGCTGGGTCTAACGCAAGCTCGTTGGGTCGATTATCTCCTATCCCTGCTGCAGAAGAGCCTGTTGACTGGTGTCCCCAATATGCCATTTATCAACGTGAGGGTCTTGAAAGGTTTGCCACTGATCAATTAGTAGATAGTTTGGCTGAAAACATGAAACTGAGGGATAGTAGGTGAGGATTTTGCCTTTTTTTTTTTAAATTAGAGTCAAATCTAGGTCTTGTCGTTTATTATTGCTGTATTTTTATTTAATTTCCAGTTGATTATCTCTTCGGTTTCCGTTTTGTGGGGCAGTTATACTTCCTACGTAGCCCCCTCTCCCCAATCCCCCCCCCCCCCCCCCCAAAACCCCCCCTCCCACCCCCTGGCCCCCTCCCCACAACCCTTCCCATCCGTAAACCACCGCCAAAACTCCTAACGTTTTGCGTGGCCTGATTTTTAATCACGATCTATCCCACTTAGGCACAGGATTTTTGGTCTGGGGTGGTGCGGTGCTCTTGGCCCTTGTGGGTTATGTTTTTTTCCGCAGAATCCAACACAACCTACAAGACCTGCTGTAAATCCCGTTTCCTATTGAGTACGTACAGCGACGCTAGTCGACCCCTTGGTCTGCCCCTGACCATCGACGAGGCGGACGTGAATGCGATTCACACCTGGGCTAAACGTAATGGGATCGGTACTTGAGGCAAACACGGATATGTTGGTGGTGGATTGCACCCCATAAGACACAGTCAGGCTGGACGCGGGTGTGGCTGGGTTAACGCATTGGCCACCAGCATTTGTTTCACACATGGTGAAGCTGAGGGGCAGTGAAACCCCATTGGTGTCGACTTCAATATCCAAATCAGCTGCCGCGCCCACGTTGATTGAGGCAATGGCAAAGGCGCCGCTAAACGTACCACCATTGTCCGTCAGCTCTAGCGTGCCATCAGCACTGGGTGTTGCAGCGAGGGCCACAATATCGGCGGTTGGTGTGCTGCTCGCACTGATAGAAAAAGTATTTACGCCGCTGATGGGTGCGGCAGAGGTTGGGTTGCTGCTACAGGAGAAGTGGAATTCCAGTTCTGTGCTGGCGACCACTTGGCTAGGCTCGATACTGAAGACAAAGGATGCAGAGGCACCAGGCTCGATATCCACTGGGGCATTTAAACCGCCGATAACCTCGTTGGTGGCGCTATTCGTTGCAAAAAACGCATAGCTACCGGCCAGCGGCGTGAGTGGCACCGGGGTAGTGAGGGCTGGGAAGGGTTTTTTCACTGGAATCTCCATTTGTTTGGCCTCCTATTCCTTGTTGAGCCTCTTTTTGAATTCCTCAGGCAAGGTTGCAGAGACTGTCTCTTGGCTTAGTTGGTTCCAATCTTCACCACTTGCTGATTAACAAATCTAGTCAAGACCTTGGTGTTAATGGTAGATTTGAACAGCTTTTTGGATCATCTTGTGTTAGAGGAAGTTAGAGCTGACCCCAGCCAGGAATAAATTAGATAAGATCCTGTCATGTATAGTAGATGAGTGTGCTCAAAGCACTAAGAACCTAAGAAAAACAAAAAAGGATGTCACCTCTGTGGCAAGACATCTTTCTTATGGTTATTTTACAACTAAGAAGAAATTGAAGATATTTAAATATGCTATTCCTGACATATTTGAAGCCGAAATGAATGATTGTCAAGAATGGGTGACAAATAAGTTAAAAAAATACATTAGTTGTCTATTATCCCTACTACACTCAAGAGGTGAAGTTAGGTGAATCGTAACGAAATATATGATAGTAATGGTAATGGTAGTTTATCTTGATAGATTATTTGATTTTATATTTGCTCATTTTTGGTTTAATTGAGTTCTTTACTCTTCTTTGAAAAATCTATCTGAGGCAATGTTTTTCTAATTAATTAAAGAAAAAAACAAGTTCTTTCAACTGAAAGTAAGGAGCAGCATTAAAACTTAAAATGGACATCTAAAGTTGTCTTAGTACTTTCAGAAGAGCTATTTATTCAAAAGTAAAACAGTTCAAAATAGGGATGAAATCTTTTTATTGACAGAGGGTCCGCCTAGTCAACCCACACGACGACTATGGCACAGTGGGTCTGACGGAAGGTTTGGCCAACCTAGGCTTCGCATCTGAGTAGCGTATGGCTCGCCATCGGAAAGAATGACGTTTGCGACAATTCCATTGCGGCTACGCCTGTATGGCCCCTCAACGGTAACGCGCCCCCCCATGATCAAATTCGTGGCGTCGCTCCGCGCCAGGTGGAAGCCGGGCTCTCCCTTGTTCGGTGAGTCCAGACATCTGGCTCTGATGCGAACGTCATTGCAGTCGAACGTCTCGCCATCGACCACATGCTCGACCGTGCAGGTCCATGGATCAGGCAGCAGCGGGCCCTGGGCCGATGCGGTCAAGGTTACCAAGGCGACGATGGCGGAAGCTGCGCGGTACATTGGATCAAGGAAAACCGGTGGATAGTCGACGACCGCAAGAAATATGGGTCGAGCAATACAAAGCGCACCTACCGCCGCGTGCCATATCCGTGACAATGAAAATTGCGCTTACGATTCGATGTCGGCCGGGCCGCCAACGATTGGCTCACAATGTGATCAAACGACCGTCAAGGCAGTTTATTTCGTCCGTTCGGTGTTCTCCTGGTATCAGCGTTTTGATCGGGTGAGCCCAAATCGCTGCCAGCCATCGTAAGGTCGACCAACTATGCAGAACGCCCCCCAGGCCGATGAGTACCGAGCAATCCAAGATCACAGGAGGTTTGCGTGCGTCCACTAAATCTCAGCGGCGCCATTTTCTGTGCGAGCCTATTCTTATTGACGGGCGTCGGTGCCCCTATCGGCATGGCGCTAAATCCGGCATTTCACCAACCGAGCAGGCCAATCTCTCGAGCTCGGCGCGACGATTGTCATCGGCGACCGAGCCCACCAGCGCGTGAAATTTTTCGTTGAGATCGGTTTCGGATAGTGGTGCTTCCGGATAGCCGCGGGCGATGTCGGAACGTTCTCGAACCTCTCGGCCATCCCTCAAGGTCAAGGTGACCTCGCCGGCATAGAAATCCGGGAATAGAGCCTCAAGCTCGCCCTCGTCTCGCGCCACCGTCGTCGACGCCGAAAGGCGCGCCACTTCAGGGTCCGAGACTCTCCGGTCCTCGAACAGATCGATGAAATTCAATTCGCCCCGCGCGACGCGGACCGGCAGAACATACTGCGCGCAATGACTCTTCAGAGGGTTGTTATCCACGCAGTGACAGCCTGAAGCCGCGAAGCGCAAC
>JAAAKM020073195.1:219560438-219588687 GCA_010016025.2 Alatinidae sp. Z8VKAUB7J3 | reverse complement strand
ACCTTCTGAATAGTCGTGCCCGCTACGCCAACGCCTACAAAAAGTACGGAACCTACCGGCGGCGTACAAACCCCGATACATAAGTTCAGAACCATAATGATGCCAAAATGAGTCGGATCCATTCCCAGTTCAGTGACAACGGGTAAGAAAATAGGCGTAAAAATCAGTACGGCGGGCGTCATATCCATAAATATTCCCACGAAGAGCAGGATTAGGTTAATGATAAAAAGTATAACGACTTTGTTATCGCTTACCGACAATAGAATGTCCGTAATGTTTTGGGGTATATTTTCATAAGCCATGATCCAGGACATACTCATAGAGGTGCCGATCAAGAGCATTACAATCGCTGTAGTACCGACTGACTGCAAGAAAATTTCCGGTAAGTCTTTAACAGAAATTTCTTGGTAGATAAAAGTCAGTATAAGACAATATAGTACCGCTACGGCCGAGGCTTCGGTGGCGGTAAAAATACCGGCGACGATTCCGCCAATGACGACTACTAATAACAATAAACTAGGAAAAGCCGCCAACTTGTGCTGGGTCACTGTACTGCTCAAAAGCTTGCCCCCACATCAGTGGCGTCCAAATGAAAAGGAAACTCATCACCATCTTGCCTGCCTCCTTGTTCCTGATTCACTCTAAATTCAATGACCATCCTTGAGCAGGTCAGAACATCTATCTTCTGAACCAGGCAAGGACCGATTAACTATTATTGGCAACCAGCAAGGCAAACAAAAGATGCCGAGCGATGAACAGCACCTGGAAGGATTCAAAAGCACCCAAACCTAAGTAAAATAATGCAAAAAACAATTCTGGCGGTGGCAGCCTATTTTTCAATCATCAAAACAACCATTCACCTCACCAACAATGCCATTCATTCTGGGATTGGGCTTACTGGCCGCCCTGTTAATTTGGCCACCAAACTTGCCCAAGCTGAACTTTTTACCCGTTCCCGACGAGGGCTTTGTCCTCAAAGAAATTAAGATACAACTGGGCGATCAACCTCAATGGCAAGATCCAAGTTATGACCATTCCCAATGGTCTGAGGGCAAGCCCACCGGCAAGGGGATACAATGGCTGAGGGCCGTGTTCCAGTTCACTGAATCTCAAGAAAGTATAGAATCTGTCGACTTGGGAATCCACCTGCTTGGGGCCTATGAAATATTTTGGGACGGCCAGTATTTAGGGCGAAACGGCAGACCATCGGCAGAGCCCGGCGAAGAAATACCGGGCAGATACTACAAAAGCCTGAATATTCCACCTGGCCTGAGAGCACCTGGCCAACATGTTCTCGCCCTGAGAATATCTAGACATCATATGTATCCCAAGCCTGAGTTAGAATTTCATTGAATCGGTTATTAACGGTATAGTTTGGGTCTCAAATATATTAATAGTGTCATCTGCCCTAGCAAATCTTGGAACAATTCAATTTACAATTTTTTTGGGTGGAGCTTATTCCGGTTTGCTAAACCTGACCTGAGGGAGACTTTTTAAAAGATTTTATTTAGTATATTTGGCTTTCTTTTTTTTATTCTTCGACATTTTGGTGCTTCATTTGTCTATTCAAAAGCTGTCTTATGTGAAACTTATGGTTAGATATGTTTAGTTTGCTGTTTCTTGGTTTCTCTGATAGGTTTCTTTGTCTATTTCTCTTATATTAGTTGACTATTTCAGTTATTTCAGTTGACTATTTCAGTTGACTATTTCAGTTGACTTTTCAAGGTCTCTTATATTAGTTTACTATTTCATGCTTTGGGTTGTCGCTGGTTTCATTGTGCGTTTCAATGATACATTGTTTGAAAGTTATGTTTTTGGTATGTTTAGTTTGCTCCTTCATGGTTTCTGTGGTGGGTTTCTTGCCATTCTAATGGTGCCTTTTTGAATGATAATAAAAGGAATACTTTTGAATAACTTGATAGTAAGATATTGGCAGTGGGGTAATGCGCAAATCTCAATAATCTAAGCGTAGGAGTGCAACAAGAAATAATACGATTTAAATCTGGGTTGCAGCGGTAGCTAGCAATCTACTAAGAGACGATCACGTCCAACAGTAAAAACAGCAGTACCCCATAACTCCTAAAAATAGTGTCAGATCAAAATACGGAGTCTACTATTAGAACTGCACTGTCTGAAACCCTTATAGCGACCAAGTACGTTAACATTACTCGTGATTACTTCGCCAAGCAGGGCAAACAGGTTGAGGTGATCAAGCTATATGGCTCTATGGAGTTAGCACCAATATTGGGATTGGCAGATCAAATTGTGGATCTGGTGGATACGGGTAATACCTTAAAGGCTAATGGGCTGGCTCCATTGGAATTGATTAGCGATATCAGTTCTCGTCTGGTCGTAAACAAGGCTTCCATGAAAATGAAGCACGAACGCATAAAACCGTTTATAGAGAAACTCTCTCAGGTGATCGAATCATGAAGATGCGACGCCTGGACAGCACTGCTCCTGACTTTGGACAACAGCTTTCTAATTTATTAGCCAGTAGCGATGAGCCAGATAAAGACATATCGGATCGTGTTTATGACATTATTCAACGCGTCAGGAAGGAAGGGGATACAGCCTTACTGGAATACACGAATCAATTCGATCGCCGTAATGCTAGCCTGGATGATTTGGAAGTTTCGCAAGTGGTTCTGGATGACTGCCTCAATAATATTCCTGAAGTACGACGCCTGGCATTGGAAGAAGCGGTCAAGCGGGTACGCGACTACCATGAAAAGCAAAAGTCCGAATCCTGGACTTATCTGGATAACGATGGCACTGAGTTAGGCCAACAAGTCACACCTCTGGATCGGGTTGGGGTTTACGTACCGGGAGGCAAGGCGGCTTATCCTTCTTCTGTGATCATGAATGTAGTGCCGGCCAAGGTCGCAGGTGTGCCAGAGATCATCATGGTGGTACCAACTCCGGATGGTGAGATTAACGAAACAGTGATGGCTTAAGTTACTTCAAATTGAAAAAGAATAAGGATTTATAGTTAAAAAAAAGGATGTTAGGTGTCCACCCCTTTGTCTTTTAAGTAAATGTTTCCCTTTGCATTTTAAGAGACACCAATAGTCTTCCTCTAACATGCCCACATAGTAGTTTTTAAGTGTTAATCATTCTTTACTTTTCTTAAAAATATTATTTATCTATTTATTTATTAAAATATTGAGTCGTTGTTGAGCCTTTTTATTCAATTATAAGGTAAAGGTAATTTAACATCAGACATCGCAAATTACAAACTTAAGCATACCAAACAAAAGGAGGAGGGATAGTGAACATTTTTTAAGAATCGTCTAAGCGTCTCGTTTGTATGTTTTAAGGACCAAAATTAGCCAACAATTGCGATGCTAAAGTTTTTTTTTTTAGCCCACCCCCTTCCACTCTAAAATAATTTGAAGAAATTTTTTTTACAAATATGGCCTATAGAGAATTTAAAATAATTTCCCTAATAAGGGAGACTAATTCTTTGACAAACCAAAACAGCTAGTGCATCCCAACAATCAAACTGAAGGATGATTTAGCTTCTTCTTTGTGAATAAAATAGATAAACTGTACAAAAACTTGTGAAAATACTTACAGTACAATCATATTTTAATGACAATCCCTGGAGTGTGTCCCTTTCTGTCACTATATGGTCAATAAACTCAACATGTTCATAGTCTCGATTATACAATCGGGGGAACTGATTGCTGCTACAGCTTAAATCCCCAGTTGTGCCATAGACTTTAATAGACTTGAGACACAGGATACCTCTTTTCTCTAATATTGGAAAGTTCGTTCGGGTAGGTATGAGGTATCGTGATTTTTTCTTAAATAATTAGTTTTAATGCCTTTTCAGTCTTTGTTTGTTGCTGTATTTTTTTACTTGTTTTGTGTATGTCGCCATGGCCCAATTGGGCTTTTCGTGTGAATAAATCTATCTAATCTATCATCTATCTATCATGCATAATTAAAGTGAAATTTACATATTATTTTTTGTTTAGCTAAATGGCTTTCTCGTAGTTTTGATTGGACGATTTTAATAAAAAAGGGGTGGCTGAGGAGTTGCCCTCCAATTTTTGGTCGCTTAAAAATGTAGCTAGACTTTTTTATTTTTTACGAACATTTTTGTTAATGATAAACATACGTACTTTTCGAATTAACTTATGGAACTAATTTCTATATTAATGTATTTTTATTACGTATATGGGGGGGGGGTTCACCCCCTCTTCATTTCCTCGTTCTTTACACTAGAGCTTGAATTTTGTCCCAGATATTTAAGAATGACTCCTGAAGCACAGAGGCCTTAGAATAGATAGTTTAAATTACTAAAAATACTTTTGCTTAAAGAGCAAGGTACTGTGGAGGAGACAAACACCCTTATACACATAATATTTTATTTGGTTGTAAGTTTTAATGCTGTCATTACTTCCAGCTGAAAAAAATTATTTGTTTTCTCATTGTTTTTTTTTAATAATGCTAGAAAATCCTGCACCCCCTTCATGGAAATTCTCTTCCCTCATGATAAATTCCTCCATGGAAAGATACTCCCACGTAACCCCCTCCCCTATCCCAACGTGAAAAATTTCGAACGAAACCGCTTTTAACAGAACAAGAATTCAAAGATTATTTGAATATTTTAAAAGAAGCACAAAACGCTGCTCCAGATAATCACCTTTTTTATGACTTGGAAAAATCAGAAGATGCTTCTCATACCCGCAAAGCCTTTCGACATATTGCAGAAAAGGAAGGGATTCCCGTTAGCATCAAGCGAAGAAGGGGCGTTCGGACTTTAGAATTCACCTTCAAAGATACCGGCAAACCCGCGCCCTCCAGAATGTCTGCCGAAGAGTGCCGCAACCGCATTTTGAAGGTATTAGAACGGGCGAAAAAGCCCCTACAAAAGTCCGAAATCATTGCAGAAGCCATCATCAGTCCTTCGACGTGGAACATCCGCATAAAGGAACTAATGAAGGACAACAAGGTAGAACGCCATGGTGATCGACGGGATACTACCTACACCTTAATTAAATAGAAATCCAATTAAAATACACATCACCCCACTTGCCTTTCCCTATTCTCCAAATTTCCGAAAACGAGGACACCAAAAGTTGTCCTCGTTTTTTTTTCTTACAACCAAATCAAAATCTGCTCAACATTAAATTGAATGTAAACTGAATACAAGATCACATTATTTTCAGTTGACCTCGTTTTTTCAGATGTTATACATCCTGCTGGCCCATGCAACGCCCAACTTTAGATATTAATCCGAGACATGCTAGACTCGATTTTGGTTAATACGGCTTTTACGCCCGCTATTCCATTATTTAATCTGGCGCATGAGCGTAATTATTCAGCTCCGGAAATTTTACCTAAATTGACTTTAACCCAAAATTCGCCAAGTTTTTAGGATATCCTTCCCACAGTTCAAGGATTTTTTGGAATGATAAAAGAATTTGGCCTTGCAGCACAAATAGTGAAAAGAATTCCTGTAGAATTTGAATTGCTGAGCATGTGTAGCATTTAAAGATGACTGCTGACTTAAAACCTTTCAAAAGATTATTTTTTCTTCTCCAACTCTTTAGAAGGCCAAGGGTCATCCATGGGCTAAGAGAAATAGATCTTTTTGACCTCAAAGTAGAAAGGGACAGACCATGTACATCAGAAAAAGATTCTTTCACTGGCTCATAAAGGGATCAAGCTTAGAACAAAAATCATTATCCTTGCTAAAAAATATTCTATGTCCTCTCAGCTAAATGGGCTCTGAGGTGGATCAATTTGTTCAGATCAAACCTAAAAGAAGTGGAAGCACATGCTGGAGTATTCCTACTCAATGTTTTTTCAAGGTTAAAACTGGAAAGTATAGGAAAATGGTTGAAATATCACTCACTACAACATAATTCCAAACCAAATTAAATATTAAAATACTCTGAACAAAAAAATATTATCAATTAAAGATGCTGACGTATCAGTTAAATGTGTCAGAATACCGGTTGCTGGAAGAACACCAGCAGCAAGCATATTTGAAAGAAAATCCACCATAGTAGAGGATGCCATATCAATTAGATTTAAGTTAAAATCACCCATTATTGCCCGTTCATACAAATGTCTGCCTGTTAAATCCAAGACCTCAGTGAGAACCTGAAGAAAAGAAGGGACGGATCCACTCTGAGTTCTATAAACATACCAATTATCAAAACCTAATTATCATAAAGTTTTCGCTTGAAATTTCAATAGTGTTCAACAAAAAAAAAAAGATTTAAAAAAGGATCCATTATTGCCGTTGTATCCTTTTGTAATGTTCATTTTATCAACAAATTGTAACTCATGCATAACAATTTGATTTAGCTTTTGAATGCAAACGGCTAGTTCTAGATGGCATTGTTTTTTTCGTAAAGGCAACAATAAGAAATAGTTAACTACCTGCTTTCTCGCAGCGAGTCTTGCCCTCATCTCCTCTGCTTCTGCGCAAAGTTCCGTCTCAGCCTGGAGCTGCTCCGCAAGAACACTCTTTTCTTCGACAAGAGTCTGGAATTTCTTGTCTAGTTCCTGTACCTGCTTTGCCTGCATGTCTAACTTCTCTTTCACTTGCTTCAATTCATCTTCCTTTTGAGTTAATTTCTCTTCCTGCTTTGTCACTTGGAGGAGTGGTTTCACTTTGGTGTAGAGTCTCCACCATTGCCAATTCCTCAGTTTTAGGTACGCAGTACAGTTACGCTGAATTATACGAATGGCGTTCAATTGTTGCACACGTTTCTGGAAATTTCTGGAAAAAGGAACTTCGGGTAATTGACTATTTCTAAAGTCAACCAAAGCCAACAGCAAAAACACAAGGTGTTTTTTTTTTTTTTTTTTTAATTCAGAAAAATTGAAGAATAGGAAGATATATCTTAGAACTAAGGATAGAATACGGTAGAGGTAACGGTAACGACAGTTGTCAAGTACAGTTCTGAAATAAAAGCGGTTCAAATACAGAGACAAACATTTCTGGCTTGAATTTCGAATTACAATGATGACACTGCCCGAAACCGCCATGCTTGCTATCACGGGTGCCACGGTGCTGCCGATGACCGAGGGTTTCCCGCGCCTTGCCGATCACACCGTACTGATCGAGGAAGGGCTAATCACCAGTGTCGGGCCCAGAACGGAAACACAGGTCCCTGCCAATGCCGTCGCCATCGATGGCCGCGGCCTCTTTATCGCACCGGGCCTCAGCGAAATGCACCTGCATATCGCCACGGGCGGGCAGGCAGCGGCGGAAGAAGCGGGCTTGCTGATGATCGCCAATGGCGTAACCACTGCGCTCAACATGGGCAGCACCATCTTGATCAACGTACCGGAAATTGGCGAGCGTTTTGAAGCCAACGAGTTGATTGGCCCCACCTTCTACTCCGGCCAGGTCGCTTATGGCCTAAATGACAACAGCAGCGCCGTGCACACCGTGGAGACACCGGCTGAAGCCACCCAGTATGCCGAACGACTGAGCATCGAAGGTTTCGATTTCATCAAACTCTATTGGCAACTTCTGCCCGAGGTGGTTGATCAGTTTATCGTTGATGGCGCGCGCCTTGGCCTGCCCAACGTGGGGCACATCCCGCAAACACAGCCGATGCGCACCTCCCTGGCCGCGGGCCAGCAGATGGCCGCCCATATCCAGGAACCCTACGTCACGCAGATGAACTTTGTCCGCGACGAGCGCCTGCTGCCAGCGGCGATCAACGTATTCCTCGACAACGGCACCTATCTCACGCCGACGCTGGCCGTCTTCGAATCCTATATTCTGATTGCCGGCGGCAACACGGAAAACTACAACGCGCTGATTCAATTTATTTCTGACCCATCAAAAAAAAACAAAAGAGGGTTTGTAGCCGTAGTGACAGAGAAAAACGAAAAAAAAATAAAAAGAGACAATAAACAAAAAGAGAGATTATAATCAACAAGGAATTTGCATATCCAGTCTGCCCTACTGACACTATGCCTGACAGAAGTAATGATAATAGAGACTCCGACAATGACAATGACACCTTTGTAATCATTTCAGCTTGAAAATTTGCTTGACTTGCAGACAGAAAAGTGAAATGAAAAAGAAGAATCTGGAAGTGGATATTACTTATCTCACTTGCCTTGTGCAAACCACACCTTCAATCTTGTTGCTAGGAAAGATAGTGTAGAAAATGTACTATGCTTCAAAATGGATTTTTCGACATTGTGGAATGCAATAAGCCAGACCTTGAAAGCCTCTGGTAAAGCCCAAGATTTAATGTCAAATCAGCTGATTTTTCCCAATGCAACCTGGTGGAATTCTCAACATGAAGCTGTGAAAAGAATTGTCAAAGTGTGCAACCAGATTCAACTGGTTTACACCAAACTAAACAAAGCAAAAAAGAATTCAATTGAGTGATGAGATTGAGGAACTTTTACTGTTGAAACCAAACTTCCAAATTTGATAATGAATTTTGTAGGAATTTGAATCATAAATAGTAGGCTTTGAGAAAAAGTTGTTTTGTAGCTAGAGTAATTTGTATTTTATACATATATTTTGTAATTAAATACAAATTACTTCCCTGGCAGTTAGTGGTATAAGCAATTTGGGTAAAATTCTTCTTTAGCTACTTTTGGCTATCTTGGAACGTCGGCCTTGCGCGCGGCCACGACCTCGGGGCGCTCGCGCGCGGCTTCGCGGGTCACGCCCTCGACCAGGACGCGCACGGCTTCCTCGCGCATCGAGGCGGCGCTGCGGTCGAGCACGACCTTGCCGCGGTTGAGGAAGGCGATGCGGTCGGCGATGCGCTCGACCTGGTCGAGGTGATGCGACGAGAAGAGCACGGTCGTGCCCTCCTCCGCGAGGATCTCGATGACGCTCTCCATGAACGTGCGTCGCATGAGCGGATCGAGGCCGCCCGCCGGCTCGTCGAGCACCAGCAGCTTGGGGCGATGCACGATGGCGGCGATGAGCGCGACCTGCCGCCGCTGGCCCCGCGACATGCGTCCGAGCTCGCGGTGGAGCGGCAGCTCGAGACGGTCGGCGAGTGACAGGGCGTGCGGGTGATCCCAGGTGGGGTAGAGGCTGCGGAAGAACGCGAACAGGTCGAGCGGCCGCAGGGAGTGGGGGAGTGTCTGGTCCTCGGAGACGTAGCCGATCTTCTGCTTGATCTCGATCGGGTGGTTGCGCGGGTCGAGGCCGAGCGTCTCCACGACGCCGCTGTCGGGCTTCAGCATGCCCATGACGATGCGCAGCGTGGTGGTCTTGCCCGATCCGTTGGGTCCGATGAGCGCGAGGCACGTGCCCGCCTCGACCTCGAGGTCGACGTGCATGACGCCGATGCCCTTGTCGAAGATGCGCGTGACATCCTCCAGCTTGACGGTGGTCTCGCTCATGAGCGTCTCGCCTTCTCCGGGGAGTCCTTGCGCCAGGCGGCGCGCAGGGCCTCCACGATCGCCTCTCGGTTTGCCAAGTAGCACACCTTACCATAGATAAAATAATTTTTTTCACTACGTTTACCCTATCTTTTGCGAAAAAAATGACAACCAGTTTTAACTATATCGGTGTTTGCATTTCCTTTTGATTTCACCCTTACGGCAAAGTTCAGCACAGCATTCTGTACTCATTCATTTGGCAGCATCCAAGGATGAACCCCAATAAAACAAGGAAAGCGTCACTCCCGTTCCACCTCATCCCCACAGTTTAAAGGAGACTCTCCCGGCAGATACAACGGCACTTGCTATGGGGAACTGCCCCTCTTCTGTTTGCCGATTGGGGTTACGTAACAAACAGCTTGGCACACTTAAATTAAAATCGGCACAAATCTATTTTTACAAAATATAAATTAATGTCCAGAAACTAGGTCAGTAGATTACAATATTTTTAATCTATTTTCAAATGTTTTGAAAGAATGGTCACACAACTAGAAACGGTCACTGAATTATTTTAAGATCCTACTGGGTTTCAAGTTGATAAAATCCAGAAAAGGTATTATACCTTTCAGGACTAAATCAAGACTGATACGGTTCCGCGTGGCAACACTAAGAAGAATATCATACTGCCGTGAAAATTTCATAGTTTTTTAACAGCCAAAAATAAAATTTAGAAGTTCACGGTTTTTCAGGTATGAACTGACCTATAATAGTGTCAGGGGCAAAAAATATTTTCATGTCCTTTTCAAGGTTGACTGAGGAAACTGAAAAATGTGGTTTGCCGTTTTATTTTAAGTTTTTAAGGACCACTTGTCTGTACAGGAAAACTATTTTTATAAAAAGCTAAACAGTGCAGTATTCCCTGGTGGTCAAGGTGGTCCTTTGTGTCACGTGATCGCAGCTAAAGCGGTTGCTTTTAAAGAAGCATTGCAGCCTGAATTCAAAACTTATCAACAAGATGTGGTAACGAACGCCAAAGCAATGGTAGCGGTATTCCAAGAGCGTGGTTACAAAATCGTGTCTGATGGCACAGAAAATCACCTGTTCTTGTTGGACTTAATTGATAAAGATATCACGGGTAAAGATGCCGACGCGGCATTAGGCGAAGCTTATATCACTGTGAATAAAAACTCAGTTCCTAATGATCCACGCTCTCCGTTTGTAACTAGCGGTCTGCGCATTGGTACTCCGGCGATTACACGTCGTGGTTTTAAAGAAGCTGAAGCTAAACAAGTGGCAGCTTGGATTTGTGACGTCTTGGATAATATTGAAGACGAAGCCAACATTGCAAATGTTAGAGAACAAGTTATTGCGCTGTGTAAACAACACCCAGTTTATGCGTAATTAGCCTAATCTTGAAAAAAGCCAGCTGTTGAGCTGGCTTTTTTATGTCTGGAAGTTTTCGATCTGATGTCGCAGAGTTTTGTTTGATTGTCATGATTCTACTTTGCTACTATTTCTTTCTACAGAATTTTGCGCTAGTGTTTTAGCAAATAATAATTAAAAAGTATCACATGACTTCAGTAACCTCTTTGCCAAAAGAGAAAAAACTTCACGTTTTATTCCGAGTAGAACCTGGTTGTATGGGTCCTGCGGGAATTGACCACATTCAAGAGTTTATTGGCGTTGCGCAGCCTGCCCTTATGCATTTTTAACCATATTCTTAAAATGTGTCTTATATGCATAATGAATAAATAAATTTTCAAATGGGGATAAGTCCATTTATTTAAATAGTGGAAAAAAAAACAGGTACAAAAGTCCAGATATTTCGATTACATATACACCGATAGTCATCAGCAGAATCACTAAAATAATATAATTGAAACTCGCATATTTATACACAGCAAAATAAATAACTTTTCCGGTTATTCACAAAATAATGAACTTTCGAAGCAACATCTTAAATCAGGTATTCTTTTGTTAGACCACACTGCCGTTCCAGGACGAACGAATAAATTTTCAAATGGGAATAAATCCATAAATGGATTTATTCCCATTTGAAAATTTAATTGTTTGTCAAAGAACGGCAGTGTGTTCTAAGAATAAAATACCTAATTTAAGGTGTTACGTCGGCAATATTTGCATAATGATTTGGATTGCATCTAAGACTTAAGTTTTTCTATTTAAAAGTAAGACTTAATAATTCTTTGATATTTTTGTATTTAAAAAGTAATACAGAAAATACATCTTGTACCCTCGGCGCAGTAGAGTAGATATGAAAAAAAAGTATATCCAACATCAAAAATAACAGTTTTGCTTTGGTCTTTTTCAGCAGGCTCTGCTACTTTTCTTTGATTTATCTACGCCCTTGTATATTTTTTGACGATGTTTTGAGAAACTGTAGCAAATATTTCCTATGTAAATTTCAAGCAAAATCGACAGTCCTACAGTAATAATCGAAAATATGGTTATTAAATTAAATAAAACAATAGAAAATTTGCTAAGAAAAAAGATGTTTATATCATTGAATTTGTTACTTTCATGTCTGCTCATTATTACTAGAATTATGATATTGCTTAGTTATTTTTCCGAAAGAATTATCTAACCACTTAGAATGTAGGAAAATGTTCGTATATTTGCGTATTTTCAACACAGTTTTAACGTGTTTTTCGATTTAAAAATTGCAAACCAGATTTTAAAACATAATTTTGATAGTTGGATAAAACTAAACTCAGCAATTTAATGATAGTAGAATCTTCTCTTACCTTGGATCGCTAAAACCGTAGGATTGCAGGAAAATAACAAATAGAAACTTCCAGGGGGAAGTTCAAAAACCACGTATGGAATTACACCTTTCTCAAAACACGCTCCTCGCCTAGATGCCATCCGCATAGAACTGTTTCTCAGCCCATTCCTATCTAATTCATGTTATACATATCTTGTTCACTTCTTTACCTCCTGATATGAAAAATACTTTTTATTCCCTTGCATTACCGAAAAATTTAACTAAATATCGTGATTGTTTGGCTCTTTTTATTATTTGTACCGAATACGGCGTTGGTATTCGTCTCTGATTTAGACTTTACGGAGGAGTTACGGGAGAACCTTACCATTGAAGTTTTCATATCATCGCTTGTGAGGTCAGTCTCGACATCTGTGCTATTTATCCGTCCTTCAGATGTGATTTTTCGGTAGTTGGCTTGTAATCACGTCATTTGGCGAGTTGTACCTGTATTTACCATTTTAAGCTTTTTTTTTTATTTTTTGTCCTTTTTGTAAAGTTTTTTTGGAAAAATCTATCGACAAACTTTTTTACCCAAGGTTGCTGTTTTCAATAAGTTTACGGGGATATTCTAGACTTCTAGAGGATATGCAAAATATTTCTAATGAGGGGTATGTCAATGCAACTTCTACGGACTGTATATCATTAAAACAAAGGTCAAGCTCTGTAAGCTGTGGTAATGACCCTGTGTCATCAATTCTACTAATACTGTTATTTGTGAGGTATAGTTGTAGGATACTAGTGGGTAAGTTTTTAGGTATTTCATTAAGTAAATTACTAGAAATATCTAGGTAAGCTAGCACTTGGTTTGAAGTAAAAGCATTTCCTGCAATGAACGAAATAGCATTGTCGCGCACCATGAGCGATTTAAGTCTTGGTAAAGATTGAAAAGTAAACTCGGTGATGACTTTTAAGTTATTACCAGACAAATCCAATGTATCAATATTTGGAGTAGTTAAAAATAGTAAATCCTGAATATCAGTGATGTCGCACTTTGATAATCTCAGCTTAGTCAGCCTTATACTGGATATATATTTATCTGAAGTCAACTCCCCAAGTTTTCCATCTGATATTGATAAAATGTTTGTATTTTCCAACTGTGTATCTGTAGGAAACCTATATTTGCAGTCTAGTACCGGGTGGCTATATTCGATCTCAATAAAATTGCAATAACGATTCTCAGTTCGATTGTGTACCACGAGAGGTGCTATTTTCGCAGGGGCTATTGTCATGGATGCTCCTTCTTTCACCAGCACCAGTAGTATGATAAGCCTTAAAAAGATAAAATTGTTGTTTGGTACAGTTGTTTATTGCTGTCAATTCAATAAAATTTAAAAGAGGGAGCAGCCCAAAGGCCTTGCTATGTGATCTTTGGACTGTTTTTGAACAAACGGCTATCTCAAAAGTTCTATCAGATACATTTGGAGAAAATAGACCATAAGGGGAGGCCTAGCTAAGCTCCAGTACTGATTCTTAAACTCCAGCACTAACTTCTGATTTCCAGTCCAATGAGTCCTCTCTGAAGTCCCCTCCAGGGCATAACTTACAACCCTTGCCCTGAGAGCTGCAGGGGGGAGTGTCATCCCAAACCCATAATTACCAGACTTTTCAACTACACTGAACAAAATGGTTATCTCCAAATGTTTGTTGGATATATTTTCAGAAACGATGGGCTAAGGGGGGTCAGGTTTGCTGGTGGTCATCCAATCACTTTTGACTGTTAAAAAGGGCACTAGACGTCGAAATTTCCAATTAAATGAGCCCCTTTCGAAGTTTCTACAACAAATCCTTCTATAAAAAGTGCACTGGTTTCAAACCAAAAAAAGGAAGGGGGGTAGCTGCCCTCTGATCAATTAGAATCTTAAAAAGGGCTCTAGAATTTCTGATTACCAGTCCAATGAACCTCCCCCCCGAAATTTATACGACCACCATTTCTATAAAAACCTTATATGCCCCTAGGGCATAACTTACATCCCTTGCCCTGAGGGCTGTGGGGGGTTGTCATCCTTAAAGACATAGTTTATAGATCTTTCAACTAGGCTAAACAAAATCATTATCTCAAATTTTGATTGGATATGTTTGGGGAAATGATGGGCGTTGGGGGGGGGGGGGGGGGGGGGTTGCCCTCCAAACCCTTTTGACTTTTAAAACCAGGAATAAGAAATTATAAAATAGGGTAATACCCACAGCACTCACACAGTGCCTAATTTTAGGCAATATGATACATCTTGGATTGAATTGGTATGAATCGAAAGGGAAAGTGGCCAGTCTTGTTGTATTTGGTAAGAAATTAATGATTTCTAGAAGTATAATATGTTGTTTAGGTGTGGGGGATTTTCAATGGTTTACAATCAGTTTAGTTCGATAAACGATGGAAAGGTTTTTTATTTTTTTATTTTTCAGAATGAAGAAGGATTCTTTGTGAAAGATACAGAAGAATGTCGGTAAACGATACTGCTTTTAACATAGATGTGACATTGACTTCAGAGGAACTGCAAAATTTGACTAAGAGTGCAGTGAATGCGTCATCCAAAGCAGAGGATACGAAACTTGACAGATATAATGAACTATAACGTAAACAAAAGAAACAGGATTTCGAAATCCAAAATGTTAAGAAAAATGAACCTAAATTTCGGAAAGACGACAATGAAAAACCATTTAAATTCAATAAAGAGGTTCTTGATAACCTCGATGCAGCGAGAGCTGCAAAGAAGATGAAATAACAGTAGTTAACTATTAAATCGGGTGTTGGTTACTAAGCGCTTCAAGAGCTTCCAAAATATGATTGAACGTTATATCTGGGTCTTCATTCACTATTACCATATCAAAATACTTTTCGAATGAACGCTGCATACGTGCAGACTCCTCAAGTGCATGCTTGAAATCCTCCTCCTAAAAAAAGAAAACACGCTAAAAAATTAATTTAAGGTAGCATTTGTACACAAATCACATTTAATCCTTGGGGTATGTTAAGGGGGGAGGTGGACTGAATCACAGCACGCCGTCTGTATACAGGTTCTAAAAAGGATTTATCAATAATATCTTAGGAATAATTTGGTGTATGAAGTAGAAACTTACAGGGCTTGTTGTTCGGAATTTTGAACAAACCAAAGGTCAATATTTGCATCCCAACACAACTGCTTCTATTACTGCTACTATTATTTTTACTTTTACTACGACTATTGCCAATAAAACTAAGGCTGCAACTAATAATTCTACTGCAACTCCTACTATTTGAACTACTACTACTATTATTACCATTGGTAATATTACTACTGCCACTAAAGCTACTAATGGGGAGACCATAGTTTTCCACCAAATTCAATAGTTGTAAAACAGCTTGGCAAAAATCTTTTCATTTTGAAGAATCCCGACCACTGTAAAGTTTCCAGACGAAACTTCAGGAGAGTCAAGGGGTTTGCTTCTTCAATCACCTTATGTAAGTTGCAGACATATAACATGGCTATAATTAGCAGGGCATCGTATTACTTTTTAACCTGAACATGCCAAAAGCCTTTCTGTGCAAGCTATAACACCTGACCAGCATCGGATTGCTTTTAATGCTTCGCATTTTGGTGGAGGATTTTTCCAACAGCACCTTGTCGATACCAATATTCGTGTTGAGCATTATCATATTAACTGGATTGAATTTAACTAAAAAACCATTATGGCTGAAAACTACATTGGTGTTATACGACTTCTCAACCACCTGGCCTCGAAACAGAACGAGTTCGTTGGCGAAAAAGTAATACGACCGTCTTCACTCAAATGGGAACCTTAGAAATGCGTCGTAGAGATTGTCCCGTGAGCGGATCAATCTCGTACATGGCTTCGATTTCATCACCAAACATCTCTACCCGAATCGTATTGGAATCCGACGCGGCCGGAAAAATTTCAATGACGTCTCCGCGTGCGCGAAACATCCCACGCTGCAACTCCAGGTCATTGCGGGAATATTGAATCTCAACCAACTTCACCAACATCGCCTCCCGGCGAATTTCCATACCCTCTTCTAAATACAACAACATGCCATGGTAAACCTCTGGGGAACCAAGACCATAAATGCAGGAAACCGATGCGACGATAATGATGTCATTACGCTCTAACAACGCGGTCGTCGCCGCATGCCGCATTTGGTCAATGGTGTCGTTAATCGAAGCATCTTTTGCAATATACGTATCCGTCGTCGGGATATAGGCTTCAGGCTGATAGTAGTCGTAATAGCTGACGAAATACTCAACGGCATTGTTGGGAAAGAATGATTTGAACTCCTGATAGAGCTGTGCCGCCAACGTTTTGTTATGTACGACCACCAACGTCGGACGTTGCACATTGGCAATCACATTCGCCATCGTGAACGTCTTGCCTGACCCGGTGACTCCAAGTAGTACTTGATGCTTCCGACGTTGGTCGATTCCTTTGGTCAAAGAAGCAATAGCTTTACCTTGATCGCCTTTGGGCTGAAACTCGGATTGGAGAGAAAATGTGGACATTGACATGCTCGCGGTTCAGTTTAACACACAAATTATTCATTCATGCATGAACCAACGTGAGCTATGGAAAGGTAAGTAGAGTGTCTTTTGCATCCAGGTTGTCAGAATAACATCTTTTCTTTAAAACACCTATCAAATGCTCACTTCACAATCCCCAATAGAAAAGTTAAAATGTCAGAAATGAAAAGAACTGAGTGATAACTCTCATATACATTTATTCTCTTTTTTTATTTTAATCTGTATCTTGTTTCTTGACTATTCTCCCGGGGGGATTCTTCCGAGCTTATTATCTCTAAATTACTGTTGAATCAAAATCTCAGTTCAAGAGCCGTTTTAAATTTTGATCTCAAATTGAACAAAATTTGTATGACAACTATACTGAATACAGTCAAATGCAATGCTTAAATCAGTCTTTTGTAACTTAAGAATTTGAATTAGAAATTTGAATATTACAATTTATAAGCCAAAAACCTGAAACACAGGAAAAATATTCTACATTATTAAACAATAATAAGACTTTGGCAATAAAAAACGAATAGAAATAAATTTTAAAAGGCTTTCCGAAAAAGAAATGTTCCAAAGAAAAGTAAAGGGCCAAATTAAAACTTAAGACTAGCAGAAACAAAGTACTATAATAGTAACAAACTTAGAAGACCCAGAATGTACTTTCAAATAATAATTGGAACCCAATAGTTGAAGAAATTAAAAACAATAATCACGTCAAACGTAAATATTACACGTACTAATATAGATGAAACGAGTAAAGCTAAAATTTTACTCTTTTGATGCAAGTCAAACTTAAATAAAGTATTTATGAGTATATTTTATGTTTTATTTAAGTATAAATAAATTGTATTTTATGAGGCCGACGAAAATAATAGATGCAATACAAAAGTTGCGGCTCAGAACGATTCTGTGCAGGCCAGTCTGAACTGAGTCAGGCTGTAACAAACAGTCAGGCAAGCGTAACGCTGGTGGAGGCAGAACAAGAGCCGGATCTGCAAAAGGCGGTAGCCGCCCTGCGCGGTGGAGGCGTGGTGTTGCATGCCACTGAAGGCGTCTGGGGGCTGGCTTGTGACCCGAGAAACGCTAACGCCATTGAAAAGATTTTTGCCATTAAACAGCGCGTCTCTGACAAAGGCTTGTTGTTAATTGGTGCGGAAGCCGCTGTATTCGGCCGTCAGCTTGCCAAGGTGCCCCACCGGCAGGAAATTATCGACAGCTGGCCTGGTCACCACACCTGGATACTGCCCAACCATGACGACTACTCGACGCTGGTTACCGGCGGCAGGGAAACCGTGGCGTGTCGAGTACCGGGACATCTTCAGGCACGACAACTCTGCGCCGCCATGGCATCTGCACTGGTATCTACTTCGGCCAATCTCAGCGGCCAGCCGCCACTGACAACGCAGCGGGCGGCTCAAGAACAGTTTGCGGGGGTAGTCGATTTTGTCTTGCCGGGCGCCGTTGGTGCAGCGGGCCGGCCGAGTACCATCCATGATCTGGACGGTAATATTTTGCGTTAGGCACAGCATCTGCCTGCGTATCCAGGGGGTGGTTGAAGCCCCGCTCAAACAGTTGAAACTATTGTCCGTTGCCAGTCCACGGGTGTTAATGTGCCGCATATGAAACAACATCAAAACAGCGTCACAGACCAGTACGTGGTGGTCGGCAATCCAGTTGCGCACTCGCTGTCGCTGAATAATGTAGGATTTCATAAAAACAAACAAGTTTCTGATATATATATCTGACAGTCATACTTTCAAACCCAACAGTTGCACCCTGATTATAGTCAAAATTTTATGATAATTGTCACATGCACAGATGGACGAAATGCACAACAAAACGCGTTTAGTTTAGTTTCAGAGAGCCAAACGCGAGAAGACAAAAAAGAGTCGTAAATAGATCGAAGCACGAATACATACACGTGATTTCCCCAGCCAGATCCTGTTCAGCTTTTATACCTTTGATCTTTACTTTATTGACATGGCAAAAATTAAAAACTGTAAAATAGAATTTTCCTCGATAGGAGTGACGAACCAAACAATATTTACTTTTATACAAAAATAGCAAAGGTTTTCAGAAAAATCTACGAAGACACATTCCTGTGCCTTTTCAGATTTAAAAAAGCAAAAAAAAATTTGGGGAAACATCAGCAGCTTATCAGAAAAACTATAAGGAAAATTAAAAAAAAAACATTATAAAAAACATGTAAGGATCAAATGTATTTACATGGTCATTAGGAAGAAACGAAACTAAGTAGGTATGATTGAAAGCATTAGTAGAATATAAGGTAAAAAAATTAGGAAAATGGAAGCTTTCATTATGATCAATCTGTTGGCCAACTCCGCGAGAATCCTTTAAGAATCCTTAGAAGAATCCTTTAATAATAGTATAATTAACGTATTTTGTATTTCTCCTCAGTGTCCCCCCCCCTTCCCCACCGTAAAAACATAAGACAATCCAAACCCGTAGTCATCCCCAAGATATAAAATACTATTGATTGCCTACTGTTTGAGATACGGTCAGTCAGTCGGGCACCCAAACCAATCCGTAGACAATTTTTCTGGAAAGCATCTAGCAAATCCCCCTTTTTCCGAAACGCCCACACTTATGCACTGCTTTACTGAGGTACTGTGGGCGTTGGTTGGGTTAGAGAAGTTGAATATTCCCTGAATTGGGTGCAGTTTAGCTTTGAAATGTTCGTTTACATTTATACGAATTTATCATTCAGAAAAGGATTGACTAATTTCATTGAAGACGAAAAACTGATTAGGGATACTTCAAAATCTTAAAGTAGTAACTTCGTATCGGAGAGACCTGTTGACATATTGGATTTTCATAAAAGACGAAATAGGCGAGGTGTTTTGCGACTTGGGTTTCCGTGTCGGCGATCGAAGCTCATATTGTCATAGCCATTATTTGTATTGGCCTGAGATTGTGCTTCACTATAAGGGATATAATTTTTCTCAGCAACTTGATTGAAGTAGATAAAAAATATCCTTAACTTTCCACATGTTTTCTATTTCTTCTTCTTATGAAGTTGCATCTCCTACATGATTTTATATTCAACACATTGGCAGCCTTTTTTAAGACTCGCATGAATTCGTTAGTTAATCTGCATAAATTCCTTCGGAGGCTATATGTTCATAGTAATCTCTTATTTCTTGTCAGAATGGGATCATATCGGATGACAACACTGAGGAACATATGCTAACTAGAATCTGAAAAACCTTTGACATAGAGAATATAATAAAAAAAAATGGATAATTGTAATAACAAAAAAATAATTAAAAATTAAATCGTTTGCTTCATGGTTTGGGAAGCTTTAAAAACCAAAATCACCAACGATATTTTCGATAAAATTTCGGGCCAATAACCGGAAGCTATGGAAACCAATTATTTCGATATTTGTATCAGCAACAACGCTCGGGTTCGCTGGGTATGTAAGTTCCTGAAGTACACTGGTTTTCTTGAAATTGAGCAAATCAAAAACATTATCAATGAAAAGCTCGCCCGCATTGAAAAGCGCCGCGGAAAACTAGAAGACAAGGCCATTTCGCAAATCACGGAAAACCTGATTTGGGCAAAAATTGCCAAGGAATATTTAGATCGACGGCTCAAACCCTTTGAAATCAAAGTGGGGAAAAATTCGCCAACCCACGCATTTAAAGCCAATTTCCCGGCCCAAAACTTTTCTTATCAAGAATCACTTTGCCCCATTTTCAAAGAACGGCATTTCCGCCTGAAGACCAATCCATCGATCTTGTTTCCCGGCTTTCTGCCCGATGGCAATGAAGCATTTTTTCTGTTGCGCAAATGTTTTTTGAAATACGGTTCTATTTATTATCTCAACTACCCCACGCGTTTCTTTAACAAGGAAAGCATCTTCCACCAAGCCTATGATCTGATCATGGAGATCAATAACCGGAAGTTGAAAAACGTTGGCAAGAAATGCGCGCCATTCCTGGTCGGCACGAGTTTTGGCTGTCACATCATCATCAAATTTTTGGAATGGGCCAAAGAAAAAGACCTTTTGGACAAGATGGAAATCAAAGGAATCATTTTAATTTCCCCGGTCCTGTGTCAAGAAGACCTGGTGGACAAAAGCTTGCCTCGTCGGCTGGGATTTGGCGGACCATCTCAAAATTCATCTGCAAGAAGCTATGCAACACGTTCGATCAGTTTCTGCATACTGCAGTTAATGGTATACTGGTGTACTCTCATCCTCTCGTTGCAATAGTTGAGTGATTACAAACACTGCGGCTGCTTATATATGTATAAAATTTTGTTACAATTCTGAAACGCTAAAAGCTAGAATGTACTTAAAACAGAAAAGGTAATAAGTAGGGGCTGCTGTTACTTACAATTCATTTCGTAGTGCTACTAATGCCTATAAGGAGCGTGCGGGCTAAGGAATATTTTGTTAGTCAGATTGTACATAAATCAACATGCACGGTCATGAAAATTGACACAACAATCATTCACCATATCAAGATTTATTAGAAGCACTCTAGTTGGTGATTGCCGTTTGGACATCTTATAGGGCCCTTACAATCAGGGAACAGGGGCCCATACCGGCAATGGCAATGGCATTGCAGCAGAGATTGCATCAGCAATTAATACCATGTTTCTAGCTGCAAATGTTTTACACCATTGCTGGCTTTAAAAAGTGTTTTTTGGATTGCACCTCTTCAGCAAAAGATTTATAGTTTCGTTGCCAACATACTGAAAACAGTAAAAAGTTGTAATTAATCCCTTACTCTCTAGCATTGCTAACTGAATGAACACTTCGTTCGCAAACAAAATGAGCAATACTTTCGATGCTTTTGGTGATGTTTCCAAAAGAGCAGCGCCTCATCCTGTAGACAAAACCCAATGCTACCGAGAAATTGCAAAGAATTTAAGTATTCTGTATCTATTGACGTCTCTAGTATTTTCAATATAAATCAGACTACTTTGTGTCATATTTTCCTTTATACTGTAAAAAATAATTATATGTAAATTTAAAACTGGAGATCAGCAGCGATTTTTTCAAGTAATCTTTCAAATTTAATAAAGCAAATTCACGGGTTTTTGTTTGTAGTTTTATATATACTCTGGGCTCACTATATTATATAGTCGGGGTTATACATGCTATATATAACCTATGTATAAATAATCCAATAAATCTAATATATTATATATAATCTGGGCTCAATTATTCTTGGCGAATATGTATTTCTTTGTTTTGCAAAAAAAATCGTGTGTTTAGTTGTCTGAATAAAGAAAAAAAAAATATTTTATTTATATGGAATGAAATAAAAAGCAATGTGCCCTTGACACGTGTTTATCTCTTTGTCCAGAGTTAAGAGTTGTGGGTAGTCAGTGGGGATAAGATAGGAGTTGTGGATAGTCAGGGGAGATCTTGGGTTCAGTGCCCTTACCAGTAGTGATTTTTACTAATACATTTCTTTATTTAGTATTTTGAATCCAAAATTTGATTGCGAGACTTGGTGCTTCAAATTACTTTTTTTTTGTATTTAAGATGTAATAGAATTTCCAGAATTTAATTATTTTGATAGTGCAAACTATATTTTATTGTATGAAAGAGGTTTAATTGAGCGGAAGCATTCGACCTCCAAGGAAATGTGGGATCCCAGGCTGCTAAGTGAATATGCCAGATCAATTGTAGCACGACTCAGGGACGCTAAAAAATGAAATACAAAATCAGTATTTTTCAAAATTCACAAAAATAGCTATAAAATTCATGATCGATGGATCCTCCACTCTGCTGACTTTTTGTAGATTCTGAAATACCAGTAGAGGATGTGTATTAATCACTTTTTTAAACCAATATTGCAACTTTAAGCTGCTGATTTCTCTTCTTTTTTCTTTTTTTTATCAAATGCATGCATTAATCTTACAATTCCAAAGGTTGGATTGTAAAAATCTGTTTTGAGTTACTAGAAACTGTCTCATAGTTGAGAATCAAGAATCAAGAAAAATTTCAAGGAAAGTGGATCGAATTAGATTTACTTGTCACTGACTGAGGATTATGTCAGTCCTAATCTGTATCTTGTTGACTCGGTTTTAAGCTATTACAAGTAAAGGTAAAGAATCCGGTACTGAACTTTACAATCCCTAACTTCTGAATACTTCTTATTAAAATATCTCCCCCTCCCTCGAAAGAAAAAACAAATCCCTTGTAAAAGTCTGGATGAGTATCAAATTTTATACGATGGCAGTTTATACAACGGAATTCATTGTGCTAGAGCTAAATTTTACTCATTCGGGTTAGTTTACTGTTATCCATGCTCTTTCTCGTCCTTTTGGGTCCAAATCCCTTTATTTGCTCATTTTTTGGGTCAGGATCTTTCTCTAATATTTTAAGCAGTAGCCATAAATTAGGTCCATTTTACGCGGAAGTTCTTTTCCCTATAGTCCAGTTGTAACAATTAGGTAGAGCATTTAGAATAGCCATTGTCACATGCCTGAGTCTAATGAACAAGCGATTTTCTTCACCTTAGTGTTGATTACTTTCTTCTTTTTTGTCAAACAGTGAAGGGAGGGTAAAAAAAAAAACAAGAAACGAAAAAAAAAAAAAAACAAGAAAAGAGTGATCTGACCAATACTGATTTTTGTCTTTTTGTTATAGAGGCTGCAGACGAAAATCGTAAAGATAGTTGACATTTCATACGGTGGAGAGAATGGATTTAATCAAGCCATTGAATTGGCTGCAGATTGTTTAGCCAATGTTAAGTTTATTCAAGAAAAGAAATTGATTAGTAAGGCACTTTTCAACTTTTTTTCTATACCGTTCGTCTTTTCCAAAACAAAAAATAGCGACTATTTTAAGAAGATATCCACTCTTCAGTCCTATATTGATGACAGCACACTAACGCTCCATTAGTACAGGCGGGTGCTTGGATTGCAGCATGTAAATGGTGCCTAAAACATAATCGACGGATAAATCTATCGAAAATTAATAGAAATAAAGAATTTCGGAACAACCAATTTATAGCTTTTTCAATCAAATTGTATTCATTAGTTTGTAGTTTGGATATTGGAATTTATTCAGTTAATATTTTATAGCCATTATAGTTCCTCAAGAGAATATGCCATTTAGTTGCTATGGAGTTGTTCCTGATATGATCATGAATCCTCATGGTTTTCCTTCTCGAATGACCGTTGCGAAGCTGATTGAACTGCTTGCTGGAAAGGCCGGCCTGCTTGACGGAAAACAGCACTATGGTACCTGTTTCGGAGGATCCAAGGTAAGTGAACTTTAGTGCATAAAATATGGTAAGTATACATATCTAATCTGGCGGAATAGTAATGGATATTTTGGGGTAGTGAAACTATGTTAAAATTAGCTGCGCGCGCTGCGTGCGTCGCGCGCCGTGCCGAAGCCGGCCGTGACCCCGAAGTCCCGCAAGGTGACGCGCTTCCGGTTCGGCGAGGAGCCGGGTGAGGTGCCCGTGCTTCCGGGCACGGAGGACCCGTTCGCCGCCCACGAGGGCCCGCTCGTGAACGCCGAGGTGCGCATCCTCCAGGTGCCCGTGGACGCCGCCGCATCCCTGCTCGGCGCCAAGCGCCCGACCGCCGACCGCACGTACCAGATGCTCACGGGCGTCGAGGTGACGCGCCTCATGCGCGCGATCGAGAAGCACGAGGGTGCTGACGTCCTGTCCGCGCCGCGCATCACGGTCTACGACCGCCAGAAGGCCAACGTCTCCGTGCTCAACCAGGTCTCGTACATCCAGGACTACGACATCGAGATCCAGAACGGCGGGTCGATCGCGGACCCGATCATCGGCATCGTCCAGGAGGGCGTGCTGATCGACTTCACGCCCACCTGCAACGAGAAGACGAAGACGATCCGCGTGGCCTTCGAGGGCACGTTCAGCTCGCTCCAGCGTCCGATCCCGGAGAAGAAGATCGACCTCGCCGGCCAGAAGGTCACGATCCAGCTGCCGCAGGTCGAGGTCGGTCGCATCCGCGAGACGCTCGACGTCAAGGACGGCGGCTGGGTGCTGCTCGGTGGCGGCGTCACCTTCCAGCCCGAGAAGGACGGCCCGCGCGTCGAGCGCGGCGCCCTCGTGCACCTCACGCGCATCGAGCTCGAGGACGTCGGCGTTCGCCGCAAGAAGTAGGGGCGACCCTGCCGGCGCGCGGAGCGGTTTTACTGATATCCCTAGATGAATTCTGTGGCAATAACTATATTTCAAATAAAAGATCTAAAGCCAAACTGGCCAACCATGACAAAAAATCAAAGAAATGAATATAAAGACATCAAACGGGTATATGGTCAGTAAGTGAAAACGAAGCGAAAAAAAAAATCAAATGAATGTTTCGCCGGTATACAACAAAGCGTCTTCAGCGTAAAAAAAAGAAGATCGTTTCTTTGTTTTTTAACTGTTTCAACGAATTACATACTTACATTTGAAATGTATTAATAATAGATATTACAAATGCCGACAAAATTACATTAAGAAGAGCGTAATGATTGTTTTTTTGTAGATGGCATATGAATCGTTAAGATATTATACTACTTCTATGGACAACTTTAACAATCGAACCTTCTAAACTAAGTAATAAATATAACATATAACAAGGGCAAGCTGGGCAATATGTTCATGTCATTCACCAAAAACTAACACATAAATACAGCCTAAAATAGTATTACTTTGTTTTGTGCTAATAGCATTAGAAGTGAAGAAATGACAGGGCTAAAATAAAACATTAACTTCCCTATTTGAAATTCAGTATTAGACCAGCAAAAAAGAATAAACAATGTAATTAACTTTGCATATGGTACCAGTATGACAGAAAATGACGTCCACAAAAATCTTTTTTATATTCATTTAATTCGTTTTCAAATATCAATTTTCAACCTCCTCCCCCTTCAATTTGATACATACAATTCCAGTTTATTGCCCTTTAAGAAAAATCAGAAAAAAAAACAGCATAATATCCTGTATGGATTAGGACTTGCGGCAGAACAAACTAACGTATACTCTGTCCAAGAAACCAAAACGAGTATCGGTAATATTCATTGGAATTCACATTGCTTTGAACTCGTATGAGTATCCCAGATATCGCATGTACTGGAACAGCCGAATTCGCGTGCCGCTTAACCTTAAATTTCAGCAGGTTTTGACAACTTCGGAATTTCTTTCACTTGGTCCATAAAAAATGCCAAGGATCTTCAGAAACCGCATTGGCTGTGGTAGGTGATCCCTCCCGGGAGAGAAATGATGCAGTTCATTCTCTTAAATTATGCTAATAAATATGAAATCCCTCATATTATTTTTTTTCTTCCAAAATTAAAGCTGTAAACAAATTTTCCCAAGCTCATGATCTATGTAGATCGCTTTTTCAGGACAAAATGTCCCAAGATTCCAATTTTCCTAAATATTTTTGATACGTTCTGATTCTCGCTGTCACCTATTATTCTCGCTGCCGCTTATCTTCTAACCACATATTTCATTTTTCTCGCTGTGGTATATCTTTGAACCGCATAGTTTTTTCTTCATTTTCGTTTTTAATTCGTTCTGCTCCTCGTTTTTGCATGTTTTGAAACCGCATATTTCTTTGCTCTTCCCTTTAGATTTTGATTCGATTCAATTATCGCAATCGCTTATCTTCAAACCGGATATTTTTTTGTTCTTCCCTTTCAATTTTTACCTGTTGTAATTGTCGTTGTCAGAAGTATTCTAACCCTATATTCTTAGTTCTTCATTTTCGTTTATCATTACTTAAAATTTTTTTCATAACCCTTTACCTTAGGTGCTTCTCCTCAATGGATCAAAGAACTTAATTTAGTTTCACTACCCTTTTTCTCTAAAAAGAAGAACTAAAAACAAGAACTGCTCCAGCTTCAAATCCGATGTGTCCTCATCAAGAGTCCTCCTCAAGGGATCAAAGAACTTAATTTAGTTTCACCAACCTTTTTCTCTAAAAACAAGAACTGCTCCAGCTTCAAATCCGATGTGTCCTCATCAAGAGTCCTCCTCAAGGGATTAAAGAACTTAATTTAGTTTCACCACCCTTTTTCCCTAAAAACAAAAACTAAAAATAAGGACTGCTGCAGCTTCAAACCCAATGCATCCTCATCAAGAGTCCTCCTAAAAGAATCAAAGAACTTAATTTAGTTTCACTACCCTTTTTCTCTAAAAAGAAAAACTAAAAATAAGAACTGCTCCAGCTTCAAATCCGAAGAGTCCTCATCAAGAGATTGGATCAAATAAATTGATTTATTTTCACTGCCCTTTTTTTCCTAAAAACAAGAATTTCTTCAGCTTCAAATACAAACTGTCCTCATAAAGATTCCTCCACAAGGGATTAAATGAAATAATTCAGTTTTACTACCCTTTTTTCTCAGATTAAGAAATAAAAACAGGAACTTCTTCAGCTTCAAATCCAAAGTGTCTTAATCAAGAGTCCTCCTCAAGGGATTAAAGAACTTAATTTAGTTTCACTAACCTTTTTTTGCTAAAAATAAGAACTAGAAACAAGAACTGCTCAGCTTCAAATTCGAAGTGTCCTCATCAAGAGTCCTCCTCAAGGGATTAAAGAACTTGATTTAGTTTCACTACCCTTTGTAATAATTTATATCAAAAATTTTCAAGACATTTCAATCCATTGATATGATATTGCTGAGTACCAATGTCTTTGGTATTGTATTAAATATTGAACACCAGCATATGGAGTTGTATTGGCTCACTCTAGATAGTCGCTGTTAAACTAAAAAGTATTTTTTTTTAATATTTGGGAGTGAAAATTGTGTCATTTTAGTGCATATTAGAGGCTATAAGACCTGGGTTGATGTTAATCTTTTCCCCATTCATTTTCTTTGGTTCACTGCTTAATTTACAAATTCAAGTTCTTTACAAAAATCTTATTTAATGACAAATAAAATTAGTAGACACAAATAATCCTTCATTAAAATGTATATGCTTTTCTACAAAATTGGCTGGTTTTGTATTCTCTGTAAGTTTTTGTCAGGTTTATGCTGCAAGTGCCTGCATCATGAGGGTGCAAGAGCCTGATCAAAACATTTCAACTAAGCTTTTGAAAAGTACATCTATTAGAAAAAAAATATTGCTTTCTGCTACATTCTGTTGTATATAGTGTTCTTATTAGCACCTTAATAGTAGAAAAAAAAAACCAATTTGATATGAATTATTGGAACATCTGTTTAGCTTTAGGAGTTTTGCAAATAAAAAAGTTGAAGCTATGTGAACTCTGGGTAACATGCATAAAAACAAATTGTTTGCACTCTTAACCCAGACTCACACTGTTTCTTTTTTTCTGATTCAAAAGCCCTCAAGTATAACAAATACTTAAAAAATTTGGCATTGTGAAGAGCATGAGTTTGAGTTGAAAATTGTGTGAAAATCATAAGTTTGCTAATTTCTTTTGTACAAAAGTTATTGTTTTGATGTCAGATTATGCAAAGATCTAGACAAAGGAGGTCGTTAGTGTAAGTTTGAAACAATTTTTAAGCACATGAGTTAGTCATTAAGAATCATGTGAGAGTCGCTATTCCTTACAATCTTTTAAATCAATGTTTTCCATAATTGTTATTAACTCCAACCAGTTTAATCTATCATTTATATCATTCTAATTGCTACTAACCACATCTAACAACACCACT
>JAAAKM020073195.1:219389743-219560428 GCA_010016025.2 Alatinidae sp. Z8VKAUB7J3 | reverse complement strand
CTCATCTTTACATCTGTGTTATTCAACGGCGGAGTTATGTGCTGCAGTGTGGTGCCACTCACTTCACGCTCATCGCGTAGACGTCAACCTCTCCGAAGCCTGCCGCATCATAACCGGAAACCTGAAAAGCGCCCCTCTACATACTCTTTACCGACTATGCGGCATAGCTCCACCTGACATCCGTCATGGCGCGATAGCTAAAGTGAAGCAAAGCAAACAACTGAGCGACTCCAGGCACCCTCTAGTTGTTCGGCAAGAGCTTCCTAGGCTATTCCGATCCTATCGTAGCTTTGCTACAGTTGAAGAACTGCAAGGATCAACCCTCACATCGTACTGGCTGTAGATGCGGAAGGACAAAGATCTACAGACGTCGAATAACTCCTTACCTGACCCCGCTGTAGGCCTACCATCTGGTGACGATCTCTCTCGTATTAAATGGGTAACCTTTAACAGAGAAAGATCAAAAGGGGATAAAACTGACAATAACATGCTTAGATGGGGCTATTCAGCATCTGCAGAATGCGTCTGTGCAACTGAGATACCGATCATGCACGAATGGGCTCGGCGTTTTTACCAGGAAGTATACGGCCTCAATCGAGAAGCGGCGCGAGACTTACTTTCCGTGCAATGGCTGGATTGGATGGCGGAGGAGGGATTCTAATTTGGAGGAAGCTAGAGAAATAAAGATAAGCATGTCTGAAAAAAATGCAGATCAGGAACAACTAAACATTTTTTCAAACGCCAAGAGGGCGCGTTCATTGGTTATCTCCCTGGCCTTGCTGATTATTTCTATTTTTGCGGCAATAGCGATCGGCGCTTATGATATATCTGTTAGAGAAGCTATGCAGGTCGTTTGGTCTAAAATTATACTTTCGGGAAGCGTAGAGGCGCCTGGAGATCTTCCTACGACGATTATTTGGCAAATCCGTTTACCCAGAATCTTGTTGACCATAGCGGTCGGCGCCGCTTTAGCTACGGCGGGCGCCGTTTTCCAGGCTTGCTTTCGCAATCCATTAGTAGAACCCTACATATTGGGCGTATCTTCCGGATCGGCCTTTGGCGCCGCGCTTGGCATTGTGTTTCCTCAATTTTTCCTCTCTATTCAATTGTTGGCTTTCCTTTTTGGAACGATCGCCGTTTTTGCCGCCTATGGTTTAGCCACCGTTCGAGGAGAAACGCCCATTGTAACGCTCATTCTGGCCGGCGTCATTATCGGTTCTATCGGCATGGCTCTGGTTTCAATTCTCAAATATATTTCAGACGATACGGCGCTGCGAGAAATCGTATTCTGGTTTATGGGCGGTTTTTACTACGCCGCCTGGAAAGACGTCGCCGTCATCATGCCGGCAGTGCTTGTCGTCGATGCCCTGCGGGGGGATCGAGAGCTTCTCGTACTCGTCGGGGCTGGCGTTGTAGGCGGCGCGACGGTGGTTGCGGATCACGCGCAGCATGTCGTTTCGGTTGCGGGCGAAGGCCGGGAAGGGGCCGAGCTCGCGCGCCATCTCGGCGGAGGTCGCGTAGGACTCGCCGGTGAGGATCGAGGTCAGCGAGGCGCAGATCGCGCGGCCCCGCGCGCTGTCGTAGGGGATGCCCTTGACCATCAGCAGGGTGCCGAGGTTGGCGTAGCCGAGGCCGAGCGTGCGGTAGTCCCAGCTGCGACGGGCGATCTGCTTGCTCGGGTACTGCGCCATGAGCACGCTGATCTCGAGGACGGTCGTCCAGATGCGCACGGCGTGGCGGAAGTCCTCGACCTGGAACTCGCCCGACGCCTGGTCGAGGAAGGTCACGAGGTTGAGCGACGCGAGGTTGCAGGCCGTGTCGTCGAGGAACATGTACTCGGAGCACGGGTTCGACGCGTTGATGCGGCCGTCGTTCGGGCAGGTGTGCCACTCGTTGATCGTGGTGTCGAACTGGATGCCCGGATCGGCGCAGGCCCACGCGCTGTAGCTGATGAGGTCCCACAGCTCCCGCGCCTTGATCGTGCGCGCGATGGCGGGACGCTCCTCCCCCGTCTTGGCGTCCTTCTCGGTCGCGGTGCGGTAGACGAGGTTCCAGTCCCCGTCCTCCTCGACGGCGGTCATGAACTCGTTCGCGACGCGGACGGAGTTGTTCGAATTCTGGCCGGAGACGGTGACGTAGGAGTCGCTGTCCCAGTCGGTCGTGTACGTAAATAACGAAATAATATTGAATTTTCAAACTGACCAGGTTGAAATTTTCAAACTGGGCCAAAGAAAAAACTGAGCAATTATTACACACACGAGCAGATAATTCCGAGATGAAGAATAACTATAAGTTCAATCTAAACATGTGTTTGGTCCTTAGTGAAGATATATATATATACATTGTCTCCGTCAAAATTTCCCTGTTTGGGAAAAGGGAAAGTGCAATAAAACACTGCGTTCACACTTCACACCAGCGACAGGACTGAAAGTACTAAGTCGTATATACCTACGACAAAACAGTTCAAGGCCTCTAAGTCCAGGTGCAAGAACATTCCAAAATGTTCAATCAGTCTTCTTCTATTCATAGATTAGACTTTTTCGTGTTCTTTGTCCATTTGGTGTTGGATTTCATCAATTTGGCCACTGAGTCACTCATCCCCTCATAATTAGGAACTTTTAAAGACATCAGCTAGCATATTCACTACTCTTTCCAAAGGATGGGCTTTCTTTTCTAGGCAAGATTCTTTTGTCAGAAAGAGAATTCACAAGGATCTCTATTGATTTTTTAGGAGAATCCTCTATTGATCTAGGGCTCTCAACAGAAAAATAACTAATTTTTAAACAGATTCTGAGTTATGAAACGATTACTTTATTTTTACTTCTCTACTGAAATCTAACAAAACAAAAAGTAGACCTAAAATCCCTTAAAAGAAAGAAAAATCACATTTAGCTGAAAAAATTGTAAAGAACATATTTGTTTAAGCCTAAGAAACCCATATTCAGGAATATGCTACGTAGCGGAGAAGTTCAGAAAAATATTTTTAAAAAAATATTGTTTAAGAAAGTGCTGAGCTAATTAGAACGTATGTACTGCTCAGGGAAGTGCCAAAGGAGGTTTTACTGTGGGAGGTACCAAAGGACAAGGGTCATTCCGCGCTGAAGAAAAGACCTTAAGGTTGACCCATAGTTGGCCCTCTCTAAATGTTTTTTCACTTGGGCACATAGGTCCACGCGTTTCATGAGGGCTGAGGACTGAAGACCTTTTCAGTAGTGGTTACTCAAATTGCACGAGATTGTGTGAGATAATTTGAAGTTTTACATTTTATTGTTTGGCTATTCTTTTTCCCACTTCCCAAAAATTTCATAAGCTGGCCGAGCTTTGCGTTTTAAACACAAAATAGAACATCACAAGGGTTTAAAAATGAAGCATGTCTTGCAACTTGGTCCATAAAAGCTGTTCAAGAATTTTTGAAGAATTTTGTTCATAACCCTGGTCTCCATAGCCATTTCAGGGATCCTTCTATAAGTAGTAATTTTCGCAGGAGCGATCAAAAACTAATCCTCAAGTTCTTATTGCGACTCTGCTGCACAAGACAATGTCTAAAATCTTGGAAAGATAATTTTAATGATTATTCAGAAAGCCAAATGTCTCAAAATACGCTCCCTCTAATTTTGAAAAATTTTAGTACTATGAAAAAGAACTATTTTCTTCTACTAAAAAAAAGTTGTCAATTTGGTCTTTCACATTTAAGAGGAAAGAAGCTTTATTAAAAGTTTATAAGTTTATTCTTATAAACCAACAGCTCTGAGGTCCCACAATGTGCTTTGAATTGCACAATGCGATCTGGTTATGGCTATTCTGGGCGGTACTACCCAAGCCTTACAATATCTGTTTAACACACCGGGACATGAATTTGATATTGAGCAGTTATTTGTTAAGTTTACAGTAGGGTTTACCGTCACATTGGCTCAACGGCTTATAGTCGGAAAATATTTGGCAAAGGCTTACGATAAATTTACGACTAAATACCTGGCGGGCCGCTATAATGTGGACGGCGCCGCTTTGACGATTAGTCAAAGTGAATTTTGGTCGCTATTTAAGAACTTTTTTCTGAATCCTAAATTGATTAGGGCGTGGGAGGCGATGTTTTCGAGTCCTTCTTTACGTAAAAATCTAGGAAATTTAGAATCAGTTTCCGTCCAGATCAATAAACACGTTGCAAAGCTTGATGATTTTAAGCTCAAGTTTGCAAATGCAACAAATGCAGGCAAAGAGGAACTTCTAGACGATATTGAGGTTTTCTTTGGGTTTAAACCTGGAAAGTTTAAGGAAGATATTTTATCGCTTCCTAAAGGTAGTCGACCAGACGATCCGGCTGAATATTTAATTCCGAATTATATTTCTGAACATGTTGCAAAGTTTAATAATGAAGGTGGAGCTTTTTTAGTCGTTAAGTCGTGGATTGAAGGAGGAAGCTATAATACATTTCCTCCTAAAAAGTTTTGTATGCTTAAAAGTGACATGCAAAAAGCTATAGATAATTATAATCTAAGTGGAAACGTTTCAACTTTAGAAACTGCTCTTGGATATAATACTGGAGATTTAGCAGGGCTTCAGGATGAGCTTTACGTATTTTATCCAAATTCTGTCAGCGCTTGCTTTTGCCGTCAGCCTTGCCAAAGCGCAAGGGGCAGAACTGGTGATTGCGCATGTGCTGGAATGGTCGCCCTATTCCTTCCTCACACCGGAGGAGATCGAGCAGCGCCACAAACGCCGGGAGGATGAGCTGAAGCGGGCCGAGGATGCGCTGCTGGCGCCGGTGCGCAAAAGCCTGGAGGGCAGCGGTGTCACCGTCACGACTGAACTGAAATACGGGCATATCGCGGAAACCCTGATTGATGTGATCAAGGAGTCCGGAGCCAGCCACCTGATCATCGGGCGCACCGGCCATTCCGCGCTGTCATCGCGGCTTTTCGGCTCTGTTGCGGGCAGCCTGGCGCAGGCCGCGCCGGTTCCGGTCACCATCGTTCCATAACAACTATTTCAGAGGACAGTCATGAGTAATTCAGTCAAGGCAGCAGCTCTGTCTGCACCGCTGCTGCTGGCCGCATCCGCGCCAGCGATGGCACAATCTGTCGACGAGCGGGTCAATGAGCTGTTTGCCAATTCGACCGGCTGGTTCGTCAACCTGATCTTCAGCCCGTTCCCCGGCACCAGCTTCCCCTGGATCGTCGCCTGGCTGGTGATCGCGGCCACCGTGTTCACCATCTACTTCGGCCTGATCCAGTTCCGCGCCTTCCCGCACTCGATCTCGCTGGTTAAGGGCGACTATTCCGACCCTAACGACGCGGGCGAGGTCAGCCACTTCCAGGCGCTGGCAACCGCGCTGTCGGGCACCGTCGGCCTCGGCAACATCGCCGGCGTTGCGGTGGCCGTGGGCATTGGCGGCCCCGGCGTTAACAGTAAGAAAATCTGCAAAATTAGTGATTTCGGCTGTTCAGTGACTGTAAAGGCTCTTGAAACAGTTTCTCAAATCAAGGTAAGGAACAAAATTTTTCAAAATAAACTTGCTAAATATTATTGTTTTTATTATAAGGCTAATTTCATAACAGTCTTTAAGTCGGTATTTTCTAAACAAAAAAAAATCTATTCTAAATGGTTTTAAGAGCCAGGATTGCAGACTGGGGATTCTGTCTATTCCCAGATAGATAATGCTATCTCTGCTTTTAGTTGGGATCCAAAATTCCTTTCTGAGACACTTACTTATCACAAAATTTTGGTAACACCCTTCATTCTCCTTTACAGCGGTATTGACAGATATCTACTATACTTTAAAATCTACGAACGACATTTATTTCCGCTATCAAGCGGAATGGTGTGAATGCACCATTTTATCTATTTTTGCTGTTCATTCTCTTTTTCAAATAGTCAATTTTTTGTCAATAAAATAAGTTCTGTTGGGAACATCCCATTTTATCGTTAACACAGGTTTATCACGAATGTGATCTCCTATCCCCTCTGTTATTCTTTTTTTTCGTTCGGTCAATGAGAACATTCAAAGCACTAGAGATCCAGCAACTTTAGTAGCTACAGTTAACCGTTTGTACGCACTGAAATGTGACAGATAATGTTCTTTATTAAGCACAGTTTATGATGTTCTACCCCCACCCTCCCCCTCATAAACATCCTCTTTTCTCCAAACACATTCAATCGAAGTTTTAATATAATCATTTTATTGAAGTAGTCAAACAATGAATTTTCGGAAATATGTGTATTATAAAATCTAAAGTATACTTACAGGCTTCAAATTCCACATTCAATGTGACATTTGTTCCCGATTTTAATATACAAATTGGACCGCTTGAACAACCTTCTACATTGACAGATCTGACTTTTCCATTTATAGAACCTAGAACACAAAAAGTTCTACATAAAATGTAGACAGAAAGAAATCTGGAATGACTGGATTCTGATTCAGTGGATAAAAATAAAGACTACCAACAACTGAATTGTTTGGTCATTTAATAACCATCGACAGCAAACACGAAAAATTGGACATGAATATCAATAAACTTAGTCATATAAATCAATCCTTATTCTGGAACACTAAAAAACTAAACAGATTTAACTTTGGGGCATTTTACAACAAAAAGAAACTGACGAATCATTTTAATTTACAACAAACAAAAATTAAAATTAATAAATCAAGTTAATCTTAAAGAGAAGAGACTTTGCCAATAATAGAACTGTTAGTACAACTCTTTTAAACTCTCCAAAAGCTAGAATTTCATAAGCGCTTTTCTGAAAATGTATTGTGTTTTGAAGTATTTCTTACCTGTCATAGTAGCTATCAGTTACAGCAAAAAAAAAAAAAAAAAAAAAAAAAAAAAAAAAAAAACAAAGAGATGTATCTGAATATGACATGGGTCTATGGCCAGTAGAGGGAAAAAAGAGAACAACAATCAAATGGATATTTTGCTTGAATAAAATAAGGCGTCTTCGGCATAGAAAAAAAAAGAATCTAAAACTAAAATAATATAAATAAAAAATTAATATAAAACTAAAACAGACGGTTGCTCTTTCAATGGCTTTAAAGTACCAAGTACATATGAATCTGATTACTACGGTCCCGTCTTCATCCAAGCGCATAGTCTGAACCATGCTTACAGCTAAAGAAAGCATAATTAATAGGAATCCTTTGGTGAAGAATCAGTCTAACAGACAACCTGCTACTAAAAACTATCACTCTTTTTTGATGTGTTAATCCAGAGACAGTTAGCATAGAGCAAGTCAATGCCCGAAACAATGTAATAATGGCTAAAAAAACACATAAAAAGACCATGATTCAGACCACATGTGGGAAACACAAATCAATATATTTTCCGTTACCCATCAAGCATCCTTGACTTAAAATCAATGCGTGTCAGGAGGTTGGATTGATGCAGCATTGTCAAATATTCCCCGAAAGTTTTTGAGAACAAAACAACTGATAATAGCCGTGGTTAATTTCGATCGTGCTTGCAAAAGAGATAGAACAAATTACCCATTCAGGTTTCTTCCATCTGCTTAAAGTGTCAAGTTATAAATGTTATTCTTCATTTGTAGCGGAGAAATCTTCCGAAAAAAATAGGGTATGAAATAAGCTGCTAACGGATTGCTAACAGCATTCAGTTTAACAAATTCCATGCGATGACACACTTCGTGGTAAACAATGAAACGTGCATAATTTCAAAATTGCAGAATCGCAAGCTAAAATTACTATCGTTACAGGTATTAAAGGCAATAGTGTCGGCAAGTTTAGTAGCTTTTAGTAACCCAAGCAAAGAGTATTGGTAACTCATAAGAGTGGAAACTGGCGCTAGTGTAAATAAAAATCACCAAAAATAAGAATATGGGTCTACAAACCAGGATTAAAATATTCGAATCTAAAGTAAGGACAGTGGATGCGCAAGGTTCTGAAACATTGGCCAATAAAAAGCAGAGGAAAATCTATTGAATATTTTCCAGAGTAATTGTCTAACGATAGTCGAAGGTGCAAGTTTAACTGATTAAATGTCAAACAACAAGCTACGTCAAAAATATAGTTCAATCCCCACTTTTGAGGGATTTAATAAAAGAAAGGTTGAGATGGCTAGGGCACCTTTTACGGAAGAAGGATAAAAAATTGCCACATAAAGTGCTTTTCGGCCTTCCATCTAAGGTCAAACCAGAACAAGATTGTCACCTAATGGGGGAAGGGAAGCTGGAACTTCATAGGAGGGAGTGAGGAGCGAACCTACTTGAATATATTGGGGCATAGGAAGATTGTTCACGGCTCGGTAGTGACGGTAGTGAGTAGCCTCTTTTAAACTTGCTGCTCTGAATTTTATAATCTACGCTGGGCTGTTTTCCGTCAATTTTCGTTAGATGTAGATGTTAGTATAGTTTTAGGAAAAAAAAACAATTAAACATATTCAAGTGCGCTTTGTATTTTAATAGGATTGCATTAAATTCTTCATTTATGTGAAATGCCTTTCTTTTAAGATTAATCCTAGGACTAGAACTTGATGTAAATTCAACTAACCATTTAGGAAGTCTCTCATATTTCTGCCGAGAACTGACAAGACTCTATCGTATCCATATTGGCCAACAAAACCAACAAACTGTTTACCCATTGCACCCATGAATTCTTGCTCAGTCATCTTTAATGATGTAGTTTGTAAGAGCGTCTAGCCAAACATAGGCGACATGCTTTTCGTTGCCGGGCACTTGGACGCCCCAGTCGAACGTTGTCCGACTGACAGACAGATCCTTAAGCCCTGAAGAAACGAAGCTAACAACTTCGTTCCGGCGCGTTTCGGGCAATATGAAATCGGGGTGTTCGGCATAATGCTCCAGCGATTTGTCCTGATAGGCTGATAGCCGAAAGAAGTAGCTCTCTTCCTCGACCCACTCGCACTCCGCACCGCTGGGCGCGATCATCTTGCCGTCGGCCTTCGTTAGCTCGCTTTCGGCGAAGTAAGCCTCATCGCGAACCGAATACCAACCCGCGTAGGTGCCGAGATATATGTCGCCATTGTTCTCAATCGCCTTCCAAATGGCCTTGGTTGCCCGGTGGTGCCGATCTTCGGTTGTCCGAATAAAATCATCATTCGTCACATTCAGCGTTCCCGCCAAATCGCGAAAATTTTGGCTGACCCGATCGGTAAACGCCTTGGGATGCAGTCCGGCAGCCTCGGCCGATTTGTGAACTTTCTGACCGTGCTCATCGGTCCCGGTCAAAAACATCACGTCATAGCCGTCCAGACGCATAAACCGAGCGAGCGCATCGCAGGCCAACGTTGTATAGGCATGGCCAATGTGCGGTTTGTCGTTGACGTAATAAATCGGCGTCGTCACGTAATAGGTCGGACGGGAAGCCATCTCTTGTATTCCTTTTGGGTGCCGGCTAGCGCGCTTTGGCCGCACCCTCCAAAGCGGCAAAAAACTGAATCAGGACCGTACGCTTATCCAAATGTCGCGATGATGAATTGGCATTCCTCTTCGACCATCGCCTTGATCAATGAAATAAGGGCCAATACTCGTCCGGGCGAAAGCGGCGTTTCCGGCTCGTCCAGCAAGTAGAGGCCCCCCGGAACCAATCGCGACTTCAGCAGTCCCAAGAACATCTCACCATGTGAATATCCATCTGGATTTTCCCCATAGCGATCGACATACGCACGCCGTTGGCCGCGAATGACACCAGTCGCCAGCTGTTGGGCGTAGGAGCCTTTCTTGAACTGACCAGCTAAGTCCCCTTCCTCGCGGTCCAATTCTTCGATTTCATCGATTATCCGATTGGTGAAACCGAACGCATCCTCGGCCCGAAAAAACATTCGCTGCCGTGCATGGTGCCGACGGGAAAAAACGAGTGACTTCGCCAACATACGTGCGGGGCTTAGGCTTCGGTCGCGGGCGATTTGGTGCCGGCCGACGGCCGTTGCCGAAAGGCCGGCCGCAAGGGCTTCAAGAAACGTCGACTTTCCGGAACCGTTTTCGCCGATAAAGAAGGTCACCGGGTTTCGGAACACAATCCTCTCAAAGCCAGCAATGGCCGGAACCGTAAAGGGAAACCCTTCGCCCCAAGACTGGCCCGGTCGGCGGGAAACGGACTCCAGGTAGATACTGCGGGCCTCCATCTAAACTCCAGCCATCGGTCCAGCGAAACCGGTGATACTTGCCCTAATCGGCCACGCACGTCACCATGCCGAATAGAGCCTTCTACCCACCTAACGACCACGTCTGTGATTGTCCAAATCATGCCATCCAATTCGAACACCGCAAATAAAATCAGCATTAAAATGCGATTCTTTTGATGTAACTATTGATATCAAAATTCCGTTTTTTTTAGTTTTGGTTACTATTGAGCTGGGTCGCTCCTTGCTACAGTTCGTTACCACGAACTGTTTGATAAAGGTGTCTGTTACGTAATAAGGATTTGTTTACTTCAGGTTTTTTCGGTTGTTACGTAATAGGAGTTATTTGGCCGTAATAGGGCCAAGAAAAAGGCTGCTGCGTAAAAGAGTTAGTTTACTTTCGTTGTTACGTAATAGAGTTTGTTTACTTTTAGCTATTACGTAACGGAAAATGTTTTCTAAGAGGTACATGTGCATGTTACATCATAGAGAATGGTTTCTAAGGGATTGCGAGTGTCTTTTGCGTAATTTGAGTTGCTTGTTCACTTCAGGATTTATTTACTTGTTACACAATTATTTCTTTGAATCTTAAAAACCCTATAGGGGACCCGCGAAATCACGATTTCTTTAGTTTTTACCTAGTAGTTTCTTTGATTCTTAAAAAAAAACTCAAGGGGGCCCACCAAATCAAGATTTCTTTGCTTTTTATATCATGGACAGTCTTAAAAAAGTTTAGGGAGGCTATACAAATCAAAATTTCTTTGCATGTTCAATATCTGCAAGGGTCCTGCCACAAGCAAGGGCATGGTCCTTAAGTCACCCATTATTTCCAAGATTTGGCACCGTTTCGTGTCACCAAACAATGAAATTCTTGGCCAGTTTCTATGACCAGAACCGTTATAGACATTTATTGACTTCTTGAAACAAAGGCTTGTTGGTATCCTGCTATTTTCCAGGTAGCCTGAGTCTCCCTGGTCTCCTTCGTCCTTTATTGATAGGGTATAAGGTGTACGTTTGGAAGGCTATCTCTGATGATCCAAGCATTTAATGATCAAGGGTACAGAGATACTTGGTACTTAAGGTGTCGAGGAGTTGCCGTCTTCTGCAAGTTTCAAGAAGCTATTCACTACTAACATTTTTTTGCCTGATCATAATGCGTTTAACTGTTGTTTAATTTGTCTTGTTAACGTCCACATCTCTGCACCGTTCAGAAGAATTGGCAAAATGAGGGTATCTAATAGTAGGCGTTATAGAGTCAGTAGAGTTCCCCGTTACATTTATACAGATATCTAAGTAGCCAAAGGCCTTTCCAGGTATTTGCTATACGCTGCTTGAGGTCTTCGGTTGATAGTGTAAGAATGCAGGGATATTTGTCTGTAATTAGTCCATAAAGGAGACCTCAAGGAAAACCAAACAGATCTGGTAATTCATGTTTCCAGAAGAGTTTTAGAGAAACATATTTAGCTTGTTCTCTTTTTGCAAAGGCAGCATCGCAGGATCCTGATGTAAATCTTAAACTTTTTACAATAAACCAGAATATTGTTCATCTTTGCCATCCATTTGGCTCTGCCAAGTAAAATGACTCCTTTTTCTTTATCTGGCAACTATATTCTGATATTGATATTGATATAATCATATAAAGGATTTTATGATTTTTCGGTGGACTAAATATTCGGCAAGCGTTCCTCACCTGGATAAGCAATTGTAATATTTAACATGTTTCCTTCTACTTTGCATTAGAAACACAACATTGTAAACTTCTTAAACATGCATCTACACACTTCCTACCCAGATATATACAATCTAAGGTATATAAAGCATATGATGAAGGAGTTTTCAACTGTATTTGCGCCAGAACGCCAGAGTTATCGGGATACGAAGTGTCTTTGTGGTATCAGCCTCATGAATCGAAATAGATTTTGAATGGCTGCATACTAACTGCCTTGGCGGGGGAAAGTCACGGGTTTTAGATTCTGCATATTTTCCTAGATACTAAATATGTTCAATTATAATTGTTGAGGATGCTGTATGTTTGTCTGGAAATGTTATCCCTCGGTGTTAAATTTTAAGGAAGCAAATACCATTTGAGGCAACTGTATGACAGTAGTCGTTGAAGAGATAAAGTTAGTAATTGTAAAATCACCCATTGTCCTTGGTGATACTTTCGCTAAAAAATATATTCGATGTTCTTTTATTCCTTTTCAGAGGTGTAATCTAAGTTTCTTACATGATAACAAATTTAATTTTTGATGGAGGTAATTGTTTTGTAACTTGATTGACGAATATTCACTTATTGAGTTATTGTATTATGCCTATATGATGGTCCTAACTACGTGAAAGGTAACCATACTCGTTCAGATTCCATACTAGTCGAGGGAAATATTATAACTGGGTATTATAGGATCCGACTTGTATGCCTTTGACGTAAACGTTTACGTAGGGTAGTGGTCCGCAATCTATTTGCCCCCGCAACGCCCCGGCTGTGTAAGAAACGTTGCTGACAGACTCCCTTACGAGTTGGATCATAGTGTATGTGTTTTGATATGCGTTTGTAAGGGTTCAGTTACGATAGGGGCCGGCACGCGACCGCCCGCGCGGCGCTCGGCGTGCTGATCGACACGAGTCGTCGTCCCGGCGTGGTCATGGCAGCGCTTCACGAGCGCGCCCTCACGAACCGCGCGGCCGAGCGGTACGACGACGAGGCCGCGGACTGGGAGCGGCTCGCCACGCTGGCGGGCACCGTCGGCGGGCGCTACCGCCAGGAGGGCGAGCGGGCCCTCGCCCAGAAGAAGCTCTGGGAGACGGAGCAGGAGCGACGCCGCGCCATCGAAGCCGACGCCGCCAACCCGCGCGTACGCATCGAGACCTCGCGCGGCGACATCCACGTCGTCCTGCACGCGAAGAAGGCGCCCGAGGCCGTGAAGCACTTCCTCGCCCTCGTGGACAAGGGGTTCTACGACGACACCCGCTTCCACCGGGTGAAGGGGGACTTCATGGCCCAGGGCGGCGACCCCAAGACCCGCCCCGGGGGCAGCGGCACCGCGCCCGAGATCCCCATGGAGACGAACGCCGAGCATGACTACTTCCGCGGCACGCTGGCCTTCGCCCGCCCGCCGAGCAAGCAGGTGAACGGCGGCCAGTTCTTCATCATGAACAGCCCCAAGCCGGGGCTGGGCGAGTACACGATCTTCGGCCACGTCGTCTCCGGCATGCCGGCCGTCGATCGGCTCGAGCTCTACGACGAGCTGGTCCGGGCGGTGCGCGTCACGAAATGAGCTGCGGCAAGGCCAGGGCCGGCGCGTTTCCTAGTGCCGTGCCCCGCGTGCTGCCCGCCCTCGCCCTGCTTGCGTGCGTCCTGTTCGGGACGGCCATCCCGACCGCACGGAATAATATCTGTTCGCTTTAAGTTTTAATGTCGCTCCTTACTTTCAGTTAAAAAACTTGTTTTTTAATTTAATAATTGTAAAGGGCATAATAAAGGCATCGAGTGGTATGTTCACTTTATTGGTAAGTCAATGATATGAAAAGTCATATATTTACCCATTTAGCCAAGTTACCTGCTGCAGGATTAACATGGGCTAGCAGTTTTAGACGGTACGAACTAAAACTACCTGGTCACCACCGCAATTTGTGCACTTTAAGGGGTTTCGAGAGGTGAGTCTTTTGTCTGTTGGTGTAGATAAGAGTACTTCCAGTATTTGAAAACTGCACTTAAGCAATTACCTATAAGATGGCCAGGAGCTTGGTAATTTATGCAGCACTGGGGTCGGCTCGGTATCCAAAAATCCGGAAAAGTTTTTAATCAATCTTTAAGACAAGCCTGCGACATATCAATGCAGCAATCTTTGCACTGCAGGAAAAATACACAACAATTGGTGCATCGTATAAGGTTAATGTAATCCGCGCAGTGTAGGCATAAAAATCCAGAGGACTCCTCTTTTTAAAATTTCTCCTCTGATTTTTGGGCTCGTTTCGAATATAACGCTGCAACTTTTTCCTACAACACTTGAGCATAATCTAAATTGCGATCGATGAAAAGATTCGGCAATTCTTTCAAGATACCGAAGAAAAAATCCTGCTCAACAACCTTCACGTTAGATCCGCAATAGATCAAGCTGTATTGTACAGTCGACCTAAGCTAAAGCGCTAAGTTGAGTAGCTACAATAGTCCATAAATAGCTAAATTGGGGTGGGTATTAAAGATAAAAAAAAATCAAATCCCATAAATTTTGAAAAACACCTTTTTTGTTTTCTTATTTGAGTAATCGATATAAATGTTTGCCCACTCCCTCCCCCCAATATTTTCGTGGATTGTCACCACTGAGTTACTCTCCAGTGTCCTTTTACATTCAATCCCTTCCACCTATTTCTATACGAATAACTTCGCTTTTAATGCAAGACTTAAAATCTTATGCTTTTAAATGTCAAGAGGTTTTTATGCATCGAGGTTCAGATGTAAGTTTTATTATAAGTATTATTAATTCCCTCAAACTAATACCCTGACGAAAAGTCTTTTAAATATTCTGAATCACCACTTAAACTAGTAATTATACGTTTTAAATTAAATATTATTGAAGAAAACTTGGACCATTCTCCAAACTTTACTTTCCCGGATATTTCCTTTCGTCCCAAGAGGTGGGAAATAGCCTTGTTATTGTTTGGTCTTTTATTTACTGAGATCTTTTGTATGGAACGACCCGCTTACATTCATAAGAACTCATTATTTAAGCTTACCAATTGTATTGGGGAAAGTTGTCAACAAATAAAGAACGTATCGGCCATTTCTTGTTGTACAAGATATTGCCTTGTATATTTCGTAAAAATCCATAGTTTTTAAACAAATAAATAATTAAAAACAAAATTACACATTTAACTGAAGGCATCACCCCCCCCCCCCTTATAGCTTTAAAAGATACTCCCAATTTAAGCATTTTCTGATTCCATACGACGAAGAGAGAAGTTGTTCATTCACTTTTTATGAAAGGGTGGCAACAGAAAATTAAATAGTCATCGTGCGAATACATCTACGAACAGTCTTGTTCATCAAGAAGGACTAAGTTTTGATTAAAGTACTAAACCTCATGAAGTCCCTAACAGAGACGACACGGTCGCCAAGAAACATTATAATTCAAATAAAACTTAACCATCATTATTATTTACGTCACTGGTCTAAGCTGCGGGGACTATTTAGTTCTGTAGCTGCCAATAGACAATCAATAGAGTACTAAAGTGATGATATCACAAAAAAATCATTTTCGTATAGCAATTATTACTACATCACAGTATTAACCCTGCGACAAAATCCCCCTGTACAAAATATCGCGTTCGAATCTCCTACCAACTGTGAGAAATGGCTGATTGAATTTGCAAAAGTCCCCTGGAAACTTTGTTAATTTTGCTCAATTCATAAACTGGGTTCAAATAACAAGGTTTTGATAGGCATCATTTAAAGTTTGAAAGGACGTATCTAAACGATTGTTCAAGATATCGTTCTCAAATTTGGACAGGTTATCTATGTTAACAAGAAGAATGCAATGAGTTCAGAATATTATTAAATTTCACTCGACACAGTTTAGCACTCTATTTATGAAACCATAAACAACAAGGAAACAGTCAACATACCTGTTTCTGAAGTCAATGGTGGTAAAAATGAATACCCGTGTTCTCGCATAAACTTCTTCTCTTTAATCATATCAGCCGAATAGCATTGTGGTCTAGTCGTTGAAGTATCCTGCACTGCCTCTTTTTGATTAGGAGACTCGCTTTGAGGTAGAGCATTCTCTTCCTCTTGTAAACAGTCGTTCTGTCCAATCCCACTTTCTAGAGCTAAAATGACTGAAGGGTTGAGGATTAAAATATGAGTGGGTTTGGCCGGTTTGCTCGATTGGTCAAAGCTGACGCTCCGCCGATAGATCCTATCCTCATTCTTTTCCAATTGTAAAACGCTATCTTCTATTTGGCTCATCCTTCTCTTTGTTGTATATATTTTTTTTTCTTAATTCAAACTTTTTTAAACTTTCTTTGCTAATTATTATTATCCTTATTAGCCTTTAGGACGGGCTTAATTGACGCCAAAAGTCCTTATACCTTACCAGACAAGTTGTATAATTTGTGTATTTTCAGGGAGACTCTGGGGGTCCACTGATGTTAGAAGATGGAGGACGATGGACACTAGTCGGCATAGTCTCAGCAGGGTTCTCCTGTGCTCAGCCTGGTCAACCGGGCATCTACCATCGTGTTTCTGCAACAACTGACTGGATATCATCAGTTGCGTGGTCATAAAACTGTGAAGTTATCAGTCGCAAATTTGTGTTATTGGGCTCAATGAGTCTTAAAATCAATAGAACCTTCTGAATTGGCAAAAACAAACTCTGCCCGCAAAGAAGAAGACGGCTATTTAAAAAGTAAAAACCCTCTTAAGTCCTGCTCAAAATTATAAAGTACTTAGTTTCGTACGGGATGTTACTGTCTTCTTTAGTGAATTTCCAGTGAGAATGAAAATTTATTTAAAGGTCTATTGCGGCCAGTGCCTTCAGCTTTATCTTTTTTTATCGCCCTGTGAGGTAAATTATTGCATAGCCTATATTTATAAAGATATTTTTTGTAAATCGTTCTACAATGTATTTTTTGGTATGTGCTGCTTGATCCTCTTTTCCAATCATTTGGTCGTCTGGCCTACATACCGTGCTTTGCAACATCATTCATTTTCATATATTACACTAGTGATTTGATGGGTAGGCAATGCGTCCTTTTGACCAGAAGAGAGAACTGGTCTCTCCATTTGCTCACTAATAGAATTCTTTAATTGCTTTAAATGGTTTAAATGGTTTTAATAACAATGTTTTGATAGGCATGATTCAGACATCCTCATATTACAACAGGTTATGTTTATCAACCACAAAATTGTGACGTCGCACTTAAGTAACCTATATGTACTAGATGTTCAGAAATATAGACTCCCTGTTCTTTGATCGAGGATTGTCTTGTGGCATACTTTATCAAATGATCATCATCAGCGGTGAGTTTTATGAATTAACTTTTCAAATGAAACTAAGTTACCGCTTTTGTTTTGCGTCTTGCCTAACAGACAATTATACAGTTTCATTGATTTAAATACCGGTATGAGGAACCTTTTTTCGTCGTCGGTAATACCATAATCGTTTTATCTGAGCTCTGATGTCCATATATATAATGACGGTCTTGCTTTATAAATGAAGACAGAATGAGCTGAGACGATTACCATCGAGGCGCAAAACGAGTTGATACACAAATTTTTTTAAGGGAATTGAAGATTCCGAAGTAATTATAGTTTGACAACTATATTGTTAATGATTACAAGAGGTCTAAATCCTATTTGATTTAAATGAATGCACAGACACAATCAAGCTTGGAATGAAAAGTATCTACGATCCCATAGAGGCTAAAAAGTGGAAAATGAAAAACGAATAAAAAGTTATGTAAAAAGTATTCATGATAAGCTATTAAAACGGGAAAAGCAAAATTTGTTGCTTGAAAACATTAAATATTCATATAAACTATTTTTCATTTCTTATTTGCTCTGTTTCCTAGTAAATGCCTCTTTAAAGATGCGGCGTTTATTAGAGGACGGCGGTTATTACAAATGTTCGGCAAGAAGTGCTGTGTTTATTAGAGGACGGCGTTTATTACAAATGTTCGGCAAGAAGTGCAGTGTTTATTAGAGGACGACTGTTATTACAAATGTTCGGCAAGAAGTGCAGTGTTTAATAGAGGACGGCGGTTATTACAAATGTTCGGCAAGAAGTCCAGTGTTTATTAGAAGACGGCGTTTATTACAAATGTTCGGCAAGCAGTGCAGTGTTTATTAGAGGACGGCGGTTATTACAAATGTTCGGCAAGAAGTGCAGTGTTTATTAGAGGACGGCTTTTATTACAAATGTTCGGCTAGAAGTGCAGTGTTCAGTAGAGGACGGCGTTTATTACAAATGTTCGGCTAGAAGTATAGTGTTTATTAGAAGACGGCGTTTATTACAAATGTTTGGCTAGAAGTGCAGTGTTTATTAGAAGACGGCGTTTATTACAAATGTTCGGCTAGAAGTGCAGTGTTTAGTAGAGGACGGCGTGTATTACAAATGTTCGGCTAGAAGTGCAGTGTCTATTAGAGGACGGCGTTTATTACAAATGTTCGGCTAGAAGTGCAGTGTTCAGTAGAGGACGGCGTTTATCGAAGGAAGCACAGTCTCTTTACTTAAGTTCTTTGCATGTAGGCACTTTTCTCCGTATAATGATAGCGGCAAAGATCTGCAGACACGTCATGGTTTCTTGTAAAGCTACTTGATCCTCAATCGTTTAGTAATTCTCCCCCTCATTGATGTTATCTTCTTAATAAAAGGAATACCTATCTATCGTTTATTTCAAATTCTTCCTACAGAATCGGAAATGGTATTCCATTCTCATATCTGACATAGCAAGAAAAATAAACTCCCTGCTTTTGTTACTTTAGTTATTTCATTACATATAGCATGTCGAACCGTTTTTATGCAGTGCAAAATGCCTTTGACATTTTTGCATCAGCATATCTGTATAGCTGTAACTATCTTAATAAACCAATTGCAACTTGCCTTAAGTATCTCTCTGTCTATATTTATATACATATTTCTATAAATGAAACACATTCAGTAACATTTCAATGTCATGGTCTTCAGAATTGTAAAGATGAAGAATATAATATATAAAGGGTATAATTTCAAATTCTAGACTGATACATAAAGTTCACGCCCCAACCCAAGGTGACCAACCTACGTCATATAATAAACGGTTATACGTCGGGAGAAATAAGTAATAGATGAAAAGATTGATTTTAAAAAGATTAACATATGGTAAATCCAAGTTCATAATCTTGTCCTAGGCATTATGCAGATCTAAGTACATAAAAGATCATGCATGCTTGTGTAAGGGGTGGCTTGCGGCTGGGGCGCTTTGCACAGACAAGAATTTATTGACGACACTTTCTATACTTTTCTATACTCAGCGTCGGGAGCACGAATTTATTGCAACAAACCCGAACAATATTATCCAGGTAGTCATGAACTGATAAGTTTTAATTTGCAACATATTTTTCTCGAGTCGAATAAATTTCAAAGGTATCATTACCCAACGTTCATCAGTCAAAGTGAATCACTGACCAAGGTCTGAAGAATGTGATTACAACCCATCATTTCACCCGCTATCGTCATAACCGTAAATTGTAGATCGAAACCCATGTAGCGAATGCTTGGGCAAAAGTCAGCAGGGACCAAGAACTAGTCGTAAACCATCCAAAAAGTTAATTTTCTTTATTACTGTGTCTAAATGTCAAAGAAACTCCTTGTTTGTGATTCGTTAAATTACCATCGCTGCTTCTATGATATCATTGCCAGGCAATATTACGTTGTCACCAAGTTTTAAAAAGCAAAATTAAAAAAAAATCTCTTGGCAAGAATTCGACAAGATATCGCATTAAAAAATTAAAGCTATCAAAATCTAAATTCGTACGCCATCGAAATGTTTCAGTTGCCAAGTACTAAAAATATGAGCAGTGATATTAAGAATTTGAGATTCGGGTCTTTGCTTACTTACAAGAAGAAAACAATGTAAACGCCTTTTGAACCCTGTACATTTTCTTCATATCGTGCCTCCACCCTTTCCCACGAGATTTGGGGCACGCAACAATATAAAACAAAAATAAAATAAAACTAATAATCGAAATAAACATTAAGATTTATTCACAAACATATTTAAGACACACCAGAAAATTTTAGTTTTCAGAGTCATCTCAGTAGCCTTGGTCAAGTAATTAATGATGGGTTTCCTATGTATCAGTTTTTAGGATACATACCAGTTGTCTCTAGTATGGAATTGGAGAAGATTCCAGCCTGCGATTACCTATGGAGGTAAGGTCATTTTACTCCCTCTCAACACAACATCTTGTCTTTGCTATTGCTAAAATACACAGAGAGATTTGTCACGTTAAGGATGTATTATATACATGAAAATTCGGTCTTGAGTTTTTATTCAATAAGGAACACGTTTTCGAAAAGTGAAATCATTCTAGCATCATTTATGATAACTCGTAAACAAAGAAAGTGAAATTCAACTCTATTATTGATCGTTTCGATCTAATAGTAACCTCGCAAATATAGTATCTTCACAAAACCGTTAGTAGTTTGATTGTTGCCGTCGTCTAAGCTTACTATGAGGCTGTCACATATCGGCTGACTACCGTATTCAGGTAACTATCAAGTGTAATAGGTGGCTAACTTCCTTTGCTGATACTTCTTTGGAAAAGAAGCAGTACCAACTTACTTAACGAGTGTATTGACAAAACGTCTAGAACTGCACCACCCAAAATTATTCCTGAAACACCTTAATACGAGTTAAGTGGTGTTGCAACAGCCTATGTTTTAGGGATTTTCTACGTACCCGCTAAGTGTATGAAATCGTGGTTTATCAAACAGATTAGGAAGTCGGATAGTTGAAACCCTTTCGGGAGATTACAATAGATGATGAGATCTTGAGAAGAAGAAGTAGTTATTGTAGTAGTAGTAATAATAACAATAATAAAGACAATCGAAAACACGACAACTTTTAATCTATTGGTACCATACATGTTTCGAAGAACATTCTTCATCATCACCATAATCACCAGCATCTTACGATAAGGTCGTGCTTACTATCCGCCGTGGCACCCCGACAGGCCTTTCTCCAGACAACCCTATTACGTAGCATGTAATGGTCGGACTATTGGATTCTTTTCGGTCTTCCAAAGATATCTTTGGGAACCTACCTAGATTCCTCTTTCTTTCTTTAGGATTTTGCTTGTCCAAAGCAAGGTTTCTAGCACAGTGAAAATGTAATCGAGAAATAATATTGGTAACTATTTCATTGTTTTGGAGTTTTGATACCTAAAAGTATACATATACAGATATGGGAAAATATAAAAAGGTTTTCGGTATTAAACACTGTGATTTCGAATGCCACTTTGAAAATATAAAATATTTCTTGACTATAAATCATATAACATATAATTGTCAAATAGCATATCATTACCATAATAGCTTACAATTTAGTAGCGCTGAGGGGATTTGAATCCACGATCTCATGATTTGAAAACCAACACCATAAACAATGAACTCATGATATAATATATATAGAATAGTACACGGTAAAAGAATAACATATTTTCTGCTGCTGAAATATATTGAGGCATTTGTGATCTATTTCACACAGAACGTCTCCATAGCGGAGTTACTTGGAACTAATGGAGTCCGCTTTAGTCCACTTTAGGTAAGGACGTCCAGTTCATTGCTTTGATATTTGCTGCTCCATTGTTTTGAGCATGCTGCAGTTACTGTTAGCATTTGTAACAACACACTACAAATAGAGTTGCCAGTAAAGAACAAGTTTTGTATCCCAGCATGTGGCACCAACACGTTTGTTCCCTCTATGATTAAGAAGAAAGTATTTTACAGCACTGAATTCATAAACAATCACAAAAACAAAACCCTTTCGACAAAGTGTGCAAACTGTCTTAGAAAGACATGTAAAAGTAGAAAATCTAAAGATACAATAAAAAGAGAAAGGCATAGAAAGATAGAAATCTACAGATACTATAAGAAGTGAAAGACCTGGAAAAGGACAAAAACTAAAGAAAAATAGGAAAATAGAAAGACGTGGAAAGATGTAAAATATACAGATACTGTGAATGAAACAAATGATCTTTACCTCTTAACTTATTACCGCAAAACAGAACATCACAAAGCGATATCCTTTTTTATCAGTGCCAAACTGCATAAAAAAGACAGAAGATGCCCTCAAATTTTTGAAAAAGAACTTGCGAAAAGAAACTACCTTCTCCGAACAACAGCTCTTAATTCTCAGAAAAAGGAAGACATAAAATGTGCCCGTATTACAAAGTGAAAGAAAAATAAAAGAAATGGAAGTCTTCATCGTATTTCTTTTTCTTATTCTGGTTTTAAATATACGTCATCTTCATGGGGGTGTCTATTGGAAGGGGGTATTTTTTCGAGAGGGCATTTATTTAACATTTCTGCCTTTAGAGAAGGCGTTTATTCAAGCGGGAGTTTATTTCACCTCTTGACCATTAAAGGGCATTTATTCGAGAGGGCGTTTACTCTAAATAAAACGGTAACAGGCTACAAATGACTAAAGGGATGTTGGAGCGTCTGTCGTAATTGACAAAAGATTTGGCTTCCTTTCATACGATACTAGAGTAATGCGTTTTCCAATTTGTGTTAACATTGGAGGTCACCTAGCTCAGTTAGTAGAGCGCACACCGCGAAAGCGTGGGTCACGGGTTCGATCCCCGTTTAGTGACATATTTTCTTTTCCTCTAGTGTTCTCTTAAAAAGATTACAAAGTAATTATGTTTACGGTTTCTTATAGTATTTCAGAGAGAAAAGGTTGAAAACATATTAAGGTGACAGAGTGATGCAAATTGTTCTGAAAATTCTTAAGAAATTGTTCTGAAAATTCTTAAGAAATTGTTCAAAGATTATCCATGTTCTTTGCAAGCTCAACATTTTGGGATTCGTCGGATGATTGAAATCTTCCCTCCTTAAGGTCTCCGTCACTGGCATGCAAAATCGGAAGTATGGAAACTCCTTTCTGCTGTAAATTATCTTGGCGGTAATGGCACTGTTTTTTAGATTTACATTCTCCCTATTAAAGCGTCATGAAACACAAATTAAATCAATTGGACTGCTCCTCTATGACATAGCCACGATGTAAAATTGATCTGATACGATCATACGGGAATGCCCCAAATGTAATCCACTTCTATCTGACGTTTAACTTTTTTGTTACAATCTGACCCGATCCGACTGTGCAAATCTTACGACTTCAAACTTTTTTGATCTCATCTACGCTCTAAAATGCTGGGCAGACTTAGAAATATATGCTGGTAACTGCTCCTATTGCATGTGAAATATCATGAGCAGTGTCTGGCTAAAAGGTCTAATGAAAAAAAATCCTAGTTAACTAAATGTTTAATTTAAAGTTTTGTACCACTTACCAACTCTTAACAAAATACAGCTAACTATACACACTCGGTTGCGAAAAGGGATATTGAGGGAATCTTCAGTGTGTAGCTGTAGTGGAGCTCAAGAAGAATAAATCTAATGCGCCAAATCATGGTAGTTCAGACTCACTGTATCATCTTCAGCACAAATAGTGCCAAGTTGAAAGTGTAGCACAGGAGTAAAAGCTAGGTTTCTATGACGAGAGACACGGCCTGAAGGACAGAAATAGCATAAGTTTCGATAGTCTTTGCCATTTCTTCTGCCGCCACTTCATGTAAGCACTGTAGTTGTTCGATTAATGCTCCTTTGTGTTCCCCTGTGTTTGCCGGTCACTCAATTTTTGGAGTCGTCCACATTAGGTGGCGCACGCCAAACATAGTGATTTTTTGCACTATGTGGTAGAGGGTGAACATCCCCTCGCATGGATTGCGATTTACGATTCGTTCTAGACGGTATGCGCTGACGAAGTACAGTGTTGTGCTAAAATTAAATGAAGGGAAAGTATGACTGGTTACCAAAGGGCGCCCATTGGAAGGGAATGCCCCCTCTTGATCATATTTTCCTTTAGATTTCGAAAATGGCCTTTTTTGTTTCTTCATTTAAAATTTTTAAAATATTCTTCCTCCTCCCGCCCTACACTCTCGAGAATTTGTGCCCCTGTGGTTACCCCTTAGCTTATGATGTCAAGTCAGTTTTTAAATATTCAGATCAAAAAAGTTTCTTTGTAGTCTTTTTTTTTTTTTTTTTTTTTTTTTTTTTTTTTTTTTTTTTTTTTTTTTTTTTTTTTTTTTGCTTTTTTCTCCTTTGTCTTCTCCCCCCCACTGTTTCAAAAAGTGTTAGAAATATGTCGTGGAATAAGGGAAATTCGTTAGAGAAAATTAAATGACAATATACGCACGATAATTAAGATTAAATCAATCTAGATAAATTTTGCACGTACAGTGAATGATTCGCGGTTATATTAAAGCTGGATTAACAGTTGAAAACCCAGCTTGATTAATAATGATAAACTGTTTCAGCAGTTGCAAAGCGTTAAGAATTGGGAATAATATTTGGCACAACATGAAAGCCACCTTACCTAACAGCGACTGGGGAACTTAGGGCGAATTGGGGGGGGGGGGGAGTGGGCCAAGTAGGCGTAATTCTTTTCACTTTCCACTAAGGTGCCTTTGGTCATTGTGTGGAAAGGGGTTTTTCGTGTCGATATGCATATCTTTCTGTGAATGTGACACAGTGTCTATCGCGATTAATTTCAAATTTGATAAAGCTGAAAAGTGGTCACGGAAAAATTTAGGTTTGGAAAATCTTGGGGGGGGGCAATTGCCCCCTCTGCCCCCTGTCCCCTCGTCCCTACCTAATGACCACGTAAATATTCAGAAATACCGTAAAGATACTACAGACAGTATAAAACTGAATATAAAGAACAAAGCTGATCTTTTAAAGGTTTTTTTTCAAAAAAAGGATTAAATTTTGCAATATTGCGAAACATTTCATAGTCAGTTATGACGCCCGAAGAGCCAGAAATCACAGGTATCCTAAGCTTAAATACCTTTGTTTAAAAGAAAGAGATAGGAAAGATGAAGCGGTCACGAAGCTGGCCCTCTAAGGGAGGGGAGGGGGCGGTTGGGATTTCAATGTTGTCTATCTATTATACTGAACTGTCAGCTTCAGGTTGTTAGCTTTGAACAGCTTGTTGAAGGGTAACACAGGTGCTTAAATAATTCTTTACCCAGAAGGGGGAATGGGCCATCTTATTTGCAAGCCTTACAGTTAACATCCTCCCTGTCTTATCTTAATTGAGACTGGTATTAAATATCATATCGTTCTCAGCTTTTGAAGTAATTCTTACTTGCAACTGACTTGACTTGACTTAGTTGCACACTCCAGAGAGCCTTCCCACATTCCTCCGCATCGTTTCCCTCCACTTTACTCGATCGTGGCAGTTTCGCTCGGCCGTCAACAAAGGCACTTGCAACTATTCCGTTAAATTCTACATGCGAGGCATCAATGAATACGAATCCTATACTTAACTAAGATCTATAGCTATGCCTAATTGCTTTACATTTTGTTTCAAATACTGTTACCCTCTAATATACAGTAATCAATCATTTCAAAAGATAAAACCGTGTGAACACATACAACAGTGCATGTTTACGCCTGGTATATAGATCAATATTGCAGAGAGATCGGCATTTCTTTGTTTTTTGGAAATGGGTGCATGGGGAACACAAGGTTGCCTGTGTAGTCTCCTAATAAATATCTTCTAAAACGGAAATTGAACATATTCTCTGTGGTGGTTAAAAGAGTCTGTGGTGGCTGAAAGAGTCTTGTTAGGTAGCTTGAAATGCTAAGTGCCCCTGCATCTAGAACTAACCGATTTCCTTTCATGGGTTGCTCGCTCCTTTCGAAACCTTGAAGGATAATTGAGGAAACCTGGAAGGACTTAAGATAGCGAGACAAAAAGCAAGGATTCTAATTTTAAATATAAATTTTTACTGCCCGTTATTATTTATAAATTATTATTCTATCATCTGAATCATTAAAAGTAATGTTGTCGTCATTCTTTGTGACCTGTTGCAAGCCCACAAGATTAAGCTCTGTTCCAAGAGTTAGAACAACTCCACGATATCGTATCATGACCTCCATGCATTCGAAGAGTTTAGCTATGGGACGTTGTAATCATCGGAGCTTAAGTAAATGTTTAAAATGGCTGAGGCTTGTAATAACCTGAAATTTTTATTTTAAACAAAGTTTATCGAAAGTGATATAACTGAAACTATGACTGTTTATTTTAAAACTGGAAAGGTTGAGGTTTTAAAGAGTAGGTGTCTATCACAATAGTTTTTGATAGAATATTGTATTTAGAAAACAGTGAGTACTTTAAAATATACAGATGTCCTTAAGTAGGGGATTTGTGTGTAAACACTAAAGAATTATTCCGTTACGCTCTCGTCCATTACGTTTACTGAATTAATAACGCTACCTTAGCGCGTCAAACTTGCTAGAGTTTCTTTGAATTTACTGCGCCTTCCTTCCCAATTGGGCATAGTAGTTGGCAATTCGTATATATTCTAGCCAGTGTCTTTAATAAGCTATTCAACATCTGTTTTTGGTGGACGACCAATGCTGTTGGTTCTGTGTGATAGTTTCCACAGAAGAGTATCTCTAATCTGTTCTTCCTTGCTTCTCCATCAGTGACGCCCAAATCTCATCCTTCTTTTGTGCATCATCTCTCCCATTGGTAGGAACTTGAAAAATCCGCCACCGGACAAGGGAATGGGCGCTCCTTCGGGCGTGCCCACGCCAATCACTGATAGACGATGGCCCGCCGCCGCCAGCGCACCGGCCGCCTCCATGGCGCCAACGCCCACGGAATCGGTGAATAGAATCACTTCGCCATCGATCGCCCCGATACGCGTCAACAGCTCGCCGGCCAGAGTCAGGGCCTCACCTAACTCGCTGCCCTGCACCGGCATGATCGACACGTCCAGCGCGCCGAGCATGGCCTTGATCGTCTGCGCGTCCTGGGTCAGGGGCGATACAACAAACGATTCTCCGGCGTAGGCAATCAGGCCAATCTGTCCTTCGCTGTTGCGGTCCAGAAGATCGGCCAGCTTGTAGCGCGCCTGCGTCAACCGGTCGGGTTTTAAATCGCCGGCTTGCATGGAACGGGAGAGGTCGAAAACCACCACGCGGGAGGCCTCGGTCTGAAACAGGGGTAAGGGCTGCTTTTGCCATACCGGCCCGGCCAGCGCGATGCTCGCGAGCACCCAGCCAAAACCCGCCAGTACCAGCGGCCAGCGCCGGCGCCGACCACTGCGGCCAAAGGTGAGAAAATCGAGCAAACGCGAATCACAAATGCGCTGCCACGCAGAAAGGTCACCACCAGGCTGGCGCAACCACCACAACAGCGCAAGCGCAGCGGGAATCAGCCACAACCATTGCGGGCGTAGAAAATGAAATTCGGCCAACGCACTCATCAGGCGGTGACCGGCCTACGTTGGCTGAACGAGCTAAGGGCCGCCAACAGCATGGAAAAAATGAGTGCTGCACCTAAGGTTGTAGCAAAAAGCCGGAGATGACAAGGTTTACAGTGAAAAAATGACCGAAAAAGAAGTCGTCTCATTTAAAACAACGCCAACTTATTTCGGTTTCAACTAATTGATTGCACTAAAAATTGTCAATGCAAAGTACTGGGTAAGAAAAATTTTTGGTTTCTAGCCGATAAGCAAGGAATAATTCGTCAGATTGTGTAGCTAGTATTGCCCCAACATTGTGAAGGATTTGGCTGCCATAGTATAGTGCTTACACACTGTTACTATTGATACCTTATGAGTGTATTGGACAAGAGAGGGTTAGTCTCTTTCCGGCTGGAAATTTGATTTTTATATCTTCCCCAAAATCTGCGTATAAAAATGTCAATAAACATATATGAAATTCATAAGTTTCCCATAAATTCATATGAAACCTCAATTTGTTGTACTTTTAACAATTATTAAGAAAACTCGAACACTTTAAGCTATCATCATCATCATTATCATCTACATATCATCATCATCGTCATCATCATCATCATTATTATCAACATATCATCATCACCACCACCGTCCTCATCATTATCATCAACATATCATCATCACTACCATCATCATAATCATTATCATCAACATATCATCATCATCATCATCATCATCATCATCATCATCATCATCGTAGTCGTGTTCGTGGTCGTCGTTGTCGTGGCCGCCGTCGTCAATTCGTACTGCTTGCACAGACTACCACGACTCTCTTTCGCCATTAAGGCTTGCCCGTCAGCATATTCAGGTGTTCAGCAACACGGGCATTCAAAAGTTCCATGATGTACCTAGAGCCAATGAGCGGTGTAATATCTTGCTACGGTTGAACAACTTTTCCCAAATATATGCTTAAATTCTAGAATGATCTGCCTTCACTTGTGAGAGATGGTTACAGTACAAATGGCAGTGCGTCTCTTAGCTACGATTTGACATGCAGCTAATACATACAAAAAGAAAATACTCAAAAGAACTATGTATAAATGAATTACTATCAATGCACAATAACTCTCTTACGACAGTCACAGCCCCTCTTGTAAGGATCGCTTATATCCCAATTATATGATATGGAAGACAAACACTGTATCCGAAATAATACACATTGATCGAATTTTGTCATAGGATCAAAATATGTACACTTACGTGGCAAGTTATAAATGAAATAAGCGGTAGAAGGAAGAACATGGAGAAGAAATCTGAAAACTTTATGCTAAAAGGATCTATCAAAGAATTACTGTCATATTGTTGTCGTAAATAATGTAATCATTATTGCTTTACAGATAAGTGGTTAAACGTGCAACCGGACCTGCTTTACCTTGCTTCTTCCTATCGGTACCGTAGCCAAGGGGGTGCTTGGTATGCTTACCATCCTCTAGAAGTAGACTTCAGCGTAAAATAGCATCCCCTAGTTCATGGTCGTCTGTCCTAGAGTTTTGGAATTAAATTGGAGTTTTCGTTTAAGTGGTGAAAAAAGCCTCGAAAGCTGAATTTCTGACATACCTTTTCTGAAAATATCCTTGCTAAACTACTTTTCATTGGCTTGAGACAATGGCAAAACTTATGAAGCAGTCTATTTTATTATACCTTCTTCTGCATTGATCAAGGAGGAGCTTTAAACGAAACATGATCAAATCTGCCGGGATCTGGGAACTAATAATGAAAAAGAGATCATTAAAACTGTACTTTACGCACCCAGGTCACAAAAATCCCCGAGAGATGCCAAATATCCAACGAGCTGAAAAGTCTATCTTCAGCATGAAACAGGGGGAGCAAGAATAGAGAAACTGGGAGAAAATATCATATTGTAATGGAGTACCGGAACAACTATTTAATGAAAGGCAGCACTTTGGCCACAGAGAGATCACATAGGGTGCCGTTAAGGTAGGGGGAGTAATCAGAGATCATTTACATTAACAGCTGCCGAAGTTATAGAGGGGGTTTGCCGTAGAGCATGCGAATAAGATTCGAAGGCAATTGTAGGTAAGACAACGAGGGAAAGCTTGGGACAATTTGCAGCGGGGAAAGCCGTATTAACCCAAGAAAATTTAATGAAAGATCGGATTCTCAGTAATAGAATGCCAATGCAGAAAATACAAGAATATCAACGTGCAGTTTATGCGTGTTCGATTGAATCTTGGTGGTTGATTCAATGCCGCATAAAAAGGTATTGGCAACTATGCTTGACTATCGAAATCCAACAACGTAACAACTGCCCGTTAGATTATTTAAGAATCATAAATACCTTTGGGTCAATGGAGTTTATATATAGGAAACGCCAAAAAGGAAACTACAATTGTGACAACGTTTCGTCTTTTCTTAAAGACTTTGTGAGGTCCTTGTACATGGCAGGTATTAACGTGAATGAACTCTGGCACAAACATACAAAGAATATCTTTCCCTAATCGCAAGATTCGTTCCCTTAGACGTGTACGTACAAGAGGGAGTACACAAACTTGATAAGATTCCCTCAGTTGAGTCTAGCAACGATCTTACATTCCTCGTGTAAAACGCTTGAACTCAGCATAGCTGAGACAAGAGTAGATGCCATTAATGAAGCCGTGAGACGTTCAATGATTTCTCCCCGAGTCTTCTGATCAGTATTTGACGAACGATGGTACAACTTTTATTGATAATAGAAGTATCATCTAGAATACTGTAGATATAATGCAATGCTTATGAGTCAACGAGTTCTCCTTCTGATGTGAAGGAAAATCGGGATTCAGAGCCATTGACAGGAATGATGAAGATGAGCCATCGGGTCTTTTACTGCAATTATTTGAGTAAACATCGACAAAAAGATGAAAATTCCATAACATCTTTCGGATCGTTCTTAAGCATGTAACCTACAGGTTTCGCTATGTTAATAATGAGGTTACCCAAATATTGAAAAACGTTACTTAAGAAAAATGTGTCTGATCGCTAGTTGTAAGGCTTTTGAAAGAAGGAAAAGTTTCAGACGTTTAACTAGAAATGGCTACTGCAAGTAAACTAGCGAACCACCTCCCTAATATTGTATCGGAGAGCTGACACCTGTGTGGATTGGAACCACAACGTCATTATAATCGCAGTGCTAAGATGGAGCACCCGTTATCGCCAGTAAGAAAAGTGATATCAAGAAAACATTGATGAGATTTGGGCAGCTGAATAAGAAAGCCTCAAAACATTTTGACATGATGTCACCTCTTAAAAATCTTGGATTTATTATATTGTTTCCTTTAATGGTTGCAGATCATGAGCCATGAGGGCTTCTCGGCCTTTTGTCAAGGAATGGATGTAATAGCTGTTCTCGTTGATGGCAGATTATTTAGGTAATCCGCAAGAGGTGGTCCTACAGGGCGGTTGACCCTTCCTCATGGCTTGCTTCTCTGCCCGTTAGCCTAAATTGAGGGGCGTTTCCCTTGGACGCCACAGCTGCCCTTTATTTGTTAGTTAGCCTGTTTGATGTTTTTTTCTATTTGTTTAGTCTAATTTCAATGCCGGCCCTACTGCTCATCAGGGTCTTTGATTTAGAGACTGCCTTAGAGAGGCATTGCAGAAGAGTGGAAGGGTGGCGATAGTGATCACAAAAAATATAACACAGAGGAAAGGTAGACAGGGTTAGGTTGTAATGGAGGTGTTATCCTTGTACATGCACACTTCAAAGGTGTATCTTGACAGCTAGGATTCAACTCAGACGTTATAAACAATTAGAGATGTATGTCGTTATGGAAGTCGTGAGAAATTACAAGTTGCATTAATTTGGATCGTTCATTGAATTTTAACGTAAAGAATCACTTGTATCCTATTTTTCCTGCGAGTACCTTAAAACTCACGCGCTCTAAAAACAATAGTTCACGGGTTCGATCCCCAGTGAAGACATCATTTCTATCTCTCTAGTATTCTTTTCAAACTAGCAATAGTTCTACAAAGTGATACAGAGAATCATAGATCTGCATAACAACTGAACTAAGAAAGCACTGAATACCTGAAGTGCATTTTTACCCAACAAAGAGCTTCGTTCCGTATTATCTGAAGCATTTGTTTAGCACTGAGAAAAAGTTTTTTCACATACTTCACATTTAAAGGGTTTTTCACCCGTGTGTACTCTTTTGTGTAAAATCAAAGTGCTTGACACAGAAAAAGTTTTTTCACATACTTCACATTTAAAGGGTTTTTCACCCGTGTGTACTCTTTGGTGGTTAATCAAACTGCTTGACAAAGAAAAAGTTTTTTCACATACTTCACATTTAAACGGTTTTTCACCCGTATGTACTTTTTGATGCTGAATCAAACTACACGACCATGCAAATGTTTTGTCACATACATCACAAATATATTGCTTTATCCCTGTATATGCTTCTTTATATCTTTTCAGTATTCTGGGTTTTCTACCTCGCGAGGAACTATTCAAATATATCTTATGACTGTTCAAGTTTTTTGCTTCAGAATCTAATTCAAATGAATTTAAGCATACAATTGCAGAAGGATTCTGTGTAACAGCTAGTGATGAACTTCCCTGTAGTTCTAAATTTGATACGCTTTGTGAAAAATGACCATGTATAACTAGATGTTTACTCACATCGCCAATACATTCACACAAACAAATAGGACATCTTCTTGTCCCTCCCATCTGGTGTTCCACAATGTGAGCAACAAATTTTCTGTAATCCCTAAATATTGAAGGGCAGATGTCACACTCTAATGGTGAAATTTTTTCACAGCCGGTGTCTATGTGAAGATTTAACATAAGAAACGAATTTTCTACTTTTGCGCAGGAGCCACAACGCCAAATACCAGCTGTTAATTCTTCGATAGCCTTCTCTGTCAGCTTCTTTACCTTCAAGATTGGCTTTGGCGATCAACAGTGAGAGCCACGTGTCGTTGTCCGCGTCGGCGACCCCGCAAAACCTGCAAGCGCGACCGCTGTTGCTGGACACCCTGTATGGCCAGGGCCCGGAGATATCGAGCCTCTGTTACCGATACGATCCTTCGGCATCCGCCGTGTCGGCCCATCTTCGGTTGGATGGTGTGGGCAAATCCACGCCCGGTTCTCCACAAAGGGATATCGGCAGGCTGCGCGAGAGTGCCGGTGTGACATCCATTGGACGGCCGCTTGTCGCCGATGCGCGTAATGACAACAACGCCGTTCTCTCCCAGCTTGTTGCCCTGTTCTCAATGGTACACAACACGGCGGCCGACATCAGTGCGCGGCGGTCACCAGATGCTCCTTCGTTTGTTCACTTCAAGCGTGCGCGACTGGCGACCACGGCGGCCTACCGCTCGGTCATCAGGCGCGATCTGTTGCCACGGCTGCTCGATCCGAAGGTTCATGCCTATTACAATCGATCGACCGATCCGCAGCGCTTCCTGACAGAGGCCTCTTCCGCCAATCCGGTCACCCGCGAATTTTCGCACGCCGCATTCCGCATTGGCCACTCGATGGTGCGACCGTTCTATCGTTTCAACGGGCGCGGTGAGTCGCACGGTATTGTCGACGTGTTGAACAGAACATCGGCGAACAATCCCAGCGAAACTCCGCTCGACCGCAACTGGATTGCCGAATGGTCGCGCTACTTCGAACTCGCCGGGGCCGCAGGATCCGATGGCTTGCAATTCAGCATGAAGATCGGTCCCGGTTACAGCAGCGCGTTCAACAGTCACTTGAAACGAAAGGAAATGATTTAAGACATGAAATTGCGGTTTTATCATTAGAATCTATTGCAAGTTGAACCTGACATTTAGTGAATTTTCTCTGACTATACCGCCTTCATACGCCATTTTATTTGCCCATATTAGAAACGTTCAGGTATCTAGTATGCTAATCTACGTTAAGTTGCAGTTCTAGTGGTACTAATTATGTTAACATAAGAATTTATTCCTAGTTGTACCTGAAATTTGGCGAATTTTCTCTGACTGTACCCCCGCCTACATTTTTATGCGCCATTCTGTTTGTCCAAATCAGATACGTTTAGACATTCAGTATGTTCATCTACATGAAATAGCGGTTCTCACGGTACTAAATATGTTAATATCAGAATTTATTCCCAGTCCAACTTTATTCCTGCCCTACTTATTGGTTGGATTAGGCAATGAATAACATTCCGAGTTCTAAATGCATTGTATCATTACTAAAACTGTTGAATTCATTCAGAGCAAAGCAGTGGACAGGATTCGAACCTGTGCGGGAAGATCCTATCTGATTTCTAGTTAGACGCCTTAACCACTCGGCCACCACTGCTTATTTTCATTGTGTGAAATAGGTTTGATTAGGTTTGGAATAATTTTTGAGGGTTTAAATGTATTGTATTATTACAAAAATTGTTGGATGCATAAGGAACAACGCAGTGGACAGGATTTGAACCTGTGCGGGAAGATCCCATCTGAATTCAAGTCAGACGCCTTAACCACTCGGCCACCACTGCCTATGTACGAAATGTAACATTGGTTGGATTAGGCACTGAATAACATTCCCAGCTCTGACTTAATCTGTTTATGTTCGTGCACAGCAAGAGCAGACCAGTTACCTGTCAAGATTGCTTTTCTGAGTTCGACGAAAATTGGGTCTGCCTGCGATTTGTAACGGACTGATGAGACAGACATCGATTTTGTAATCGCATTTTTGACAACAAAACTAATGTACTCCTCAGTTTCATCTGTATTTTTGGTTCTTTCGTCTGGTCTACGAATTCGGGGAATGAAATCAGCGATGTGGTCAGATCCTTTTTGATAGTGAACTGTAAAGTTGTAATTTTGGAGTTGTAACTGCCAACGAAAGATGCGGGCGTTGAGCTTGCTCTTTGGATTGAAAATGTACTTCAATGCTTCGTGGTCTATATATTCGTGGAAATGTTTATTAAACAAAAATTTGTGCATTTTGGTTATGGCCCAGCCAAAGCCCAATCCTTCCTTTTGGGTTATACCCATTTTCCTCTGGTGATCATTTAGCGATCGGGAAATGTATGCGACTGGACGTTTACATCCATTTTCGCCTGCTTGCATCAGAATTGCACCTAGTGAACGATCACTACTGTCAGTGATAAGATCAACTTCTTTGGAAGGATCATAAAATATCAAGACTTTGTCACTAGTCAAGTCAGCTTTTAAAGCGTCGAGTGCTTTTTGATGGGTTGGTCTCCAGGAAAATCGTGAGCCCTTTTTTTAATCATTCACAAAGATCAGCAGTCTTCTCTGAAAATGGTCGATGAATTTTGACACGTAGGTACAAAGACCGAGAAAAATACGTAACTCAGCAAGATTTGCTGGGGGCTCTGCAGTTTTAATTGAGTTATCAATGACAATAAAGTATTATGTCAATCAGGAAATTGCGCCGTTATATAAACATTAAAACTTGACTGCTCAACACGAGCTTTCAAGATTTAATGTTTTATATTTATTATAACGTAATGCTTTTGAGTGTTTGTTACAGACACTAAAAAGACAAACGTTAAAATAGATATAAAAAATGTTAACATCTGGCTGCTTAAGACGAGCTTTCGGAATTTTCATTCCCTCTTCTGAAGAGTCAGAAAGCAAATTAAAAATCTGAGTCAAGTGGGGGGGGGCAAGTAACCCTAGCCCCCCTCCGTGGCACCGCTATATTTTTCTGCATATGGTGTACAGGGCCGTGGTTTGACGAGGGTAAAAAAAGAGGGAAGTTCCTTCACTGCTGGGAGATTATTATATAGTTACGGACTTGGATCACATCTAATGACCTTTTACAGGATACAAGAGTATCCTTTTCGTGAAAATTTGTGACCTCACCTATCTACCATATACTTCTCCTCTCGACATCAGAAGCTAGTTACGGGGTTGGTGATGCTAGTCCTTCAACGGAATTCTCCATATTAATGTTTTAAAATATGTAGGATGAGTGAGATTGACCCACAAATACACGGTTACTCGGTGGTATTCCAATGTCCGTGATAAACGCCTCTGATATTTCTGGACCTATTGTGATTCTTATTTTTACATCTTCTATAAGTATTTTCATAATGTGTAGTTCATCTGATGAGAGGATTTCGTTGAGGATCTCTATCAGGTCTTTCCTTCTTACTGTGTCAATGACCTTTGACATATCAAACATTAAGAGTTTAAGATGTATTTGGAGCTGGCTGACCTTAACTTCATCTCAGCCATTATCTTCATGAAAGTTTCCAACCGAGAAAACGGTAAGTTAATTATGCAAGTCGAAGTGAAATAACTATAAAGAATGTTACGTTTCCTTGTCAAAAGTTTTTACTACAGCATATAGGATCATAATGCAAATCAAATTTCAACTCTCCCCCTCTCCCCCCTCTCCCCCTCCCCTCTCTTTGCCATATTGGAGTTATGTGAAACCCATCGATGTAAATCAGACGATAGCCCTCCAATCAAAACTAATGCTTGATATATCCCATGTTATAACAATACTTTAAATTTTGACTGAAAATATTTCTTGACAACTTTTGACACTTATGACACTTATGTACTTACAAAATACATTACAATATACATTACATTTTTTAGACCTCGCTTCCGCTATCATAATGGATTCACGTACAACAATATCGAAAGTCTTTTTTAAACTAACACAATCAAGTTGCCTTACACGTTTAGATATTTTGTTGACTGACGAGAGTAAGTGATAAAGGTGGATACTTTGGGCACTGACTAAAGACCAGCTACGAAATACCACCAGTCCATGCACGTGCAAATTGAATTACGATTTACAATTAACCACCATCTCTTCTTTTCGTCTTGTAAAAATCCTTTCTAACATATGAGTTCAGTATCCTGTCTTAGTCTAATACTTTTTTTAGCATATCTGGTATCTGGTATCTTCTGATATGCTTGGGTTTATGCATTGGATTGGATAGAAATGTCTGTCAACCACTAGCTTTGAAACATAGTGTACTCGAGCATTACCACAATAGCTTGCTTTTCTTTTTTCACTAATGGAGTTGAGGGGATTTGAACCCACGACCCATTGGTTTGAAAACCAACACCTTAACCATTGCAATGCAATTTATATATATATTGCTAGGAACTTATTCCCATTATTGCAGTAATGCTCCACTCTTTTAGAATCATATATGTATATATGTAATAGAATTGTAATAAAGCCTCCAACTATTTTTCGTTATTTTCAGTTTCTTGTACAACTAACATCTCTATTCAATAAAACAAAAGGATCAGGGACTGTCTATATAACGTTGAAAAAATGTAAGTAATAATTTTACATATATGTTGTTTTTGTGATCGATGGTTTTACTAGTTTCATATTTAAATATTGTTATCAATTCTCCCATAAAAATCATGTTATGAAGACACTGGATGTTGAGAGCTTTTCAACTTGCTTGTATTGCAAATTAAATATTATGAGATAACTTGACTGAGCTTGGTAGTGGCACAAGTCTATGATTCTAGTTGCTAATCTTATGTTTGAACAAAACTTTAAGCAGTAATACGAAAATATCAAGAAGACACAATTTAAGGTTTACACTGAGATACTACTGATGATGCAGGAGAAGAAGGCTAAGTTAAGCAATCGTAATATGGAGGAACTTGTTGACATTATTAATGATATATATATATATATATATATATATATATATATATATATATATATAAACACAATACACAATACACGAAACACAATAAATATTAATTAATAAATTTCCCCGTACCCACTGACTGGAGGAGAATTCGCGAAAGATTGACACTAAAACAATCCCTTAAGGGGTCCCCACAGTCTCTCAATCAAAAACCCCTGATGGGCAGTAGATCCGACCTTGAAACTACTTTAAATAAACAGAAAAAAACACAAAATTGGCTAGCTGATAAATAAAGTGCAGCTGGGGAGTCCAAGAGAGCCACTCAATTAAGACTACCGGGCAGAGAAGAAAGCCATGTGGCAGACTCAACCGCCAATAAGGACTGCCTCTTGCGGATTATGGGAATCATCTGTCATTAATGAGAACAGATACTACATCCATTCCTTGCCAAAAGACCGAGAAGGGATTCCCAGACCTTCGTTAAGAAACATTGATTTTTAGTGTGTTCGTAATTCATGGGCACACGGCCAAAGGGCCTGAAGGGGGCTGCAGCCCCTACAGTTTGTTAAAATGGTATATTTTGGGGGGCCAAAAATTTTTTCAGGTCCTTTCATAATTGCTTAATAAGAAATAAAAATGAAACAAAATATTAAGTCTTACCAGCCCTCTAAATTAGTGTCGGCATTCCTGCCGAACTGAAGTGCTTTTAGTCGATTTATGTCCTAATAATTTTCCGGCAAATAACCCACAGCTACCCAATATTTTTCGTACGTTGCGCCTATATCGTAATTTATGCAATGTGGTGCAAACTAAAAAGTTGGGTCCTTTTTGGCATAAATAAATAATAAGTATATATACAGCAGGTTTTCAGGCATGTACACTTTTTTTGTAATAAAAAAAATTGTTGTTTAGTGCTTGGGTCAAAAACGCCCCCAAAAGTTGTTTAGTAGTTGTTTTCAGATTATACTGAGTAAACATCAATATATTTTAATCCACCCTAGATTATTACCAAACAACAAGGGGGTGGCATGTTACTGTAAGGATTCATTCTGTAGAGACATTTTACACAAGGAATTTTCTTCCATGGGGACTTTTAGCTACATTTGATTGCATCAGATATGGATAAAAGTTTGTATTGTAAAATTGCAGAAGAGGAATGTCAAGTTGACACATATAGTCTCTCAACATATATTCATGGTTTGGACTGTCGATGATAAATATTAAAAAAAATAAATTGTGACACCATCAATGTAAATCATATATACTAAATATATATATTAGTGAGTGACTTCTAATCTGATGTAGACTGTGCTAGGTCGAAACTACAATCCCTTTCAAAGAAACCTGTTTAACTCTTGACATGTAGTTTTGGATCTGAATAGTGAGTTTGCTCTAAGTGACTAAGATGACCCATTCTCCTTTTCTAAATACCTTCCTTTTATGCAAAAGATACCTGACATTCTTCTCAATGAATCTGAAATTTTGTGTCCTCAGGCTGCTGTCTGTCATCCTCATGCCACTTGTTTCAAAATGTTCAAGGTCTTTCCTGTTCATTGCCCTAGATATACTTCCATACAACATAAAACTTTTAACATAACCTTCATAAAGCCTACCTCTTGCATAAATTGACAATACTCTGCTAGTTAATAAATCTCTTAAATCTTTTCCAAGCCGAACCTACCCTACTACATACAATCTTTTCCACACTTCCTTCACTACTCTAATTATACTAGTAGCAAAAGAAGCAAAACATACACAAGTTGCGCTTATATATAATTAAAGAACTTCGACGTCTGAAATATTTGAAAGCGTCTTAACGTTAATTACCCAGCGCTTTGTTTACTGCCACTTCTTTGGAGCCATCTTGGTATTTTCTAATTTCCGCGTGTCACGTGATTAAGTAAGCGCTCTAGCCCTGTCTTCTTCCTCTATGCTAACTACCCATCAAAAAACCATTTACCCATGACTGGGGCCCTTACAGGTTCTTCTGTGCCGGGTCAGCACAGACCTGGGAGTAGTGGTGACTAGGGGTAACTCCATTATACCATACAGCCCCAAAACTCCATAACTCCCGAACTGGAGCCTCACCACCGGATGCAGTTTAGTTAAGTGTCATACCCAGGACATATTACCAGATTAACAACACACTTCATTGTAATTTGTTGAACAAACGTGTGATTAATTTTGATTGGCGCAGCACTCTTGCACTTGCTTCTTTTGTGGGGGAGCGGATTGCTTCGCTCGGTCATCCGGGGTTGCGCTGCATAGGGCCAAACATTCATCTACATGAAAGAATACTTTTCGCGTGCAGCTCAATGGGGCGAAATCGTCCCGGAAATCGTGTACCACAAAAATATTAATTTAGAAATCTTAATTTATGGGGAATATATCAGTTCTATGATGTGAACACAAAACGGAATTCTCCCATTTTGGCAAGTTTCGAGCCGTTTGAACAATTTTATAGCAGCTTTTGGGCTATTTTTGGGAGCTCATTTTTGTGCATAAGTCATTGACAAGATCGGTTGAGTCACATTGCAGAAGTGGCGCGAAGTCAGGAAGGCAGCTATCTCTGCACGGCCGACATTTCAAACCGCCATATGACGACATATACCTACCGTGGTTTCGACCCCGTAAGAAGAAGAAATGCATCAGCCACAAAGGCTGGAATTCTTTGATAGAGACAATCCTTAACCATGTGCAATATTCTGTCAGTAGGAATTAAAAACATTGATTTTTACTGGTCATCATAATACGTATATTACAATATACGTTAATAATATTTTTTCACAATTTATCATTTCCAACACATTTCAACGCCATACAGTCAATCACTTACTCCTATTAGGCATGTATGACTAATAACAATAATGATAATAAACAATAATGATAATTTTTTAAAACCTCAATTTATTGTTGTCTTTTGTAGAATACATTTTCAGTAATCACTTACAAAAGGCTGACTGGAATGCGTATGGTAAATGCCTCTTACCACAGTACCAAGATTTCAAACACGAGGCTATAATACGGTTTACTAGTATTTAAATTAACCAACAGGACGTAACAAGCGTAGAAAGAAAAGCTATTATAACAAATACCTTTTCTGTAACAGATTATAACCAGAATGCTCAAACTGCATCTGCCGTGATCGCGGCATAATGGAAATACTAGTGGTGCCGTCTCAATCAGAGAGTGATAAGATACGCACAAACACGTTTGGGAACATAATCTGGTTGTTAACTAGCCTTCGTTGGAGACCCCAAAACATCATTATTAGGGACTGTAAATCTGGCTGCAAAAAGTTGTCTTAGTATTCGCAGTCACGCTGCTTGCACGTGATTTCCTTAAAACTTTCTTTCGTTGATCCCACAGCGAAAGATTGGCGCATAAAAGGATATGGTGATTATGCGTTTATTCAACGAATGAGGGGTGTGTGTGGCATTTTCTGGCCATCTAGAACTGCCAAATTTCAAAATTTTCCCCCTGGCAACAATCATGGTGGTGCCTCATTGCAACAATCAAAATCAACTGATGCTTAACACAGTTGGGCTCTGAAAGTTAACAAGTCATTATGCCAAAACACATAATACTACTCTTGCCTCACTTCAATCTTTCAAACTGTTTACATCTTGTTTTCCATATATGTGATCTTGTTTTAGTGGATTTCCTTTAGTGCTTTAAATGTTAAGTATTTGTAATCAACATACCTCAGCTTCTGAATCTCAAAAAAGCAAATTTTAACATTTCATCAACTTGGATGAACCATTAGGGAGGCTGGGGTTTCTCTCAGTATATTTTATATTTTCAACCACCAAACTTACTGATAGATGTATACACATCGTCTATCCTACCTCTATTTTTGGGGTATGTTTCTTCACAGCCTGCTAAATTGTGGTACCAAAGGTCTCTTCTCTTTCTCAATGCAAATCACTTGAGTACCTCTATTTTCAGTACAAATTTCTGTTGTTCTTACTGCTCATTATATCTTGCAAATTATGCCTTGAACTGCCCAAACAGTGGCCTTCTCCATTACTCTGATAGCCCTGACCCTGCAAATATACAGAACCATTGGCCTCTATGACTAACAATGCTTTACTCTATATATCCTTAAACGTCTCCATCACCTACTCAAAGCACAAAATTGCATCTATAAGATTTCAAGAGATGGTGGTGGGCAGCCAAAATTGGAGAGAAGCCCAAAGGGGGACCAAACAAATTCACGACATCCGAATCGTTCTTTGAATAGCAATTGAGCTGCATGGATAGACTTACAGCCGAAAATATGCCTCAACTATAAACGTCTTTTCGTCAGTAGTCCACTGCATCTTGAAGCTCAAATTTAATAGACTCCCAGAACATTACTTCCTCTTACTTAGTCTGTAAAATTGAAAAAAATTGATGGATTATTCAATAGTTATTCAAGCTTAGGTGATGACCGCTTTTTTTGTGTCACCCTGTAGTATGTATGTATAACAGCATGGACGACTGTACCATAAAGTGAATATTAACAAGAGGTTTCGTTTACGGTATAAGCTAAAGAACATTCTCCATTTCACCTTGCCGCTACGGAAACTGTGTTCATCAAAACAAAGAAGCCAGTGCTTTGTCGACAAAAGAATTTTTTTACAGTTTACTCGTTACTGAATAACAGAATTAACAGAAATCATATCACTAAATATACTTGTTATTATGAACGACGTGGTCTATTCCTTTCCTCTCTGTCAATTCTTTGCAAGCAGTTTTCTTTCTTGACTCCAGACGATTGCTAAGACCACTGTCTGGCGAACATATTTAGCAGTTATGAATCAGTGACTCAACGCTAATTTGGTGGTCTTTTTTGCTCTATAAGTTCCAAGGACCCCTTGTAAAGGAGAACGTGTTTCAGAAACTTGTATATAATACAAACGATACCTATCTTTACGGTCTCTCGTTTTATTTCTATTAAGACTTATAGCAAGGTTTCATTCTAATTTTAACAAATTTGCAAAGATTTAATCACAGAAGAGGGTGGCTTTGGGATTCGATTAACAACTGCTTGTAGAATACTGTCGTCGCCTTACAATCTTCTCTTCTGGGGAATTATTCTGCTTGCTGCTACCGCGTGAAACTCTTTAATCAACCTTTTCCCAGAAAACAAGTTCTGATACCCATCAAAAGATTATAAAATCTGCGAGCGGAGTAAGTGTAGCCTTATGGCAATACGTTTACAACACTGCCTCAGACAAAAACGAGCAATCACCAACAGCATTCTTGGCCTTCTACGCTAGGGTTTCTGTAGGTCCCGGAAAACCTAGATATTGAAAAATGTCCTGAACATCCTTGAAAGTCATGGTATTTTCTGTTTTGAAGAAATCATGAAAAAGTTCTGGAATTTTACACACTGTTTGTCCCATACATTGTCTTTTTCAGGTAGTTTGAGATAGGATAAGTTTTCAGCATGTTTCCACTTTAAATATTCCAGGAGGATTTTTTCTTCATTGTTGACCTATTTCCAGGTTTAAATAATAGGAAATTCTTTAATTTTAGATATGACTTATAATACTCTCTGATTGTCTTCAAAATAAGTTTGCTTGGAGTCTCTGATAGTAAATTACCATCGGCCATCATATTGGAAATTTATTTGTCTGTTTTGTTTATCCTTGTTGTTAGGTCTGAGCCAATGTTGATTTCCCTTTATAAAAATTCCAGAAGGTCCTGGAATGTACTTATTTTTGAAGAGAAAATCCTTGAAAAGTTGTGGAATGGTTGTGGCAAATATCCTGGAAAATCGGGAAAATTATCTTGAAAAGTTCCACGTTTTTAAGTTTCTTTCTTTGACAACTTTGTACACTCCTCGTTCAGCGCTTGTTCCAAGCGTATTGAAACTTGATACTTCATGCGCCATGGCTCGTGGCTTGTTCGGTGGGGATCCTAAAACAACGTTAAGATACTAGTTCCCCTACCTTTCATAACTTGCAATTCATAACCTGTTTAGATTTTAAAAGAACACTAGAGAAATAGATAATATGTCACCACAGGGGATCGAACCCGTACCCACTTTTTTGCGGCGTGCGCTCGACCAACTGAGGTAGGTGACCTCTGATGTTAACATACTCTATTTTTCTAGTTGCCACATTAGCTCCCAATCATCCATCGGTGGACATCGACATCCAGCTCAACGCAATTGGAGACCTGCCTCTCTGCGCCAGGTGACTTGACCAAGGAAGAACTGCCCTCCGGCCCGTCATTAATCCAAAGCCCATTAAAGTTAGAGACCATTGTCGAGGTTTCATTTTAAATCCTCTCTTTTCGACGATAACCGGTTTAATAGAACACCAAACAACAGTAAGAAACTACAAGCCCCATCTCTCATAACTTGTTATTTTATGTCCCCTGGTTTTGGCTTTTTTACCGGAACCTTAAACAAACTAGATGTCCCATCACTTAAAACGTAATTCCGAACACGTTATTCTCCATTGCTTACAGTTTTCACAAGCGTTCTACACCTAGATCTGGAAGGTAAGCCTACTTTATCCTTATACCTTCAATGGAAGGGCGATTAGAGACTCAGTGATCAATGTCACGAGGCACAGAGAAGTCTGGGCCCAAGTAGTAGTGGTGCAAGACCAGGGAAAATGCTTATCTTCGCAATTCTCTAGCTACCAGGTTAGTTTTTGGTGTGTTCATACAATTGTTGAAAGTACTTTTAAAGTTTGGCGTTACAAATATATCAAGCTTGTAAAAATGATAAATGGAGAACAACTGAAGTAATAGTTTCAAGGACTCATTTGAAAAGAAACTACCTTATTCCTTTCAAATTTCGCCTCCCTATAGTTTTCGCTCCCTTTAATTTTCGTCTCTTTAATTTTCGCCCCCTGATCCTTCGTTTGGCCCCCCCGGGGACGAAAATTAGAGACAGACAAGATTTCGGGGTGCATTGTATTTCTTTGCTTGTTCCGTGCGTTTTCGAATTTTCCTTTGGTGAAAAATTTTGCAAAACGGCATATCCCTGCAAACCTGCCGATACTGCAGCCCGCGCAATTAGATATAAAACGCCGCTGTGAAGGCAAGGCACCGCGGAAATTACCACGGCACTTTTTTTCCACGGCAGAGAAAAAATTCTGACTTATGTGACGATGTAAACAATCGCACCCCTTGCAAAAACTACTAACCGCCTATATAATTTTATTATCTGTGGTATTGAAGTAGACTACCTTCTTCGGAATGCTAATATATCTATGTCTTTGCCTACCTGATTGCCTTTAATTTTGCCCCTTCCTGAATTTTAAAAATTGATATTTACTCCCTTTAATTTTCGCTCCCTCCTCCTGCTGAGTCTCCAATTTTGCTCCCTTTAATTTTCGTCCCCCTGGGGGCGAAAATTAAAGGGAAACGAAATTTGAAAGGAATAAGGTAGCAAACATTTCAGTCAGCTTCATATATCAAAGGTTGTCAATGAAGTACACCCTAGTCGCTCCCCATGTGGCACCCCTACTGATACAAAAAGGATTTTGTTTATAATAGTTTACAAAATTACTAGATACTACATTACTTTTTATGTTCTGAAAAAACATAGTAACTTTACTTCACTATCTATTACGTATCACGGTATTTCTTCCAACAAAAACCACCCTCTAATCAACGCTGCATCTTTAAAAGCGTCTTTTATTAGAAAACAGACCGAACAAGAAAAACTGAATCTCTCAATTTAGGCTCAACCGCTTAGTAGGACCGCCTCTAACTTATCATGGAAGGAATCTGTCACCAATGAGAACAGACCATATATTTATTCCTTGCCAAAAAGTAGAGAAGCCCCCATGGCTGTCTTTCAATAAAGGACCCCTGATGAGTAGTGGGCCCGACATTGAAACTACTCTAAATAAACAGAAATACTACCAAACAGGTTAACTAAGAAATAAAGGGCAGTTGGGACGCCCCTTAATTTAGGCTACCGGGAAGAAAAGCAAGCCACGAAGAAGGCTCTAAAGCCCAGTAGGACCGCCTCTCACGGACCATGGAAAGAACCTACCATCAATGTGTCATTAATGAGAAAGGGTACTACTCATGATCCGAGCCAAATGGCCAAGAAGCCCCCATGGCCCCCTCCTCCAAATGGCGCTGCCACTGCAATGTACTTAAAGGTATTATGCTAATAAACAGAAGGTGTTACGAAGGTACCCGCGCTCCGCTAGGGTGTATTATCAAAGAGTGCAACTAGGGGAATTGATGCAATAAAATGTGCTTATCAGGTGATTGATGACAAATGAGCCATTAATCAGAGTCATTCCAAAGCAGTTAACCTCATTCTGTCCTTCGTTATTCAAAACAGTCATTGCAACTACCGCTTCAACTGCTCAATTTCAGAAAGTTATACGTGTGATAATTATAAACAGTTACACAAGAGCCGCCGAGGGATGTAGCGAAGGGGTTATAGCCTATAAAACCGTGTATTTAACAATGTACTTTATGAATATGCGAGCTGTCAGTAGAAGGTAAAGTAATACATAGAAAACAAAATCGTATCCTTGTCCGCAAAAGAAGAGCACTAGTGATCTAACAAGCATTTATTATGAAAGAAAAGCTGGACTTAGTTGACTATATTCTCCTCCCAGCATTTCAGTCCTGCCAATTCAAGATATTTTACGTCCTTGTAGTAATGGTAGATTAAATGTGCTGTTTACTAATTGAGTTACTGAATAATTAAATGACAGTCATTACTTGAATTTGTGTAGACCTATTTAAACACTAGTACTGTTCTTAAACACTAGCAGGCTCGCACCCACCCTGCATATGTTGTTCTTACTATGACAAGCAGAAAATCTATCTGCTGACCATAAACAAGCCTGTTACACTCCTTTCATGCTTGATTGTACCCTCAAAACGTCATGTTATCATTACCATACCCATTTCTTTCAGAACGTAGTTCTTCAAGCGTGTTTCCACTCTTCACTGTTAATGTCGTGATGCCCCTGCCTCCAAAGATTGAATTCCTTTGTCAGAAATACTACCTTGTCAGGAATGCTACCATAATGCCGTTAATGCTCGATGTACAGTCACAGGTGCCTATTTAAAATCAACTTTTCAAGCATCATTTATGATAACTCGCAAACAAAGAAAGGGATCGAAGCAAAACTTTGTCGACCGCTGATTGGACAGTCGTAAGGGCCTACCAACAATTGTTGGTTATCAAATATTATCTACAAATTTTGCAGTACCAGGAATCTTTTCCACTCAAAAACTACGAAACGAAGAACTTGCAATACTGCCAATGCTTGTAAAGTTGTAAAGTGAAAGTTACAAAAGCACAATGCTAATTTTCAAAACACAAAGAAGGTAGGCAGCAGGTAATTGTGTTTCCAAGTTCTGCAATACCATAAAATGCTAATTTTTTGATTTCATCCGCCGACAATTCCTTTATAAAGGTCAAAAGGTGGAAAGTATTATCAGCTGGTTAGTAACACAAACCTGAATGAACTCCTTCAAAGGTTTCTAGGCAAGATCCTAAAGATGAGCTGCTGTGACAATGTAATCAATAGGAGAGTCTTTGGGTGTGCCGAACGGAGATCACTCCCTGAAATTCCAGCGGTGCACTTCGGAAATATTGGTAGACATGTACCAAGCATGGTTATCACTTTCCCGTCATAAACATATTTAACCTTGGTTTCAAATTTTAAAAGTGTAGTGTGTGACGTATTTAGTAAAATAACTAGGGGAATCCTGTGCTGTGTCACAGCGGCATAGGTAAATTAGCATAGGATGTAAGACTATCTTATCGCTGAAAAAGCAGAAATTGTAATGACGTAATGTAACCATTTTAGGAAATGTCAATGTATATATAGCGTGATCATTGTAAAGTTGAGGAGTTGATTTGTACGTTTGGAGTTTACTGTATGTCAGATATGATTAACATCGTTATGAGAATGAGATAGTATTGATTGGCGGATCAGTGGATATTTCTGACAAAGTGACTTCACCAGTTAATGGCTACATCAATTTGCCTAGGGTCCCATGCTTTGAGGAAGCAACTCAGCAAGCTAAGAAACTAAGCGATTTCTTCAGCTAGATAATGGAAAATACTAACTGACTCCTAAAAAGTATTTTTTACGTTCTGTATCTACACTACGTCTTGTTTACAGACATTGTTGAATATATATTATGCTAGTTGCCGGATGAATTGGCGCAGTTACTTACGTGTTTAAATCAAAAAAGACGCATCTCATTTCAGCCCGCCACCACGTGCGGCAACTCCCATTTTTTATACTTACACAGTTCTGAACAAGCAATGTAACGATCACTACTATCGTGATTTTCAACTGTCTAATTACAAATTACATCAACGTATATAATCATGCATATTTAAAGAACTGTCCAATAGAAAATGCCCACGAATATTGTGGATTGCAACATCCTGGGGTCGAACCTTGCCTCGGCCTCGTTCTAATGTGGACCTTTCCAATGTTTCGCAAACTCATGTATTTCGTCTCATGACGTGCGTTGTACCTAACATGTTATTGGAAGGTGCTAATTAAAATGTGTAGAAAATTACAACTCGCATATTCACTATTACTGCGTATCGTCTGATACGAGATCGACCAACGTTTCATGGTTCAAACCTCGGTTATATTCATGCAAAATTGCAAGTTTTGAGGAAAGGTACGAGAATAATTAGATCGTACCACCTCCTGACAGACTGAATCACTCATGTTACAATGGTACTGGACTTGGATTGCAAATCGAGCAAACGGGCTTTGATGAGAGTTACAAGTAACAAGGTTTACTCAGCTTTCCGTTTTTACGGCGTCGGCGAAATGTGTGCCGGTCAATATTGCGACATTTGGTTAAAAGTTGAATTGAGACAGGAGTGGCGCCCACACCTACAACAACAGTGGCAGAAGCTAACAGAAGAGGAGTTCTTCTGTGGCCTCTAAACGTGGTCGACCATCATCTTCTGCCTCACGAATACAGAAGAAACAGAAAGAGGAAAGTGAGGGCGGAGATGCAGAAGGGAACAAAGATAAGTTGGAGAAAAAACCAAAGGCAGGAGATGGGAGGAGGAAACGAAGGGGAGAAAAATAAACTCTAGCGTGAAGACAGTCGAACATGCCCAGCGTCTTAACAACCATCGCTGGTTCCTATGAGGGAGCTCTAACTACATAAGAAGGTTCTAAATCTTACACAGACAGGTTGTTTGAGCCAAATGTTTAATTTCTAAGTAACCAAGGCCAAGTAAGCCCACAACTTCTACAAAATTAAATCAAGATGCGTACTCTGAGACTTGATAACAACGTAATATCCTTGATTGCACAACTAAACATACTGGAATTTTCGCAGCCTGGTCATAGTAGTTATTCAAGAGGCCTCTATTCGCCTGTTGCGGCAAACCGATCTAAAAACCATCCGATTTCCCCACAACACATAAGCATTTCAGCTACAACCTCTTCTGTCCTTTGATTTAATTCTACATTACTCGGCAGATCAAAAAATCAAAGAGCACGAGGCAGTTTGTATTTTAAATCTCGTTAAAGAAAACACGAATCTAACTTCGAGGAAAATCAGTGCAAGTGATTAATCTAATAGAGCAGCGGCTACTGCGAATGTATTTATCTTAGGTGAGCCTCGGATCTCCAGTGCCCAACTCAGACTAATTGAGAATTCACGGCGTCAACGATTGGGGCTTAAATGGTTTCCTTTCGTGTCAGCATCAACGCTTGGTCTTAAATGGTTTCGTTTCGTTTCGGCATCAACGCTTGGGGCTAAAATGGTTTCGTTTCGTTGCGGCATCAACGCTTGGGGCATAAATGGTTTCGTTTCGTTTCGGCATCAACGCTTGGGGCTTAAATGGTTTCGTTGAATATTAGTATGACAATAGAATTACAGTGAAAGCTACTTCAACGAAAAATGAATAAAGGTAATGCTTAGTTTGAAATAAGCAGAGAAACTTTTTAATAATGTAATTACGTTGTACTATTCAGACGCGTAAGATATCTATGTAGACGGATCAGATGTCAAGCCCAATACTCGTTCATGAGGTGGTGCATCGCTTCTCGGTCATCTGGCTAGAATCATGCGTTGTATATGTTCTCATTGATGGCCGATTAATGGCAGGTCCTGTCCATGGCCCGTGCGAGGCGGTCCTACAGGGCGCTTAGACTTGCTTCATGTCTTGCTTCTCTGCCCGTTAGCCTAAGTTTAGGGGCGTTTCTGTTTATAAGGGTAGTTTTAATGGCGGGCCCACTTCTCATCAGGGTCTTTGATTGAGAGACTGCATCGCTAAGCCGATTTTAAAAGTACTATTTTGGTAAGTAATTAGCAGATAAATAAAAAATCGATGAAGTAATCAGTGCAATTGTAGCCTGATAATATATCTCAGTCGTCATCATGAATAAGACATTTATGACCATTACTTTGAGTATGAGTCATTAAGATATCTCATGATCTATCCAATATCAATTTTTTATATCACAGTAAGAGCATCTGTGTGTGTTTTGCTCAAATTATCTATTTTTTGAACAGATAAAGAGAAAGAGACAGACATGCGATTTGTATCAGAAAATTCAATCTAAGTCAATGCTCTCTGGTTTACAATGAATCTCAAACTTAAACATGGCACCATGGATGACACTATGCAATACGATAAAATTTCTTTTGTAATCCTTCTTTTCTTAAGCTTTACGTCTGTGTACATCGTCATCAATGGAACATTTCTAGAAGAGGGATGGATAAGACTCACCAAATTTTTTTGCACTATACAAAAACAAATACAAATACAAACAATAGCATAAAAATGGCTACACATAAAAATATAATGTCCATATTAATCATTTATTCAACAAAATCCTACAATAGATAATCAAAAGCATGTGGGAGAAGAGGGGTAATTCTTGACTTTGTGATGAGGGGACAATAAAACAGGTTGCCTTGTTGCAACCTCAGTGATGTACATTACAGTTACCTTTAAAATTTACAGAGATGACTTTAAATTGTGGATTGAGGGGTAGACACATAGGAAGCCTTTCGTTTGCTCTCTCGTAAATTTGATTTAGTTTGTTTTGCTCCATTGTAGTTTGCAACCATTCATGCACCAGTTTGCTTCACCTGTTCTATCTTTTAACCATCCATTTTTGCACAAGTACTGAGGTCTAAGAAACCAAAAGACAAAGAGAAATACATCAGTAGGCAATGTAGAGCATTTGAAAACCGTGGAATCTTCATAAGAATCTTTAGGAAATATATCAAACAAGGTATCAAAATATAACCCAAAAATCAGAGCAATTGCTGACACATCAAGATACGAGAAAGGGCTTCTTCAATTTTATTCTACAGGTATTGCTACCGATCCGTCTCGGCAGTGTGGCTCTCTACCACTCTACTACCCTGCAAAAATACAATAAGCACCAAAGTACAATAAACACCCTTACATTATCGTTTGTTGACGGGACAGGATTAAGAAGGGCAGCCCTCTTCGTCAGAACCGTCTTTACAATCCTTACCTCAATCACAACACCGCCATTTTAGGATACGGTCTCCGTTTTTTCATTTACGTTTGTTGTTTGTACTCGAGAAAGTAGGACAGTCTGCTTTGTCAGAGCCGTCAATGCATTGCTCTAAACTATTACATTTTCTTTAGATGTCATGACACTGCCCACTTCTACACTGAAACTGATTACTTGAGCGTATCGATTCGGGAAAAGCAGTTTAAGAACAATCTAACTCTCTTGACCTATCCGGCCAATCCTTCTTTCCCTCGCACCTCATAACTTTGAAAACACAGTATCCCTCCATACAACGAAACTGATGTTTATCACAATTATAAGGTGTTGGTGTTTCTTACAACAAGTAACCACTTTAACAATTAGTCTCATCAGAACCATCAGTACAGTTCTCGTCGCCATTACACACACGCTCACTTAGCATGCCCCGTTCTTGCACTAATAAAATTAAATGTACGAAAGTGAAGTACGAAGCAGTTTTGTATTTGAAATAGTAAGTGCCACTCCTTGAATCATTTGAACGGCAATTTTCATCAAAGAGTTCAATAATCAAAAATGGAGTACATACATACTGACATCGCGGTTTTAATACAATTAAATGATCAACAAAAAACAGTGATTAGATAAACTTGAAGATCGGAAAGAAAAGGCTATAAATAAATAATGGTTCCTGTAGTCTGGAAGATCAGCATCTCGTCATTTACATAGCCCATCTCCTACTTTTTGCGTTATCAACTTCCGGTGATCAGTTATTTTCGCAGTCAAGCCTGTCTAAAGCTAAATCTTGGTACATGCAGAACAAAAATTATGACGAATATTCATATTCTGTATTGCAATATTCTAAATAATCAATAAAACTCTTATGCCGACTGTCTTGGACTCGTTGGATCGAAAATCGAAGTTTTAAGCCCTTCTATCTCCTGAGAGGCCACTCAGTGCATCATGCACATACAAGAGGTTCTGTTCGTAGCTACTGGCATAAAAATAATTTGTTTTCGACCTCTTGTCTGAGGATTTGCATGTCATCAAACTTTCCTGAAATATCAGATGCTCCCTCTAACGATCACATAGCGTCGAGTACATGCCTACTTTAACAACAAAAACAATCTGCCTTTAAGGAAATATCAATGGCTTTCTGTCTCACTTCATTACTCAGGTTTGGACTCTCTATTCTTTTCCCTTTTGGAGAACCTCTTCATTGTAAAAGTCACAGTCTGACCGACCCAAATAACATTGATACAGTGCAATGTGTGTTAACATCGGAGGTCACCTAGCTCAGTTGGTAGAGCGCAAGCCGCGAAAGCGTGGGTCACGGGTTCGATCCCTGGTGGTGACATATTTTCTATTTCTCTAGCATTCTTTTCAAAATTCTGTAGTTTATAGTGATGTACATACTACAGTCAGTGGATATAAGTTGCAAGTGAATGTCATTCTGGAAGTTTTGCCTTCGTCTTATCTTTCCTTGCCTTATATTTACTTTTTCCATGTTAAAATAGAAACTCCACTTTTTAATTAGAATAAAAATAAGATAAATGTCCTATATCATTAAGTATTAAGGGTCATCTTATCAACCTTATAAACGTCTCAGCGCCTTATTTTTGGAATATTTAAGGACGATTTGAGTCTTGACCGTCCCGACTGTTCTATTAGAAAAACGTGTATCGCTGGGGTTTTTTACATCAAGTAAGTCCGTGAAGTTCGATAAATTTCCGATCCGCCGTCTAATCCGATGAATGAACCAATTAGTGCTCCCCACAGCTTCATTAGCTTCCATGACTACAAAAAGGCATTAGCATCAATAGTTCAAATGGCTTTTGATTTCTGTGATTTTGAGAGATCAATGTCCTTAACATCCTAGAAGAGAAAATGAATAGAGCGCCTACTTAATTTCTTCAATATTATTACACGGGGATTCACTTTTTAACGACCTTTACGCAATTTTTGCAACTTTTTTGATTAAAAACTTTGGTAATCTCGGACAAAAGAATGCAACCACATCAGCGCTGCCTGAAAAAAATCTCTTATTCAACGATTGTTTATACGTATTCATGACTATAGGGAAGACAGAACTGCAGACTTGTACACGCTAATCTTTGTGTTTAGATCAACGTCATGGCTCCTCCACAATCTGTTAGTCAGACGTCCTAATGCAACACTGGCCTTGGATATTGGCTGAGTTATCTCATAGTCGAGCGTGCCATTGTAGTAACAGAAGCTTTTTACAGACGAGAGTTCAGTATCATCAATAGTGACGACCGGATCATGGTGAGTATCATTTTGACGGAGCTAGAGCATGACTTCCATCATTTTTAAGCTGATGGTGAGTCCAAGCTTCTTAGCTTCTTCTTTGAAACTGTCAATTATTGCCTAGATGTTCTCAAGACTGTAGCAGAGACAGTGAGCAGAGAATGCACAGTCATCGGCAAACAGTCAGTCTCTTATTAGGGACACAATGACCTTTCTGCGAGAAGAGAAGCGCCTGAAGTTGACAACGCCACCATCAGATCTCACGTGTAGGCATACGCCTAAGTCTGGCTCGCGGAATGCACACTGAAGCGTGAGTGCAAACACAATGCCGAACAGCGTTGGAGCCAGTGTGCATCCTTTGCTTGGTGCATACGATGTTGAAAATATGTCCAGAGGTAAAAGTCACCACATAAACCAAAGAAGTGGTTTAAAGACACTTTTAAAAACAATCTTAAAGTATAAGAGATCGATGTGGACAGCTGGGGAACGTTGGCCAAAAACCGTACATTTGGAACGACACTGGTTAGGGGTGGCTGTAGTGGTTTTGAGCGAAAGAGTGTGGAGCATGCTATGTTAAAGTGGACACTGAGAAAGCAAGAGTATACTACAGCGCCTGCCTGTCTGTGAAACCGTAAGAAGTCGCTTGCAAGGAGCAAACGCGTATGAGACCACATATTACGTCGTCAACAGTTGCTAATTTCAAGACCCGTACTCCCTAACGTCTAAAATAACGATAAATTCTATTGCTCGATAACGATAGACCACTACTCTCCATCGCCCGTGTCCCAACGTCTGATCTACCCTTCATAAGCCCCTTCATAAACCAGGCATTGGCAACCCCGACCGGCGGGCTAAATCCGGCCCGCCATGTGACAAAATGCATACAATATTTTCCTGACATACGGAAAGATTTTCATTCTAGCAAAATTTGTCACAAAAATATGTCAAAAAGTGCCGGAAGCCTTTTCCACCACAGAGGTGCAAATATATTCAGGAATGTCAGTGTAACTTTGTTTTTCAACCGAAGCTTAACTGAAAACGAAATTTAATAAACTACTTTTAGTTGTTCCATCCATTATTAAAACAATGTGAAAGGCAGTAATACTACGTTTCCACGAAATCTGATATTTAAAGGATTTTAGAGTGTATTGTCGACAACACATTTCATTGTACTGCTTGTGTTTTGAGTTTCGATATGTTAATGATTTTTATGTTTATGTGAAGGTCATAGTCAACAATAATGTATTTTTCGCAATTTTCCATCGAAGCCCTATCTATGGTGAAAGTTATCTTCATTAAACAAAGGCTGGCCGTATCCCGGGTAATATTGCACACATGCTGCCACCCAGCTAAGGAAATCGACCTCGAGGTACAGAAACCTGTTTTCTTAAAAAAACAAGCGAACAACTGACCTTCAAAGACAACGCGTGAATAGTACTAACAGACACTAATCTCACAGGAAAGGACAATCTCAATGTAAAAACTTACCTGTCAATTTATCATGTCGTCGATTAGCCGTCCAAGAGAAAAAGCTACTTTCGACTCAATTAAAACAGATATTTCCAACACACTTTGATCACCAGACAGCCGCTTTGAAATCGTCAACCTCCCATACGCATACATAATAAGTATGTGTATTTTCGCCTGAGGAATTTCATCTAAATTTGTTAAAAAACATTTTTCCCCGATTTTTTGGGTTGATTTTCCCTTTCAGATTACCCATCCTGATATGAAATGAGTTAATTTGCTTTTTCGAAATTGAAGTTTCAAATCCTCTCTGCTCGATGATACTTCCCAAACTTCAATGGGTTTTGGACAGACAGACGGGCCAGATGGCAGTCCCTCCTTCGTTTAGTCATAAGACGCAGACAGCACGGTCACCAATAATGCTAAGCTGAATGTTGATGTCCACCGGTGGGTGACTGGGACCTCGTGCGGCGACTGGAGAAATAGAGTATGTTAATATCGGAGGTCTCCCAGCTCGGTTAGTAGAGCACACGGGTAACGGGTTGACCCCCGGTGGTGACATTTTATTTCTCTAGTGCCTTTTTCAAAATTCGCCTCACGTCGAATTTCATTCCCTTGGCTCCCTGTAAAACCGTTTGTAATACTGCGTGGCCCAAAATGTCAAAAAAAAACCCATCCATAGCAAAGTGGTTAGCTACGTTACTTACCTGGAATTTGCAAGTGAATCATTATCTTCTGGGCCAGTCAGCTCTGAAGAGAGGGAATCCAATATCAGTGCAAGTGATGGAAAGTATAGTCAAGTATTTATAGTGTCAGTGCGTTAAAAACGTGTTTAAACACTGGTTCTTCAATAAAGCTTGTATGATACACAAAACAAACAAAGGCATTCTAGCGCATAGAACGTTCTTGCAAGCTTAAAACTACACGTTCTATGGTAAGCAAATCCTTCGTTTTGGGGGAAAATGTCAGTTTTTGAATGCAGCGTTTTTGAAACCAACACCTATGTACTAAACGTTTTTTCGTTTTATAGTAATGTGCATTGGAAGCAGTTCGGAAGGGTTAACTGTGTACATCATTTTGGTTGATGGACATCTAAAGAAGTAGAAGTAGGAGTAGAAAAAGAATGAGAAGAAGACGACAAAGATGAAGAAGAAGACTACGACGATGTAGATGAAGAAGAAAAACAAGTAGGAGACGAAAAAGAAGAACAACAACAATGACAAGACTTTGTCTTTCTTGGAAATCCGCTTTCCGCCCTCGCAGCTGACTACTGTTCCATCTTATTAAAGGAACTATTAATGATTATCAAAGCAGTGTTATTCAACTATGGCTAAAAGTGGCATATGTGCGGAATTTCCTTTGTCGCCTACATGTCGTAGGGCCAGATCAGGTTGGGGTGTACTGCTTACTCATGACCTTATATTCAGGTGAACGACCTGAAAGGTTGCAAAACACAGTGTTAACTCACATATCGGCATTTAATCTAAACCAAAAAATTGCTATTTTTATGCCGTAACTTCTCTAATAAAATACTATTCGCCTCATTGTTATCTAATATGGAAATAAAGACCTTCCGACTACAGGAACCAACTTAGCTACGATCAAACTTTACAAAAAATACTAAATCAGGGATTGGTCTGGCCAAATAATTGCCATGGAAAGAAGGTGGATATGATGGGATAACACCTACCGTAGAGAATAGCTGTCATAGGCGCTAAACGGTCATGATTTGGCAAATTTCGTTAACGATAAAAACGTGCTGCATGGCCTTTTCATCAGTTACGTTGATACCAAAAAGATTATGAAGGGAAAATAGGTCCTAACAAATACAAATAAAAGCGAGGATCGAAGAAAAAAGAAGACGATTGTAGAAAGAAAGGCCCTCTGATGTTTAACAGCACCTAAGCTAAAATAACTTCAAGGAAAATTCTCTTGCTTAAAAACAAAAGGGTCCTGGAACTCGAAAGTCAATAACGATATGTCCTTTGCAAGAATACAGAAGCGATCTGTAGTTTTCGGGAAGATTTATGATGGGTGAATTCCCAAATCCATTTCGATAGCCGAGTTAAACTCTGTTTCACGAAAGAGACAAGAAACGATGATAATGAACATGAAAACAGTGATGATGTGGAGGATTGTGGTATTGATGAGTTGGAGGGGGAAAAAGAAAAGGAGGAGGAAGCGGAAGAGAAAAAGGTAGAGAAAAAAGAAGAATAAGACGATAATGATGATTTTAATGATCATGATGACTTTTAAGACGATGATAATGATGATGGTCATCACTATCGTGATGGTGGTGGTGATGAGAGTTATGTTGATGACGATGAGAATGATAATGATGATGATGATAATGAAGATGACGACGATGATGATGGTGATGATGGAGATGGTAATAAGGAGGGGATGTGAGAACGTATTGTTGATTTAGAAAGGGATTAGAAAAGGATTCAGAAAAGAAACTCTCTAAAAACACTGTATCAATACTATGATTGGCGCTCATAGGCCCATCCCATAACTTAAGGAGTGACGTAAACCAGACGAAGAGGGACGCTACCGACCGCCTCAGACATTGGGCAAACGCATTGCCATAAAAGCAAAATAGAAGATTTCCTGCTACACCGGTGCTTTCACTGACTTGTAGTACTAGGAGTGTAACTTAAGTAGATACAAGCCAGTGAAAAGCATTTCAAATACTTTTCAACAAAATTTCAATTTAATCCTTTCTATCCGCTAGGTAACTACTCTTGATTGCCTAATAGAAGAAGGTTGGAATAAACTGGGGGTTGATAAAATCCCAGAAAAGTAATAAACGGGGGGATTGGAATAGCTGGGGGGTTGGAAATCACCAAAAATGTCAAGAGTCAATATTTAGAATCAACTGCAACTTCCTATACGTAGGGTAATACAACACAAACAATAGTCAGTTATTTGAAGTAATGCTAGTCTCCTACATGCCTTCCAAGATTTTTAAAATGTTCCCCTTGTCCTCCGTTAGTGCTGACATCTATAATGTGCATCTTCACGCTACTTCGAGCCTCGTAAAAGGCCACCTTCATCTTTTTTTTAATGCGTGGTTTTCGTATTTTAATAAAGGTATTTTCTACTTTCTCACAAAAGTACCTCCTCAAAAAAATGTCATGGGTGGGAGATCACTTGAAAATTAATAGGCGGGGGGGTGGGGGGGTTGGAATAGAGGATCCTCACGCGAAGACCACACAACCAGAGACGTACCCATATCAGAGACTAGATGATCCTCGAAAATTTGGGTTACGTCCAGTTCACACGATGTGCAATTTTTGCCAAGCTCGAATTACCACTTCCACATATAATACCGAGGGAACCTTAACGTACCTTCTGGTAGCTGGATTATGTGCAATTGGGTGAGTTATCTGCTGAAAGTTTTGAGGTCTTTTTGAGGCAAATTCACAAGACGTTATGATACGATCTAACAATCCTTTGTATTGCATGAACACAATTACTACCCTGGGTTTTGGATTGATATGAGATGGGAGCTACTGACCAGCGTATCCAACAGGAGCCACTACGGTAAAGATAACCAGACATTTAAAGCACCTCCTTCAGCCATGTGCGGTCAGAGGAGTTGATCTGAGCTAAGCGCTAATATTCTACGCTATTAGTATTTACGTTATTTGTTACAACCTAAATTTCGTTCAAGACGCCTTTTCCTTGGGCCACCATATTTTCGAAACATCAACTTTCCTTTTCTTATTTTAAACATCAAATCAAGCATGGTAAAATGGTACCTTTAAAAATTTTATATATTCGCTAATTTCGTCTAATATCTTATTGTTCTCAAATAGTAATATATTATATTATCCAACTTGGACCCGTGTATCACAAATAATAAATTTTCCTCATGTGGGATTTGAGGCCTTCCAGTTGCTCACTATTAGGTTGTCACGAAACAGTTAAAACCGCTGTTGCCAGGATCCGTGACATAATAAAAATTGGTATATTACGACGAACACGACTCTTTCTTATCTATATGACGTTTTCCGTGAAAGTGGCTTACCTATTGTTCCCATCTGAGACAGCAATGCCTTGACATCAAGTTCAGTTGTAGATATGTCAGAACTTGACTCAGGAGAATCTGCGTTATTGAAGCTCGAATTCTCTTCTCCATCACTGCTTATGTGATATGCACAACAATCCCCTCGTTTATCTGGATACACACCAAGTTTTGATGCCCTGCTAGGCATATTCAAGATGTTTTCAATCGAGAATGTGAGTTGTCTCTGCATGTTTGCTGTAAGAAGTTATTGCAATGATATGATGTTTTGATAATCCCTCCGCCTCTATTTATATGTGGAGGGGCATCCCCTCAATACCCAAACAAATCGGCACATTTGAAACACATTTCGTCAAGTGTCTAAACAGAAATACCGACTCTGTTGCTGTGTCGGTAAAAATGAATCAAAACTCTCTAGTCGATCATCCGCAGGTCTCTCTTCACAACACAATAGCCTTTGTTAGGTTTTGCGGTATCTTTTGAACACCTTTTCATACGCTTTCTGATTTGAAATAATTTTCCATTCTTCATATTTCATGATATTTCGTCTCACATGAATACAAACAATCTTCCATCAATCGGCTGCCGAATCCAGGAACAGCGGTCTTTCTTCATATCTTCATATCGCCTTGTTAGGAACCGCGATATCTTTTGATCACTTCTTCGTATGACAACCGACTTTAGATGATTTTCAAATTATCATCTTCAATCAACAATTTAGCTAGATGAGGGTAAACACCAAACTTATGAAAGATTTAGAAATCTATAAGGTCTTATTGCTACGTGCAAGGACCTTATCGATGAAGTCGTCAAATCGAAAAAAAAATACAATCCATTTTGTAATTTAGTATTTTTTGAAACGTGGGCTGGTCAGTTCACAGATGAAGTACAAAAGGAAAGGACTCCAAGTTACATTTTGAAATATTGCTTCATACGGATTTGTTTCAGCAATGCCGTTCACCTTTTGCCGCAACTTCCCACCGTCGCAAAAAAAGTTGACGCACTTACTGGGTCTGCCAGGCCTTGATATCGCAAACACTCACACCAATATTTGTAAATTTGCCAATGCATTAACAAACATTTAAATATTTTACGTCCGGATAATCGAATTACGGATAATGGAATTCCGAATAATCGAATTCCGGAAAATCGAATTCCGGATGATCGAATTCCGGATAATCGAATTCCGGATGATCGAATTCCAGGTAATCGAATTCCAGATAATCGATGATGCACTGTGTTGAAAAACAAATTAGTATTACTATAATAAAAAAGTTAACATCCTCACCCCACAGTTGTCATGGTAACAAATGCCCACCAAAATCCAGACAACGATCCTCTGATAAAACTGCCTTTTCGAAATTCTTCCGGATTATGGAACTGTTCCTACAGAGCGTTTAAAGAGACAGGATATTATTGTAATAGAGAAATTCGAGATATCATTATAGGATAGTAAATTCGATTCAGACAGTGCCCTTATTTGGAAGAATGAGTGAAAGTCATGGCACAACAGAATTACGTGGTAAACAAATGCAGGAAAGGTTCATCATATTTCAAGTTCATTTAAGATGGTATCGAGGTTGTTATGGATTCGTGAAGACCAGAAATATCTGTTTAAGTTTAAGTTATACATAGAAGGAAAGGGCAGCAGTTGTCAGTGTGTTAAAAACATTTATAACAGGATGAAATAGCAATAGTATGGTGATGAATCTTTAAAAAATCAACTCATGCGAGTTGCAACACACTGGACTAGTGCCAATGATGGACGTTTATCGGAATACATCCCATGAAGTTGCAGTATCTGCAGCAAAATTGAAACAGACCACGTTGCCGTGATGGGACAAAGGCTCCAGACCCGCTGCAAGAAAAGGACCTACAAAGATAGAAACACGTTCCTTAACTCTATCAAGAATATCAAGACAAGATTTAGGAGCATCAGGCAAGATTGTCAACAGTACTTGTTGTATAGTAAACAATAGTTTTAAAAGTTTGTCATAGTCACCAAAAGTAGCTAACCCGCGACTGATTAGCTGCTAGTTGTGGGAAAGGTGACAGTTGGTGCCAAAACGTGGATTTTTATATATCAAAGCTTGGTCTCTTGGGATTTGTGCTTCAAATTCCTTTCTCCTCTTCTTGGATCATAGCCTTAGTCCTTCTTCATCGCCTAAATGTGGGTCTCCTATGTTTTTCTCTCTGGTGTCATGGTATGTACCTTGCAACTCAACGCTTTTTAATTTATGTTTCTTGGACTTTTTAATGTTATGCTACTCGTTTTTGGTCGCTGAGATCTGGACATTCTTTCGTGCTAACGTCCGGTCACGTTGTTTACTGACATCAGTCAACTCATTGAGATGGATGGCCTTTACACGTAGCCTTTGTCTCCAACTTAAATTTGAATCCTTTCCTATTCTATAAATTTGTCGCAAAAATATTTCATCCTTGCCCCCAGATTTAACCAGTGTGTGGTGAAAACGTTTATCAAAATGTAACTGCTATTCAACGCAATAGTCAAATAATAGAAGACTTAAAAAGTAAGCATGAATACTGGCAAGTAGATAGAAATATCAGAAAAATATATATTGATATGGGATATGGCCTTTTTTAAGAAGTGGACGGATATTTGAAAACGGTCGACTACTCTCAATTTAAACAAGTTGCGGTTCAAAGAAAGTTGTGGTTCACGGAAGAGTTATGCAAAGTGACACCTAATGGTAAGAAGGACCCCAAACATAAGGAAGTAACGTTGGAAATATATAAGGAACGTAGGGATCTACTTTTGTTAGCTTTCCACAAAATTCCCTTTTTTTAAGAGTTCAGTTAAAATGTACAGTGTACGAATGGGATTTGAGAAACACTCGTTGGAAACAGACACATACAAAGCTGTTTACATCGCTTGACAAATTGATAATCGAGGGCCGAGTTAAAGAGATACAAATAACGTTGGAAGCACTGCACTAATATTCACTGGGAACATTGAAACAAGAATGTTGACGAAGTTAGTGGAGATTTTTTGTTTCGTTTTTTTAATTTTATCTATCAGTATAAAAGAATAAACATGTATGAAAAGAAAAATAGGTCATCAAGTTTTACAAAACCAATGGAAAGGAAACTATAGGGGTATAAAACTATAAACTAGCACCACGGCTGCCATTAATCGGCCGCATGTAACAAGGAAAAAGAGCAGTAAGCTATATCGACACTCTTGCATCGAAATCAGGCCACAAGTAGCTGATAGTATCATCTCACAAGTGGTTTCGTAGCAGGTGAGTCCATTTAGGAAAGCGAGACGTGCCCAATACGGAAAGTTGCACTTCTCTTTAATCATACGCGTGAGCACGACTACAAATCGACACCGAAAAAGATATTAAATGCCTCTTGTCTGTACTTTCATTCCATTTGCGCGAAGAATGTATAATTAGGGCACTTCTTCTCAGAAAACAAGGTTTAGGGGAATCGGTTTTCAAAGTGTCACTTTAGGGGAAAACCTAGGCTTTAGGCGATTCGCGTTTTTACCGCCCTGATAACACAGGAGACTCTCAATCAAAGACCCCTGATGAGCTGCGTGTCCGTCAAACTACCCCAAATCAACAGAAAACCCACCAAACAGGCCAACTAATAAATAAAGGGCAGCTGGGGCGTCCAAGGCAAACGCCCACAATTTAGGATACTGGGCAGAGAAGGAAGCTATGCGACAGCCTCAGTCGCCCAGTAGTACCGCCTCACGCGGATTAGGGAAAGAATCCGTCGCCAGTGGGAACAAATACTATATCAATTCCTTGCCAAAAGATCGAGAGAACGATAATATGACAAGTGCCAAGATCTACAGGTCATACCTTCGCCTGTGTGAAGACAAAATTTGCCTGCGTGCAGGGTAAAAATACCAAGAAAGAACTGTCTCATATTCTCTGTGCCTGTCAATCTCTATCTGCCATAATGGAGACAACGGGTATCTTTATCAGTGATAAGATATCCTACGATAATTGGGGCATCAACATAAATCCAATTTTCCTGCTTGTAAACTTTAATGTATGCCAGTTCCAGGTGCCTCATTTCCACACCATGTGCCTCAAATGGGCAAAATCTTACGATCATCAGATGTTAGGTTGTTATTGCTGACATGATCTGACGTTGACATGATCTTTGTATTCAGCTTTAGTTATCTAAAGAAGTAGAAGAATGATGATGTCTTGAGAGTAGAATAGTGTTTCTTTTATCGCCTTAAATCCTCCACATGGCCATACGCCGACCTTCAACAGTAGAAATTTCCCTTGCCAAGAAGAAATAATATTTGTACTCAAAACAATATTGATATGAAACTGTTTGTCATTGGCAGAAAAATTCAATTCCAAGATGAGTCATCAGCTCCCACAAAAGACCACAATAACAGATCTGTCTGGCAGATCTGCCATCCAAATGATTTTTCAGGCACCCATCAGACTACTAAGACCTTGCCATCAGACAAAGTTGATGGATATGGTATATTCTGCTTCTCCTGAGGATCAACATGGGTTTCATGGCATTAACCAATCAGGAGTCACTGCATGAAGACTGAAAGCTATACTTCACAAAAGCTCGATCTACAAGATAGCATCAAAAGCTTAGATACTGTATTTCCTCTTATTATAGACCCATCTATAATTAATTGAGGCCACCAAAAGGGGGAGGGGTCTATAATTAGGGTTCCCGGACACATCCCATCTCGGACATTCCCATTCCGGACACTTCCCATCACTGGACATTTCCCATCCCGGACACTTCCCATCCCGGACATTTCCCATCACAACTGCTACCACCAGAACAATTTTCATAAGAACTGGCAAATTCGAAACGAAAACTTCCCCCCCCCCCCCGTCCTTCCTCCCAGGCAATCCACCACGGTTTTGTCGACTAGGGAAATTTTGAATTGTCAGAGTCCCTTGAAGGCCCAAAATCGCATTTGAGAGTTAGGCTTCTCGTCGTTCATTTGTAGTGCATTGAAATATAAAAGCAAACCACCTTGCGATGACGGTAAGGGTTTTGTTTTTGGGTGAGTTTGGGGGCAAAAATTTTAGCCGTTGGGCGGGCACAGCCCCCCGCGCCCGCCCTTGTCTGCGTGCCTGATTCAAATACTGTAATTAGAGAACACTGTAGCTCATTGTCCCAATGGTGCAGTTAGACAGACGCAATAATATTAAGGTACGAGTATCATGCCTTAACACTTGGTTGCGAGGCGGAAGGCATCAAGAGGAAACAACGCAACTTAATCATCAAATGACACCACGCCAGCTCTATGGGTATATTAGATAGCTGAAGTAGGAATTCCACGGCACATATCATTTTTTCAAGTGTTTGAAGCATATTTAAAACTTTTCATATATTTGTATTCTTTCTTCACTTCTCGTTTACATGAAAATTAAATTAACGAGGAAAATACATATGCAATAGCTGCAGTCAAACGCTGCTTGTACTAAGTTTTCAATAAGTGTTCTGATTATATATGTATATTCTTCATAAGAGCATTTATAGACTAAATTTGAACTCGAATAAAATTGTTAGCACGTTTGCGGAAATAGAAAGCAAAATACATTTACTATAGCTGCAGTCAAAAGCTGCTTGTACTTCGATCTTATCAAGTGTTCTACATACCCATGCTTTGAAGTGTCACATTCCATATTGTAAAGAGCCAACAGTTATGAGAAATGTCGGTAGATTTACTTCGCCAGTTAAGGCAGCACCTTCGTGGCAAGTGTCGTCGAATTTTTCTGTCCATACACCACCTCACCCCATCGCCTTCTCGTGCTAACATAATACAAGCAAAGAAAAGATTCAGTAAATTAGCTAGCAGATAGTGATTGTGCCAAGCTGTGTACAGTTTAAGTGAGGAGAGAAATAGTTGCAATTAGGCCTACCATTTGACCAAGGGGATGCAAAACTCCAACAAGAGGGGCTTTATTTGCTTTGCTGTTTTGTTTTGTGTATTCGGTTTTTCTTTGAAATATTATATTTTTGGTATTCTATTTAGTTGCCGTGTGGTGCTTTGTTTATTGGTCTTGCTTGGTGCTATTGTTATGTTGCATTTGATGTATACTCTTTCTTGTCGCTCGTACTATTAAGTAGACTTATAGTTCGTTTAGGACTTTTTTTGTGGGTTCATTTCGTTGGGGTGGAGCTTTTTGGTTGGTTTTATTACGGTATTGTGTGTTTTATTCTTTCTGGAATTTATTATGCTCCTTCTACCGAAAGTATTAGTTCACGTTCGATGCACGTCTTTTTAGATGCCATAGATCTACCATATAAGTACAACCTTCTTGCAGGATGGTACCTTGTAAGTAACACCTTTCTTAGGGCTTCTACCCCATAAACAACGTCTTAATTCTTTTGAAAGATTATTTACGGATCAGAAGTTACTGACCCTGTTGATCGAGCCTCCCTTCAAGCCATGGTCGACGTTTGCCTTTTTTAGTTACTATTTTTCTCTTAAGTCATCAGACACATTAATTTGCGATCATCTACTTTCTCAGGATGCAGTATCCATGTCCGGAGTTTGTAGAAGTCCTGCTCTTTAATCATGCATTATTTGATAGCACCTTGCCTTAGGCATTAATTGCCGGCTATATTTCTAATATACTTTGTACAAATCTCTTTTTAATAAACTTTCATAGTCACTTGGTTTCGGCAGCATGTTATCGAAATCTCTTACTCAGTTCCTTTTTTTAGCCAGTTGAGCAAGCCTTATTGATCCTTTGGTTATGCAATCGACGTTAAGTTCTGACTCAGTTCTAGTCTCTCTTTGCAAAGAGGGCTATTGATAGATTAATTGCCTATTGTGCATGTCTGACCCTTTCAAATCATTACACTTGTTGCCTAAACTATTCCAGGCACTTAGTTTAAACTTGACATTGAAATTTTAGTCATTGCGTGTAATGCCTTGAGATTTCAATAAATGCCTGTAACATAAATAGCCTACAGATACTAAAAATTCGTCAAGTTAAAAGCTTGATATTTTGTTACGTATGAAAGTACCGGTACACAATGATGGATTTTAATTTTTTGGCTGGAAGTTAAAGGAGCATTACAATATAAGAGGTCTTCCTGACATGAAATAAGAGCTTTAATGATAGAACGGTCTCTTATATTTTGAAGGGTTTTTTGACGTTTCCTCCTTGGCTTTTTATCCATAGTTTGTCATGGTTGTTTTCACTATAGTATTTACAATATATTCATTCTTGCAAACAAAGTTAAACGAAAAGGTCTGGTAACAAACACTCCTATTCTGTCATCTAAGCTCCCTCTATGACACCCTTTTCATTACAATGATCCAGGTGTCTTTAGGAACCGAAGTGTATCATAACCCAGGTTAACCAACCCACACTGATAGCTTATTTTAAGCTAAACCCCCAAAATAATGAAACTTGCTCTTTACTAACTTTACCAAACAGAACCCCAAATGCAATCTAACCTTGCCCAACAGTAACCTAGTATCCAAATGCAAACTGTCTTTGCCTTAAGCTAAATGTAATGTATGTGAAAGAAACCCTGAAAGTAAACTAATGGAAACCAGACCTCGAAATTATCTAACCTAACCGCAAGCTAAATATATTGCTTGAATCTACATCACTGACGACAAAATTTAAGTGTACAACCGTATTACCTCAACGTATGTATACACCATCGCAATTTTGTTCTAGTAAATACAGTGGCTAGATTTTAGCCCCAGGCTATCATTACCAGCAGTAAGGTAAAGAGTTTCACGAATGTTAGAATTTAGGCTTTGGCCGGTGCGATGTATGATTTAATGTACTCATGATCCTAAAAATATAATATCATTGTTTCCCTACAGATATTCATCGAATATACAGTGCCAAGGGAAGCCCAGGCGGCACAGGATGCATTAGCGGGAAGGAAATTCGCCAATCGTGTAGTCGTTACCTCGTACTATGACCCGGAAAAGTACTACAGTCGTGTATTCTCATAGAACCACGTTGCAACCATCTTCGCAGATGCTATCTAGCGCTTTAGTGGCTGAAAGCTATGGAAACCAAGAAGACAAGCATGATAATGAGATACACTACAAATAGTTAATATAATTTGTCTTGTTTTTACAAGATGACGCTGTGTATATAATCATCAATAATTGATAGCTAGACTATTACGTAGTAAGTAACCTTGAATGTCTTCATTAAAATTGTTTACATTGTTGTCTCTATGAACTGTAGGTTTTGATTATTAACTACATCCCTTACTTCAGTCTTAATTTTTGCATAACTAACCTTGTCCCCTTAAACTAGTGCATCCTTTCCGGTATAGATTGATACTTAGCTCTCTTACTTGCATCAATTAAAATGTTTCTCTATACCGAGGATTCTTAAATAGTTGATGGTAAAGTACAGGACAGAGGCATCCTTTCACAAGGTTGTAAGGACTTGTTTTAGTTACATAGGGCACAGAAGTCTTTCTTGAGCGACGACAATAACATAGTTGTCACCATAGTATTTACGAAAATATTATGTTACATCATAGAAGCTGTAATTCGGTATGGCTATACCGATTCCTATCAAATGGCTTTTTATCCCTGATGTCTAAGACGTCTTTTGAGGATTGCATAAACAAAATATTGTGGACTAAGGTGTGCCCCCCCCCCCCAAATACGCGTACTCAATTTCCTCCCTCTCCTATTACATTTTGCAACAAAATGATAAACTCCATGTATTCAGACTGGGTCAAGATAAAGGGAGACATTGTAAAAATTATGGTAAAAACTACACAGACAAGCTATAGGTAAGACGCCAAGAAATAAATTGCAATTTAGACAACGTTTTGACTTTTCCAAGACTTCGTCAGGTCTTTGTAAACTGGAGGTTGCAACGCTTATAAACTAACATGGTATCAATGTCGGCGAAAATGAACATTTGACATCAAGGCAGGTAAGAATTGGAAAAGGGGACAAGACACTTGAAACTTAAATGGGAAATGGTTTGCCAGGACATTATTCTTACAAATATGTTACATTTACGAGTTAAAGAATATGCATCAACCCTGACTTCATAACAAATGCTTACTTTGAATTATTTTTTACTTCTCGATGTTTATCATAAAAGATTTGACAAACATTTCCCCTGCTAGTACATGTTTGGCAAGTTCTTTAGACACCATTCCATTCTGTTCCATCCATAGCAAACGTTTTGTTGGCAACCTTTGACAAAACCCATTTTGGCACTGAAACTGCTGTGTTAAAAGGGCAGAACCCCAATAAAACTAGTCCCGGGTTGACCATTCTTTAATCGTTTAATGAGAGCATAGTTTTCACAAAAGCTGAACTATGATAGTTTCTTCTCTTAGCCATTCCTGAACGAAACTAACACATCTAGCAGACTTTATACTCCTTGATAAGCTGATCTTCTAATTATCCTAGTCAAATCAAGTCCTTTTACTAATTAACTTACGCTAAACAAGATTTATTGTAAAATTGCTTTGGTGGCAGATGGCAATTTTCATAAAGCTAGAGATTGTACCAACAACTAATTCCATTCCCAGATGCTGACAATGACAGAAAATAACTACGCAAAACTACAACAAGCATTGGACTTGGTTGACTCATTCCTTTCATCAAATACAAGAAAAGCATGCAAATCACAGATATGACCGCAATATGCAAAGAGAAACTACCTTGCTTCAATTATGCACTCTGCTTCTATTCCTCGCTCGCGTAATTTGTTGTTCTATAATTTTATTGCTAAATTTTCTTTGGAAGGCTTGTTTCCAGTTCCCAGCATCGTTTTTAAATATTTCTTCATTGGAACGTAGGAGCAAAGACTGGCTATAGGGCATCGCACGTTTTGTATAATGAGGATGGAAGGAGTATCTGGGGAGTATCAGTGAGTTTTTATGCATGAATCAGTAGTAAAAACGTCTTACCTTAATTATTTGGCTTGATGGTCTAATGGTTAAGGTGTTTGTTTTCAAACCAATGAGTGGTGGGTTCGAATCCCCTCAGTTCGGTCAGTGAAAAAAGAAAGCAAGCTATTGTGGTAATGCTCCACTCCGTGATAAGTATATAATAATTGCTATGTGCCTACTAAGTACTTGTATATTATATCTGGCACTGATGAAGCTTAAAGCCGAAACAAATAAATAATAATTATGATCAATGAGTTTTCCCGTATCCAATGACTGAAGGAGAATTCGCAAAAGATTGACACTAAAATATCCGCCTTAGCTTTTGAGCCAGATGGCATAATGGTTGAGGCATTGGTTTAGTAATCATGAGATCGTGGGTTCGAATCCGGTCAGCTCCTTTAAATTGCAAGCTATTGTGGTGATGCTCCACTCAATATATATATATAGCTTAAAAATACCCATGTTCTTCTGCGTGACCATATTACCTTTGTCATATATTATTACCTGACGAAGATAATATCGAAACGCAAAAGAAAATGTATCTTTTTCTGTGTTTAATATTATATTTAAACACATAGAAGAACGTAGGCTTTGACCCGTTTGTCTATCTATTTTGGATCACTTTTCTTAGTTATCAATAGCCGCCATTTTTTCTGATTCTTTGCGTGAAGTAAAAGTACAATCAACGGGAAAAAGGAGAGCCCCGATTTCATATAAATAAATCCAGTTTTTGACTTCTTTATTGCAGTTATACGTTCTACTTGGGGGCTAGCTGAAATACTGAAGGTGAAATAATGAGGTTGGACCTCAGAACTTTACCAAACTTGGTTGACATCATTTGTGAGCAATTTCTAAATTGGCCAGAACACGCTTTATCCTTATGAATTGTATTTAGAATCTGTCATCAATGAGAACAGATACTACACCAATTCCTTGTCAAAAGGCAAAGTTTTACTACGTTTCCACGGTGTTGTTTTCTTAAAATGAAATCTACGTTAACTTCTCTATCTACAGACCGTTCTCAAAATTTCTAACCTATCACAGAGTTGTTTCCTATTTGATGTTATGACCAATCCAATGTTTACAAGGCTAGTTCTTACCCAACAGAAGCAACTCCATCTTACTATTTTCTTTGAGCCCCTGGAAAGCCTTGGTTGGTGCATACGTTTTTAGAGGGTATACCTAATGTCATACCTAGCTCAGTTCTATTTTACCGTGGGGAAACATGATCCTTATCAGTCAAAGAAGCACAATTTCTTGACGGAACGTAGGTCTATACAATATACTCAAAACTAATTGGAAAAGCCCTAAAATCAATGATATCCTCATCAACAGAAAGGAAAGGACGACACCAATTCGAAGACTCTGCACGAGCTTTTCAAATGCGTAGACAAACAAAAAGTGTCATAATCTGCATTCCACGCCAAAGAGTCTCATACTTTCCTAAAGGAAGAAAGAAGAACATGAGGGCTGTCAGGCGTACCATTACATATACCCGTTCTTACAAGTGCATCTAAACCTACAATATCTTATAAAATCTGTAACTCTGCTATTAACTGCACAAAACTCGAAGAAATACTGACCAATTTTTTCAGAGCATTCAGATAATCGCCTTTTACATCAAACGATACTTTATATTGATATTACTTCCTTCTTACATTAAGGTATAAGTAGATTTAAATTTACACCTCTTGGCATAATGAACACAAAATATTGACATAAATTCAACGAAGCATGAGCCAAACAATATTTCAGGGGGCTGTGTTAAAAAAATAAATGATGTATCATCAAAATTTCTTATTTGGTTGTTAACTTAACCAAACATTACAGCAAAGCTTAAGATTATATTAGCATTTGCTATAATGTTCCAATTATATAAATAAATTTTTGCACAGAATATAGGATATACGTTGAATATTGCTCAGGTAAACGAATCATAGGAGAGACAAATGGTAAACAAATTTAGTACTTTAATGTTCTATCGGCCACATTCGTCCTGTAGAACTATTCCTCTGCCCTCTATCATCAAGTTTGTTATTACATAAATGAGATTCATGTAATAGTTATAAACCGCGAAACCCTTCATTGAAGCTCTTCGTGCCATTTACACTGATATAAAAACCCTCTGATCGAACATGTATAAATGAGTTTTCTACTTAGCTTCAATAATTTTCTATTGTGCGCATTTAAATTCTGGAATAGCCAATTTGATATTAAAATATGGTCTTACACTGAGCTCACACTTACCTCTAATATCAGGCCAACCCTCTTAACAAACCTCTTCAGCGTTTGGAGGTGGTCATCTTCTATAGTGCATTTCTTCAACACCTCTAACTGCTGGGTACTCACTGGCAAATCCTGTAGCACCTTTACACTTTCCAGCTCCAGTACTGTTTCAAGCTTTCTATGATTCGGCTGCTCGTCTGCCAAATACGCTCTCGAAAGAGTGTCGGCTAAATACATATTCTTTCCTTTACAATACTCTGCTCTTAAGTCATATTTCTGTAGCCTCAAAAGCATTCTCTGTAATCTCCTTGGTGCAGAATATAATGGTTTCTTAAAAATGGTCTCTAAAGCGGCCCACAGACGCGCAATAGTCTTGGCAATAATACTCATAAAGGTGTCAATTGATAGAATTACTGATCGTCTGTGGGCGATAATTGAAGCATTGAGCAATACATTGACAAAATCAAAAACCGTAGATATTTATTAATCATCGGCCAGTATCATTGAATCGTTTGTAGCCCCCTGTCAATGTTCTGGGCAATATTTCAGTCTAGCCTTGCACGCTTTATGAGCAACATGGCAAGTGAAAAAGACAAGACCAGGAATTTTTTGCTAGAGGTGATCGATCTATACAAGGAACTCCCTGCACTCTGGAAGATAAAATGTAACGAATACAGCATAAGAGCAAAGAAGGAGGAAGGATATAACATATTGCTGAGGAAATACCAAGAAAAGTACAAAAATGCTACGAGGGAGGATTTGAAGAAAAAGTTGAATATACTGCGAACAAATTTAAGCGAATTTTTTAATATTAAAATTTTTCTCGGTTTGAGGTGTTCGGATAAACGAAGTTCGGATAAACGAGGTTCGGATAAAGGAGGAAGTAATGCATTACCTACAGGTGGTGATCAGTCTAGCAGCCATGACAATACGTTTGGTGACATTTTTCTATTATATCATTTGACGTCTTTTCAAAATATTCTTATCAAGAACGCTAATCTCCTAAATACGCCCCATTTTTTAAGACAGCTTTGACTTCGGGGAAATTACTATTTAGTATACTGATTATTGCATTCACGTTTGACTGACTAGACTTTGAACAGGAATATAGTATGTTAGAATGCAGAAATATGAAGAACTCTTCAAACTGTGGTTTGCCGAGAATACAAGTTGAAAAATGTTCAGGAAAGAAAGAATTCGGCCTAAGTATATATGCTCACACTTTTGCTTAGCTGGGCCTTGAGATTGTACCTCTGATAACCCCTTTCTTAAAGTTCGCCCTGACGAATCCTAATTATCCATGCTCGAAATGTATTAAAGTTCCATGTCCTCCTCATTACATACTATTATACTACTCCAAGAAATCAATTAGAGACGAATAGCAGCATCGACATGTAGTAACTCTCTGGTACCCTTGCTCGTTTGAGTCGACATTAAACTAAATGCAACACCTACGTCAAATTCAATTCAGCTAACACGTCGCTTGAATTCCCTACGAATTACTCAATAACTGCGCGAAGAAACCAGTCTACCTCTGCTCAATTCGTTCGAATGATAACAATATAGTAACAGCTTATTAACAGAATTACCACGTATAAGAGGGTTAACATATTCCATTTCTCCAGTCGCCACATTAGCTCCCTATCATGTACCAGTGGACATCGACATCCAGCTTAACTGGAAGTGGAGACTAGCCTCTCTGAGCCTTGAGTTTTAACCAAGGAAGGACTGCCGTACGATTTGTCGATCTGTGCAAAGCTCATTGCTTAGTTCTAGAGAAGAGAGACTTTGAAATGTTAAGGTTTACGTTAGCTCAGCTTGTAGAGAGCAAGTCGTGAATACGTAGTTCCCGGGCTAGATTTCCTGCGGTGACGTACTTTCTATTTCTCTTGTGTCTGTGAGGTCTCGTCATTTCAAATCATCTCTTTTTAGAATACTTTCAAACTTGGTAATAATGCACAAATAGTGATATACTCAGGATTTGCTGGAGAGGCTTTGCCACTTCCAAAAGATACTTCGTCAACTCCCAAATACTCTTGTATTGTATACACTCATTCTTGCGACACCGTGAAATGAAGAAGGTTGTATATAAACTTGATAGATATTAACCAAACAATAAACAAAATAGGTAAAATGAGTTTGCTAAATGTGTTTCAAAGGTCTTCGTACATCGGCAACAGGGGCGGCTGGCAGGTAGTGTGCCTTTGTGCCCGGCCCACACTTCCAGTTCTGTTCACAGGTTGATTGTCTAATCCCTTTTGCGCTGTCGCTTCTGTCTCTGTGTTCTTTCTACCTTGGAGTAAGCTGAGCCCTCGGCCCTTGCACTCCTCGGCTACAAATTCACGAGGCTCATTTTCCACAAATTGCCTCCTGGATAAATTGAACTGTTCCCTATTGACCGCCGTCACCCGTCCACCGGTGGATGATTGGGAGCTAATGTGGCGACTAGAGAAACAAAAGTGTGTTAACATCGGAGGTCACCTAGCTCAGTTGGTAGAGCGCACGCGGCGAAAGCGTGGGTCTCGGGTTCGATCCACGGTGGTGACATACTTTTCTATTTCTCTAGTGTTCTATTCAAAATTTTTAAGTACCTAGTTTGAGCTCATTCTGTCAATTATCCAGAGGTGATCCATAGGACAAACAACCGCACTTAATAAAGTGTTAGTAGGCTTTTTTAAACTTCGTCTTCACTGACTTCCATCCTTAAAAGCTTGTTCTGATTTACTTAAGAGATTTTCTGACAATAATACAAGCAAATTACGATGAATTGCGAGAACAAGTGATTTTGGGGGGACCTAATATCGGATCATATATTTAAACATCACAAACTAAGCAGTGTTTCTTTGCGGTATCCAACTATTTGAGGCCGAACCACATACAAACTTTCATTAGGGAGGGAGTGCAAGAGACGTAGAACCCCACCTTTCCAAAAATGCAACCAATGTCCTTCCAACGTAGTTTGAACACCACTAAATATAGTTTTTAAAGTAAAGTTCTTACTGTTCTTCCCGATGTTACAGATCCGTTGACGACGGAATCTTGACATCTTCCATGCCGTGATCTTAACGCAATTTTCTCCCCCAATCACAGAAATCTTAAAAAATAATTAATACCTGTATAGCATATAAATGAGATGCCACTGTGTAGGTACAGTATGAATCGATGTTGCTCGATAGATACTTACGGTAGAATGGCAACAACAGTAGATCCTGTTGGTAGAGTGTTAGATAGCTTGTTTTCTAAGCCTTTCTAACTTTCTATCTTATGTTAACGTCCTCCCGTCTTGACGAAAGCCTTTAAAATTTTGTAAGATAATCTGCTGCACTTCTAAGTAACATAAGAGCACTGTCAATCGTAATGATCGATGCTGACTAATATAATGTCATACCTGCATTCCTATGACAGCATACATGTAAAATAGCAACAGAATTAAAGTCGTGACATAGGGTAATGCCTATAAGAGAAAACAGAAAAATACATTATCATCTTCAGCTTTCGTGTAATGCATGGCTGTATATAGGCATTGCGCAATATTTGTTTATTGAAATAAAGTGTCACCTTAAATTTGTTGGTAAATTATTCATTAAGTCCTACAACGAGATTTAAGAAAAAAGGATGTTACGCTTTCTATTTCATTAGATGCTAAATTTTTGTTTATCCAGATCTGTTACTTTATTAGGCTATTAGGATTTACTGAGTCTTTTACTTATTTAGGCATGTGACATCATCTATTTAGCAAGTTAAGCTACATAATTTGTTCAGTAAGGTGCCTTTTGTTTATGCATTTAAATATATTACTTGCTTTGTTCGTTCTTTAACATAATACTTTCTTTGATCAAGTAAAGATGTTCCATTGTTTACGTTGTGTTGTCCTTTGCTCGGAAAAGATTCCTGGTACTACAAAATTTGTAGATAATATTTAATAACGGAATAATTAGTGAAATACCATTGACCGGTTTCGTTGCACCCTCATCAGAATGACTCGTGCAAAGAACGAGTTGTTCAAACATTGAAGCATCATTTATGACCTGGAGCGCAAAAATCACCCTCGGCAGTAATACCTGAAGATTTGTAAACAAAATTTTGTTTGAATCCATCCACATCTTGTTCGATTTCCTTGATCCGTGCGCGACATTCTGTAAGTTTATCTTCGAAAATCTCCTCCTGGAAATAAGCGCATGTTTTGAGCTCTTGCACATCAGTAATGAGTTTATGGATACATTTTTGAACAGCAGAAAACAATATTTTTTACCTTATAGCCAGAATTATGAACAGGTCTAATTCTTTTCTTACCATGCCAACCTTTTCTGATTTTGTGCTACCAAAAGTACGGTACTTAAAGGAAATCTCCACCTCTTCAAATTATTACAGTTCCAATCTCATCGATATATCTCCACCCCCACCCCCCACCCCCCTAACTAATCGAGCCCTACATACAATTAGAAAGCGGGGACTACTGAAAATGGTAAGCACTTATTTACCGCAGTATTTGAAACCAAATCGACAGATTACATTTCAAGGCTAAGGAAATCCTCGTCGCCTTGCCAAAATTTAAAGTTTGAACAAGGTGTTGCTAGGCCAAAAGTAGCAATAATCTTACTTCTAAACAGAGCGACGCCAGCTTATCTTCGGACTGACCAAATTGGTATCTTTAACTTGTTTTACTGAAAAGAACTAGTCGATTGGCAGATGTTATCATAACGGTCACATCTTGTGTAATCTGAGAGATATGAAGATACGTTTATCTCGTGTACACATTAACTGTTGAGATTTGCTCGTTCGTATTGTTACCTAGGCCTTGTTAACACTATTGTAATTATTGTACGCACGTAGCCTACGAGATGCTGAAAATATTTCAATAGATTTAGGCTGATCACCTAAAAAGGACTTCTTTGACCAAATAAACTTGTAAGTTCATTTGATTTATCAAAAATCTTGAACATATCTTGCGTGTTTCCTCCAATAGTATAAACATTGTTGCAATGGCATTAAGAAAACTCTAGTAAAAAATGTTGTTACTACCACGTAACCAAGGTCGTTATGGACTAACGAGCGTTTCCGATTTAGTCGCGTATACAAGGAGTTATCCTAAAGTATCAAAGTTGTGTTTCATTAAATCACATTCCCACTATCAAAGATGAAAACTCTTCACTAGTATCATGGGGCTTGTTGATATATAGAACATATGTCCCATCCTTTTGATTTTCCCATTCCTGTAGACTTGATAGTTATGATATAAAAGCCACAGCTCATAGAGATCTGACAAATTTAAATTTTGATTGAGGGGAGCACATGCTAATCCATGAAAATAGCACAATAAAGTGACATAAACATTTGTACTTCATGACACAGGAGCATGCTGGTGTGCAGAAAAGAATGCTCCAAACAGCCTCTCCATACAGCATCCTGCTTGGTGTTTTGAATACTTCTACAGCAACTTCCTGCAGCAATGTTTTCCGCTGTGCTGGAACACAGCAGGACTACAAACCAGACTTAAACTTACATTCTGGAACTATTAAGGCAATGCAAGGTCTACGGCATTTGCAACATCTGATTACTGCCAATTGGATGAATAAACAGTATATAAACTTTTTTGTGAAATTTGATGGTTGTGCATTTCAATATACCACAAAGTTAATTAATGTGGTCTTATATAAGTTAGATGCATGCAGAACAGACGAACTTTGCGCTTGAAATTCTTCACAGTGATCTCTTGCGTTCGTTTGCCCCTACATTCTGTGTTTGCTGTACATGTGTTAGGGAGCAATCCCCAGTTACAGAGCAGACAACAGGAAATTCAGGCTGTGACTTTAGTTCTTCTTTCGTTTTTGAGCGCAATATTTTGCTAACACCTCTGTAAAGGGACCATTATTGAAGCAAGGTCTTTTGAACCTTTTTAGTGCTATCCCTGCCAACTTTATTCAGGTTTCTTTGTGTTTAAATCACTTATATTTATTCTCTAAAGTAACATTTATATTTTCTGTTTAATATTTTTAAGTCTTTTTTATTTCAAATAATTTGTTGGGTTTTTTTAAATGGCGACATACATACATACATACATACATACATACATACATACATACATACATACATACATACAGGCAGACAGACAGACTTAGGTTGATTAATGATAGCGCAGATATAAAGCGATCGCAAAATTTTCCTTGTAATTAAGCGCCAATGATTTAGGTTCCAGACACCCTATCTCGGGTAGGTTTGGTTTTGGGCAGTTTTTCCGTTACACACTATTTACATCATCCAATACACATATTTGACCTATCTGGTACCAAAATTTGTTACTCTTAGTGGCATTGATACGAAAGTCAATCTGATACATTTTGGGTAGCTTGTAGATTCCCTGATTACGGCTTAAATTATCACACTTTCACGTAAAGTGGACATTTATCGGGAGCCTCTTTTTCAAAACGAGATTAAGATCTATTTATGGCCATGACTTAATATCCAAATATTTGGACATACTGAAACCAGCAACAAATTTCAAGGTCCCAAATAGACAGGGATAGGGTCTTAATAATCCAGGGGAATGAGACGTTTTTCACCAAGCTCCCACTCCGTGATCAAATTACTTGTCAAGCCTGTTATGAAGAATAAAATATTGCAACAACATCAGGGTTTCTGGGTACAATGTCATCAAACTTGGAGCGAGAGTGCTCAGAAAATTCTTAACTTCAGTCCAGGTAGGCACATTGCACTGCAGGAAACATTGGTAAACATTTCATAACTGGAACCATGTCACCCCCAACAAATATGAACCATACTTACAAGCTGCTCCTGCAGCACTCAGTATCTAACTATGTTAGTTTTATTCCTTAACAAAATGGGAATGCCATCCATGACCTGCAGCACTTTCAAGTTACAAAATTGTTATCAAAAACATTGCAGTCTTCAATACTGATTAAATAGGATAAAAAGTATTTCTACCTATTTATGTCATATAATTTTATATACACCTCACTGGACACATACGCAAACATGGGTATGTGAAATTCAATGGGTACATGAAATTCATCAATTAATATTTGTGTTTCAGCTTTGAGCCAGTACACTTTTTTCATGAGGAACCCACTTGCTAAGGCTTCAGCCCTTACATTAGTTAAAAAGTTAAGCAACTTGCTTAGCAACCCTCAGGCTGACAGTTAGTTAGCGACTTTTCGCAGAATAAAATTACAAGTTTTCTTAAAAATAAAGACAGAAGAATTCTTTTCTGATTTGAAACAAATACATAACGAACTATTTACAGCCTTGGTCCAAATTTACCGATTCTTACAAAAAGAGAGTACTCAAAAAGGGAAAAGAAGCACGGTCCCGCCCTTGCTTAACATGGGGAAATGTTGGGGAAAACCCGCAAGACGGGATCACTATCAGTAACACTTTGCAATCTCTCAGTGCAGCCCCCTAATAAGCAGTGGGGCCATAACAGGGCCCGTAACACTTTGCACCAGTTCGAGACTCTTATTGGATAAAAGCGCCGTACCCTCCAAAACTCTGTTATCGACGAGCAGCAAAAACGTATCCCTTACCCTACTCCCGCATCGGCAGTCTCTCAATTACAGGCCTCTGATAAGCAGTGGAACTGATATTGAAAATACACTAAATAAGCCGTAATACCATCAAAAAGGCTCAGAAATATATAATGGGGTTGTTTGAGCATAAGGCGACGCTTCTCAATTTGGGCTATCATACGAAGCTTCCCAATTTGGGCTACCAGGCGAAGCTTCCCAATTTGGGCTACCAGGTGAAGCTTTTTAATATGGACTACCGGGCGAAATACTTAATTTGGGCTACCGGGCGGAGCAACAAAACCACAAAGCAAGTTGAACCTTCCAACAGGAACACTTCTTACAGATCATGGGGGGCATCTATAGTGAAAGAAAATACTTGACCTTTGCAAAAGGCCGAGAAGCGATTGCTCATTTGCCGTGACCATAATCATAATCATATTCATAATCATAATCGTAATCGTAATCGCAATCATAATCATAATCATAATCATAATCATAATCATAATCATAATCATAATCATAATCATAATCATAATCATAATCCTGGAGATATTTGAAATTTTGCATTTGTACACTCCAAATAGAATAATTTAAAATCTGAAGATTTCGAAAGATGCATTATAGAGAGGCATATCATACTTCAAGGATGGAGCACGACGCCCCAGATCCTCCTGCTACATTTTACAAAAATATGTTGACCAAGATACAAAGTCCTGAAGAATAACGACTTCACCTCGTGTAAGGTCCGTCACCCTTTGGTTTGAATTGTCTTATATAAGTTGAAAGTTGAAAGAAGGGAAAGAAGAACCAGGGGAATGTTGTCATCAACCTAAATAAATATTATCAAACTACAAAAAGCTATTGCTACATTCTGAGAGTATCAAAAGATTGCTGGAGTCGGCAGACTATGTTCTCTAACGTCCTGGAGAGAGGGAGCACTCAGAAGAAATAAATGAAGAGGTAAATACACGAGGAATTACTAAAAACTTCAACAAAATTCCTTTTATTAATTAAGTTTGAGGTATTAGTACACTTTTTTATAAGCAACTCACAACTGCTTAGGTGTGAGGCCTCGATTTGGTCCAAAATCTAAGCAACAAAGCTAAGCAACTCGACGCCTCAAATTCAGGAGGGACATTTTTTTATACGCCTGAAAAACAAATCAAGAAAGATTTTTCATTAAGAATTGATTACAAACTGTTGATATATAAACCACAGTAAGTAGCATGAAGGTGTTAAATACATAACTGCTAGGGGCTGCATTTTGTCAACCGATAGCACAACGAAATTCGACGATAACCTGTAGTGATACCTAAGCAACTACTTAAGCAACTCCAGGCCTGATTTTGGAAATTTCGTCTGTATATTGTATATAGTATATTTATGGCAACCCATACACTATTTCCTTTATCAATCATAAAACGATGCTTAGTGTTATCAATCAAGAAGATTATGTTGTTATATTTACGTCAAACATCCAGAACAGGGGGTTGAACCTGCCCTAGGGGATAGCGCGTGGTTTTGTACGTTAAAGCAATGGCAGAAGAAATTAGGAAAATCTAGGGTACATTCGCCACATCTGTGCGAAAGGGTCAACGTATAAAGCGAAGGTGACTACAGATGCCGACCAAGATTAACAATTTTGACGAATTATTGAAAGGACACCGTAAACCCCGCCTATTGGGTTGAGCGTTTAATAGAGGGTGGCGTTTATTACAAAATGAGAAATGAATAAAAATTCATGAAAAGATTCTTCATGACAATCTTTTAGAACGGAAAACCTGAATCTGTCGATGGAAAATATGCTAAGCTCGTATCAACAATTTGTCATTTCTTGTTTGGTCTGTTTTCTAATAAATATCCACTTTTAAATACGCGGCGTTTATTGGAGGCGGTGTTTATTACCAATGTTGGGCAAGAAGTGCAATGTTTAATAGAGGTCAGTGTTTATTAGAGGAAATATGGTGATCGTTTTGCCCTTGGCATCGCTGTTTCCAGATTAAGGTCATTTCGTAGACAAGAGAAGTGAAAAGGTAAATGGAAAACGGTAGATTTTAGATGAGGTTTTGAAGTGGTATGTCGGGGATGAAGGCATGCGTAAATTTAGATTTACATCTTGCATGGTCACCTCCATACATTAAGGAATTATTGTATGAATTAAGAACCGTATGCCACTCGCAAATAAATTAGTACAACAGGCACACGAAGCTTTTCAAAACCATAAATAACAAGACACGTAACTTTGGCAATTTGCAGGCCCCCCTCAACTGCTGTAATGCCCCGAAGAACACCTAATCAAAGAGCATGCGATGTTCTTCCATTTCACCAAGTTTGAAAGACTTTATTTGTCGTTTTGGACTACAGTGCGCTAAAATTATTAAATGTATCTTCTCCATTGCCTTCAGGATCATGAAGATTCCAAATAATTAGCATCAATGGAGCTACCTCGCCTCAGCGCTTGCAAAAATGTTTTCACCCTCTTCCCTCGTTCTACACACCACGAAACCGGGGAGATTCCGTCATTTCTGAACAGCATCATATTCAAGATATACATTGTCAAGCCTTCCATGATGTTCCTATCCGTGGCAGACTTAAGAAATGTATCCCTTAAGATATGGCATAGGGGCATTTCTGTTCGTTCCTGATCCAACTATATGGTAGCTCAAAGTAATAGTAAAGGTCGGCATAATTATATTCAATCAATTCGGTTTTGTTAATTTAGGGGAATTCTTATTTACTAACACCCTTCTCAAATGTATATGTACGTTTAAGCACTATAGATGGACATGAAATTAATCGATGCTGCAAAAAATCATAATAGTTCGCATTCCATATTTTGAATGCTGTCCCGCTTAAACGTTACATCACACACTAAATTTAAGTATGCCCGTTGCTGCTCTTTACGAAAGAGCGTGATAGGAAGGAATTCCTAGCAATACAATCATCTATAAATAACTCCCTTAAACAATGTAAACAATACCCAACTGTGTCTTCTAGTTGACATCTTTTCAGATTAATCTACAATGTTCCTGATGTTTCTCAGTCATATTTCCTGACAATGTATTCTAAATATTATATTATATATTATTATATTATTAAATATTATATAAAGCTCAACAAATACACATTATCTTTACGTTTCGATATTATCTTCATCAGATTGAATATCTATACAAGTATTACAGACCTTCTTTAATACGCCAATGACACATGGGAATAATTAGAAATTACAAATATAACATGACACGTAAGATATCTATGCACCATTTCCTTTTCTTACTGTTGATACATTATTGTATATTCATTTATTTAATCTTTTTATTTTGTGGCTATTTTATAGCCTTGTGTTACCTAACAGAATATTTCTTTAGTGTTTATATTTTATATGCTGTTGTAATTCATAAGAGGAAAGGGTACGAACAGCAATGTTTAAAGGTAGGAAATAAACAATAACAACTCAAAAGCGATATAAGGCTTAGAATAAAAGCATTTAATTTCGGTATTTGTGTTTTGTAAACATAGGAATAAACATTAGTTAAAATTGAAATTATAAGACAGAAGTTGAAAGACAAGATGTTATCAGTTACTGCTGTAAAGAAGAAACAAAAACAAACTATGAGTATTACCCCTTGCTGCATGTCATTTGATTTATACTAGCAACCTGTCCTACTTGTGAGATATGTGCAGCTATGGAGTTGACCTCAACTTGAGAAAACAAACTTTTGAATCTTATAATTCATGGATTAAGAATAAGCTACTCTTAACCCCTGGGTACGGTCTCCAATCGCGTTGAGCTGAATGTCGATGTCCACCAGTGGATGATTGGGAGCTAATTTGGCGACTAGAGGAATAGAGTATGTTAACATCGGAGGTCACCTAGCTCAGTTGGTAGAGCGCAAGCCGCGAAGGCGTGAGTCATGGGTTCGATCCCCGGTGGTGACATACTTTTCTGTTTCTCTAGTGTTCTTTCAAAACTAACATTTCAAATCCTCTCATCTCCTCGATGACAAATGTGCATTTATAAACCCTGGCGGCTTTTAATTGATACATCAATATTATAATGTTAAAACGTTGGTTAGTGATACCAAACTTTAAAATGCGCTGAGTAACGGATTAATTTTGCTAAACGTTTTTGCCATCCACTGATCACAGCAATCGTATAGAGTGAAATACAAAAGCTTTCAGCGATGAATTTGTCGGAAACTTCAAAGCCAAAACACGCCGTAAATTAGAATGGGCACGTGAGCGACACACTTTCTGTCACTCGCATTATTTAAAAACGCGTAATTTGCAATCAAATTCCTTTTTGTCTACAGAGCACCGGCTTCTTTGTTTTAATGAATGCGGCTTCTAAAGCGGCTAGATGAAACAGAAACCGGGCTTTTGCTAATACGCTAAACGAATCCTCTTGGTAGCTGCCGGCGCATTTTGGGCTTGTACGCAAATGTTGCCCTATTGTCGAGTCTGTTAATATTTATGCCAGTACAATTTTTCAAACTCTACAAAGAACAGAAAAAAACGCTTCAGGTTCTTTTCGGGTTGGAAGACTGATAACAGTAGGTCGTTTGTGAAAAAACTATTTACACAGAAATCTAGTTTCAATGCACTCTAAAATAAACAATATTCAGATCTTATCATAGCATGCATCTCTGCAAGTGTGTTATTAACATTCAAACTATTCCTAGCACTGTAGAAACAATAAAATTTTATCAACTTATGATGTGTATGACTAGGGCTCAAAACACAAAGGGTTGTTCCTCCAAAGTATATTCTTAATATGCTTTTTAGTAGATGATATGTAGCAGCCCACATCCCAATGTATCAAGGCATCAGAGGAGCTCCCAAACGAAGAAAAGTGAAGGAGACTAGTCTTTCTAACCCTCAAAGTTTCTGCACTATTAGATAACAGACTTGCTTTCTTACCATCTGTAGTAGAGACGCAATGCATTGTGGATGTCCATTGCTGATTATAAAGCACGCGGTTAGATTGTTAGAATTAGTGATCGAAGACGGACGTATAAAGATTATGTGTAACGCACTCTATGAGTATTTTATTGAGTTGTTTCTGCAACATTACCGTGGCGACGAAGGTGGTTTAGTTGTTCCTCTATCAAGTAGAATATTTCATTAAGATGGCTCAAGCAATTTCTGTTCAGCATATGCCACAGTTTAATCTCGATGTGGAAGTTGAAGCGAGCCTGTCCACAAGATGGCGTACTTGGCTACAGGATTTCGAAATGTTCTTGGTTGCAAATGTTATCGCCGATGACAAACGTTGTCGTGCACTTTTCTTATTTTAAGAAGGTCCTCGTGCTAGCGATATGTTTCATCAATTACCAGATACGGGAGCCGACGATGATTTCACGCTTGCCAAACAGAAACTAACGGCATAACAATGCGGTACATTAACTTTCTTATGCATTGCAAAGACTCAATACGTCCTTTAGTACACTGGGTCTCGTTATACGATCGGAGCCTGTGAACTTTCATAAAATTTGGCCCCTAGCCGCTGTGCATAATGACTTACGAAAGCTAATGGATTGACACAGTTAATATCAAATACAACGTAACAAATCTGATGATACAATGCGTTGAATACAATATCAGTTTCAAATACAATAGTACTCATGCATAACACCGAACGGCTACTGTAGCTCAGGGGAGTGCTGTTCAAGCATAGCAGATGTCAGACCCTAAAGATATGTCCAGCAAAAAGTATTTATCATTTTTCACACTATATTTGGTGTGGTCTACAGTTAGCTGATGCAAGAACGATTTTGAGGACGATCTTAGTAGTGCTGAAAAAGAAAGAAAACTTCAAATGCTCAAAAAATTAAGTTTCTTTCTATCAAACATTAAAGGACCATGTAGTTGACCCCGTTCTCCCAGTTGTCGCAACTAATTACGTTCAGTTTTCACATAGATACAATGATAGGCTGTCTGACTTTTAATCTCTTAACTCCTTGACTAGAAAAAACATATTGAATGTATCCCAATCGGCTGACATAAATGCTACGTCTCTCTATCGGGCTTAAAGGTCCGTCTTACAGGAGAGTATCGAATGCCTTGATAAACCTTTAATCCAACAATGTATGAAAACCAGTGGCAACCTGTGGCACATTCAATAATTGAGTGTGCAGGAAGGAGTAGAGACAACTTCAAGGGGGTCGATTTCAACACTTTAACCCTCAGAGTACTGCCAGACTCCATTGCGAATAATGCAGGTGTCTTAATATGACCTAGAACAAGTAAGGCTATGTAAGAATATCTGCTTCTGCGCTAGGTGACCTCCTATGTTAACATACTCTATTTCTCTAGTTTAGACCACATTAGCTCCCACGCATCCACTGGTGGGCATCTACATCCACCTCAGCGCAATTGGAGACCAGCGTCTCTGCGCCATGTGACTTGACCAAGGAATGACTGCCATCCGGGTCCTTCGTAATGTCCAAAGGCCATTGAAAGTAGAAAGTATCATCGAAAAGAGAGGATTTGAAATGTAACCTGTGAAAAGAACGCAATGAAATAGAAAAGTACGCTGTAAAAGTGTGGGTCACAGGTCCGATCCCAGGTGGTGACATATTTGCCATTGATCGCTTCTCGGTCATTTGGCCAAGATGATGTTCTGTATCTGTTCTCATTGATGGCAGGTTCTTTCCATGGTCCGTGAGAGGCGGTCCTACTGGACGTTTGAGCCTGCTTCATGGCTTGCTTCTCTACGCGGTAGCACAAAATTGAGGGGCGTCGCCCTTGGACGCCCCAGCTGCCCTTTATTTATTAGTTAGTTTGTTTGGTGGTTTTTTTGTTTATTTAGGGTAGTTTCAATGTCGGGCCCACTGCTCATCAGGGGTCTTTGATTGAGAAATTGACATATTTTCCATTTCTCCAGTGCTCTTTTCAAAACGGACATTTCAAATCGTCTCTTCTCGATGAAATTCCTATAGAGTAAAACCAACAGTAAATGCAAAGATTTCCCTAAAGTAAAATAACTAACGGAGGCGAACTCATTTCCGGGCAATGAAATCTCAATAAGTATGCTGCTACTTTCAACTATATAATGCAACCTTGTCCCAGTATCGCCTTTCTCCATACATGACAATATCGTATACTCAGCTGTTTCGTTCATCGATATGAATCGGAGCCAAAGTGTCAGTGTATAAGGTTTATGGTACGGATTGCTTGGAAAGTAAAAAGAGGTTACCACTTAATAATTCAATATTGGGTGCATTGTAAGACAAGTTATGGAAGCGATACTGTAAAGGAAGAAGGCAAAGACGACAAAAAAACACTGAAACGAAAAGAGGAAAAGAGAGTCCGATTTCGATCTCTTAACCGTGCGAAATCACATATGAAAATCAAAAGGAATAAAGACATTTTCCCAGCTCTTTTAATTTGGTGATGCAACCTCTGGAGTCCCTGACGAAGTTAACACGGTTATTTTGTCTGCGTAGCTGGGTCTCGTGTATACAATCATCAATTATCAGAAAACCATTCCAAACATCTTCTAACCTTTTTTTAATTTCTAGAAATATTTCAATATGATAAAAGTATTTCATGTTGCCTCCCTTATTTTATTTGTTATTCATATTTATAAATACCAGTTTTGGCATCTTCAATTTTCCCAAACCAAAGCAGGGGCTCATAACGATTTCTGAGTCCCAGTTCATGTTTTAGCCCCCTCCCCAAATCCAGAATGCCTTTTATGGCAATCTCTCAATCAAAGACCCCTGATGAGCATTGGGCCCGACATTGAAACTACCCTAAATAAACAGAAAAACCACCAAACAGGCTAACTAATAAATAAAGGGCAGCTGGGTCTGGGACTACCATCGGTATCTCTGACCGAATATTCCATAGAGCCTGGTAAGATGATCTAGGTCGATGTAGAGTAATAGGACTAAAAGTACCAAACAAAAACAATACAGACTGATACATCGGGCAGCAACAGTATGAAATTGCCTAACGTTTAACAGGTCAACGGTCACTCTCAGGCAAACACGAGACAGTAACAGTCAGCCACTGCGACATGGTGTCGATTTCTTGGGGGCTCCGATAGATAGAGTCGGCGCGATAATCGACGTGGAGTAACTGAAACAAACAGCATAACAGATTGTGTTTCCAGAAATGTTAGACTACAGCATCTGTACCGCATGTGGTGAAGATCTCTCGGTGAGGAATTGTCAACCCGCAACGTAGTTACTTATTTCTGGTATACCCATAAAAAAGATTTGGGAAACAATGTCATCTTATTCCCCAATGCTACCATGAATTTATTGCACTAATTTCACTAGAATGCAAGCTGTAATATATTTACTCAGGGGATAATGGGATCTTATCGATTATTACATGCTCGTTATATATTATTTAGAATTTCATCAAGAAAGCGTAGACTAATTGAATCAATAACAGCACATTGAAAATATGTTATGAATTGAATGTAATACATGTATAAAAATGTTTTCAGACGTGTATAAACAAGAAAATGCAAAAACATAAGATAAAACAATAAGCATTATATTATGAAGGCATATGATGCCATATATTAATAAGCGGCATTATCAAGGAATATTGAGTGTCAAGTTTGATAAAAAAGCTCGACTCCCTCTACAATAGAGCACAAAAGAATCTGTTTTGGGATATGTTGACATCGCAAAAGCTTTCTTTCTTTAATCCATACGGTTGTTGTGATCAGTGCATGGCGAAAACTTTTAGCAAAATAAACCCGTTACACAATGCAGCATTCAAAGTTTGTACCACTAAACAACTTCTTAATATAATATTGGAATCATATGTATATCTATTGTTATATCTTAAATGCAATGCTGACGCTCCATGCAGTTTGAGTACTTGAGTACATGAGAACTCAGGCAGAAACCAACAATGATTTGGCCTATTTGTTACAAATGGAAACATAGCTACATGGCGCTGATGCAAATAAAGCCTGTAATCTTATCGGATCTCTCAAAACAACGTTGACCTGTTAAACTGCACATTGCCCTATAACCACTATTGTTGTTCAATTAGCTGATAAAATCCTTTTAACGTTGGATCTCACAAATGAAATTACAATGAACGATGGAGTTGCATACTAGATCAACTGTTGCGGAGTTGCTAAGGCGTTATAGAATTTGTCCCCAAGACTCTTGATATCTTGATACAAAGTAGCAATAAACAATCAAAAGAGCAAAAGAACCCTGGATAATGGGAACAAACGACAAGCTTATTGAGTAAGTAGAAGCAATAACGAGACTCTCGTAAACGGGAATGCAGAAAAGTTGGAAAAGATCTGGGAAGACCAGAATGGAAGAGGAATGTCAAAATTAATAAACAATGACAGATTAAAAAATAAAAAACAAAATGCATTGTTAGGGGGTTTGATAAGCTATGCAAGAGATATGAGCAAATTAAATGCAAAAGAGGGAAAGAAATCGACAGCGAGAATTTTATATCTTGTAAACATTATTACTGTTACTGTAAATTTACAGAAAGAGTAAATGGCATTGAAGTTAATATTTATCAAAGATACCTCCCTTGTAAGGTCTCGTGGCATCACACTATAAGCGATTTGAATTTAACATGGGTAGACATGAAGTGCCACAGCGCCTTTCGCAGATGGTTAGAAATGCCATTGTGCGGTACTTTGGACATCACTTTGCTCTCTAAAAGCAAATATGGCCTGAACATTATTGACATTTCCACCAAAGTTCAAGGAATGTCAGGCAATAATGAGAAAAAAAGTTATCCTCTGCCCATGATTCGGACATACATTACATCTTTGAAAGTACAAAACGAAAAAATATTGAGTATGACAATTTCACTAACGGTAAAACTGTTTCTACGGAAGTAAGAGCAATTAAAAAATTCAAAGTAATTAACGAGATGGATAGCCAAGGTATTGTTTTAAGGTTATTAATTAAGGAAGGCCTAAAAGTTTGGCATAGTGCTTTAAATGGCTTGCCCCAAAATATATACAACTTTACCATCCCGTACATAAACAAATCTCTTGCCACGTTAAAAAATCTTCATAAATGGAAAGTAACAGACAGCAGTCTCTGCAAAGCTTGCCTGAATTGTCAGACACTGCAGTTTCTAGCTGCGTTGAGGATCTCAAGCGGGGCAGGTATACTTGGAGACATGATTCGATTCTTCTGAACCTTTGCAAGTTTTTGCACTTTAACGGTGATTTAGATATCTATGCAGACATCCCTGGAGACAGATCGCCGTGCATAATTACTGGAGGCTGCTGATCAGCACCATCTGCATTCTGTGGTTCCGCGTGAACCAAACAATTCCATCAAACTTTTTCGGTTTTTAATCCGACTTTATACTCAGCTCCAATCGATGATTCCATTTTTAAAATTTCGACCTAATCTACCCTATTTTATACATGGCTAAGTCCTGGGCCCATAACCTCTTGAAAGGTGCAGTGGATGTCATAGATGATACATTTCTGTATACTCAAAATCAAGACTTGTATCCATAGAGATCAAACGTACTTACAGCACGAAGACACGAGTTGAACTAACTACACAATACTAGTTACATGTTCCTCTTACAGAACTTGCCATGACGTAGATAACCACATAGACTTTTAGCATTGATCTAACAACGCGGAACTTCCCTGACTGACTCACTTTAACAGACACTGCATCTGTATAACCACTCACTATACGAGTGGACGTCCTCGCTTTGCACTAATTTACCCGGGGGGCATGGTGAAAGTGCCCTAGGGGCCCCAACTGCCGTTGCTACGCGCCTGTCAGGGTTACCGTTGTTGGTTATGCTTCGTAACTTTTGCACTACCCCAAATAAAGCAAAATAGGTTCTCCAGTACAAAATCCAGGTTACTTGCCTGGGATATGATATGCCAAGGGTCGAGGTAACTGTACCTCAAGATACCAGGAGAGCTACTTTTTACTATCTTTGTCGTAGCTTGGTTTTGCCACGAAATAAAAACACCTAATTTGATAAAAAAGGCTCCCACTTATGAGAATTAAGTGCCGTGCCAGGCCCCCAGCCACAGGAGTGTAGGGGGCACCTCCCTGGATCTGATTAATCCTGAGCTTTCCAGAACCTTTGTAGCTCTTTTACATCGTTGGGATATGTCACCTCGAGCTCTTTCATTGTCTTTTCTGGTACCATCCTTAAAATAATGTGCATTATGTTACTCATGCCTCCACGAATCGTTTCTCATTCATTTTTGAGGATCGTAAGTACGGGTCTATCACTTACAAAGTTCCATTTCCGCACTGCTACTCCCTAAAGGCGCACTCTTCGCCTTGCTTCCCTTATGATTATAACCTTAATCACTTCATGTTTCTTAGTAACAGCATTTTTGTAGCTAGGTGGTTCACTAAACCTGACTTATCGATATCTTACTTTCCCATAGTTCTTAATCCTTTAGGAGCGTTGAATTATGAGTGATCTCTCTACTTGATCCTCACAATCCGCCTTACCTCACCCGTCCCTGGTTTTTATGGAGCGACTATCGTTAAGTAAAGCATCAGTTAAGTTTATGTCCCAACTTATTTTTTCTTGCAATTAATCTTCTCTCCAGCATTGAAAAGCGATTTTCAATGTATTTCTGTAAAATAAATAATTACATTGGCAAGAAAGTAACTTGAAGGCACTCGTTAGAAGACACGCTTCCATGACTTTTTTTCTATTTTGCTTGTTAATGCTTCTATTTAGCATATTCTATTACATTGAGTAGTATTGATGTTTTAGAGTATCATGTGTAAGTTACTTCTTGAATTTGATATTTTTTTACCTAAGAGGCGTTTTTTCATCACAGATAAATTCATATGTTAGCATTTTTAATTTGTAATTTGTACTTCCCTTTAGATTGAAATCGGAATGATAACCTCCTATCCTGTTCTTCCCGTATTTAGATTTTAGGAGTTATTCAGCAGAATATGCAGCGTCGGGAAGAAATGGACCGTTTACGGTGCTCCTCCCCTTCTGAAAACAAAATCTCAGTTTCACATCTGATTTTAACGATGGGAACAGGATCTACTCTTCACCTCTGAAAATTTGGTAACATAATAATGAAGAGGCGTGTTTAATTATTGTTTGTGATACGAAAATTTCCCAATCCGCACATCATTGGCCCGCTAAAAACACATTCCACGTACAACTGTAATGTAAATGTTATTGAAAACAAATGCGTTTGCTACCTCGCTTTCTATCCATGATACGACATAATTGGTACTGGTACATCATCTATCAAAGTACCTTGAACCATAAGGCTACTTTGCCTTTGTTAGGCCTGCTGGAGCACTCGACCTAACATTAAAGACATCAGATTCGGATTTGTTAAGGGTATTGTGGAAAGCCCGGTCCCCTTTTAATCTTGTCGGTTAAAAGGCCGCATTTATCAAAAACATGAGGCCGGTACTCAAATTCAAAAGAATTTAAAATTTACTCCTTTTTCAATAACACGAGTGGTAGAAAAGGTGTCGCTTTCGTGACTTATATTTTCTATGACGTGTTTTGGTCTTCTCGTTTCCTATAATACATAGTTGTCATTAGTCTATGGTAAAAGCGTTAGCAAAGTAGATCCGTTACTCGACGCAATATTCAAATTTTGTATCACTATCTATGTTTTCAAGCAAAAGACAAATGTTCTGAATTGAACCTTGATCGTTTACAGAAACTTAACTAACGTCTACACTTATTCACTGTCTGTGATGATAAAAAGCCTCAATTTTGGTGGCCGAGTGCTGCTTGTTTCTTAAGAAATAGAATACTATTATTTTTTTAAATAGGGTTATTTCTTGTTAGTTCAGACCCATTCTGATTCCAGTTTTGCACGAACCTCATCTGTTCAAATAGTAGAGCCCTACCGTTAAAAACATGATAAATGTGAGTGACATTGAAATCCATGAAGTGCGTTATAATAAGCCAATTTGATTGATAGTTGCAAAATGTTGCAATTCTCAACTCTCTGAAATCGTTAAACCATTCCCCCAATCCAACACCGCCGTTCATCGTCACTTGTCAGACGTGCTATCTTACAGTAAAAACGCGATTGCTTCGATACTAAATTTGGATGCCATTGTGTGTCTAGTTTCATGAGAAAGGATGTAATGCAACAATGTAAGTAACCGATAGAAAACAAAGATATCATTAATTTCACCACAACGCGTTCCAGTCATTTAGCGGTGGTCATCGCTGGCACTGCTCTATTTCAAGGTCATCCTCTCTGTGTTGTGTCACTTGTTCATGGAAGGACAGCCACCAGCTTTGACCAACGAGTACTACTTTGCATGGATAGCAGATTATCAGCTTACTATTCCATACATCAGATAGTAAATTGTTATGGGGTAACACATTTGGCTGTGTACGGGCCCGTAACCATCCGTTTCGATAAAGTAGATAGTGTTCTTCCTCGCTGTGGGCCTGCTGTACTAGATGGAGGACAGCTATATGACAATCTATTGCTCTTTATCAGAATAGCATACGTGACTACATTATAACTGAGCACGTTTCTTTATGCAGTGTATCTGAAATTAGTATTAACTTGCTAGTTACTTAAAGAAAATTTTCAGGTACAATTGCAGGATAAAATATTTCAATATGATTACCGATGGAAGGATACGGCTCTGCTTTGAGTGTCATTCACACCGGGTGTTAAACTAGGATTCACGGTCCCGCTGCCTCCAGATTTTCATCCATTCACCTCCCCAACTGCCTGTTCGTGCAGCCATAAGCTACATAGGATATGACCATGGCAAAAGACTGAAAGAAATACAGAGCTGTCTCCAGATGGTGTTACATCGAAATTCTGTTGTGATTGCACGCCACAGCTTTTTGCCGTGCAAAGCGGATGAGAATGAGCTTGTTTCGACTTCACGCCTGGCGAGGGAGTTCCACCTCCAGTTTTATCTTTTTATCTTTATGGTCTTAACGCCGACCACAGAACTATACATAAAAAGTCTGGAAAGATTAACTCTGGTCCATAATGGCTGCCGCTTTGCACGTTTACACGAAATGGCGAGAAATGTAAACAGCAAGCCCTCGTCGCTTTTAGTTGTACAATAAAGCAGAATAAGAAGGTGCATTGTATGAACGGTGAGGGTGTCTACTCAGATATAATCAGAGAAACGAAATGCAGAGCCTTTCAAGATATATTTTCGTAACAACTTTATTTGAATTACAGCAAGATGGGTGTGAGATACTAACGTTGTGTGACCTGGTGACCCTCTTGTAACATGACTATAACCCCAGTTAATCTTTCTTTTCCATTTTGGTTAGAACATTTCAGTTAACTTTGTATAGGAATTTCATTAACGCCATCTTTCGACATTTAAAACTCGTCTGATGATGACTGCTTAGATGTGGCAGAGTTAGGACCTACAGCAAATTAAACCGTAAACTTGTGCTTTCTCAGAAGAAGATTTTGCTTGCCTAAAGTGTCTGCTAAGTGCTTCCTAAAGCTGAAAACGAATTGACAGTTGAGAAGTTATTACGTGAAAAGCAGATAGCTTCACTTGCTGGCTTGTGTTACGCGTTGGAGTCGCAGTGGTAACATTTATTCATCTAGAATTTTTAATGTTTGTCAGAACTATCAGGATAATAGCAAATTAAACAGGAGAAATTGTGCCATCTGTTGGCTTACTGACCCGTCGCATTTTAAGTACAAATACTTTTCTACGGTTCTTACCTGACATAATTGTTTAGCAATGCATTTTATTTATAATATAGAAATTTAGTCGAGTATCTTATCCTCCAGTGTGACTTTTGAATGTTTTAGGGTTTTAGATTTACTCGTGTCTGGTTTACACACTTTAGCTGGAGCGGTGTATTAAAGAACTCTGTTTAAATAAGGAGGGAGCGTAATCTGGACAGTCCACTCCTTGTGCTAGTTTCGCATCATGAGAATTATCCAATAAAATATCTAACAGGTGAAACATGCTACCTTGAGTGTGTTTATTTCAAGAACAGCCACAAACCTACAAGCCTCATTCCAAACACTTATGTCAATTCTTTAATAATAGCCATTTTGATAAGAACAGCACTCAGTTCATGACAGCAAACCCAGGAGTGGATATTTACAAATGGAAACCAAAATCTGAGGTACCAGCATATTCATACAATCCGGCTCACTCAAATTTGACGCATTTAAATACGGATAATTTTGTACTCAATAATCATAAAGAACGGAAACTTTCGCAAAGAGCCTCCGCTGGTTTTTCTCGAGGAAAATTTCAAGCACTCTGTCTGTATCTATCGTTTGTAAACGCTGCATTTGAATGAGGTCGAGGTCTGCCTCTCGCATATCACTCATCCTACTCCGATAAGCTTTTTTCCGCCGGCGAGTACCAGATGCAGCTCTTTCTGCCTCGCACGAGCTTTATTGGGGATGAACATCCGATAATCAAAAGTTTCCTCATGTTAGGGAAGCAGTGTTCGTCAGTGAGCTTCAAACAGTTCAATAATCCATGCGGAGTCTTACAAACCTCATACTCCTTTAATTGAAATACCTTTCTAAAGTATGAGATATAAGAGGAGAACAATGGGGAATTAATATATTGTTTGGAACAAGAAAAAAAAAAGAAAAGTAATAGTTAGCGTCTTGCATTCAAGGGCAACACCTCCCTTCTAGTTGTGCTTAAGATTAGGGCACAATTTTAGGTAGAAAAATTAGAGCAGGTGAGGCCTCCCCTCCCTCCCCCCTCTAGTTGCACTCCTGGTAATTCTGTTTGTTCATTGCAAGTTATTTAAAGCCAAACAATAGGGAAGTCCGATATTGTATTAGCGCCGAAATATGCATTGATTATCCTAGCTCTTCGATACTATGGCGGCACTGCTGGCTGCAAGTTGACATTGCTGTTCTTTGTTTTCTGCCTCCGGTTACCCATCATGCTCTTGCATTTTGAGACGCAAACGGGGAGTGAAATGTAGAGGGATGTGTTGTATTCATAATTAAGGTGGATTTCCACTTGAAAATACAGGTAAGCGTATCGACCCGAACTGAATCAGCAATACAATACGCGAGACGTTGTACTATACCTGGATCAAAATGAACTTTTGGCGTCAATCTGTCAAAACAAGACAACAATTGTAACGTATGCTTCTGATCTTAAAAAGAAGACAATAACGCGTGGCAAAAAGATTTTGGATTCGCAACATACTTAGACAACAAAAAAAATGTCAAGTTTGATATGCTAGTTCACTTTTTACGTCAGCACGGTACACGGTAGGTTTCTTTTGCTGTCTTCACGGTGCTTAAATTTGGTTGTGGGTATGTGCTCACGTCTTAACTGTTGATTTCCGTGGTGTATTAATCCTCATCTACTGAGGTACTTGGTAAACAATTAAAACTCAGTCTTCGCATGGTCCATGGTACAGTTTGTGTCGGTACGCGCGTAAATTTTCAAGTGGATATCTACCTTTAGTATGATAAGCAATGCAGAATTAAGATGTTGTGGCAATTTACCCGACTTCTGCTACCATATTCTGTGGACGTAGCGGTCATAGTGCTGTAAAATATAGTTAGCTTGTTCACTGGTAAACACCTGAAATTTTTAATCAACAGTTACTATGCCTTAGAGAATTAATAGCTCATTTGAATGCATAATATTTTAAATACAATAAATTAATCAAATAATAGCCATACTTTTATATGAAAGTTTAGGATAACCACACTACTCAAACTCTCCTAGGACTTTCTTGATCCAGATGGACATGGAGGGGCTGGTAGCTCAGACAGTAGGTCTGGAAAGCTGAAGGTTGATGGTTTGAATTTGAAACTATACTCTGTCGCCAATCTGAAAACTCCTACTGCGAACCTAGCAGTAAAATGGGTACTGTTAGCTAGGGAGAGGTAAAAGGTGACGAGGAAAGAAACTGTTCACCCTAACACAGAATTACGTCGCTAAGTACATGAGATTCTCTACCATACTACATACCCTACGTTCTCTAAAGACTATGAGACTACTTTCTGTATTGCGTAATAGAACATATATAACAAACTGTTTTGATTCGAAATAAAATGAAATGCAAAACGTAGTTTGTTTTTTTATTCTTTACCTAAAGCATCCAAGACTCAAGTCGTACATCGTACAATTGTGTAGCATGTTTAATGTCTGAGTAAATATACTCTACAAAATATTATAAGCAGTATTTTACGTTTAAGTCTAAATATTTGTACATTTCTCCGTAAAAGATATTGACGTCGGGTGAAATCTTTTCGTTTATGTATACTTTAGTTGCAAAGTACATACCTTTAGATTAAGAAATATCATATCTACAATAGTTAAGCAGATAACATAAACTATTCTTGGTAACGACACCTGAACTACAAAGAAAGATAAAAGATAGGATCCATTAGAGCTAAAGCAAGCTATTGGTGCATAGTATATAACAAATGGTGTATACTCCACTTATAAGCCTTGCTACTGTCTATAGCCTTTAAAATATCTTTCCAGACACATTTTCTATTTGAAAACTTCATTAAGCTATTTTTTCTTTCTTTAAAGCTGTGTTGAATCTTTAGGACTGTGTAATTTATCCGAGGGGTATGGCCCTTAAATGACTTCTTGGCTGCGGGCTTGATGAGCAGAAATATTATGACTGCTTTTCCTACTGTACTATACGTATGACGCCACAAGTATGATTCATCTTGTAAAAATTTCGATCTGTCGTTGGTCTATGGTGAGGTAGCAAAGCAATGCATACACCAATACATAAACAAACGCCTTCAGTTTCACTTCGATTCGTCCTCTGCTTAGGCATCAAATAAACAACAAACAGTGCTTAAGAAGTGGTTTATTTAGGAAAGGAAAATAACTAGACGAGGACCTAAAAAATAGGTGGGAGGGTGTACAGCCAACTTGGTCCCGTTTCTCTTTAGCTTTGATATGCCGGGTAACTATTCCTTTGACACCAGGGCATCGTTTATTTCTTTCTTTAGAACTTTCTTTATCTTTTACTTACAAACTATCTATAAACAGATTTTAAAACTATAGTGAAGATTAAAGCCCCTTACCCAACCCTTTTCTCAAAGGCCCGTAGCTACGGGGCCTTTACTACCAGACCCTCCAAATTCGTTTGTTAAGGTTAAAAGATCTATAGACTTGTCTTAAGCTGTTACAACGTCTCCCCCCCCCCCCACACACACAATTTCGGAATAGCCCCTCTAAAATTTCTAACCCTGGCTACGGACTTGTTTCCGCGGCCCTTGTTATCAAGTTCAGTGACAGTATGAATAGCCTTAGACGTTATTAAAAAAACCATTTGTTATAAGGAGATTACCCGAACAGCTCGAAATTAAGAGTTTCTGACCAGACCATTTTGTGAAGTGACTTGTGGAAATTTTGATTTATTCGTTTATTTAATTTATTGTGGGGTTTATGATGATATATAGTTCACAGAGGAAAAGTAAAGTAATCATGTTTTTTTTTAATATATAGTTGAGTGTGGTGGTATTAGTGGTGTCGGTGACCTAATTAGTTGACCAGCCGGGCTCTTTAGTTCCAACTTTTACTCCCCTGTTATTGAGCCGGAGTGACCCGGCTCAATAGCAACCGAAACTCTAAAAAACAAAACAAAAATATGATACCCATGGATACATCAAAAGAATCGGATAGGTACTGCCCATTTTTTTTGCAAGAATTAGGGAATGAGTAAGTTCAATACGATAAATGTTCAGCCTAACTCGAGAATAACGCATATTCTATCTTGATCTCTGCATCAACAAATCGAACAGAATACAAAATTTTGCGAGAACATGATTTTTCGCATTATGGAAAAGATCTGGAGACTTTCTGTCCCAGTCATTAGGACAAAATATAGATTGCTTTTTCGGAAGCTAGCCAAAATCAACGACCAGAGCACTAAAAGACAAAGGAAGTGATCAGACGTAAAATTAGACATAGACATAGACATAGACATTTTTTATTTTCATCCAAAACGTATAAATTAAACAAAGAATTTACCATTAACGGCCACTCTTAAGACAGAAGAGTCCTGACTGTGGCCGCAATTCTAACCACCATGATCTGCTAAATCATTTCCTCAAATGATTTTGAAGAAAAAAAAATCCTTGGGGGGGTAAAAAAACAAAATAATTAATATTAAATACTAAATAAATAAATACCCTTTCCTCTTATCACACTTCTCTCGTATGGCTGAGCATTCGGATTTAATGTTTGCCTGAGTATTCGGATTTACTGTATGCGTAAACACTCTGATTTATTATATGACGAAACATTCGGATTTATTATATGAGTAAACACGCGAATTTATTGTATGCCTTAGTACTTGGATTAATTGTATGCCTGAGTACTCAATATTATTGTATGCCTAAACACTCAGATTTATTGTATGCCTGAGTACTCGCATTTATTGTATGCCTGAAAACTCAACGTTTGATCGCCAGCTTTAACTACCCGGTAACTTACTGTACCTACTGGTAACTTACTCTATCTATCGTGCTGTTTTAGCTAGAAAGTGAATCAAGTGGTTTATTGTGATTGACTACATGTCAAAACTCTGCACCCCAGAAAATGTAAACCTCTAGTATCATAAAAATGTAAATAGGGGCACCTATTTGTCTACCAGGCAATTCAAGCTTTAACATCAAAAAAGGGGAACTGGATTCTACTAAATAAAGCCCGAAGAAAGATGACCTTTGTCTGCACACATCGTCCATCAACATCTAAAGTCATATATATGCTGTTTAACAAAATATTTCATGCTCTACATATAGAGTGCTGTCAGTTGATAAGCAACAATCCCATAGAAGCTCGAGACGTCTCCTACAAGAAGAAGCGGTCTTCTGCATGCAGAATTCGCTAACACTAACTAAAACCTGTTATGGAAAGACGTTTCATTTTTAACGTGGCAGTGCCTTATAGGAAGTCTTAGGGTCAACAAATCTCTTATAGAAAGAAGCCTTTTTAAGGAGGAACAATATTTTCTTGGGAGAGCACAGAGTTTTCGGTGGATAGACTTTGTGATAATGTAGGCTATCTGGTTCCAATACGGATTTCTACTTACTATTCCGTCAATACTTAGGTGTGGATTGATACGCCCTTGAGATATACAGGTAGTTTGATGAGCGTAATTTTAATAGTATCTATTGGTAAACACGAGATTGTTTTCCTTTGTATACTTCAGGAGGTATTAATCATTTAAGTTAAGATGACCTCTGCCGTACAGTTCAATGTTACCAGGGTAAAGTTCGTGCCCAGAGCCTGTCTTTGTATTGATGTCACCAAGTACGAGAAGCAGGTGTTTGTTTTTAACAAGCTTTAAAGTTAGTTTTTCAAGCTCGTTATAGAAATTCTCACGAATCTGGGGTTCTTTTTCACTTCGAGCATGGTTTGGGGCATAGGCAACGACGATGTACGCGTTTGTCATCGAATTGAAAGATTGGGGTTGGTATTCCGTCCGCTACTCGTTTAAAACGAGGGCAAAGGTCCCTTTCAATAACTATTCCACTGCCACAGAAACTGTTTTGTTTTTTATTCCTCTTAAGAAAAGTTCATAGGTCTGACTAGTGTTTTTTCTCGCAGTGATTGTTCTCTTGTCTTCTTCCACGCCATGGGTCTCAGTTCGCTCAATCACTTGGGGGTCGTACTGGAGTGCATCTTCCAAAATTGCCCGCTGTTTGTGTTCATCTCTACAGTCTTGAACATGTAAAGTTCTGATGTTTAAAGTCTTGATTTTTACCGTTGACTTTGACATTTTCTCTTGACGGGGCAGGAGTTCGCTGGCGTCACCCGAGTAGTTCAAGCAGGTCGGCGGGCGCTGTACTTAGATAACTCACAAAATGAGAGCTATTCAGTTTTAGTATTTAGTGATACGTAAGCGGAAGTCAAGTCATTTCCAGTCCACCAATTAAAAGACTGAGTTTTAAGAATCGCACAGTAATTGAACAAATGTTTATTATTCTTGGAGAAAGGTTTACAGAAGAAATTAAAGAATTATCAACGATTTTATTAGAAAACTTTGTAGTAATTTTACGTGACAGATTAAGGATTAAAACTATCAAAACGATTTTAGTAATATTATACCAGTAAGAGATTGAAACGTATTACAGTTTATTACAGAGCAGGCCGTATATCATTTGAAAGCGTGTGAGATAAAATATGATCTCAAGAGAGAATAAAGCATTAGAGTCCTGTCCACTCACTAAAAGGAAGTTAAGTGACATTTCACAACTAAAAGAAACGTATTTGCTAAAGCTAGCTTACGTACGGAGCCTATGGATATCAGCAAAGTTAGAAATGTTGTTTGAGGATGGTACATGGTGGCAAAAACTGGGTGCAAACTAGGTGTCGTATGAGACGAACAGGTTTCGATAGGTTATCTTTAAGTCCAATGAAAAATTGATGGCGGAAATAGAACCTATCAGGAGTTACGAATAGGTCTTGATTCAGTAATTGGAATTAAATTCTGGAATCAAGAAATATGAATCGTTTTATTCATATTCAGAGTACCCACATTGTCTCTCTCTGCAGATGCAATTGGCTCGAAATTTGTGCTACCTTGCCCTTCCCAGGAGCCTTATGTACTTATCTGCATCATTCTCTAGTTTACATTCAACAGGAAACACTTTTCATATCTAGTGATGGAAAACAGTTTAATAAACAAATGTTATGGGAGAAGATAATTGCACTAATGGTAGGATTCAGAATAATGTTAAACATTGTAATAAACAAATATATAAGTAGACGGAAAAGGTACAAATCCTAAATAATTACATATTATTACAATAGCTTGTTGTTGCAATAGGTTTGGTGTTTTTTTTACATATTTAAGAGTTTTGTATTTTCGTATTTGCTGTATATATGAAGTACGAAATAATCACAAGGATCTACAAATATGGAGTAATTCTCCTGTATCTCTTTTTCACCTCAGTCTTTCAATTCTAACCAGTGTTTTTTATTATATCCTACCCTGTATTGTACCCCACCCTGTATTGTACCCTACCCCGTATTTCATCAGCGATTGCGTTGATCAGTGTCTTGCTAATTAATGTTTTTCTGTATGGTAAAGAAAAATAAAATCACTGAAATACGACAGAACAGAGACAATTAAAATCCCATATCGAATCTTAACTGTCAAATGTATAAAATCTTCTCTGAGGATCGAGTGGAAAAGAAGAAGCAAATTCTTTGCAATTTATTAGCTCTCCACTTTAATTTGGTTACATTGCTCCTACAAATAAACATTCGATTGTCGAATCACTTCTAAGTAAACAAATGAAGCACCAAAGGTGTCTATTATTAAGTTGATAGTTACTCTTTTCGGGTTGTAGCGTTACACATGTAGCATTTTGTCGTTGATTGACCACTGTCAGTTTCATATGTTTATGGCATCGGAATTGATAGACCAGAATATAAAATTCTTTGCTTACACCCTCTAGTATGCTCGCTAATTCCTGGACCATATGCGTACATAGTCTTAAATATTGTTGTCTGATGCCAAATACATTCACCAAAATGAAATGATAGCTGACCTTATGGTGAACACTAAACACTATGAATCAAATATGGAACAATTCTATAAATAATCACTTACCCTTGTTTAGAATATGACTTATGCTGAGTGGAAAATCAATATTTTGTTAATAATAGCCTCCTCCCGGCTTTTCAATCTGGAAAGTATTAGTCTATAAATCGATAACTATCGTTACACTCCCCCCTAAATATGACAGACAACGCAAATCAACTGCCTCACGGCAGGTAACTGTTTGTGCAACTCTAGAACTGAGGATTGTGTCTAGGAAGCAGCTTGAAACTGTTAATTGTGACAGAAGTAGTATGTTTTGTAAATACACAAATCTACTGAAGATTAGCAACTTGGGCTATGATCCAAACTCAGAGTTTCTGGTAAAAGGAAAAGTGTTAAAGTAGAAAAGGGATTTTTCGAAGAAGTCACCATAAATTTTGATATTGATGATGTCATTAGAGAGCAAAGCATCTCCTATCTCCATGGTTTATATAATTGAAGTATACATCTCTTTTACATATTTTCAGTGAACATTTGCTGTATGGTGAGGCCACCTTACTCTGACATCACTCTTTACACTGCCCTGTGTCAGGTGTTTTTCTTTAATACCATCATGCTTCATTCTTTCGCTGTGTATGTGGATTCCTCTTTCTGTTTTCTCAAGCTATTGAAACTTAGTGTGTATGTCTCTATTTTCACCACTCGTATTGTCTCCGTCGTAAGTTGTCTGTACTTTCCGTAAAACCGCAACAATTACAGGATAGTCAACATTAGATGGTTTGTAGAGGTAACTATCATTGTCTTCTTCCTCCATTTTGTCTGACAGCTACGCGAAATCACACGCACCTTGCGCGGGCAACAGCAACAACAAGTCTCTGTTTCTTATCCCTTATGACGCAGATTTTATACGTTATGACGTAAAAAATTGCCCCGTTCTGGGAGAACTTCGTTAAAGAATTACATATATCTAATCACGTGTACCAAAGTAGCAGTTCGATTTCTTGACACAAAACAAACAAAATTATCAAATCATTTCTCATCGCTGAAGGTACACTTTACCCATAGTGGGCAGTGTAATAGAGTAGGCCTAGTAAGGGGTTGACGTCACAAAAACCTTTTTTCAATGAACCACAATTATAACTAACGGTACATCACAGTGTTAACCCTGCCACTAAATGCCTTTCTGCAAAATGTCGCGTTCAAACCTCATAGCAACTGCGAGAAACGGCTATTTGAATTTGGAAATGGCCTTAAGGAAACATTGTTAATTATGCTGAGTTCATAAAATTATGAACTGGGTTCATTTAAAAAGGTTTTTATAGGCATGATTTAAATTTTGAAAGGGCGTATCTCATCGAATGCTCAAGGTATAGTTCTTAAATTTGGACAGGTTATCTTTCTCAAAAAGAAGAAAGCAACGAGTCCAAAAAATTGTCAAATTTCTGATATTTATTAAATCGTGACGTCACACTTTAGTACTCAATTGATCCTACAGCCGTCGTCAATCTAATGGAACAGGAAGAAGGTGGAACAGGATACGAGTCATTATCACCAAATTTTATTCTGACTGATTGATTTTGGAGCAATTATCACGGATGGGTAGCTTCTGTAATCTATAAGACCTCTTGATTTTAAGACAAAACGGAAAGGGATTCCTTTTTTTCTCTTCGCCTTTTTCGCTTCGCCTTTTTTCTCTTCTGCTTCTTCTCCTCTGTTTCTTCTCTTCTTCTCTTCTTCTCTTCTGCCTCTTCTCTTCTGCTTCTTCTCTTTGCCCTCTTCTCTTTTGCTTCTCTTCTCCTTCTTCTCTTCTGCTTCTGCTTCTTCTGCTCTGCCTTTTCTCCCCTATCTCTTCTCTTCTGCGTTTCTTATTTTGCTTCTGCTTAGTAACACGTTTATGCGTATATGTAATATGTTATCGCCATCGCCAGTGAATTGCAAGCTGTTATTTAATGTCGAGATGTTTCGTACCTCTTTCAATCTCATCTCTTCATCTCTTCGTATCTTTGCCAACCATAAATTATTCTTCTATCTGTTTTTGTGTCCAAGTTCCTATCTTGTGATACCTGTGGGTGGCCTTCCACCCCACCCCGCCCCTTTCTAGGTAGGATGAAGTCTGGGTCTGCATATTATTTTATAACTATATTATCTTTATGATAAGAATTTGTTTTATAACTAGTAAAACCAGATTGCATATGAATTAAGAGAAACACAAAGGATATCTTATTAAAAGGGAAGAGAATATACGTCTCTAGGGAAGAAAACACGTGCGATCTACAAACTTGCAGAATAGACCATGTTCTATGGATTTATCGTACTGTGCAGCTTTCCTATTGATTCTACAATCAACACAGTATCCTCTGCATATCTCAAGTTGTTAACATTCTGACCTCCTATAAATAAACCTTGCAATGATGCCAGATCTTTTAGAATAATCTCACTGTCAAAGTTAAAAAGATCTGGGCTAAATAAACATCCTTGGTGAACTCCTCTTCCAATGCTTGTAAATGCACCTAATCGCATGTATGCCATCTGCTCCCAGTATAGACTTTGTAGAACTCTCAAATCCTTTCCATCGAGATCTAGACCTTCAATGAGACTTCATAATGAGACAACTCCAGGAAAAATACGGTGAAAAGAAGCAGAAGCTATATCACAATTTAGAGAGTTTGTCGATTTAGAGAAGGTCTTTGATAAAGTGCCAAGAGTAGCTATTTCTTGGGCGTTGCGGAGACAGTTGGTACCAGAAGGCTTGATTCGATGCGTCATGTCATTGTATGCAGACTCAAGATCAAGAGTGTACGGGTGGCTGGAGTGACCTCCCAGTCCTTTGACATAGATGTAGGTGTTCATCAGCGCTCTCCGCTGAGTCCCCTGAGTCTTATAATCATGGAGGAGATGGCGAAGGCCTGTTGAAGAGGTGATCCGTGTGAGCTTCTTTACGCAGATGATTTGGTCCTTACTGGAAGATCACTGTCTGTGAACGAGGAGTTGGTGTCAACTCAATATTATGCTTGACATGTCAGAAATGGTGCCATAAAAAGTGTTCTGGGCTGCAGAGAGTGGTAGGTGTCGATAATTTCACATGTCCATCTTGCTTACAGAGAGACACCCCACGAATAGATGACACCAGTGTTGGCAAAGTAAATACCTGAGGATTTAAACCGATAATCGATGACTCCTAAAATTTGGATGCACAGACAAATTAACAACCTGATTAAGTCATTCCACAATAAAATGCATTCCCAAACCTCTTATGGAAACGACTTCTTTATTAAGTTTGATGTCACAAATGGTGTAAAATAAGGCTGTGTGCTAGCACCGCTTCTCTTCGCACTGTATCTGACAGCCGTGCAGGAGACTGCCTACAATGACATCCGCGAAGGGATCTACATACAGACAAAACAAAACGCAACAATATTCCAATTACCACAGTTCAAAGCCCGAACCCGCACAACCTTAAACTTGTAACAGAGATGCTATTTGCAGATGACAACACCCTTGTGACTCGTAACTCAGAGGATATACAAAACCTCACAAACAGCTATGCTAAGGCTGGCTCACGGTCTTGAGATCAACATCAAATAGACAGAATGCCTTAATCAACCAGTCGATCAAGCAAATGCAACACCCGATATAATCACCATCGATGGACAAGCTCGCACAGCATGCACCAAATTCAAGTACGTATGTAGCACGGTGACAAACAACAACAAGCTTGACAAAAAGATTTCGCACAGAATGGGAAACACAAGTCGTGCTTTTCCACTACGAAGTCAAAAAACTGAATGTCTAAATGATGAGTCATTGGAGACAAATCATGGGTATCACATGGAGGGACAAGATCACGAAAATCGAAACTCTTACCAGAGCAGGACTACCTTCAATGTCAGATATCTTGATCGAAAAAGGACTTAGATGACTAGAATACATTCATATGCTTTCATGAATTTTCATAGTTGTCACACAACACTAAAACATACTTAATATAAGACTTCAACGATGTCAATAGTCAAACTTTCTACACTACAACTGGAATCATTCCTATCGCACCGGTGAAAGGTCAGAAAGTTATTAATGCTAGGTTACCAAATCGAGAGTAGTTACTATAAAATACAAAAGACTGGCGAAAATGTGTAAGAACAATCAAACGCATCTGTACGTACCGTCAAAAGCCTTTGGTGGTGGAAGAGTTGAAGCCTAAAAAACGGAAGGTTGGGTAACAATAAATTTAACAATCAGTAAAGTACGTACAATTACAATGATTATACCAAAATGTAGTCTGTTAGTCTAAATCTGATACTATGACTATAAAAAGTGCGATATCATATCGCCTTCTGCACTTGTCGCAGCTTGACCTTCACAAAGGTATGGACAGTCTCACGTTACCACGAAGTTTCTATACTTTACTGACTATTCCTATTTATACAAAGTTTCATAAATTCCGGCTGTAATCCATTAATGGCAGTCTCTCAATCAAAAACCTCTGATGAGCAGTGGGTCCGACACTGAATCTACCTAAAATAAACAGAAATACCACCAAACAGGCTAACTAATATATGAAGGGCAGCTGCAGCGTCCAAGGGGAACGTACCTCAATTTAGGCTACGGGGTAGAGAAGCAAGCCACAAGGCAGGCTCAACGGCCCAGTAGGACCGCCTCTCGCGGTTTATGGAAAGCATCTGTCATCAATAAGAACATACCATTCCTTGCCAAAAGGCCAAGAAGATTCATGGCACAGCTTCAATCAGTGAGCCCGATTATGAAAGTATCCTAAATAACGGGTAAAACCACAACAGAGGCTACCTAATACATAAAGGGCAGCTAGGACGTCCAAGGGCAACGCCCCTAAAATCGGGCTACCGGGAAGAGAAGTAAACAATGAGGTACGCTCAAACGCCCAATAGGGCTGCCTCTCACCGATCATGGAAATAACTTGTCATTAATCAGTACTTAGTAACAGCAACCCTTCAACGTTCTGTATTTCTGCTCTGGAGTTCTCTTTACAAGTCTGTTTGAGGGTGGGCAGTGGCCTCCATTAACGATCCTACCCAAGGCTTTAACATATTCAAATACGGTCCTGATTATGATGATTACGACTGGTCACTTCTACATCGATTGCAACAGGATTTATTGGTTAGAGTTTATATATTTCATCCTGCTCAAATTTTCTCAAATATTATAGCTGCAGTTTCCTCCATGTACAGTAACAAACAAAGGTGAGTACACGTTTGCCTTAAAGCAGTAATATCTTTGTGCTTTCGCAGCAATTCTTGTGATTACAAAAGAAGGCAAGTAGCTTTATACTTTACCATCTCCAAAATTAACGAAGGGAGGGGAGGTAATAAGATTCGGGGGTTGGAAATAACCCTTGCAATAAATACCTGCCCTCTCCTTTTACTGGGTAAAAAGAGTAACCAAGATCGGCATAGCAATAGAAATGAATAAAGTTTCTTTGTAATAGTACGAATTGTGGGATCATATTGTGTCCCTTTTACTAACCGTGCTGGCTGTACCAAACGGCCCGTCAACAGCGATCCTAAAAAGGTAAACATACTCTACTCTACTCTACTCTAGTCTACTCTACTTTACTCTACTTTACTCTACTCTACTCTACTATACTCTACTTTACTGTACTTTTCCCTACTCTACTCTACTCTACTCTACTCTACTCTACTCTACTCTACTCTACTCTACTTTACTCTACTCTACTTTACTTTACTGTACTTTACTCTACTATACTTTACTCTACTTTACTCTACTCTACTCTACTCTACTCTACTTTACTCTACTCTACTTTACTCTACTCTACTTTACTTTACTGTACTTTACTCTACTCTACTCTACTCTACTCTACTCTACTCTACTCTACTTTACTCTATTCTACTCTACTATACTCTACTTTACTGTACTTTACTCTACTCTACTTCTACTCTACTCTACTCTACTCTACTCTACTCTACTCTACTCTACTCTACTCTACTCTACTCTACTTTACTGTACTTTACTCTACTCTACTCTACTCTACTCTACTCTACTCTACTCTACTCTACTGTACTGTACTGTACTGTACTTTACTCTACTCTGCTCTACTCTACGCTACTCTACCTCTTCATGATCTAGAACACATCGAATCGCTCTACGTCTGCCACTAAAATGATTTTCACAGATTATCTCAAGTTTCTTACGACTGGTAAAGAAAATCCGGTCAAGCATTACCGTAAGACAGAGGTCACGTAACACGGTAGCCGAATCTGTAAAACTGTACAATCAAAACGACTTACCTCATAGAGAAAGTAAGTGCTTTCAGCTAGCTCCGGTCGTAACGGATGTTGACCCCAGTATACATCTAGACTTGCTGTATCTACTGGGAGTTTAAGAGCTAGACTTGTGTTAATCGAAGCACACTTGCAAAGATTTAAATATTTGAAAACTGACAGAGGAAGACAGCAGCAGGTTGATGAAACAGTAAGGATAGTAACAGCTTTACATATTGTTTATCACTTTTGCAAACCAAACAACTTGTGGTGTATTATTGAACATTATATTGTCTTGACCAACAAATGAAGAGAGAGGATAAACGATGGGATGGATGGAGAAGTTTCAATTTGTTATCATTTTACAGAGTAAATACCAACGCTAACCTAACAGAGCCTTCGGGGAGTATTCGTACTTCAAGTTCGTATGTAGCTTAATTAGTTTATCAATCGCAGGTTTTTATTAAAAAATCAGGAAACGGTCAGCAGCTTAGAGGGGTTTAAATACTGCTAGTATGAACAAAGATGACAATGGGACTAGCTAGTAAAATCAATAGTACCATATTATCACGGAGATACACGTAATTAACTCATTACCGTTGTATGAAACTGAATAAAATAATCTACTGTTAAGTTTGCAGGGATACACTGGAATCTAATGGCTACAAATCACTATATATTAGTCGTTTCTTTCTCTGTCAGATACTACGTAGCATTTGAGGATTAATTTTGAGTTATATATTATAGCTCATTGCGATTCCATTTTGATGAACATAAAACATCCCTATTATAATTCCCTTGTGTTCTTAATTTTATTGTTTTTTTAATGTACTTCAAACAACAAACAACTGATAAGAGTAAATTACAGACTGTTAATGGCGTCATGATCAACGCTTGCTTCATTAAGAATTGTTAGGTCACAGATAATCTTTTTGATTATTGTTTGTACATACATACATACATACATACATACATACATACATACATACACACAAATATACACACATACTTACACACATACGTACACACACAAACACACACACACACACACACACACACGCACACACACGCATACACACACAGACACAGCCACAGACACATACATACACATCCACACACACATCCACACACATATACACACATATACACACATACATACACACAAACACACACACACACGCTAAACACACACACAAGCAGACACACAGACACACAGACACACACACGCACGCACACACACACACACCATACCACACCACACACACAAAGATCACACTACAAAATTAAGTGGTAAAACCCATTAAACAATTCTGTGCCCACTTGAAAGGTTATTATTGTAAGTTAAAGTAGTTGTGGAGAAACAACATGCCTAATTATTTCTGCAATATTTTGTGTCGTACAATAATGCTATTTTTACTGTACATGGTACTTCCCTAAGATAGACCTATGCAAGTCTCTAAGGCAGAGTTACACAAGAGGGGTGCTATGTTTGGGGTGCGAGATTGTATTTTAGGGGGTGCGAGATAAGTAAGCAAGTCTGGATTTAGTACTCTCTTGGTTTGGTTTGGTTTGGTGTACGGGCTAGGCGTAAGCCTAAGCGTCAAAGTTGACTAATGTCTCATTTGCGTACGTCACCATTTCTCTAGGGAAGGTGGCAAGCCATTCCAAGGCTCCCTGTCGGCTCCCAAACACGTGTTCTCTCAGAGTTTCTCTTGCTGGACATGTGCCGGTCTAGCGCCAAAGTGTTAGTTCCAGCGCGGAACAGTGAGATTGCCAAGCGAAACAAGATCACTGAATTGAACTCATTGAAATCAATGTTGAAAGATTGGCTCGCATCTTCTCGCCATATCACAAAAAAATCCCCAGAAGGCGCCAAAAGTTCCATTTTGAGGGAAAGTACCCTAAACAGTCAATACTTAAGATTCAGACCAACAGTTTGTAGGGTACAAAACTTTATTTAACTTCCTTTAGACATTGAGTATAAATACCTTCAAGTAACTGTATGTCCAAATTGTTCCAAAGGCTGCCTTTCCTTTCAGCATCACTTACTACCCTCTTTAATGAATTCATACAATCACACTAAGAATGTTCTCTCTTTTCTAACACATAAGAGAGACAATCAGATAAGACCTTAGTTTGTCACCACAGCATGTCAGGTTCGAATCTTTCCATCGGATTCCTTTTCTTCTGTTATCACTTATTACCCTCTACACTGAAATGATACACTAACACTAAGAATATTCTCTCTTTTCTAACACATAAGAGAGACAATCAGATAAGACCTTAGTTTGTCACCACAGCATGTCAGGTTCAAATCTTTCCATCCGATTCCTTTTCTTTTCTTATCACTTATTACCCTCTACACTGAATTCATACAATGACATTAAGAATATTCTCTCTTTTCTAACACATGAGAGAGACATCAAGGTAAGACCTTAGCTTTTCACCACAGATCGTCCGGTTCAAATCTTTCCATCCGATTCCTTTTCTTTTGTTATCACTTATTACCCTCTACACTGAATTCATACAACTGAAACAAGTTGCCACCAAAGCAAGTGCCACCAAAGCAAATGACACCGAAGCAAGTTACAGAAAAAAAACAACGAACGCCAAAGCAAGTGGTACGGAAGCACGTGGCACTGAAACAAGTTGCCACCAAAGCAAGTGCCACCAAAGCAAATGACACCGAAGCAAGTTGCAGATTAACAACGAGCGCCAAAGCAAGTGGTACGGAAGCACGTGGCACCGAAACAAGTTGCCACGAAAGTACGTGGCAGCAAAGCAAATGGCAGCAAAGCAAGTGGTACTCAAAGCAAATGGCATCAAAGCAAGTGGCACCAAAGCAAATGGTATCAAATTTTAAGAACGTTCTACACCTGAAAACAACAACTAACAGACTGCAAAGGAATCAAGTATAACTTACGCTTCCTAGGCCTTACCTTAACAGATCCCACTAAGGTAGACAACAAGGCCTTCAATCATCTCTAAAAGGTAAAAATATCGTGGTCTCTTGCTTCACAGTCTCCATCTTATAGATCTACTGACTGGACTATTAGAAAGGTATAGCTGTCGTTGTAGGTGTCTATAACCTTCATTTCATTACAGCTTACTTCACGTCTACCACCGAGACCATACAGTTCTAAGGCACAAAGTAGCCATTTTCGTTTCACGGAATACTGAAACCAACTCATGAACTTTACAAGGAACTTTGCTGATGACATTTCTCCCACTATAAACCTTCTGAATAACCTGCTCTCCTTAACGTCCCCAAATAAATATCACTGTAACATCTCTGATGCCACTTGTTGGTGGATGGCCAGTGAGGAGATGAAATTTTAAGTGGGGGTTTATTTTAAAAGGAGCGCTTGTTAGAGCTGGCGTTTAATACAAACTCATTAGCTTAGGAGGCTGATAAAATAAATAGGAAACGTTCATAGGTGAGGGGGCGTTTATTGGATCATTTATCGTACTTCTTAAGCTGCTTGTAGACTATATCCATGTATAAGTGGTAAGGCTGGGGCAGACACTTCTGTCACTTACGGTATGTCCGTAGCCGTGTTTATGTATAGGATCCTCAAATAAGATAAACTATTTCTAATTACTGAAATGCACAGAGTATTACATACACTTTCCCTGATATTTCTTAAATTGGACAGTCAATGCCGGCTAACTTAGCAAAACATGTTTCATCTGAATTTTACTCTTTTCAGATGATCTGGTTCAAAGTTTCTGAGGGGATCCTAGATTACGTAGACCTATTTGCACCAAATGTTAAAAATGCCTTTGAGCTTTGAATTAATGAGAATGCAAGCCATATAATTGAAAGTGAAATAACTTACCATCACATGTGTTATTTATAATGTTAAGAATGTAACCGGAGCGACATTGACACCGAAAGCTGCCATCCTCAAAGATGCAATACTGTTCACATTTGTGGGATCGTGCGTCACATTCTTCTTGTTCTGGAAGTTAAGAGTTCAAAAATACTGTAAGTAAATTCAGAATTCAAAGCATATGCTATCCAAAGAGATTTATGAAAGAAAAATCATCTTTAGGAACATAAAAAAGTTTTTCTTTAGTATGGAACGAACATGGTGATAAGAAAGCAATACAACATGCGTTTATCCTGTGTGTGGCAGGACAGCTTTTTAAAAAGTTTTTCAACTCTTGCAAACTCCGCAAATATTTTCCAAAACAATTATTATTCTATAGCGTAAACTACGCAAATGTCGTATTTTTTCCGAAGAGTAGACAGGCACTTGAGAATTGCAGATTGATGTGCCCTATCTGTTTACGTCAACAAATGTGTCGGAAAGTCATTAATTGTTTATTCCAACTAAAATCAAATTCCGTAGTCGAAAAATAATCATAAATAACGTCACTGGGTAAACAAAACAGCGGTAATTAGATAAACAGTTTATACCTATACACCTGCTATGACATAGGAAGGAGACAGTGTCAGAAACGCGACTCGAATGGTCTATAAATCAACTCTAGCCAAGAAACTTAACGGGGGAATCCGAGAGAAAATGTCAACTAGCTGAAGCCATTTCCACTAATCTACGTAGACTGTAAATTAAAAAGTTATGTACCATATAGTAAGGCTTTGTCATATGCTCTTATAAGAGTTTGACGTCACCGTAAAATCTTCTCATTAAAGGCCACACAGGTGTTACCGGAGGGATGGGTGACAATGTCTACTTAGTGGTAGGGAACACAAAAAATCAGCCTAATCGTATCAGCTTTATCAAATACACGAAAGTGTTCTAAGACATAGGAGAACATCAAGATATAGAATTTGAATACAATTAAGAGAATGAAACTTATTATATTATCTTCTCGTGTCGAGACGCTGCGTCGTCGGCATTGTCTTTTCACAGACAGAAAATTGTTGGAAGGAGCATCTGTTGTCAAAGCAAACTTTTATGATTTATAATAGACGCTCACGATCATTGCGTTGGTAATGTAGTCAGTGATTGAAAACTCGGGATTTTTGCAGAAAACTTTAAAAGTGTTTAAGAAAGTTATAACTGGTAAAACTGCGATTTGAAGTCAGATAAAAACAAATGGATAGCAAGGTTATGGGGAATACACAATGTAGTTGAAGACTGCATGGAAAGTTTTTTGTCGGCAAATGCTTTCTTGCTAGCAATTATTGTAGTGTTTGGAAAGCAAAAAGTGTTGATATTTTAAGTTTTATTCCAGAACCCCTCTCTTCCTTCTTAATACATCTATTTGGAAATGAACAAGAATAATCAAAGATGCGTTTATTGGGGCTCGAGAACCACGACGCCTTTAGTTTTCAGTTTGAGTCATAATGGAGAAGAGGATGGGTAGGGATAAACTCTGAAGATTATAAATGAATCTTCAGTTAATGCTCAACTGTCTTGCTGTTCAACTATTGAATGTATCTTGAGTAAATTTTTGATTGTATGGGTGTATAAGACTGATTTTAACTATGTTTGAAACTTCTATGTGGCGCGGTGGTAAGGTGGTAGTGGACGTGCATTACAAAGCAAACGGTCGGGTTCGGGTTCGAGGTACAAGTGTTAAGAGTTGTTAACCCTTTCCTTCTGTATGTGTTGGTAGGGAGAGGTGTACCAGGAGCAGTTCATTTTTTTATAACGAAGTACGATAAAAGTACGGCAAGTAAATACATGGAAGTGAGCAGACCGTGCTACCGTGAAAGTATGTCGCCATATTAACCAACAAATGAACAAGAACCAACAATATGTAACAAAAAGAAAGAGGGGTTGATGGGTCGTCATCCGATCATTTTCTGCAATGAAGAAATCATAGAAAAGTAGTGTCGATGAATTGAAATAAAAAATAGGAAAAGGGTAGCAATATAATAATTAAGTAAAACTCATAAACGTGAAAGTTGGGTATTAAGCTGACACAAGTTATTACTATCGATAATTACATTCTTAAAGTAAAAAAACAAGGTAGATTATCTAGATACGCAAACGAAATCAATTGTTAATATAGCGTTCATAATAATTATTAAGACAAAGGAAGGGACTTTTTTGCAACTTTTTAATTGTTCTAGGATAATGCCTGAATTTGTCTGCATCTTCTAATTTGTTATTCACGTTTGTATTGTAATCGAAAAATTTGCCAGTACTTCCAGAACTGGGTGTGGTCACTACTCTTTTGAAAACTTAGAACTCACAGTTTCTTTATATACTCTGCAATACCTAAAAAGACAAATAATGGCCTAGATATATTTGGATTTTTGATGCCTTAAAATAAATTATTTTTCATTTCTTAAAGTTTAACTGTAAAACTCTTCCCTAAGAAAAGGTCATCTGATACTCCGGGTGAAAATCGAATTTGAATAAGGAATATAAAAACCCAGGAAATAACACGTAACTATAGAAACATATCGGTATATATTTTATAAGCTTTCAATGCTATCTTGCATCATCTACGGAGAAATGTTTACAATGATACGAAAACAACGTTTATAAGAAAATAGAAATTCGAAATGTCCCCGATGGTGACATATTTTCTATTTCTCTAGTGTTCTTTTCAAAATTAACATTTCAAATCCTCTCTTCTCGATGATATCAATCTTGCCTTGGGATACCGGTAACGTTTCTGAAACCTATTGCTCCATTGGTAAAGGAGGTATTAAATACCTATGTGATACCTATGTGTCTATGATTAAATTTCATGTCAAAGTTTTTTAACATTTGCTATCAAATTTCTTTATCGCAATGGAATTTGTTCCTAATTTCTAAAAAAAAAACTAGGAATTGACATTTCACCTTTCTAATAAATATATGAGAAGGAGCTCCGTCCACTCTGTTTCACCTCGGTATAATACTGCCAAATTAGGATTTGTCAAATCGCTTTACACACATACCCCCCAGGAGGTAAGATTTATGTTTTGATTTCTCTTTGTGTAACCTATGTATATAATTCTTGAATTAAATTGACTTTGCAAAGGAAACTTTTTAATCAAAGTTGGTTAAAGTGTAGAACAAACTTATTGACGCTTCCTAAAGATTTCTTTTACTACCATAAAGTTTCAGGGCACATATTAGCCAGGTCATATTCCAAACGGAAATGAAATTCCTTATTGATTAGATGGCCTTCAGCTACGAGGCTATGTTGACTATCCTTGAAAGAAAAAGGTAAATAATATCAAAACCATTCAAAGCAAATTTTACCTGATAAAAACTATTCAAGATCACCTCATTTCTAACTGACCTTTTCCGTGTGATCAAGTGATCAAACGAACTCTGGCAGTTATGCATTAAGTTTGCACGTTGGAACAATCATAATCATAACATGCTCAGTATGAAATATAACTGTAACTTAACCTGTTAGCGAGTTGTTAATCGAGCTGTCATACAGTCATATTTAGGTAGGAGTTGCATGGTCAATTCATCAGGCAACTTCCAGAGGCAGTGGACAAAGAAAAAACGTGGCAATGGTTGACAAGGTGCAATTTAAAGGTTGGAACGGAGGCCTTAATATGTGCTGCACAGGATCAATCGATAAGGACAAACTATGTCCTTTATCACATAGACAAGACGACAGAGAACCCCCTATGTCGAATGTGTGGGAAGAAGGGTAAAACTGTGCAACATATCATAAGTGGCTGTGAAAAGTTGGCTCAAAAAGAATACAAGAGACGTCATGATACGGTGGCAAAGAAGGTTCACTGGGATATTTCTGAAAAATTCCAACTGCCTTATTGCGAGAAGTGGTTTGAACATTCTCCGGAAAGTGTGGTAGAAAATGAGGATGTGAAGGTGTTGTGGGATTTTAATGTTCAATGTGATACTGTCATCGAAGCGAGAAGACCAGACTTAATTGTTGTTTTTAAGAAAGAGCAAAAGGCCATGATGATTGATATTGCTGTACCAGCTGATATAAATGTTGAAAAAAAGAGAAGAGCAAAGTGGAAAAGTACCAGGATTTGAAAAGGGAGATTAAAAGATTGTGGAAAATAGAAAATAATACAGTAATACCTGTTGTGATTGGAGCCCTGGGAAGTATCACCAAAGAATTTGAAAAGTGGTTTGAAAAGATGGGAATACCTTGTCATGTCGGCGTAATGCAAAAGACTACCTTGCTTGGAAAAGCACAAATTGTGTGAAAAGTGTTGGAAATGTGAAATAACTCTGTTAGCCTTTAGTCATTTGTTATGACTCGCCTGACAGAAAATGACGGCAACGCAGCTTTAGTGGACGTTGATTGGTCCAAAAACACAATGCAGTGAGTCATTTTAAATTCCACTTGGGTCTTTTAAAAAACAAACAGCTAGGTATAATTTTTTTTCATCATACTCTAAAGAGTTGTGGTCTGAAAATATGTTACACGAAAGAGGATTTCAAGTACTAAGATGATTTTGCTATTTCATGCATTAAATTGTACGCGTTGTGCGAAGAACGATTTGAAAGTGTTTACAGGGGAATGGAGCTCTTGGTTGTATCTGCCATAAGAATATTTACAGATCAAAGTATGAGATGATCAAGACCAACTCTGTGAAAAAGACGTTCAAGACCTTCTTAAAACTAAGACGCAAATGGATTAGAAACAGCAGGGCTGAATTCCCTCGAGAAAGTCACGATGGGCTCTATAAGTGCCGAACGTGACATAAATATTCCATACTAGACCAATTAAAGCTTTATTACGGAGCATGATACTCTCCTGGAAGAGACTCCTTTGCGCTTCATAAATTTTCAGTAGTTTAGGACATGGATAAAATATGTTTACAGAAAGATCAGATATTGATATTGGTGGATATTTGGATTGTGGTCTTAACAGGATGTACAGAACCTCCTACGCAGCCTTTAAAATATGCAAGTAGAAACCTCGCCGGATCACATCCACTATAACACAGCAAAGAGGTTTAGGCTGCTCTTCTTTGTTATTAAGTTAAAATAAATAGATTTTATCTTTTTTTTGGAAGTGTTTTAAGGTGATAGTACGAAACAAAGGGCTACTGGTTTGGAATTTACCTCTTTACGTCCGCAGCAAAGTAAGCATAGCTAACCTTACTTATTATAAAAACCTAATGGTTAAAAACGTATTTTATGTAGCTACTATTGAGTTTTTAGAGGGTCTTGAATCTATATTTGTTACTCTATGGTCGGCCCTCAGTGTCGCTTGCAGTCTTTTACGAGAGTTATGTTGCGTGAAACTGACAATTTAACATATTTAAAAGCAGTGCAGTATCTGGCCTGCAAGTAGATTTTGTTGTAATCTGATGGCAGAAATAAATAAATTCAGGTCATGAATAGTCGCATGATGAATCGCCTTTGTGATGAGTCGTCGCGGTGATGAATTGTCGAAGTGATGAATTGTCGCCTGATGAATTGTCGCCTGATGAAAAGTCATAGCACCGTCTTCTGGATCACCTGAACTTTCGCCTCTACCCCAATCTTGCTTATCCAGGCATCAAAACCAACTGAAACACATCCTAACGCTCGAATAACTACTGGGATCATTACTACTTTTTCATTTGCCATAATCTAACTACAACTTCTTTCAATAGGTCGTATTTTTCAGCTTTTTTGTATTTATTATCATTATTGTTATTGACGTTATTATTGTTATTGTTACGAAGGTTTTTTGAAACATGAGTCAGTGTAATTCAACCAACATTACCTTGGTTTCGGTTGTTTAGGAAAATCTTTTCCATAGTAATGGGAAAATGCGTTTGAAATATTCCATTTCTTTACCAATTCAATAAATCGTTTCTTTATTCACCATTTGTTTACCTATTCTACAATGTATCCTATTATTCCTTCATTTACTCATGCATCTATATGCTTCCGTTCGGTACATGCTGCCGGAAAGGAAAATAAGGGTGCTTCCAATGAAACTCTCATGAGCTAACAACAATTGTAGCTGATCCTATGGCAAAAAATGACATTTACCTCCAGGTCAGAATTTGTTTTTCGTGTCAGTGTCATTGTGTTGGTTTTTTATAAAGTCAGAATTCCAGTTCCCTGTGAAAGAAGCTTGAGGAAATACATGACGTAGGTGATGGTATGGCCTTGGAAAAGTATCTTGATTGCTGGAAGTAGGAGTGCGTAACTGTTGTATAAGATTCAGATTAATGATGCATTATTGTAACAATCATGTTCTCACATCCTCGAACGACGAATAAGATAGTCCTTTAAGATATATTTTTTAGTATGCACAGCTAATTTTCTATTCTATGTAAAGTAAGAGTTGGCATTGAAATTAATTAATCCAGTGACTTAGAATCATGAAATACAGTCGAACCAAATTTTTAACAACTCGATATAATAGTCTTCTAAGTCAATCAATGTTTTTTGTACTTGATATTTTATGGAACCGTTTATCGTTGTGTTATACATGGTGCTTGGCGTCTTGTTATATCAGACAGTTTCTAGAGTCCAGCCTGCTAGGACAAAACATTTCCAAGCCAAGTTAGGGTAGTATGTGTAGCATTAGTCATCTCTAGTCGTCTTTATGCATTCGGAACTACATTCGTCTTAGTATTTTGTTGTGTTAGCTAGTTGAAACGACGCCCGACGTCAGGTTGACTATATATGAGACAGTAAACATTTTCTACCTTAGGGTGCATACCACTGGAGAGATGGCGGAGAAAAGCACGTGAACGGATCTCATGGTGGCTTTAGTGTTTATAGTCATCATCGGTTGAAATTGTGCCTTGCGTCGATAAATGGTTACAAAATGTAAGCAGGTCCCAAATTTCTACTCGGGCAATACCAAGCACAACGAGGTATGACCCAAATAATGACTCGCGGCCACAGCCTACAGTGATATTTGAAGCACAACTTGACTTTTACATACACACAATTTAAATTTTGTTTTAAAGACTTTGTTACTTACCCCTCTGATGTTCGTAAGTACCCCCGTTTGGGAACCGCAAGTACCCCCATTTGGGAACCACAAGTACCACCGTTTGGGAACTACAAGTACCACCGTTTGGGAACCACAAGTACCACCGTTTGGGAACCACAAGTACCACCGTTTGGGAACTACAGGTACCCCGTTTGGGAACCACAAGTACCCCCGTTTGGGAACCACAAGTACCACTGTTTGGGAACAACAAGTACCCCCATTTGGGAACTACAGGTAAACTCGTTTGGAAACCATAAGTACCACCGTTTGGGAACCACAAGTACCTCCATTGGGGAACTACAGGTACCCCCGTTTGGGAACCGCAAGTGCCACCGTTTGGGAACCACAAGTACCACTGTTTGGGAACCACGTGTCTTAACAGCTCCCTTTATTCTAAACGTTTGTGTTCCTTAAACGTTATCTCCTCTACATCGAGTGATGCTTAAAAAGATTTGTAAGTGTTGATCAATTTATACACCACGTTATAAATGCCATCAACCCTAAAATCACATTTTAAAGCAAGTCCAGGGGCTTTATAAAGACCGCACGATAAAATGCTTAAAGTACATGTGTACTAATGCAATTAAGACATTGGATATCATTAGCACCCCTTTGAGTACTAGCCTTAACCAAGCCTCCTGGACCTAAAATCAAGCCCTCTAACATTTATATACACTTATGTTGTAAAAATAATAATGGTTACTTAACTTTAGAGAGTATGGTGACTGGCATCTGTGAAATATTTAATGTATAAAGCATTACTAAAAAGTTATAAAAAGATTTTTTACTTGCTTGCTTGATATCAGTTTAAACATATTTGTATTTTAGTGCACCATCTATTGCATTTCTTTCTAATACCTTCGTTATGCAGCTGGAGCTGATATTGCAGAAATGCAAAATAAAACATTTGCAGAGTGTGTCACAGGTGGTTTCTTGTCATTTTGGGATAGAGTATCTAACTGCAAGAAGCCAACAATTGCAGCTGTTAATGGATTTGCTGTAAGTGTTAGAAACTAATCTTGGACTTAAACAATGGTATTCCATTTCAACTTATTTTACATTCATTTTTGTATAGGGTGGTATGAACCATGTATGTAATTTTGCATCAAAACATAAGTGGGAGCACAAAGAGATCTGCCTTCCATAGATCAAGCTGTGATTGGAATGTGTATGCATAGCTCAGGCCTTGTTTCACCCCATCATTATATACTTATTGTTTACAAAAGTCTACATAGCTGAACTGTATGTCAACAGTACTGAACAGCATTTGTACTAAATTTTGTTGGAAGTCACATGATAACCAATTAAACCAAAACATTGTGTCTAGGCATGCCCAACCCTAGCAACAGAAGTGTGGTAATTGGGATTGAGCTCACAACGAGGTCATGTTACAGTTTACAAGATTTTGCGCGGACCAGACGTCAAAACTGCAGTTAAGTTCCGGATATCTCAACGAAAATGTTACATAAGCTTTTTACGAGGTGTAAGCTTTACTAGTAGTTTTCCCCGTAATTCCATCACGTGTGTTCATTATTCAAGGTAATTTCAGGTGCTTACAATTTATGTGGTATTTCCGTCCTTAAGTACCTTTTCCTGGAGATAACTACTGCTCTAAGTACTTCAGCATCACGTACTCAGGCCATCTGTAGCTTACTTTGTTTCGGATTGTAGCCAAGCAGAGTCACCGAATAAGTTGTTAACCCTAAGCTATATATATGACTGTATAGACTCGAAACATTAGTTGCTATGAAAATTTCCACGAAGCTGTCAAGTTGTAAAGGTTCTGAAGACTTCAATTGCAAACTTTATGTAAGGACCTTTACTCAGATTCCGAAATTCGACCCTAACATAGAGGTTAAAATTCACATGCGCAGATATCGTAGATCGTTCAGGATGATATATGAAATGACGGTAATATCGTTTGCCGTTATTGCCTTTGCCACTGAACGTCTGTGCGTCAGCGCATATGAAGTTTAAGCTCTATATTAAGGCTGAATTTCGGAACCTGAGCGTGGGTCCTTACACGAGGTTCTAATGCCAAAATATTTATGTATCGGAAGCAGATGGGACGTGAAAGTTTTCCTTCTAACATTCCGACAAGTAGTTCCCTGCATTATAGTAGCATATTTTGCCTGCGGAAATCACAGATCACTTACTTCCCCTCAAAAGTTGATGAACAGTTCGACTTTATGCATCGTGAAAGGAAGTAAAATTTTAGAAGACTTCGAATAAACTGCAACAGCAGCATCCAGTGGAGTTAAAGAACGAGGCTTTTTCATTTTTTATTTGATTAGATTTCTCTATCTTATGCTATTTTACGTGAAGATTGACTGTATTTCACAGTCAAACGCTTTTACAGAGTGACTTTGTTTGCAACTGACAACTCTGGCCTCGTTTTCATGCTCAAAAAGATTACGTCATTGTCATTCGGGAAGTGTCTATTCTTTAGAGTCTTTTCTATACTTACACTTCAAATCCTCTCTTCTCGATGATAATTTCAACAATTGTAAGGCTTGTTGGTTGTATGTTTCAGACATGAAGATGCAAGCTTGGCCAATAGGCTACTAAAACACAAGTCAGAACGTCCTTGGTTACGCGGTGGCAATGATATGCTCAGCACAGTATTTTCTGCAAGAAGCTTATGATATTCCTTCAGCTTTCGTGTTGTCAACGACAACAAGATTCTGTCTACCAATAATACTTGAAAGTTAATCTAATCTATCCAGTCACGAAGGTGAGGGAAGGCAAGCGCGGGCGCACCCCCCCTGAGAGATTCACTAGCGTATTACCCCCCCCCCCCCTGGCATTCTGATCGGCATATATATTTTTCACTGCAGTGTATCATAATGCATCGAAAATATTAATGTTGGACCTATCTCTGACATTTTTGTACCGATGTAACCAAACATCATATAAAATTGAATGGATTCTATTGTTAGGATTATTTCCGGAGAATGATGAAACTTATGACCGCCCCCTTTCATATTTTACCGACGGGCACTTCCGAAAAATGCCACAACTGAGGGCACTACGTATTTTGGGAGAGTCTGAATAACCGCGCCTTCATTTCAGTTTGGTACGGACTATGTTCATAAGAACATGCATAATAATGATCATATTCTGGGCTATCTAAGTTATTTAGATTGCCTTGTCATATTCAGGTTTTGGGGGGTCTGCGGATACTCTTCGAAGTATAATTACATCCTAGCTTTCTTCAGTATTCGTGGTTTTTCTAGCAGATAAGATTATTTGAGTCTTGAAACCCGCTGGCTAATTTTTGAACAAGCCAGTACGTATCAGCAACATCGCACGCACGCTTTTCTTTTCGAACTGAAAATGAACAATAAGTAATAGTTTGGTTCAACCATTTCATTATCATCTTGTTCGTATTTAGCTATCTTTTGCTTCTGACGTGCCCCTGTCGCACGAGTTTTATTTGCTCACACCATTACAAGAGTTTCCCATTTTGCCCCACTGCTATGTTGACTCCACTTTCCATTCCGCACCGGGCACCATTGTCATCTCGTTTATATTGATCAGACAGAAAAATTAAAGGAAGACTTTAAATACCATGTTGGTAAGGACGATTTTATTGAGACCCGAGTCTAATTGGACCATGGGTAAATAGGACAACTCGTATTTGATGATCGTCAGTTTATGGCAACTTAGAACAAAACGTTGACATGAAATATACGCAACAACTCAAATTCATTGCTAAAAGTAAAAAGAACCTGGTGGTTGTCACACATGTAACAACAGTATTATACTCATTTTCCCCCAAAAACCTGCAAAGTTGTTGGTGCGAGTGTAGACATCAGGTTGTTAAAAATCATTTTGGCAAGACCAAGATAGTATTGAGACTTCTTCACTTTCATTTACTATTCTTTATGAGAACAACAATATCCATGCAAATGGAACCGCATAAAACCAACCATTTTTCAGAACTCAAGCACACCTTCGGAGAACGTTTTCGGTGATACAATTAACAGGTTATAGAAGGAGACACCGTTTTGCATCTTTGTCAGATCTATTTGAGTCATTTGAGAGGAAATCAGAATGTAAGGTAGGTCATGGCTAAACAGCAATAAAAAGCTTGTTTGTTTGACAGAGATCAGAACCGATCATCAACAATGTGAGGTAATTGATTTCATATCAGTGCGATTTTAAGAAACATTCTGCTATAGTTATCTTTTCGTCAGGTAACTAAGCAGCTGTTTTTTACAGACATTTCAAGTTATTTACTTAGAAATAAGCCTTAAAACTGTCAGCAAATGAAATATTAGAAACTTTTGATTTATCAATGGATAAAAAAAATTGTCCTCTAGAGACTCGTTTACTGGAGTTTGGGGAATCGAGGGTGGGGGGTCGAAAACAGCACGTGTATCAAGAGTTCGATATATAAACTAAAGTTATACAATGTCTATAAGCTTAAATAGACTTTAACTTTGGATTTTATGGAGTCTTTTCTGATCAGGCTACAGCACTTATAGTAACCCGATCAATCTCCAAGATGAAGCCTTATTATCGAAAACTTCACCGTCACCTACTGATCACAGGCGATTGGTTCACAGGGGTTTGAGATCAAGTCTCGATCGGTCAGCCTGAATTATTTCATTGGCTGATTGAATCAGGGGATTCCCTTTGAATTGCTTCGAAACGTTATTTTCTACAGCATAAACATTTCTTCTAATACACAGAATATCTAACAACGAAGTTGGGGGAATACTGCAAGAGAAAGAAATCTATATAGCAAATATAGACTAGGGACGTCTTATTCGAAATACCGTGGGGGAAGAGAGTTCCACTCATCAATTCTTCGTGGAAAGAAAAAATACTTCAAAATATCATACTTCGCGCTACAAACTTGAAAATACGTCTCCTACCAGAGCTACCTTAATACACAAAATTAACATGTACACGAATTAACGCGGATTTTATTAACGTCGATCTAATTAACGTTTTTTTAGACTAAAAATGCATTTTGATGGACAGTAATTAACGTTTCATCAGCAATTTTAATTTTTGAACGACATTTATTACCGTTTTCAAACGATCAAAAGCTAATTAGTGCCATCGTTAATTAATGCGTGTGTGTACATAAATGACAAAAATCAAGTACCATAAAAAATATTTTTCGCCGAAGTGTTTTCTCTTTCCCTGAAATTTACGTGATGATTACCTAAAATGCGCTTAAGGCAACATTACTGAACATTCACCGCCAGACACACAAAAAGGATGGGCTAAAATGAATGTTTGAACGACAATATTTATTTTCCAGATTTGTACTAGGGAGTTTTAGTCTACAAAAAATAGTTTAGTTGGTAAGGAATTCAGGGAATACAAATCAAAAGCTGTTAAAATGTATCATCAGGCTTGAAATAAAAGGAAAATGAACCAACTCATCAAGTTATCCGAGGGAATCCATCTTAGTTCAAATCTCAAAATCTGTTGAAATACATTCGTCATCTCGTAGAAAATAGTGTACTGGGCATTTCGTCACCACCGTGTAACCAAGGCCATTCCAGCTTGTAGTTTAATAACGTATAAACGAGCCGTTAACGCTTTTATCATAGTCGTTCTGAGCATGCGTCAAAGTTTTTTGGGCGAAGTGCACGTTTGCCCAGTGACAACCATCCACGTTTGGTAGATTTCGAGACCCTTGGCGTAAAAATGGTCTTGAAACATGGTAGTAGGCTAATTTATTTGTCTATGAAATTTAGTTGGGCACTTTCGCACCTCCCCCCCCCCCCTCAATATCATCTTGAATGTCGACTGTTTTTTTGAGGGAATAAAGACAGGTACCTTCTTGCACCAGCTTAGGGTACTATTTGGCACCTTGCCGGATGGCCCATTTGCACCCCTTTTTAAGTATTTATTAGATGCCAACATTTAATTTAGGATTGATAGATATTTGGAAAACATCCTCTGACAACAGATTCGTTCCCCTTCCGTATGAGTTTTTGTATGTTTAAACTTTTTTTTTAAATTTCTCTCATAGCCAAGACTCTATCAATACTTAGCATGAATTTAACTGGAAAAGCCAAAATGTATGACAGTGCTGCATTGCAGGCCATTTTCATGCTGAACAACTACAATTATATCACCAAAAACTTAGAAAAGTAAGTATATATCCCTGGTTTTGCCTTTTTAAGCCATAAACTTTTAAGTAATAGGATCTATTAGCTATTATGTAGAAGTCCATGCTTTAGTACAGGTCCTCTCAAGACTCTACTTACAGTACTGACTATAAAATGACCTGTTTCTTGTATTGGTTGTGAAAGAGGAGTTCTTTTTATAGAGAATCAGGGTTTTTTTCGTGTTATTTCTGCTCAGCAATAGTTTCATTTTTAGTAGTGTTCCTATATTTCTAGTGGTATAAATACCACTGCCTCACTTATTAAAAAATATAGGTAATGATATATAAAACAAAAGAAGGTCCAAATATCACTTTGATATTCAACATACATTATCGGATCGCGAGTTTTCGTTGATATTTCGACTTAGTTCAAAGTCATCATCAGAACCTCAAAGACCAAAACTCGTTATCCTATATTCTATATTTTCTTAAGTTGTCAGGTGGCAATGGATTTTTCAGATTATGAAATCCATGGATTGTTTTCCATGCTGACAACAATGCATAAAGGATGTAAAACAGGCAGGCACGGAGCTATGGGGTGGCAAGGGGGGCATTGCCCCTCCAAAGCTGATTTCTTGCCCCAAATTGCCCCCCCCCCCCCATACAATTTCTTGACATCCCCAGAAAATCCTCAGATTTCTTGTCGTAATGAAATTTGCTTCAGAAATATTGATTTTGGCAATGTTGTAATGATTCATCTTTGCTTTATATTTCCAATTTGTCAGTTCTGTCGGCCAAATGGCAGATGAGTAATTTCCCGTTTGCAAATAAGGAGACATAAGGAGAAGAAAAAGATTGAGAATTATTCTCTTTGCCCCCCAGACCAATGGAGCTGGCTCCGTGCTTGAAAACAGGCTACGCAAAGTTTGTGCCTAGTTAATTAAAACCAAGGTCGAGTTTGTCTTGTTTAAATGACTTGCTAAAATGGTCGAAGCTTTACTGTCTTTTCTCATGAAGCCAATTGCGCGATACAGTCCTTTGCCTAGGATCATGTGTTGTATCTCTTCTTATTGGTGACGCATTTATGGCAGGTTCTTTTAATGGTCCGTGAGAGGCGGTGCTACCGGGCGGTTGAGCTTGCTTAATGACTTGCTTCTCTGCTGGGTAGCCTAAATTGAGGGGCATTGCCTTTGAACGCCCCAGCTGCCGTTTATTTGTTAGTTAGCCTGTTTGGTGGGTTTTCTCTTTGGTTAGGGTAGTTTCAAAGTCGGGCGCACTGCTCATCAGAGGTCTTTGATTGACTGCAATACAGTCATGTTAGTTCTGCGACGTACGACCTTTTTCTTTTATTGAAGAACAAATATGATTTGAGCTGGGTTTGAATCAAGGTTTAAGGGCTTGGTAAAAGAAGGCCTTCTCTGAGGAGGGAGTAGAATTCAGACAGAGCTGTTACAAGATGGTAAATTTTGCCTAATTCAGTCTCTTAATAAATAGTTTCTGAAAATAGTTTAAAAGATATCCATTCAAATTTCAAATATTCCTCCTCTGTATGCTTAATTCATAGTAAGTAGTCGAGATTTTCAGTGAGAGGGGATCGGATTTTGGAGTTTGGAAAAAGATGATCTTTACGTGAGTAAATTCTGTGGTTTATTTTGCTGAGTTGTTATTCTTATTTCAATGGTTTTGAAATATGGGTATTGGGCACAGGGTAAGGCAACCTATCAACGGTTCACGCAGTAACAAATGTCTTGAATTTGACAGTTAAACTCATATTTCTGTTATCTTCCTACCAAAACTTTTGTATGTTATCCTTCCCCACAAAATCTACCAAACCTTTTATTCAGACCAGACTAGGACTGGTATTACAATGTCTTGGGCCTGCCCACAAAAGTATCCGACTAGGAGATTTGGAGTTATCCGTAAGGAACCCTGTTTGTTAACTAACAATTATGATTTCCTGCTCTTGAGTATAAAATTAGTAAGAAGAAAAAGTATTCAGATATGTTCCCATTCCTACTGACAGGGAAAGGAAATAATCCTGCCTTATACAATCTTTGGATCTTGTTTTGTACGTTTACCTGTGATTAATATCTACTTTTAGAGATCACATGATGGAAACCTGCAACTTATTTAAAAATTGGTTCACAGTTCGTTTATTCGGCTTTTCTTTTACTAGTGTTTCGCGTTGCATTCAGAAATAAATTCAAGTTGTATCTGTAAAAATATGTGCATTAAAATCTGCAAGTTATAAATAACTACAAATTTTGACATTTTGTAGATGGATCACCGAAATGCTTCACCTGCTGCCAATGGGACAAATGCAATTCTAGTCCACATCATGGAGATTACGAGCTTGACAACATTAATCTGGACGAATTAGACAGTGGGAGTATGCCAAACGTACCATCGTACCTCATCCCTGCATCCATATTATTGCAAGCAATTGCTGCTTTTTTCTTAATGTAAATAATTCTATATGCGCGATGATATTCATGCTGCCAAATCAGTGGCTCCCAGATTGATCAGCTGTATTACAAACCTCTCAGTGAATAGCATTAACACAAAACTATATTGCCCATACCGAGTACTTATCATAAAGTTTCTTACCTGGTATTGTTGTAGCACTTGCACTTACATATGCCGACGAATCATCTAATCAACAAATCAGAAAAAGCAGCAATTTTTGTGAGTTTTTAAACAAGGGTAGAGCAGGTATTCCTAAATCTACTTCGTTTCAGTTATTAGAAACAATGCGGTTGAGTAGTTAGAGGAGCTACAGCAAAAACCAAGGATAATTATTATGGTAAATACAATATCGGTAAGTTGTAGGTAAACCCCCCAATTAAGTAACTACTATTCAGACAACGTTTCGCCTTATTTCAATGCCTCCTCAGGTCTCTTGTCTACTGTAATGTTACAAGGCAATTGGACTCTGGTACCAATGTGACAAGTAGTATGCGTTATTTATGCGTGAAGAATTGTGGGAAATAACCGAGCCAGTAAGCTACACCGGCGAGCTACGACATTGAAAACAAGCCAATACAAAAAGACTTAAAGTTATTGGGAGGAAAAAAACGCACAGAAAACCAAGGATGGCTCTAACGAGCGAACAGAGTCTGAGTCCTATTGTAAGAGCCTTTAAGAGAACATTAGCCCAAGTGTGCTTCACCGTACCACAGTTCAAAATCTGAGAGCTATTATGATTGGAAAATGCACAAGCGCTATACAAGACTGCTGCCTGTCCCCATTCCTCTGGAAGTCGTTCAGAACAAAACCATTAACAGTAGGGTAGAGCTACGGCAACAAATGTGGATTGTACATTTATCGATAAATATGTCTGATAGAAAAGTGCTTTGCATGAATTCGTTTTACCTTCAGTTAAATAGAATGATCGGTTAACAAAAAGGCAAAACTGTACTTCTTGGCAAAGCGATAAAGGATTTTCGTGCAGTTATGGCGTCGTTTGACAGTGACTCATATTGTGTTCTGGTTGGTCTCGCAGAGTTCTTCAGACGATCACAACCCCCGTGCATTCGAGAATGTATCCACTGTCTTCAATCGGCGTTGTATTTGGATTTACCTGATCTTTTAAAGGCTCAAATTAGACTGGATATTGCCATTATTTTACTGCAATACACGAACAATGTTGGCCATGCAAGGAGTCATCTTCAAGAAGCGGTAAGTAACGTGCCAGTCATGTATATTTATTTATGGGAGAGGGATTACGGCTTGCGTGTTTACGTTGTTGATATGCTTAGAACAAAATCTAATTGCAATTATATCTACTTTAAATGAAACTTTCTGTCCTTTCCTTGCAGCTTCAAATCTCACAGTTGGTATCCTTTTCACAAAGACCTGAATATTGCAAACAATATAATATTCCTAGCTAGTCATCCATCAGAATATGTATTGATACTGATGTTACAACTGCAGACAAAAATGCAGGAAGAGAGAGTTTCTGTGTAGTGCCTAAAATGTTTACATACAAGTTTATATATTTGCATGCCAGGTAAAGTTTAATCCAGAGAGCAATTTGCTTCAAACAGCCTTCGTCTCTCTTCCTTCACTCCTTCTTATCTTTCTTCCTTGTTGTCTTGTATGCCATACACATGATATGTTGTGATACGAAATTGCTGTCTGTCACTTGCACCAATTACCAGGTGCCAGACCTTAATATTCAAATTTAGAAAAATTTATATAAAATTTAAAATAGTCAGACACTATTGTGAAGTAATAAAATAAATTTTGCAGCATTGAAGCTACTTTGAGAAAAAAGTTATTCAAATAACATGACAACAGTTGAATATCGAAGATTTCTTTCTGTTGGGAGGATTTTTACCTAAAGTGGATTATTGCCTAACAAGGAGGTGAAATAATACTGTAGGGAATTTTTCTGTAGGGATTTTTTCCATATGGGATATTTTCCATTAGGGATTTTTCTTTAGGGATATTTTCATAGGCATTTTTTCCATTAGAGATTTTTAGGTAACTTTTCGGTAGAGTTTTTCGTTAGGGACTTTTACCTACATTCTGTGGGGTACGTTAGCCCAAGTAAGGGACAGAGCTTCATAGGGTGAACAAAGTTTAGACCCCCCAGGCAGGTGGGGGCCCAGCATTTTCAAAAATCTTTGTCTAGCTGGGGGTTGGCTCAAACCCCATTTACAGGTGGGGGTTGGCCTCTAAGGTAGGGGTTGATATTTGAAGGTGGGGGTTGTAAACCATAGTTTAAATTAAATTTTGTGCATGGTGGTATCCACTTCAAATTAAAAGTTGTATTAGCGATTGTTTCACTTAACTTAAGAAAAGTTTTTCTCTCAAGAACGTGGGCATTTGTGTGTTTTTCTTGAAGGAAGTGGCATTGTGAAACATTTCAGGTGATGAAATGAAGTGGCATTGTGTAACCTCTCAAGTGATGAAATGTTTTAATGGGAGAACTCTAAACTAGTGTTCCGTTTCTATTTACATAATTGGTGGAAAGCAGTAATTTGAACATGACAATAGTCCTGAAAAAGTCCTGATATTTCGCAAAAGGTTTTGAAAAATCTCGGAAAAAGCCTGGAATTAGCTGGGTAAATATCATGGAAAGCCAGAAAATAATTCTTGAAAGCCCCTTATTTCAATTTTTTGTGTGTGACAACACTGCATGCTGGCTGCCTCTCCCGGATTTGTTATTTCTGTCGTCTAGCCGTAGCAGTGAGTTTATTCTTTGTCAAACAATCTTTACATGCGAAATCAACATCCTCAAAAGTTGTGCTAGTACCGTGATAGCCCAGTAACTGTTGGTGGACGTCAAACATAATCTTCAAAAGGTTATAATTAAAAGGAAACACGATACTGTAGCCTGCAAAGGATACTGGAATACTAGTTGCGATCTGAAGTCAGAATTAAATCTTTTATGCATATCTTCGATGCTTTCTAAGTAGTTAACGATTAATTACTCTCTTATTTTAACCCCAGTTGCGGCTTCAGTCCGATCTACAAGACACGCTCCATGGCAGCGAGAGCCCTTGCTTCCCTAGTTACTCCAGATATATTAGAAGCTGTAATTGGAGACATTCTCACTACTATTCAAGATATGATAACAAGGTAAGGAAACTTAAAGGAATCTTTGAAATGTATTTTTGTATAGTCGATTGTATGACCTGAAATTAAAATATTTTTGGCCCCACAAGAATTTATCAACAGACGATCAATCTACTATTCTTTAACTGTTGTAAGGAGCATATCATGAACAGACGATCAATCTACTTTTCTTTAACTGTTGTAAGGAGCATATCATGAACAGACGATCAATCTACTCGCATAAATAAAAAATATTGCTCAGGCCTGTTACTCGGAATGTGTAATGAGCAAGGGGATTAACTAGTCCGTATGTCCATGATTTGATTTTCACATATCTTTATACGTAGAAAAAATTCTAAGCTGATGCATCAATTTCGGGGACGGCCCCCTTTACACATGTCATTGTCAGTCATCGCATGACTCGCCTACAATCATAAACAGGACACAAGGCATACAAAGACAGAGTGGCCAAAAATTATAAGAATGGTTTTCTGGATTAAGGATATTCTTTTATTATGATACAACCCATAGATTAACAAATCTTACAAACCTAACAAACCCAGATCTTACATTTGTTAATGATAAAATGTACAAGTTGCAAATATTCAGGATATTTTGTACGTTGATTCTTAAATCCAAGTGTAATGGAAACAGATGTTTGTGTTGATTCTGAAGTAAGAAAAATATTAACATACCTATGGGGCCTATTGTATCCATTATATAACCCTGAAGGTTGATAGATATTCAGAGATTGGGATTGTGTAAGCAAATGTCACTACATGCTATAGACACAATAATTTACTGTCTAACTTCAATATTACAATGTAATACTGACTAAATGAAGCACATTAGTATCTTACCTGTTTGTCGATCTACTTACACCTTTTAAATACCAAGACAGCCTTATTTCGTTGTCACTTTTTATTAATAAACAGAAATACCTTTAATAAAAACTTCAATGTAAGGAACTGTAGATAGCTGAGGTTTAGATTTACTGTAGCTTTATTGCCACTGAATACATCTTTCTTTCTGAGGTCAAACAGTTTGATTACCTCATCTACTTTAATTTTCCACCTATTTCCAAATGTTAAAGACAAATGTAAAATAATCTCTGATTCCGCATGAAATATTAAGATCGACAATAGAGCAGTTGAAAAAGTAAAAACATTTATATTTCTTGGGTCTGTGGTACCTGGATCTTCAGAAGATGTCAGGAGGAGGAATTGGCTAGTTGCGAATGCATTTGGTCACCTCAAACAGGACATTTGGAGTAGAAGAGATCTCTCCATCAAACTCAAAATCTGCCCGAACTATGCTCTCATTGTCCCATTTGTACTATGCTTTCATTGCCCCAATTGCTTAAATATGGACAATTTTGGAGAAAGATGAACATTTACTTTTGGTGTTTGAAATGCAATGTCTGTGTATGATACTGAGTGTCACTCTCCGTGATAGACTGCATAATACTGAAATAAGAAGGGGACTAGGTGTTGACAAAACCATCATCGACATTATACGAAAACGTTGGCTTCTGTAGTTTGGACATCTAAACAGACTTCCTTAAAACTAGTTTTGTCAAAAAGGTTTACAGAGAAGACTTTACCAAAAAGAGACCACAAGGAAGACCCCCGAAACGCAGTTCTGACCACATAAGAAACGAAACCAACCTGCCCCTATTAACTGCAGACAGATTGACGCAAGATAGGACTAGATGGAAGGAAGTTGTGAAGACAAATGTGGCAGGGCTCTCTGGAGTACGCTGATGAGTCAAGTAAGTCAAGAAGTAAGTGATAACTATACAAAGAGACTTGAACCTTGGACCTGACTCCTAATAAGCTAGCAAATTATACAGCGCGAAGAGGTCTCACGGTACGCGAAGAGGCCTCAGACAAGATCCTTGCGAAATCCCAAAGCGCAAGTCAAATCTCTCCCATGAGAATCCATAATAGCATTTAAATGTAAAGAGCATCTTTGCACACTAAGGTTATCTTATAATACAACGTATGAATCGAAGTAATCACTATAATCTGGGACCTCGTGAATTTCTTGCAAACGAATTTTAATGGAATGCAAAGCAGGTAGAATGACTGAATCTAAGTCTGGGCCTTGAAATTACTATCTACTTCTATGATTGAATATCAGTAGCTTTGTGATGCCAATCTAACAGCCATCTGCATGATTCATGACGGCCTCCGTCAAATTATTGGTTTCTAAGTCTGCCTTTTCAAGCAAGGTTCCTCAGCCACTTTTTTAAGGCAAGGCCGTCGAAACACCGGACGGATTTCGGTTCATTTAGTGAAATACATTAATTTTATTGCATGAACAGAAATATTTTTATAGCACAAATCAGCTACATATTTATTCTATAATTTTAGGCCAGGGCGGCAGATGTGAATCTTGACATGTTTGCCTGTTCGGCATAACGGATGGGTGATCATTGTTTCCTAGATATTGCTTCGTATTTTATAACTCGGTGGAATTCCCATTCATGCCATTTAAAATTGGGTGCTGATTGGGTACAGAACCAGATTTTGTGTCCTTCATCTGCTGTAAACTCGCCACAAACAGTGTATATAGTTTCTGCAAGGCCGATGATGATCCAAGTATAATGTTGTACTTCATGTTCGAGTTCTGTAAGCTAACCAGATTTGTGTCATGTGTAGCAGCTGTCGGGGAAGTATCGACGGTTTGTGAGAAAAGGGTTTTAATTATAAAAGACCTTTTCAATGGGATTTCGACGGTATTTGGGAACAAAAAATTTATGAGATAGGCTTTAAAACATTATGTGTTGTCCCAACTTTTGTGTTGTCGTGACATTTGGAGAGTGAGTGAAAACATTAGGATTGGACCTGGTATGAATCGACAAAGGACTGGCCCGATTTGCCTAAGTTCCTCAACTTCTACTACATCTGGCGTCCTAGACAAGTTAAATTATTAGACACCCTATACAAAAGTCTGACTTAGAGGGCCATGGCGGAAGGAAAATCAATCCTGCAGATTGCAAAGGGCATAACAGCAACATGGCCTCTAATCAGTAGCAAGAGTAATTTGGGGCAGCGTCAGACGTCACTAACATGAAATTAACTTTGTATCAAGTTCATACGACACACACAAAAAAGGGAAGTGGGAGGACTGCGATACGCTCATGAAAACTACCTCTGCTTTTCTCTCTAAAAGACGTTTGGTATTAGCACCAAGTTTCACACTTTACAATTGGTATTCTTGCTCAAACGTCAATATCAAACGTCATTAAAAGTATGAATAGGAGGTTAAAGAATCTATTAACAGATGATAGCCTCCTGTGAGAGATTAAGCAATCAAATACTTATCTCTCATCAACTTTCGACATTACATTTTCAGAAAATATTTTTGTACTGACTCTTTAAACTCGGTTTACTTCTAAGTGTTTGGGCTATGTCATATCTCTTATATATCTCAGTTGTTTATAATTGCTTGAACATCGGTAGGCGTTGCTGAAGCTCTTCAGAAGAATATTGATTTGTTTCTATCGCAAGACAAAATCGAATGCCTCGATCAAGTAGAGACAAAATTAAAGGAAAATAGTGTTCCAAGTGGATATCATGTTCTTCGAGAAAATGATTGTCTTCTACTTATAATGATGAACACGTCTATGACTGTCCCAAAGCTTACAACTGTTATTATTATAAGCAACGATTTATCTGTTAAAGTATTCTTCAATGATGTTCTCATTGACCAAAATAAGTACAGTCACATTGTACAGCACGGGTCTGTGAAGACAATTTCTGAAGTATTAAACCTTATGGCTGAGGTAAAATCCTGGACATCAAAGGCAACAACTGTGCCTTGGATTGGTATGGCTATTTCTTGCTTGGAGTCATATACCAATCTAGATGATGACTCAGACCCCCCACTGCAAAGGAGAATTTGTTTCCTACTAGAACAGTTAAGGCTTTGCTGTTCTGCCAAGCATGGACGTAGGTACTCTGCTGCATGTTTAATCTTTAGTTATCTCCTACATGCTCAAAGTACCAGTGCTTACAATGAGTTGAGGAGACAGGAGGTCTTGTGCATTCCATCAGAAAGAACTCTTAATGCCATAACAAGGAAAGTTGGTGATCATTCACATGCACGGGCTAAAGACTACCTAAAGCTTCGTTTCTCAAAACTTAAGGATTATGAGGAACATGTAATACTTATGATTGATGAAATTTATGTAGCTCACAGAGTTGAGTATTCTGGAAGCCAAGGGAAGATGTTAGGTCTGACAAGTGAAAGTGAGGTATGTGGCACTGTGCGAGAATTGTTCACTTTACGTGCGTGTCTAGCATAGACCGCCCAGCTTTTGCTACCGTACTGCGGTGATAGCACAACCGCAGCGCGATATACTTTCAATTTAGTCTGAGTTGATATGCCTCCTCTGTCACGAACAGTTTTGCACAGCCTACCAAACAATGGCCTTGGCTATCCTATCGTTGACCTCCACGTCCATATGCGCATCTCCGTTAACGGTGCTGCCAATTTATGTGCCTTTTTCAGTAGTGGGTAGTTTCTTGTTTTACATACTTTTGGTTTGATTAATGTATGATTGACAATCAAGTAAAAAACAACATGTGTGCTGGTATATACATATATCATATATGGGTTTACTTTAAAAAGAGAAGTGAATTAGCACTAGATTACCTAACTCTCCACTTAAAAAGAGGCTCTCTATATGGCAAGGGTTGCGCCCGTCAAACCATTTCATCAAATGATGCGATAAGAAAGTACATGATGCGTGAGGTGAGTCCTAAAGCTGACGAACAGCAACAATCTAAATTCTTCATTTGGAGTATATGGGGAGTCACTATGCAGCACTTTCATTGGGTACGTAAATGTTATCTTTAGGGTGCATTCTCTAGAGCAGTGATTGTCAACAGGGGTCCGGGGACCCCCTTAGGGGATGTTGGGTATTTTAAAGAGGGTAAAATTGAGACGAGGGGTACTAGGGTGTCCAACTGCTAATGGCATATTTCATTGCCTTTCTTACGTCAAAATGGCAAAACCAAAGGAAGTAGGAGATAAATATTGTCCCTGTTTACTCCCTTATTGCACATATTTGTCTTTGATATCACAGATGTATTATCAGTTGTCATGCCTACGAACAGTAGATTTGCCAGAAGATCTTGGCGTTAGAATTAAACGAAGGGAATAAGACACTACGATCCGATTTCTTGTCCACTTTTGAAAGGTACTTAATACAGTACAAGTCAAGATATTTAACACAGTACAAGTCAAGATACGGAAATAGTGTTCAAGAAAATCTATATGCATCGTCCAAGCCTCTTTGTTAATATGATCGCTTTTCTAATCCGCTGGAAATCTTGTGCGACCAAAAAAGGTAGGTTCCGTTGTTTCAGTAACAGAAAAACTAACTTTGTAGGGTACAATTTAACTCCTTGTTATGCTGTTATTGTATTGATTCCCTTAAAAATCCGTATTCACTTTTCTTTTTTCATAAGAAACCAGTTTATAAGAAACCAGAGTTCAATCTCCCCAAAATTTAGGAAACTCGAGGGCTGGATGGGGCTGCTCTTTGACACACGTTCAGTTGATTAATCGTGTACATGGAGACATGTTGAATTTATCAATCGTGTAAATCGAGAAACAAGTTGAACTGATTTATCGTGTAACTGGAGCAAAAACGTGAACTAATTAATAGTGTAAATGGTGAAAAAACGTGGGCTGATTAATCGTGTAAACGGAGAAACAACTTAAACTGATTAATCGTGTGAACGATGAAAAAGTGAACTGATTAATCGTGTAAATGGAAGAACAAGATTAACCGATTAACCGTTTATACCGGGAAACGAGTAGAACTAATTAATCGTGTAAATGGGGAAAAACTTGAACTGATTAATCTTCAAACTGAGAAGCCACTCTTTGTTGGTAGAATCATCATTTGCAAACATGCGTAATATAACCCTAAATCCGTTGCTTTTGCACGGTTTACCTAGAAATGCTTTACAATTTTCCCTTATACATCAGGGGCTTTCATCAAATTTTTATATATAGCACGTTTTAACCAAATGCAGTGAGGCCAAAAAAATTCTCAAGCCGTTTGTTTGACGTGATTAATTTCATATTGTATATACTGGATAAAGAATGTTTGAGATTATATGTCGAATGACAGAACGTTCTAAGAAAAGTGTCAAACACAGGAATGCCCTAAATTCCTTGTTGCAACGAAATGGTCTTTTTTAAAAAATATTTAGAATCCTTTATGAAATTTGGAAAAGTTTGAAAATATTTCAAGGCAATACGTCAAGTGAATAAGATGTTGCGAACCAGCGTATCGGGCCTACAGCACTTACCCACCAGGGGTGTTAGATTCAGGGATTGCTATTAGTGCTATCTATAGTGACTCGATTAATCGATTACAAACCTCTTAAAGAAAGAATCGACTCTTATGAGCCATACCGAAGAACCGTTATAAAAACCGGTTCAAGAAAGAGTCAACTCATAAGTCACACCGAAGAATCGGTATACAGAACGGTTAACCGTTTCATAGCGATTCACCGTTAAAATTCCTAAGAAACCGGTTCCTGTTTTAGTGGACCAGATTCCAAGTGAACCGGCAACAACTGGAAGCATTGTTGGGTTGACTCATAGATTTAATAATAGCTTCGCTAGATTGAGAACTAGGCCCGATTCCATTGTTCAAAAGCGAGTCAATCAGGAGGCACTTATGACCTGATATTACTCACATGTTTGACCATCTTAGAAATAGACTTCCTTTTCTCACTTGGTGGAGTGAACATAACAACATAAGCAAATTTCTTGAAACTAATTCCCTGTTCTGCAGATGAAGAGTAGCATACCTTATAATAGCAAGCTTATTATGTTGCTTTAAGTGGAAAGTAACATACTGCACATTTGCCAATTTTAATGTCTTTTCCACCTTTATTTTCCATCAATCAATTTTTTACTATTTGATGATTCTATTATTTACAATAGATAAGTCTGCAATAACAAATTGGCCATAAAAGATACTTGTTAAGGCTCCTTTACTTCTAATAATTAGCAGTTCCAGTTAATTCTTTGTGATTTACCTAAGGTGAATAATTAAAGCATCCTGGCACTAAAAATACAACTGTTCTAGATGGATGCTCTTAGACACCTATGAATATTAAATATAGGATAAAGGTTCCTTAAATGAAATGTATGACAGCATTTCATGCAATCCTGTCCTCTAGATAAATAAGGCATTAGACTGATTAACCAATAATAAAATGGTGAACAGAAACAAAATTCAGATACCAGATTTGGGTACACATCTCATAACTTTTGCTAGACAATTTGATTACTGAGGTGCAGGTAAGATATTCTGATTATTATTACACTCAAATAAAAAATGCTTTTAAAATGTAAAAAAAGACTTCATATAAATTCAAATACCCAAATATTCAAATATTCTTTTTGAAATTAACACATTTTCAACATTCTCTTTTACAGTGGCTCACATAACCAATAAAAATGCAACTTTTATTAATGGCAAGCAAGACCGGACTTGGGATAAATGTTGCAGGAGCCTGTGACTGATGTTGCTTAGTCATGGCAATTAAGACTGGACTTGGGATAAATATTGCAGGAGCCTGTGACTGATGTTGCTTAGTCTTGGCAATTAAGATGGGACTGGGGATAAATGTTGCAGGAGCCTGTGATTGATGTTGCCTAGTCATGGCAAATAAGACCGGACTTGATATAAGTATTGCAGTTGCCTGTGACTGATCTTGCTTAGTCATGGCAAAGAAGACCTGACTCGGGATAAGTATTGCCGGAACATGACTGGTGTTGCTTAGTGATGCCAACTAAGGCCGGACTTGGGAAAAGTATTGCCGGAGCCTGTGATTTATGTTGCATAGTCATGGCAATTAAGACCGGACAGGGGATAAATATTGCAGGATCATGTGACTCATGTTGCTTAGTCATGGGAATTAAGACCGAACTTGGGATAAATATTGCAGGAGCCTGTGACTGATGTTTCTTAGTCATGGCAAATAAGACCGGACTTGGGATCAATATTGCATGAGCCTGTGACTGATCTTCCTTAGTCATGGCAATTAAGACCGGACTGAGGATAAATATTGTAGGAACCTGTGATTGATGTTGCTTAGTCATGGCAAATAAGATCGGACTGGGGATAGATATTGCGGGAGCCTGTGACTGATTTTGCTTAGTCATGCCAATTAAGACCGGACTTATGTATGTTCCAAGTCTTGGCATGTATGTATGTATGTATGTATGTATGTATGTATGTATGTATGTATGTATGTATGTATGTATGCATGTATGTATGCTCTGAGGAATTTGATATTTACGCAACCAATTAAGACACTTCAGTACAATCTTTAGCCTGAAAATTAAGCAACCAGACTTCCAGTCGAAATCCTAAGTTGCTTTTAGTTTCAAATAGGGACAACGACTCGTCTGGGGTCTTTGATTAATAAATTCCGAGTGAACGTCCAAGAAGAAAAACCAAAAGAAGGCATAGTAAAAGAGAACATTGAATGAGACAATAAGAAGTTAAAATCTACATATGTGTGTGGGGGTCGGGGTATGGGATCATCCCCCATTCCCCCAGTTTCATGTCTAAACTCCTCGTGCAAATTTTACTTTTGCATAATTTCCCACTTTTTCATTATTTTACACCTATACCTGTACCAGCAAATCCTAAACTGGGTAGCTTCCACCCCCAATCGGGAAAACGCTGTTCTCGTAAGGGAAACAGAGAGGTTGGTTGGTCATTTTACTCAGTGCGCACTTATTTTCGTACGCCAAATTACCATGGAATTTTGTTTTAAAGTTATAGAGGAAGTATCATTTACACTGGATTGAAGGGCGAACATTGCCTAAGGAGTATTCGTGAACCCCTGGCTTAAATTTTCCACGCCAACGGAAGTCTCATTCCAAGAAACACAACCTCTGTCTGGAAAAGAGTGTACCCTCTTCATTTTGTGTACCTGTAGCATCATGCCCGCGAAATTCGAATCAGATCTATCTCGGCATTTTTGTTATGGTAGAATTCGACACCTTGCCCAAAATAAAATAAGTTGAAAGATGGACGTGCATTCTGCACTCCAGTATATCATTCAGCCAGGTATGTAGACAATCTTTTACAACAAAATCTGGTCTGTAGTTACTGGTGTAAAGCAGATATGTCCATTACAGGAAATGGCATGCCTTTTTTACCCGGGAATGTAACCTTGGTTAAAAACCATTTATCGTGCCTCTATGTAGAGACAATGTACAAAACTACTACATATACTTGTGGGTTCAGTATATATACATACATAATGTTTGCAGTGCATACTTTAAATTGTGGTTTCAGCATTGTTTAGTACGTCACTTAGGTTGTTGCTTTCCTTCATGCGTAGACTTATTACTAACTTTAATTTAATTATTTAGGTTCAAGATGAACAAGTACGAACCCAGGCCACGCCCAACTCTCGAGCCACATCTAGATTTTCCCTGACTCCTACCCCTATTTCGGCTCTCTACATGCTTTCTCTGTACTTACTTCTAAAGAAGCTTCTCTTTGCCTTTAGTATCACAATAGAAATATCAGAAACTACGAAGATCTCACAGGCTATATCCTTTAATGTCGCACATAGCACTACACACTCAGCCAATCAATCATCACAATTATCAAAGAAGAATCCTTGGAAATGACTTGAAAAAATAACGTTCAGTAGTGGTAAATATGAACCGTTGGTAGATGCCTTCAAGGGACCACTGAATCAGAGAGCCGACTCCACGTCAGAAGGGGTCATTAAGCTATCACTTTGGAACATCATCCAAATGGTAGTAACGAAACTCCACGCAAAGCTTTATTGTAGATTTACAGAAATACATTATTACTTTACCTGTCTCCTATCTTGGCTGTCGTCCTCTTCCTCACTTTCGGATGAGCTTGGTTGCTTCTTTCAGAAATAAGTAACCCTACATCTGGAGCGATGCAGAACCTCCTTATTTTAACCGATTAGTTTGTATCTGGGTATTAGTGTGGTGTAGCAACTGCCGAAGAAGTAGGTCACTTTTCAGTATGAATGTTTTTACAGCCATAAAGCGATGGAAAGAAGCAAATTTATATTGTGTTTTCGAGGAAGTTTCAAGATATACATTTTCACAAGTGCAATAGAAATGACTTTGAAGAACGAAGAAGCTGTTACTATTGATAGACTAACGAGAAAACAGACATTTAAGGTTTTTGATTTTCATATTAGTGAGACGTGTTGCCACATAGTAAGAAAGTTTTAGTGTTCAACTTCAATAACGAATCAGTGTTTCTGGCTGCTGATTGTACAGGAATTTGAAGGTTTTGATTGATGAGACGGGGGTTTGTTAGCAAGGGAACTTAGAAAGGATACTACATCTTAATTAGATTTCTTTTTTGATAACGTTATTCAGAGCTGTAATGCTGCTGTTGGTCGCGAAGACCGTCAAGAATTGCTACACGTTTTTTTATAAGTAATTGATCTCAAAGTATTTTGAGCAAAAGTAATTTAAAGTAACTATTCTCTACTAGTTCTTCTGTGCTTGGATTCGGACAACTGTTGAAGCATATTCAATATAGTTGTCAGTACGACATTTGAGCAATTTGTGATCTGACCACGAAGCTAAATGCCTTATTAAGACGTTGTTTATGGTGGTGTGGTGGTGGTAGTGTTGTTTGGTTGTAGAGTGGTGTGGTGGTAGAGTTGTGTGGTGGTAGAGTTGTGTGTGACTTTTATAAGGGATTCCTATGGAGAGGTTTTTGTAGCGTTGAAGCTGCATTTTACTTTGTAGGACAATATAATTTAGTATCAAAATAACAATTAATCTAATACATGTTGTGTTGACAGTGGGCGTGGCTATGACGTCATCAGTCGGTAATATCGAGGGTAAAACCTATTTTGAAATAACTCCTTTTTGTTGTCACTGACGTCTATAAGACTTTGCTGAGATGTTTATAAGATATGTAAGTATCACTGGTGAAAGTTTAAAGGAGATACTTTGTCACAATAACAAGTTATTAGGCATTACATTTGGTCAATGACGAGGTGTGATGAAATTGTCAAGATATGGAATAAGACTTTTACGTTGGGAGGTTCAAGCCGAGGTGCTGGCATACCATTTTTATGACCTTTTTTATCATAATTCTCTTTCCTTTATCGCCAGGAAGTTGAAACTTGTAGGCAAGATACATAGAGACATACTTCATCTTTGCATATTGTTAATGTAGTTTTATGACGTCATCGTACGAAGATATAGTGAAAAAAGATAAAAATTTGGGAAGACATAGTTATCAGTATTCTAATGTAAGATATCATCAAGTAAGATGATCAAAGTTCTTGCAAATATATAAAATGTCAATTATTGAAACTGGGCGTGGCTATGACGTCATCAAAAGAAAATATGGTGTGGATAAGTTTTTTGAAAATATCAAAGACATGGTTCAGTATCATCCTTTTGTCAAGTAACAGATAATATGTAAGTATAATATCGGTTCTTCCATTTAAAGATGGTGACGCTGTGACGTCATCGTCACTCCGTAACTCTGCCTTCAGTATGTCATATGTATAATTTAGTGGACCATGACGATTGCATTATTTTTCAACGACGTCACGAAACCCAAGAGAAGTAGTAGGACTAGAACAAGTAGTGATTAATACTTCCCTTTTAAGTCGGTTAATTGGGGTTGAAGTAGACATTTACATTCTATATGGCTTTCAATGATAAGATCTAAATATTCCTAGGGTCAAAGAAAAGATCCGGCTCTAGCCTGTAGGTAACTATTGTGGTATGTGAAGTCAATTCTAGGTCTTCTTTAGACCGTCGTGCTTTCAAAGGATACGAGTCGCAGAAAAGGTGGCTAAAGATAGAATCTTGTTTTGTGGGAAACATTTCGGGTAAAAATAAATAAGATGAAAATTTTACGCATTATATATCAGTTTTAATTAAGATTATACAGTCAATTCATTTGCTATATTAAACTGGAAATTTTAGTAGACATCTACGTTTAATTTTGGGTTTATTTTAACTTGTATCCTCTTCGTGCGCAGTGACACCCTTGCCTCACAAATGCGTTAAATTTGCTCTAGCTCTTTAAAAACATCTACCCTTATTGTCATTGCCTTGAGCTGTAACAGTCGAGTCAATGCCAGACCTCTGTTAGGTAAATGTTTCATCTATAAGTATTCTGTTATAATAATTTTTGTAGAAAAATAAAGATATTCAGTTTTCTTTATTATGCAGTAGCGACGTAAACCATAATGATGATAATAATTATAATTATTATTATCATAATAATAGTTCATTTTGGTTAAAGCCCTTAACTCTCTTTGTATGGTGAATTTTTTTTTTCCTGTGATCTGACACACGAGATAGGGCTCGTCCATTTATTCATATAATGTAACAGCCGAGCGTTGATCATCTTCCCAGAACGTCAAATGAACAGCACCTCACCTCTATTCTTAAGGCTTTCGGTTCATGACACTCCTTTTAACTATTCAGTCCGGGCCCATCATATAAAAGGATGCTGGCCTGCTTTCTTAGACAACGGAGCACATTTGGGATTATAAGACGATCGCAACGACAAGGGCTACGTAGCTTATATACAACTGACTGTTAACCCTACAAGCCCCTAGGCCTGTCTCGAAGTCTGCGACGTCAGTATGTGTTTCATAATTTAAGAAGCACACTACCTACCTTTTAGTTTCTTGACTGCCACCTTTGAAACTAAATTCTTGTACCCTTTCATGCTTCTATAGCTTCCACGTGTCGAACCATTTCGTGTGAAACTTCCCCGTGAGAAGCTACCTCTGGACAGAAGACCTTGTCCGGATGACGTGCTTCCACCAGTTCTTGAAGACGTGCTTCCTGATCGTGATGCTCGTCGACGGCCAAGCAGCGGTCGCTGTTTCGTCAAGATCTTGTATCTTGGATCATGTGCCAATATACCAACTGCTTCCGCTGAAAACACTTCTCCGAATGCACCAGATCCGAGTTTTTGCACTACAATGAGATAAGCAATAACGGTACTTGAACATGGCACTACTAAATGAGCAGCAGCTGCCCCGATGATGCTAAAGGAAACCAATGACTAATACAACTATTTTTTGAACGATCAATGCCGCGCTAAGAAGAAGAGAAGAAGATGGTCGACATACAATGAACTATGATGTATTAAGTAGAGCAACACAGTAATAAATAACCATAGCAAGAAACAGTAAAATAACAATAATTGAAAGAAAAAAAAATGAATAAATAAATAAGTAGGTAAGTAAATAGATAAAATATAGATAAAAGAGAAGGGGGCGAAGAAACCCCCAAATGATAATAATATCAACAACAATAACAACAAAAACTAGTAAAACAAATGCAAACACAAAAAGACGTTGTGAAATTAGTGGTAGTTCAAGCATGACAGATTGTTCCAATCCTTGTTTCTGCGGCAAAACAGATAATATGTTGATCTTAAGGCTACTTCACTCATTTTTTGTAAGATCCTGTAAGATCTTATAAGATCCTATTTTCGCCCAGTAAGAATTGTTTAAGAAGTTTTGTAAACTTGGATTTGTTGTCAGAGAAAAATCCCAGGGTTGAAACTTCAACGGTTATCACTTCCAACTCGCAAACAGGGACCAGGAGGCCGTAAGTTATATTTTTGTATTTTTTAGCTTTGTAGAGTTGCGACTTCTCGAGATTTGTTTCGAAACATACTGTCAGCTCATTACGATGATCTTGTATAGGGAGTTTACGCTGTAAATAATAGCTATCTCTGGCCGTAGAGACTTGAATGGAGTGCATGGATTCTTGTACACAGGTAGATCAACGAAAAGATTAAACAAGTTCGCAGTTACAGTTGACAAGTAGGAAGCCATTAGCCTTAAGACTTTATCATGGCGCCATGAATATCTGCCATCCTGAGCTGCAATGCTACAATTTGAGAGTAGATGATGCTGGCTGGCAACTAAAATTGACAGTCTACTCTAGTCAAATAGCTCATTTAATACAGCCTGGTATGAAGAGGTTTACCTAATAGGCCCACAGCTCTAGATATACACTTTTTTTAATAAGAAACTACTTCAGCGTCCAGCCCTTGAATTTTATTAAAATATTGATCTATTGAGCTCTCAAAGTTTCTTAGTAGTTTCTTATTCTCTGGGGGTGGAATACGCGGAGGGGGCTAGTCACACTGCTATTAGTAAATTCACGCTTCATCAAGGATACCCTACTTTCCAGGTTAGCCTATTCATAAAATAACCCATAATCGAACTGTCTAAACCGCTTTGAGAGATTTTTTTAGATTTCTTAGAGCAGTCCCATCCGGCCCTCGAGTTTCTTAAATTTGGGGGAGATTGAGCCCTTGTTTCTTATAAACTGGCTTGTTATATAAAACATAAGTGTAGTTTCATAAGACAGTTCCGACAAATATGTTCTAAATTTCTTGCGCTGCATTGCTAATAATTTGGACTTCTTCAAGCTCTTGTTTAGCAAACTTTTCAAGAAAAATTTTTTGTTTTAATTTCTGTGAATGGGTGACGTGACTCATAAAAAGGATGTCCTAATATGGAAATATATTTGAAGAGCTATAACTTTAGAACCCTTTCATGGTTATGAATTGTTTTTAATATAATGATTTTAAAAACCAAATCTTGAATGTATGCAACATGTCCTACTGGTAATCAATTAGTAGATACGGCTAATCAGAGTTCATTAAAGCCAACAATAACCGCATGAATTCATTTCTGAACACTTTAACCTTTTTAGAAATGTGTAAAATCGCACATCGTTAAAAAACGGGTTAGAGCTGCTCTGTCAGTGTCGGCGTGGTAATTGATTTTTTGGTAAGAGTACGTCCAGAGATACAGCAATTATTAAGGAGTAGAGTTGAAAATTTGATTTCAGTTATTATTGGTTCGGCAAGGTAACACTGTAGCAGTAACTGACTTAGCATCTTTGGTCTAATTATTGGTATTTGGCAATGGCACTGATAAAACGCCACAGAACATATTAAATGACTGGTGTTGGTGATCATTTTGAATCGATTCTCTACATCACCATTAGCACACAACTGCTGCACTTTGGTGGTTGATTCTGCTATCTGCATATGTGAAGTCTAGATACCAATGCCCACCAAAGACGATGACCAGTGTTTTCCAATATTGGACATATTGCTCTTCCCTCCGGGGGCGACAGTACTATTGAAGGTATTTTATGGTGAAGGAGAGCAGGGTGTATCTCTAACCACAGAAGAACGTGTGCTCTTATTATAAATCAATTGTTCAATCAATCTTGCTACAGTGCCTCAGGACACTCGTAGTCAATGGAAAATCAGGAACTACATGATGATCTTAAGATATTGCTATCCAAAGTGAACTACTGGCTCTTATAACTTTACCAACACTGTATCTGGGCGGGGCTTAACAACAACAGCTTTCTTGCATTTGGGGGGAAAAGTACTTTTCTCCTTGTTTTTCATTACCACTGTCGACTACTCTGGTCTTTTCATACCTACACTTATCACTGCGCATTTGTCTTGCTTATCACATTCTTATATGATTTAACTATTTAGTTAAAAGTATTAGAGGGCTTAGACTAGATGAAACCCTCTGAATCCACTGGTCGCTTCGGCCGTGACTAGTTACTCCGCCTTTCTTGATGATGGCCTGTAAAATGGTTTTCCATATTTCAACTTTCCCAGTGATCTCATACCCCAAAAACTAGGAACTCTTTACAGTACCTAAATAGAAAAATGGTGGCCTCCTGCCTTGAATAGGATGGAAAAAAACGAAAACGAGACAGTATCACTAGTTCAAAAAAGCTCTACGTTGGTTTGCGTCATTTTGTGAGAAGAAGTAGTCTGTTTGTGAGAACCAGTTTGTGAGAAATAGTGCCTGATCTAAAGGTATTTGCGCTCACTAATTTCTACAGGAATGTGGAATGTGCCAGCGAAAGAATTACCGCAGACGTTCTTTTGCTAATGCGAACGATTCAAACATTTGCGTAGCCTTTTGTTGTCTGGCGTTATTTTTGAGCACAACACAGAAGAACCCTTTCCAAGTCTTTCAAATGCAGATAGTGACGTGAAGTACCTGACGTTGCTCTTGAGTCATCTCTAGAAAAATACTCAGACGGTGTTTATCCTTTTGACTAACCTAATTCCCTTTGCTAAAATGCACACACGAGGATAACCAAGAATAAAATTGGCTGTTAAGGAAAAGAAAACCCTTGGCAACTAAGAGATAAACGGTTTTTAATGCGCTCACTCTCAAACAACTTTCACTAGTATGGTCAGGGGATAAAATCTAGTCGTTAAAATGGCGTACCGGGAAAATCGTTAATGACGTATTCATTAATCTTTACATTCTTGAACCGAGAAGAGCCCTGAGGGGGGGGAAGAAGGGGGAGCCATTGGGGTGACCTGTAGTTATGGGTACTGTGTAAGAGGTTTAAAAGATCGGGTTTTTTCATGTTTATCCGGCTACTTAAAAGCAGTGAGTCTCAGTACAGCTATAAATATGCGAATTTAAGCATTGACATATATTGCAAGTTAATTTCATCGATTAGAAATTAGCAAAGAAAGTGATGAACACGGGGTAGACGAGCTGAAGACCTGAACCGATTAGGTACTGGTAAATCAACACAATAGTACCCAAAAAGAAGATTCAGGTCTTGGCAGAATGCTCAAAATAGACCCCTCGTAAATAGGGGAGTATGCAGATTGTTGACCCCCGAAACTTTTGTTTGATAGTCAGGATTTGGTGGAAAACGGGAGGCATTTGATCGAATACGCTTTTCATTATTTAGCTTGTATAAAATAACTGGTATATGATTTTCAATATGTTGTTCCTTGCAATTCTGTAGTTCAAACATTGTACTTACAACATTTATATTTTCCGTTTGTTATAGGTTGACTCCATAACAGATAGTGTTCAAGAAGAATTAGGCTTAGTCAAAAATGGAAGTGCAGAAAATTTACCGGAAAATTCACTGAATGATTTGAAAAGGCGAAAATTGATACTAAAAGAGTAAGAACTGCTTTTTTGCATAATGTTATAATCTTTGTATTCCTTTGCAGTTCCTTTTTTTCTGGCCTCTTTTCTTCCCTTTTTCTTTGCTGGCTTTCGTGTATTTTTCCTTCGCTTCATCCTCTTTCTTTGTTATCTCCCTATCTTCTTGACTCATCGTGTCTAATACCTTGATTTCAAATCTGCACACCTAAATTTGAAAATTTTGAAGTGCAGTTAACTACAGACACCTGGTTTGTACGAGTGCTTGTGGTAACTTTCAATTCATAATGATCGCACATGATTTTTCCTGTAAGTTTCCATGACCAAAAATGGTGTGTAAAGTTGCGATTCCAGGTTAAAACGTTAAAGGTTTCCATCAACATGCGTAAATTCTGTTTTTAGCACAGCTTCATTTATTTTGCCACGACTTTTTTCATCCACGTCTTCTTAAATTTCCCACCTCACCCCTAAATATATTCCTAAGGCGTCCTTTAAATCTCAGTCCCGTACCTACCCCCCACCCCTGCTTAGTATGCGGCTTTATTGCTCTTTAGGTTTTGAATGTTCTTTTTGGTCGAGAAATCTTATTTGTAGAAGTAGTAGTTCGCTCCGCCACCCCTGCACCGCTTTTTAAAAGGGTTCACGGATTTTCCAGGAGGTGTTACACAAAAATTACGTTAAGTGGTGAACCGACTTGCCCTTACGCTTTTAATTTATGAAGCATACCCTAAAATATGCTCATAGTTAATAAGCATACCCTACAGAGATAGTCTGGCTACGGCACTGACAAGCATTAATATTGTAGGCGCTTAACCTATTTGTGTGAACATGGCAAAGCTCGTATAGCTATTTACAATAGCAGTATGATATCCAAGTTTTTGTCTGTGATAGATCAGTTATGGTACTATTAGTATAAAAGCGGGCACACACGAGCAACTTTTTCCGACAACTTAGTTGGCCAACTTGAGGACAACTTGCAATTTTGGGCAAAGTTGTTCTAGTCCTTCCTTGGTCAAGTCATATGTGTGCAGAGGGGCTGGTCTCCAATTGCGAGGAAGCTGAATGTCGATGTCCACAAGTGGATGACTGGAAGCTAGAGACGACTTGGAAAATAGAGTATGTTAACATCGGAAAGTCATCGGCGATTTTTATTTTTTCTGTGTTATTTAAAGAAACTTTTAAAAAGATTTGCAAGAAATATATAACTTTTTGTTTTATGTAGATGTATTTATTTTTTTAAGAAAGTAGTAGTAGGTAGCTTGCCAATATCAATTCTTTTGTATTAAGCGCTACAGTACAATTACAGAAATTTACGGCAGTTCTGCTACGTTCACACTACAAAGAGTTGCGTAGAGACGCGTCGCGTACAAGTGTAAGGAGGCATGAAAAAGCAGCCGGAAACCAGAGTAGACACCTGTTAAATTCAAATTAGCCTCTTGGTTTGCAATTAAGAATAATTGTCAAATTATTTCATATATATATATGATTTTAAAGATCAACGATTTGAAAATAATGTCGTCGCTAACAACCTCTCTTAATCCTCAAAAATGTTTAATTGACTAGATTACTTTTGTCGCAAACACTTTTTTACGATTTAAGGATCATCTTACTCTTTTTATTTCCACTACCTTCAAACGTCCCTCCTTTATAGAACGAGAAGGCAACCTAGTACTACACCTAGTAGGAGTACTACTACCACTGCTTCTACTACTACTACTACTACTACTACTACTACTACTACTACTACTACTACTACTACTACTACTACTATTACTGCTGCTGCTGCTACTACTACTACTACTACTATGGAAACAGCAACTTGGTTCTTCAACTTCACAGAGGAATGATTAATCAAAGAAGCCTCGGGGTCAGACTGTCGACATATGTTTCTCTTTACTTTTTGGGTTGAAACTGGGGTTTTGCCAGTTGGATACTGTTTTATAGCCGCACATGGCACATAGGGTGCTAACTTAAAGGGCCTGACCTAAGGTCATAGGACCCACAGAGATATAGTCAGAGCTAAGACACAAGTATAAATCATTGAAATTCTCATATCATGATTAGAGTCTAGATGATGTAGTTCTATTTACAAATTGAATAATCGTATCCCATCACATCGACTATTAACCGAACGGAGTATGTACACGTGATTAAGCAATTCAACTGATAAAACGAATTCTCTGAGATTTATATAATACAGTGAGGTGATTTCTACCAATAAAATGTGGGTTCAAATACTGTCTGTCTGTCCATATGTCTATCTGTCAATTGTCCTCCCCTCTACTTCAAACAACGCATCATTCCTCTGTCTCCCTTTGTTCCAGAGTTAAGAAAGCTTTGGAGCGTAAAATGCCTTTGGAGGGCTAACAACACCAATGGAACTAGAAATAATCGCGGAATCTCGTTCGCTTCTCGCATCAATAAACTCTCTTCGGAACAAAACTAAGGTTTAACCGAGGCATTTTCAACTTGTTCCCACAAGGCATCAGGATTATGGTCCCGGAGATGGCTCCCACCCACCGCTGCCTCACCTCTTCCTCCGTAATGCCTCGTTCATTGCATCAACACATGACTGCCACTGCGATGCCTCGTCTTCCACCGGATAGGTTGCCTGAAAGTTTCAGCAACGTACAAGAAAGCACTCTAAAGTTATTGAACAATATTAACAGTCGCGGGCCTACTTTGCCGAATCTTCACTGCCCTGCTTGAGTCTACCTTCAGATTTATTTGGAATGCTAATTTTGAAAATTTAAGAACCAACAAATGGTTGATAATTTGTTTTAATTAGTTTAGTTTTGTTATTTGTATTCTCTTATTTGATATTAACACTGAGTGTTTTCTTAGTAAAATCATTGATCCCTTTCAAAGTCATTGCTACACTTTTAGATATTCAGTCTAAAGAAAACAGTAGGTCTTTGCCTTAGAAAGCTTTAGTTGCCTTTCATGAAAGTTTCTCGTATTCCCTTTTATGCAATTCAGTCTTAAAGGAGATTATAGTACAAAGAATAGAAAGAGACGAGAAGAGGGAAGAAAATTACGAGAATAGGGCAACACAGGGCTGCGTACCATTTTTTGAAACTAACTGCCTTCCTCTTCTTCAAAACAATTGTACAGTAGGCTACGGTAGCCCTGCAGTTCTATATTGATGCGGTTTTATCCAACATACAAGGGTATTGCCTACTTGTTAAAACGGTCAGGTAACGGTTATTTGACCATGCGCAGTAGCAACAAATCGATGGCACAGTGGGTTGTGAAATGGGTTGCTTTGGTTCCAATGTTGACCTCAGTACCAGTATTATAATATTTGAATGTAATCCGGATTCCTAAGAGTTTAGTAATTACTACTTATTCACAGAGTTCACGAAAGAACCGTTGGTGTATTAAGGAAGACATTTTCTCTGCTCTTGTATTTTCCTACATTAGGTGGGTGTTTAGGGCCCCGTCACTCATTCCTTTAAAATCTGGGAAGTGCTGAAATAGATGCGACTAAAGTATTTATCTCTGTAATACTTGTTTTATATTGATAAAATTAAGCTTGTAACAAGTCTTAAATTTTGAAGGCTTAGAATGCCCCTCAACCCTAAAATTTTTTGTTTGGCCCGCCACTTTTAAACCCGCTGCGCAGTCCCTGTTTTGCATTCGGTATTTCAAGGCGCTAACAAACTAGAAAATACTGATAAAATACCGTCAAAACAAACTAAAACAGGAGCGACTAAAAACATTGTTGAACGTCTCGCTCTGTAAGTCCTTGTAGGTAAAAAGTTCGGTAATTTTTTAATGAACGTTGAGACAGAAACAATCCGGAGATTTATGAAACAACTTTTAAAAGTTTTCAAAAGTGGACAATTTATTAACAGCTTTTTGGTATTACAGAGAGCAACTATTCAGCATTTTACTTGTCTCAGCTCCACTTTCGCTAATAAGACTTTGCTTGACTCCTGCCTGGCGTTGATATGAGTTGAATTCGTGAAGGCGGCAAGCTGAGCGAAGCTAGTAAGCCTTGCAAATAGAGGGGCGGTCAGCCCCTAATGGACTCCGAAAGTGGGAGATTTTCGGAGACTGTGATTAAGTAGACTCTAATGTACTTAACTTTGACACCTGGAAAACTTATAAGACCCTCTAAAGAGGTATGTTTTATGTAAAGGGGTTAGTCCCTCTCCCCTATTAAACACTTTCCTGACCAAGTCTTCAAAACCGCAATGTACTGTGTTCAATTGTAAATGTGTCGAGATCCACTTCAGTATATGATTAAAACAAGGACTTGATACTTCATGGGGGAAGGTATCAATATCTACATCTAGAAAAGACTGTCGCTAAAGTGAAAAGCTCCTACTTTATTTCTAAGGAGGGAGGGCATTTCCAGCTGTGGAACTAAGGGATCTCTTCCTGTTACACAAGGGGACACTTTGTACAGATACCAAAAAGGCACATATTTCTACACTAATTATAGGAATGGCGAACTGTCAACTACACAAAAAGGGGCATCCTTTCATACCTTGACCATAAAAGAGGTACATTGTGGCTGTTTATTGTTTAGGGAAGAGGAGTATGCAAAATTCAAGTATGGGCTCTTAAACGTAGTAGTAATAGTCCAAAGAAAGGCATTTTTCCACATAGGAAACAGCTTCGTGGATGTAAGAACTGTTCCGAGATCGGCTTTGCCAAAGGTGCACTTTATAGTACTGATGAAAAATGATGGAGGCATGTACCCCCCTGGTCTCCCGAATTTCACTTTGTTGGAGAAGCTACTGTGTAACATAGACTACATTAATTAAGGGATATCCTAATTCACAGCCAATTGTTTTATAACTTACTGCTTTCCTCTTTTTGTCTCATTCGTTAACTCTGTCTTAACTATGGTATTCTTCAACAATAGTCTTCTAGCAGGGGCAGCTGTTACCAAAGTCAAAAGTGGAGGAGAGCTGAAGGATAAAGCAAAGTTTCTCTGTTCATTGTATTCGATCTTTAGAAAAGATTTTGCAACTTTTGACATTTGACAGGTGACATTGAACTCTCTTTTCCTATTTTCTTTCTTGTGTGCCAACATGTAGAACGCATTCTTATTATGTTCATATAGTGGATCCTAGCAGAATAGCACTATTGAAATTGCCACATACCATTATGTAGAACGCATTCTCATTATGTTCATATAGTGGATGCTAGCAGAATAGCACTATTGAAATTGCCACATACCATTATGTAGAGCGCGTTCTCATTACGTTCATAAAGTGGATCCTAGCAAGATAACACTATTGAAAAGCCACATGACAACATTTAGAATGCATTCTCATTATGTTCATATAGTGGATCCTAGCAGAATAGCACTATTGAAATAGCCACATGCCATAATGTAGAGCGCGTTCTCATTATGTTCATATAGTGGATCTGATCAAAATATAACTATAGAAATAGTCTTCTTCAAACGTGTGGAATGCATTCTCATTATGTTAATATAGTTGATCCTGGAGGAATATCACTATTGAAATTGCCACTTGCCAACATGTAGAACGCATTCTCATTATGTTCTTATAGTGGATCCTAGCAGAATAGCACTATTGAAATTGACACATACCATTATGTAGAACGCATTCTTATTATGTTCATATAGTGGATCCTAGCAAAATAGCACTATTGAAATAGCCACATGCCATTATGTAGAACGCATTCTTATTATGTTCATATAGCGGATGCTAGCAGAATAGCACTATTGAAATTGCCACATACCATTATGTAGAGCGCGTTCTCATTATGTTCATATAGTGGATCCTAGCAAGATAACACTATTGAAAAAGCCAAATGACAACATTTAGAACGCATTCTCATTATGTTCATATAGTGGATCCTAGGACTAATCGGGAACAAACCTTTCCTGTACTCTGAAATAATACTAACAATTTCCTTACAGCGAGTCATCATCCTTATTATTAACTAAAGAATATTAATTTCAGTTGATATTACTCTATGTAGCACGAAGCAGAAATTGGCACTAATCCAGTTCATAAGGATACAATTTTGCATTAGTATTCAACCGTTAGTCATGCCATTCTTGAAACAAAAAGACATGCTATAAAAGTCAAACAGTCAGGTTACGTAGAGTTTGGGACTAGACAAAGTCGTTAAGTCTCAAGGTTACAATAAGAGTTCGTTAGCATCTACGCAGATAGAGCACGCGTAATAGATACAAAAATTGGCAAAATGACAGAGTATCAAATAGATGTAGCAAGTATGTGAGCTTTCTTTGCTTTCACATTTGCTAGAACACGTCGCCAGGTGTAATGGATAGTAAAAACAATTCAACCGATGTTAGCAAATACAGTACTTGTGGTGTTTGACTCTTTCCACAAGGTTCGTTAGTTTTCGTAGGTGTACACCATACTATACTACACATTGATTATATCAAATAGGCTTTGCATGGCGGAAACAGCAAGGGACGCTTGTTACAGGTCAGCTAAAGTCAGATGCAAATTATATATGCATAGTAAAGCTGGAATGCTTTCAAGAATTGATACTGTGATGAAAGAGAGTTAATTACCATTGCTGTTTTGATTGAAGTAGTTACATCTTTGCTTTAGCGTAGGCTATGCTAATTACACTATATGTTGGAAGGAGGATGCTGGAGATGGGAATACCGGGTAGGAGAAGGAGAGGGAGGCCAAGGACATTTCTAGAAGCAGCTGAGAGGTTTTCAGCCGCGAGATAAAGCTGTGCTCAACATTGTTCGAGTAGCAAGAGCCAAAATTGTTTTGTTTTAAACTCACGTCGTTTGTTTCTATCAAGTTCATGAGATTGTATGGGTTTGAATAGGGAGAAGATAAAATCTGCTATCGTGACCATCTTGCCGATAGCATGGAAGTGTGTAAAAGCGTCTGCTTGATCTGGTCATTGCTTGCAGCTCCATTGAGAGGCATGGACACGAAGACGAGACTTTTGTTTGCAAAGTAATGCCAGCATGTTTCCAAGCAAGTTTTGCGCGCCACTTTCCGAACACTTCCAGAAGACTTCATTGGCAAACGACATGTTGCGGTGGTTTGAGTGATTTGCACCTGATGGCAGTTTTTCTACTTTTGACGACCACAATTAGACTATTGGAACTCAAGGAATGTTGAATATGCCGTGGCGAGATAAGAATAATCCAATTGCAAGTCAAGAGGGTTGAAATTTGGCTGAATCTACAGAAGGCATAAATGGGGAGGGAGAGTCAAGGCACGTAAGGTTTCTGCTATGGTAAAACGGACAGTGGCCGATCTCATCATTTTTTTCTACCATTACTTTCCCAGTTTTCCTTTGCTTTCCAATTTTTCGCGGTGTTATTCACCCAACTCTCCTGTTTTCCGTATTGTAAAATTTTATTATTTTTGGAGTGCCCCTCTCCCCGGCAACCACTCCGTCCCAGGTGTGCCACTTCATAGCTCGGTCTACCTTACCAGGGTAGAGGCCTCTGGTCTTACTCCATAACTTTTCCCTTAATAAACCCACAGTCAGTAAAGAGTACATCGCTTAATAAAGCCCACAAGTAAAAACAAAGCCACACCGCTTAATAAGCCCATGCCTAGTAAATAACAACGCTTGTTACGTCAGCTATACCCGGAACGCAATTTTACCCGTATAAATAGCGGCTAACTGAGTCGCTTAATAAGGAAGACTTTCCAAGTACGTTTGACGTTGGTGCAATCAGAAACCCGCCCACAAATTATGTAAGTTATTTTACATTTTTTCAACAGAAAATTTTAAAGTTTAAAGTTTAAAATTTTAAAGAATTTTGGAGTTTATAATGTCTTTAATACCAAATATGAAGTAGTATCTTACATGTGACTTTAAAAAACTTGTGTATCTAAAAATATTGTTCCTTTTATTCTAATAAAAATTCTATAGTCTCAAAATTTGTTCACAGGTGTATCACACAATCGAGCAAGTAAACAAAAACACTAAAAAGTTTGAACTCCGGTTACTGAGCCACGCCGGTTATTAAACCCAAAGAAGCTTTGCCCAAGTCGGGCTTATTGGGCGACTTCTCGAAATGGTCTAATGACTTGTTAGTTTGCAGTTGACCAGATATTTATGGACGCTATTCAAAGTTGTACAATTGGGAACGTCAAAGTGCATCAACTCTCATTAGGAGTCTGACTTAAAGCCTGATTATCTGATTGTAAATAAACGTTATGATAAATAACATTACCGATAATGCATCACGCAATACACAACAACTTATCACCAAAATCAATCCCCGCGACGGTTTTATTCAAACTACTCCCCCATGTTGTGCGAGTAAACCTACAGTTTCCACCAAAGCGTTCTTCTAACTTTTAATAGTTTCTAGCTTTTTCAATTCATTAAGCTTTATGGTTTTAATTTACCACCTCTAACTATTCTCAATCAACAAACTGCGAATGCTATGACAAGTTGTAATACACTACCCTTTTAATACGCAAGACTAAAGTTCATTCTACTGTCTTTCCCATTATTCTTGCAAATGTAAAATCGTTCAACTAACTGTTCCCCTCGTGCTGAACACAACAAGATCTCTGTCTTCCTTTCTATAAACTTACGTTCAAAGCCACAAGCTCCAACTGTCAGCTCCTAGTATGCTAGTTTGGTGATAACTCAAGTGTTTAAAATGAAGGTTTCCACTATATTTTAACTCCAGATAATTTACACATTGATTGCTATTTATCCGTAAGTGTATCTTAAGGCTGCTAAAGAAGATTGTAAGAATAGAAAAACCCTATTACCAATGATGGCCATTAAGTAAATGTTTTTCTACCAGTAAATTTCTTAGCAACAAATCAAGCCCTGGTGTGTTATTTTCAATGTAAAGTTTGATAATTTCCTTTATCTTCCCTCAGGTTTATGCACTTAGATGAGTGATAGGTACTTGATTTATGACTGCTTGTATCAAGAAGATACTGTTTAAGGGGACATGCATACGATCCCATTATGAATCTCAAGTAAAGAAAGATCATGAACAGGTACCTGGAGTTGCAGGGGTGTTCTAGTGCTTTATTCTGTTCTGCCTGTCATTGTCTAGTAATGCGTCGGAGCCCAAATGTATCCGAAGAAAGCCTGTCCCTGATCGATAGCAATCTAAAACTTACATTTACAATTATAAATCTTCTACTGTGCCATTTCTAAACTCCGTCTATCGGATTCTTGAATCACAGGATTTTGTTGTTAAACAAAGGCTTCATTATGAGCTCTGGTTGGACCCAGGACTCTAAAATATTTGAGAAGAGATGGCTATAGTTCACAATGATGTTCTATTCTAATAGTCTCCCGAAACAATGATTTAATTCTGGCGTGAGGTGTTGATCAAATCATTGCACGTCTTGAGTCAATGCTATTAACATGAAGAAGGGGCTGCTCTGTAGTTGGATGGGGAGTGGAGATAATTCATGCACCTCGTATGAACCCACACTATACATACAGTATGACCACAAGAGAACTGATGGTTTTGATAATCATCAAAACCAAATTTATTTGTTGTGTCATTAATTTTCTTTTCTTACTTTATTAATAGACCAAAGTTTCCGAAGGAGAGAAATAAACACATTGAGGAACACTGTCATGACACTGTCTACAGCCCTGGGAATTATAGGATGAATGGAGAAGCATGACACGATTCACGAAGTGTCTTCTTGAAGGCGTGGAGATCAATGGAGGTAGGACTTAAAAGAAGAGGCAAGAACAGGAACAAAGAAGAAAGAAAAGGAACATAGACGGAAAAGGAAGCAAATAGAAGGAAAAAGGGAATCAGGAAGCAAGGAATCAGGCTGTAAGAAGCAAATCATTGGCAACATGTGATCATGGAATGAAGAAGGAACCAAAGGATACCTCAAAGGTTGTTTGCTTTTTTATTAAAATGTCGTGAATAAAGCTAAGCAGAAGTAGTGGTTGGCAAAGACTTACGGAATTTTAAGGTCACCCTTAAATGATATTGAAACTGCACTTGGTAGCCAAATAATTTTTGTTTGTTTCATGTTATGTAATTTTAGAAGCTGTATAGTCCCTTCCCATAGATGACTTACTGCTTTCTAAAATTGTAACACTACTCTTTGGTCTCTAATAATTGGGGGTGTTGGTATAAATGGAGGACTGGAAGTAATTTCAAAAATTAATATACTGGGGGTTTGGAATCAATATTTTGAAAATAATCCCTGATAGTTGTAAAATGAAACCAAAACAGGGAAAGGGATACACAAAAGGCATATTTTGGCCTCAGAAAATCATCAAATAAATTCTTAATGCTTCTTTTTACATCATCAAAGCTGGTTCCCCAAATTAATTTGAGGGGGGTTCTGATAAGCTCTGGTGTCCTGCCTGCCATTTATTATTGATCAAAGAGTATATATCACAGGCAGTTAATTGCAGCCAGTGTTTCAACCGTATGTACGTAATTATTGTGGTTTGTAAAATTTGGTGTTGTAACAATTATTATGATTTCACCATCATGTGCAGTGCAACAGGGAAGGAACACTGGTTGCAGGTCTTTAATATTTTTGTAATACAGATATCTTGGCAAAGAGTTAAATATTTTGGAATATAGATATCAGATTACCATACACTAACAAAGCTTATACATTATACTATATTTACACTTTAAAAAGGTCAAAGGGGTCATAAAATTTATATATTTAGTGAGATATCTTTGTTGTCCCAGTCCATTATGCCAAAATAGGAGAGAAGCTTGATAATAATCAGTGTGTGCACTACAGGCTATGTCTGGCCATTCGTCCAATAGAAGACCAGCAGCGACCTGATTGCTGGCATTGTCACGCACACAAGCTACGATGCGATCGGATAAATTCCAGTCTAACTTGACCTGCTCTATACGATTAGCAAGATTTGGGGCTGTATGCCTTTCTTCCATTTCCTTCGTATCAAGAACAGTCGACTGCATTCTCCATGAATTGTCAATCCAGTGTCCTGTGACGGTAATATACGAGTCAGTAGCCAGTGAACTCCATGCATCTGTAGTTATAGCTATATAAGGAACTTTCCTCAGTTCATCAACTAAAGAATTTTTAATTTCACTATGCATGAGCTTGATTCGCCGCATAATGGTTTGGTGCGATGGGACGCAGTATTCGGGCTCCAGGAAGGCAATTAACTCCCGAAATCCAGATCCTTCAACGACAGTGGTAGGCAGAAGATCCCTTGCTACCATTTTTGTTACAAGTTCTGTAATGGAGTCTTTACGTTTCGGATCACATTTTCTCTTCGCACTAAAAAAGGAGGGCACAGTTTGTTGATCACCTCGTGGGCGAGACGTGGAAGGAGATTCCGAGGGAGTATTATTGCGAGATAAGAATGGCTCCCTAGTCAATGGATGCTTTGAACGGAGATGACTGAGCATGGCAGAAGTACTTCTGTTATATAACATAACTTTTCCACAAATGGTGCACTTCACTTTGTCCTCTTCGATTTTCTTGAAACTCTGCCAAGCTAAACTGACTGTAGTACTCATTTTTGAAATATTGTCCTTTGGTCCCGTTAATTTGTAGAACAGTTATAGAATATTATCTGAAAGGAAAAGTACCTGTATTTGGTGTTAAAAGTAAGGAAGAGATTTGTAAACTAATAGTCTAGCCCAGTGGAGGTTGGAAACACTCCTTAAGACGGTGTAAAAACTTGGGGTGATTGAAACTAGCTTTTAGACTAGGGGTTAATATACCGGTTTATTTATAAATATATATATTATGATAACTCTTGCTACTCCTACTCCTGTACGTGGAGATTAATGCTATTTGAATAAATGAAAGCCTGCAGAAAAGAATGAGATCTTACACGGTATCTGTCTTTATTTCGTGATAATATGGAACGCGAGCAGCATAGTACTCTGGAAAGACTTAATGTTGAGTGTACAAACGTTTCATCTTAATATCAGATGTGTCTCCAGAGGCTAGAGGGCGTTGGCAACAAAACGTTGAGAGTATAGAAGAAGAAGACTGGGCCCAATCTTCTTCCTCTATGGTTGAGAGTTACCGGTCTATCTCCTGTAAGAAGGTAGTTTCAATGAATTCAAAGATGTTTGTTTATGGCACTCAGGTTTTTGTTTGTGCTTCCTTGTTAGATCCATGTGTAAAAATCGTTAGGCTTTTGATAACTCTTGCTACTGTTGTACATGGAGGTAAATATCATTTGGATAAATGAAAGCCAGCAGAATAGAATGAGATCTTGTCTTTATTTCGTGATAATATGGAACGTGAGCAGCACAGTACTCTGGAAAGACTCAATGCTGAGTGCGTTATAGAAATCAGTGAAACCAATTCAGACTAGAAACTTCAGGAGAGTTTCCTTCAAATGACAAGGGCCTGTGTTCTGATTAGTAGACTTTTTTAGCAAAGTTTCTACTATCAATAAAATGAATGTAATCTACTAGCATTTTCAAGTTTCCGGAGATGCGCTAGGGTAGAGAATGCCAGTTTGGGTGTCATAGAGTACCTCAAGTGCCGTGTCTTTGATAAGAGTTGAAAGATGAGACGCCAGAGCATCGGCTCGATCCACCGATCTTCAGTTTGTTAGAACAATGCTTAACTGATTGAGCCACAGCGCTGCCGTAATCTACTGGCATTTTCAAGTTTCCGGAGATGCGCTAGGGTAGAGAATGCGAGTTTGGAGTTCATAGAGTACCGCAAGTGCCGTATCTTTGATAAGAGTTGAAAGATGAGACGCCAGAGCATGTCTCGATCCACCGATCTTCAGTTTCTTAGGACAATGCTTAACTGATTGAGCCACAGCGCCGCCCGCCCACCCGTAACATTTATACTTACTTAAAGTGACACACTTGACTCTCTAACGCTTGGAAAAAGTGAGAGTGCTTTCAATCACTAAATTGCTACGTGAAGCTTCTAAGTTGTAAAATGTAACGTAATCATGTTCCTGAACTTAACATACAGACTTTGCAAACAAAGTTCTAGAAAAGAGTGTTCTGATTAGTAGACTTTTTTAGCAAAGTTTCTACTATCAATAAAATGAATGTAATCTACTAGCATTTTCAAGTGTCCGGAGATGCGCTAGGGTAGAGAATGCCAGTTTGGGTGTCATAGAGTACCTCAAGTGCCGTATCTTTGATAAGAGTTGAAAGATGAGACGCCAGAGCATCGGCTCGATCCACCGATCTTCACTGGTTTGAAGGCGGTTTGAAACCAGCCAATCGTCCGGAATGGGGATTAGACGAATTGCCCGGCTCCGGCATGATTATGGTCGGTAGTAAAAAGTCGCTGATGACGGGCGGAAGGCCCAATAATCCTAAGTTATTGGTTTCTGAGGAAGAATGGCAAGAATTCCAAAAAAATATGCCGGAAAAAACCATTCCCAGAATTGCGGAAAACGACCCGCAGGGCGAATGGGTTAAAGCCATCAAAGGCGAAGGCCCCATGCCGGGCTCGACCTTTGAATACGGCGCCGACTTAACGGAAATGGCCCTGGTGGGCGTACTTGCGCAAAGATTCCATACGACGATAGAATATGACGCGAAGAATATGAAAGTCACCAATCATCCGGATTTTGATCAGTATATCAAAGAGCCGGTAAGAAAGGGATGGTCGTACGGGGAAGATCTTTGGCCTTAAGTGAGTTAATTAGATGGCAGGCGTTTTGAAACGCCTGCCATCTTTACCAAAAAATCTTTATGGCTTGGTTTGTTCTAATAACCATTCTTTATTCACCAATACTTCCTTCCGGAGGACTTCTTCGCGTAGTTTCGTAAGCTTTTCCAAATAACTAATTTTGGTTATAAAATCTTTTTTCAGTTTGAGCTTGGTCAGTTTTCTAGTTATTCTGACAAAGTCGATAGCTAATTTTTTTTTTAAAGTATAATTGTGACCAAGAGTCAAACTTTAGCGTAAAGGGCGAGGCGTTGGTGAGGGAACAACCCCTTTCATATACGCAACAATTTCAGCTCATTTTAGGTTTTAATGTCGTTTCTTACGAAAAGCCGTACTCCTTCTTGAGGATCATCAAAGAGAAGGAAACCCTGACAAACTTACTTATCTTTGCTTCTATGATAGAAACATTCAGGCCTATTTTGAGTAGCCCATTGTGACAAATTCAAAACGTTAAGGTTAATTGTTCTTAAGGATTAAGGTTAATTAGAGGGTATCAAATCCAAAAACACATAATATTAGACCCTCCATTGTATGCTCTTTTTCCTAATAAAAAGTCTTCTTTTTATTGTGCTTCTGAATCTATAAACTTTATCGATTCTAAATTTACGCATAAAAAGTAACGAATCTGAGAAGGCACACACGCTCTCTATTTAAAACTTCACTAATATGAATTTCAATAATTGCTAAGATTCCTACGATGAATTGTAAATATTCAATAACTAGTACGCTCTGCAATAACTCTTTTCGCGATGAAAAATAATCAATAAGCTTGCGGCAACAAAATCAAACAGCTTGAGGTAGCCTAGCTGTGAGCAAGGAACGACGTGTCTACAGTAACCGAAACTTCAATCGGAATTTCAATTGCAGAAAATATATCAAAAGAATCTTGTTTTTACGGTACTTTCAAATATACAAAATTCATTCATTTAAATTTACTCTTAAAACCTTAGAAGCCTGACAAATTGTAAAAGGGGGTGATCTTGACGAAAATCTCAAAGATAGATACAGCTTGTTTCAGAACCCCAGTGCAAAGGTTCCAAGCTTTTATGTGAAAAATTGCGAAATTTTACGCTTCTTTCCCCGAGAAATTAGAAAGTAGGCGAGTAAATTAATTTTTTTCACCAGGGTCTGGGTTAGTAGCGAACGATACGTAACGAATCGTTACCGTGAACATTTTGATACAGAAGTGGGAATAAAGCAGGCAGGTTTGAAGACTGGCAGTAATTTAAACTTAAAATAGCGCATAGCCTCATGGTTCCAGCAAACGTTCTCGGATATAAAACCTATTAAAATAATAATAATATAAAAGGGTCACGTCAAAGGTTGAAGGAAAGATGTTCAATATATGGAGTATAGCATTAAACATTAATGCGAGGATTAAATATATAGCCAATAAAACATCAATACGTAAATGTAAAATTGATAGCGACTGAAACGTGTAAAGAGTCTAAAGGTAATAGTAAAATTCAGAGAGACAGATTACGTCCACTACTACCATAGACACTCGTCACAGCACTAAGCCATCTGAGATATAAGAAACTGCGTACGCTCCTCCTCTAGGCTAATTTCTTAAAAAATCACAATTTACTCCATCCCATGGAGTCTCCAGGTTGAACAAATCCCTTCTTATGACATCTTTCTACTTCACTCGACAAAGTTTGGCTTTAAGTTTGGCTGAAGATAAGACGACCAAAAAACATGATTTTTGGCATATCTTGCACAACCTGACTAACTATCTAAGACTTTATTTCACTATATCTCTTGATAGTGGGCCCCTCGTTTGATATCCAATCATTCAAACGAAGAACTAAAATTACCGTTAAATAATTCCTCAGAAATTTTTTTAGTCGATGTTTCTTCAGAGTTATAGTTTACCCATGTCATTGCCGTGGTTTCCTGTGTCCTATTCTTAGTTTCAAGTACACTCCCCCTATCTTTAAAAGTATCTTGTTTAGACTTTCTTACAGCCGCAAACCCTCTCCAGTGAGTTCTCCCTCTCCCTCTCCAGCGAGTTTGTGTTATTTATTTAATTTTGAATTAAGTATTAAGAACAGTGTAATTGAATCAAACTGTTGGAATTGGTCAGGAGGAGACTTAACCAACCATGTATGTGTTTAAAAACTAGAAAAAAACGAGAATTATTTTTTAATGAAGAGATTTGCGTTTGCGTCTATGCAGTATTTGGTAGTAGGGGGGTGCCAAATATAAAAAAAAGAAACGTGGATGAAAAAGCAGTAGAAAATAATGTTCAAACCGTGATAGCTTAAGGTGTAGTTTTTCAATGGTGATATAGTATAGAAAAAACGGGTATAATATTCTAAAACAAAGCATTGGACAAAATAACCCACAAAATTTAAAGAAGAAAAAAATCCAAATATTTAGTCTACATGTTTTCAAACTTGACTTCTTAAAAAGAAAAAAAACAGAACTTGTGGAATAAAAGTACTGCTCGTGATCTTTGAGCAGGGCTGCTAAAACAGCTAACATCAGAGCTTTGTCTTGCAACTGAGGTCAACAAGGGCCAGACCAGCCGCTTAAGTAAAGAAGCCTCATCCGATATATTAAGACTTCGAACCATTTTGGTGTTCTGTTTTGTTTTAGTTTGACTCCTTCCCGAAGACACCAGCCCTTTTTGAAACATCACTTGCACGTGTATTCCCATGCTCTTGTCAATAGAAACCGAAACTTTAAGAATTGGAAGTTTTTACTACAAAATACCAATAAAAAGTTTAAGTTTTTTTGTCAATTCTGGAAACTATTCAAAATGAAGATTGTTTTTCTCTATAATTCATGGACAGAGTAGGTTTATTCGGTTGGATAGAGCAATATTACTATTGTTAGACTTTATTGCTTTATTTATTGCTATTACTTAAATTAATGGATTAACTATTTAGCTTAAATTAATAATAATTCACTATTGCTGAAATCAATAAATATTACTATATTTATTTCTATGCCTAGATTACTATTACTATGATTATTATTCTATTATTGTTAGATTACTATAATTGGTGAAAGTATTATTGACCGAACGTCAACCATAAGTTTTTATAACCATAAAAGGGAATTAAGGGAAATGTTGCTCGCTTTCCAGGGCCTGTTGGGGTACATGTTAAGACCTCGTAGTGCAGAAAGTGGATGCTTTTAACTCTAGTTTCTTTTTTTCTTCAAAAATTCGGTGTGCCTTTCCTTTTAAATTGTTGTAAGTTTTTCCAAGAAACGCGTGAAAAAAGGGAAACTCTATTCAAAATGAAGTTTGTAATAGGATTGTTTTTCTCTATAATTCATGGACAGAGTAGGTTTATTCGGTTCAATAACCTTAAGCTATCATGCTAACGTTTCCTAGCTAAGCTATCTTTTCTAAGAAAATTCATTGTTAACCATTTCTCTTGAAGGCATGTTGTACCAAAGTTAAGCTCTTATATGACAAACACCAAACATAAGAAGAACAATAGGGAATTTCTCAAGACAGTGGGAAACAAATTAGAATGAATATTTCGGCCCTATGTCCAAGGACTATCCTCAGAAATATACAAAGTTTGGAGAAGAAAAAGCTTACGCCACCGGCAACCTGGACGTCGTGCTCAACCGGCTGGCGGACTACATGGCGAGCCAGCGCGCCCTGCGGCGCAAGGTGATCTCGGCGCTGACCTACCCGGCGATGATGATCGGCATCGGCGCCATCGTCGTGATGATCCTGATGGGCTTCGTCGTGCCGAAGATCACCGCGATGCTGATCGACACGGGTCAGACGCTGCCGCTGCCGACGAAGATCCTCATCGCGACGAGCGACGGCTTCAAGAAGTACTGGATGCTGGGTGCGCTGATCATCGCGGCGATCTCTTTCGTGTTCGAGCGCATCTACCACCGCTCGGACAAAGGGCGCCTGGTGCTCGACCGCTTCGCCCTGCGCATCCCGCTGATCGGCGAGCTGTTGCGCAAGCAGTCGGTCGCCCGCTTCTCGACCACCTTCGCCACCCTCCTGCGCTCGGGTGTCCCGGCGCTGCAGTCGATCGAGGTCACCAAGCGCGTGCTCGACAACCGCGTGCTGACCGGCGCACTGAGCGACGTCCACGACCAGGTCCTCGAGGGCGCGGATATCTCTTCGCCGATGAAGCTGTCGGGGGCCTTTCCCCCCATGGTCTGCTACATGATCGGCGTGGGCGAGCAGGCCGGCAACCTCGAGGAGATGCTCGAGCGCGTCGCCGGGACCTACGATGAGGAGGTCGACATCGCCACCCAGAATGTTCGGGAAACGTCGAACCGAGTCGCCTAGGTCACCGCAACCCGCAGCTCGGCGATCCCTGCGACATCGTCGGCGATCACATCCCCCGCCCGGATTGCACCGACACCGGCCGGCGTCCCGGTCAAGAGAATGTTTAACTTCATCATAAATACCTTAATAGCATTTTTATGTTTTTAGTTCATTTGTTTTGTATTTTCACTCTACGTTAGGCTGAACCTTTAAGAACCACAATGGCCACATGGGCACAAAAGTTAGAAGCGAGTTCGATTCTATTCCAGCATAGTAGATTGATTTTTGCTTATCAGTTTATTAGAGTTCTCTGATCTCTACTCGGGGCTCAATGCCGTCTGCCAGTGAGCCTAGAATTGCGTTTAAATTATGTATTTGCGTCTTCAAATAATCCCGGAACAGCCTTAGCAACCAAAAGTTCAAAAACATGCTTTGAAAAAATTGACGTCTGACGCTAATTCAGGAAGAGTAAATATTATTTCGGTTTACTTCAAAAGTAAATTTTATTGCGAGAACAAATCTTTGATGATTTCAAAAAAAAATAATGAAAACCCCAAAACATGGTCGAAAACCTGGTATAGTGAAATTACAGTCCGCCACCTTGAACCTCAAGGAAATTCACTTATTTTTGCATGGGCACCATTGATGTGTCTCTTTTTTTTTACCAAGGGTAGCGGGTTACTAGAACATCAAAGAGAGATGTTGATTGAAAAGCCATTGCCCTACGCAACATCAGACAGCTAACTAATTCCAATATATGCCATGGTTTGTTCTTTACTAGGTTTCAGTGTCAGTGTTCTTTTACTAGGTTGTGTGTTCTTTGCTAGGATGTGTTCATTCCCGGCAGGGAAGCTATGATGTTCTTCCAGACCTTATTGTGAATTATGTAATACTAGCTGTTGGGGTGGCGCTTCGCGCCACCGTCAGACAAGTTTATCCGTTGACTGCTAAATGCGAACTGATTAGATGATCATACTTCAACAAGCAGCAGGATATTCGTTGGACTTGACTTCCGGTTGAAGTTCCAATGTCAATATCAGATTTTATGCTGGTAATTTTTGGGTATCCGTTTGACTGACCGTATTTCAAACTGTAAGATACATAAAAAATATGGTTCTATCTTGTTTCCCGGGTCTATAATACGGAAAAGATTAGGATAGCTAGAGCAGATGTTGTGGAGGGTGAGTGATTGCCAAAGACCGTTCTTCTTGATCATCTATATAGGACAAAACTAAAAACATCTTTTGCAGGACAAAGCAAAAAAGATGTTTGTCCCCAAATGGGTTGGGAAGAGGTCGTAAGCAATAATCTAAGGAAAATGGAAGTCCTGGGTAGGATGTAAAGAAGGAACCTTTAAATAGGTTGACATAGAGGAGGAGTGTACAAAACTGCATTGTCCTCAGTTGAAAAAGTGTTACCTTGATTTATTGTTAGTAGTAGTAGGAGAGAGGCTTATAGCCTATAGTGATAAAAAACCTTGAATCAAGACATCAAAGCTTGATTTTTCAGTCAATGTGCTGAATTCCCATTTCATCACATTTTAGAATTATCTACCCTTTAATTTCAAAATTGTATTAATACATCATATTTCAGAAGCATTAAATCCTTGCCATATCCTTATCATTCCTGTTGTCATTTTAGGTACTTTGATAAGTAGAGTGCTAACTACATTCTACTTAAGTCGGAAAAATCTTTATTACATTTGCATAGATGCAGAAACACTAGAAGGTGAATCTTAAAGGAACTCTGCCCTACCTACCCCTTTGTTCAGGCATATACATTTTATTCACTTTGCTTATGCTTAGCAGCCAAAATATTTTAAATGGCTGAAATTTCACATAAGGGGTTTTAGACTTGCATCACCATAACACCAACCGTCACAGTAATCATTGCAATCATCACAAAAGGAAGGGTAGCCAATTCACAAGATAAAGAAAAGTGCAGGGATTTTTCTTCCGTATTTTAACTGAGATCCAAAAAAAAAATTTTTCTTAAGCTAGGTGGGCAGATGATTCAAATTATGGAGTTTTGGGGGAGAGGTCAAGATGTATGTCTCAGAGTATAAAGTGGGACGCAAATTTGTTGTTTTAACAAATCAGTAAAAATACCGAGAATGGCACTTTATAATGAAAATACGTTAAAATAAAATGTTCAAGTAAAGGAAGAGGGAGGATTGACGCCAAAAGCAGACAAAAAGAATTGCCAATTTGAACTGATAAGTTTTTTTCTTTATTAATTTCATGGTTCAGCGTAGCAACGCTCAAAAAAATGCAGTATGGCCTAAAAACCTCTTAATTTTGAAAAAAAAAAAAAAAATCTTAGATAACTGGGGTTTTCAGGTATGAGTAAACCCAATGTCGATCTATGGGGCAAACCTGTGTATATTTTGATGTCACCGGTCAAGGCCGTATCCAGGGGGAGGGGGTTTGAACATCCCTTCCCCGATATGTTTGCCCGACTCATTTAAACGTAACAAAAATGAATATGAAGTTTTTACCCCCCCCCCCTCCAAAAAAAATTCTGGATAGACCCTGTCCCTGGGTCGGTTTATTGCTGCAGTGAGTTTTTAGTAGTTGAAGTAGTTTCATAACCCCAATAGGTATATCAAAGATTACAAAACCTCGAAAGCGACTCCAGGAAGCAACTTACCTTGTTTCAAAATCTGTTATTTATCGTTTGCACTAATCAGGTTGTTCAAATTTAACCTGTCAACATTATTGTGGCTTGGTTGCTAAATTAAATACTTACCGACAGCCATGAATAAACCAAAAGTAAGAGCCAATATTTCGTGAAGAAGACGAATTGCTTTATCGAATAGGATGAATTGCTACATTGCTGAATTTCTGAATTTTGTTTCGAAGACATTCCTATACTATTGGACTAGATATTATGGATTTTTTTTAAATATTTGTCGTCAACACCATAAGAAAAAAGGACCGACTAGTACTATTGATCTTGCCAAAGCGAAGGAAGGCATAAAAATTAAAAGAGGTTTTATCCATAGATAAAACTTTCAGACGTAGAGACAAAAGCTTTAAGATGATACTCCCACTCCCTGATAACTTAGACCATAATGTTTAGCTCTTCACTATGAATTATACCACTCTCCAAATTCAACGGATCTTATTATGTTATAGGAGAGGAAGCACGCACAAGTTTGTTGTTGATGTTTTCCCTAAAGCTCACTAGTGTCTTATATTCATTTGTTCCATATCTCTTAGGACAGGGGTCTCTAAACTTTTCGATGTAAGGGCCACATTATATATTTCCCATATTTATGCGGGCCGAAAGTATAAAAAATGAGAGAAAAAAAAAATTCAGTGCCAGTAATTTAATTTCCACAAATATTATAATATCCCAAATTATCAAATTGAAACACGGGAATTGTACAGTACGAATGAAAAAAGTACCAATGACTTCAATAAGAGATATAATAAGAGTGAAGTTATATTGTACGGTGGAAAATGTGACCCTGACTGTGTACATCAAGATCAACGCACAGTGAATTCATGCTTTGTTGCAATTAAGCGTTCTTGGCAGTGACCTATATGTAGAAAAGGAAAAAAAAGCTATTAAAGAGGAAGAAAAAGCTATTTTTTGTATTTACATTTCGGCTAACAAACAAATTTACAAGAAAATTTTAAGACATTTTATTTCCAAGTCCTATGACACTAGTTCCCTTATTGTCCCAATTTTCTATAATTCATTAGCTTCCCTATTCCATGACCAAGATCTTTCCAAATCCCCGTATTAATCATCATTAAATGTCGCTATGAAATATTCAAGTGCGGCTATAACTTCCCGAAGTCTATAGAAACTTTCCCCTGGTTTCATTCTTCAATCTCGCGGTGACGTACGGAATTCCGGTCGCGCGTCCAGCCGTTGGCCTATTAATATACTCTGTCAATACCAAGTTAGTACTTAGAAAATATTCTGTCAATACCACTCAGTATTTTATATGAAAACCAGAATATTTTTTGTTTTGTGTGGGTTTTTTGGTGGGGAGATGTAAAATTGAAAACCATAAAGAACGTACAAAATAAGCAAAAAAAAGAAATAACAGGAGCAATTGAAAACTTTGAATTTTGGTCGTAGAAGCACTGGGCTGTAGGCTATTTATTTATTCAAGAACCCATTTCTGCCATGAGATTTATGATAAATTTTGTTTTATTCCTAATCCAGTTGGCTTGAAAAATAAAACTTAATGCAGTTCCTCAAAAAATTGTATCTATGCTCTTCTAGAACCTGGATACATTCAGACCCTTTTGTTTTAGTTACATTATAAGAGCAGATGTAGTAATAATAGTAGCCCATAAAGTTTCAAATTAATACCATCAGTCGTTCTTGGGATATTACTGAGAGGATTTTTTTTTGCAACCACCATACAAACAGTGCCTTTTGATTTAGTTTTAAATCAACATTTGGTTTTAAATCATAATGGGTAAATTACATAACTGTGGGGTTTAAACTTCCCGTGATTATTCTCTTAATATTTCACCTTCATACAAATAGCCTTAATATTGCTAGTATCATATTAGTATTCGTAGTAGTAGTGGAAGTCGTAGCAGTAGTAATGTTGCATTATTAGTAGTAGTATCAGGCATAGCAGCAGTATTAATAGCAGTAGTAGCATACAAATATTGCCTTTTGGTCAATTGTAAATCCCCCTCATAATACCCTGGATGTTTTAATCTCGATATTGTAGGACGTTCCAAGAACATTCCAAAAACATGCGCTGTATTGACGCCCTTTTCATTTTAATGCTCGTAGCCTTACAATTACTTGTTGTATAAGAAGTAATTGGGAGTAGTTCAGTCGTAGTAGTAGTAGTAGCAGTAAAAGCAGCGGTGGTAGTATTCTTAGTAGGAACATACACATATTTCCTTTTGATAAATTGACAATCTTCAGGTTCGTAGTATGTTTTCATTCAGTTCAAATTTCCCTTCAAAATTCTGTCTTCTTTTAACAATTATTGTAAAATTCCGTGTTTCACAGAGAACAAACTTTAAGGCATTTGAATTATGAGATCAATCATGCTGGCTGATTAATGATGACAATAACTAAAGACAATTACTGAGTGGGCTAGATTGCAAATTATGAGAACATTCATATACATTTTCAAGAAACTTCTTTTGAATCTTTCATTAGCTTGTCATATCCTAGTAACGGTAGATTAAGATTTCGTCTTCTTCCTATTGCGTTTTTGGCTAATTTGTCGTGCAAAAGCTCAATTTGTGATTTTGTTCATTGTCAGTGAATGAAATGTTTCAGAATATATCTTCCATTGACACTTTAAACCCCTTTATCGTCTTTTTTGGCTCATTTGAATCATTTCTACGGATTCTAATCGATGCTTTCATGTCCTTATGTATTCCGCTTTCCTTGAGTCATTTAGCAATACGGACGTTTAAATTCGAAGCACTATTTATGCGAAACGAATTGCTTAGCATGACGATGTTTGTTAGACTAAGAAATGCTGAAGATAGAGTTACAAGAGAAAAACAAGATTGGTTTAGTAAAGAGAGAGTATGTGTTGACATAATTTTCACGTTTAGTTTAAAAATTGGAAGTGTCTGAATTATTAGACCACTTTAGTCCTCAGGCTCACAAGTTTTAAGCAAGCGTTGATTCACCTCATGGAAGAGCCCTAATCCTTTATATTGCCGGTATACCAGGTAAACACATTAAAGTCTGTATTGCTGTGTGCGAGCATGAAATTGCTGCAGTTAGAGTAGGATATGATGTTAGAAGCTGGTTTCGTATTAAATCAGGAGTTCATCGATGCAGCGATCCGCTTTGGTTCCGGCGTCTATCCGGATCTGTTCTCCGAGATGCTGTTTGAAGACGTCATGCTGCCCATGTGCAGCCCATCGCTGCTGGAAGGCCCTTCCGCCATCCGCACGCCGTCGGATCTCAGGCATGCGACACTGATCCATGACGAGTCACTCGTCCACATTGCACCGGAAGCGCCAAACTGGCGCGGCTGGCTACAGAAAGCCGGCGTCGAAGGAGTAGATGCCGACCGCGGTTTGCGTTTCAACCTGGCCGACCATGCTATCGATGCCGCTGTGGAGGGTGCCGGTGTGGTGCTGGCTCGCAAGGTGCTCGCCCAACGCGACCTGGACAGCGGCCGACTGGTCGCACCGTTCGGAATGGAGATCAGCGTGAAACGGGCATTCTATTTCGTCTGTCCGCGGGGCCACGAGAACCGGGACAACATCAGGATCTTCAGGGAATGGCTAGCCAAAGAAGTCGCTGAGGGAGCGATTTGAACTCACTGCACGCGACGACGATCACACGACCTCTTGTCACCACCTCACCCGTCGCGGTTACCGCGCAACGCAATAATACCCAATCGTGCAGCGGCGCTTGTCGCTGGTGCGGACGTTGTAGCGGCTTCGGCTTTCTTGTGGCCGGCAGAACACCTGGCTGCGCTGACTTACCGGGGCCGGTCGGTAAATCGGCAGCACTGAACCGCTCCCGGTTCTCACATAAATCCGCCCGTTACGTTCATAAGTCGACACGGCCTGGGCGCACGTCATTTGCTCCGAAGTCGTTTGGGCGTGTACCGCACCCGGCAGAAGAGGATTTGTAGTTGCCGGTCAGCACATGCATCACCAGGTTGACGCCAAAGCGGAACGCCAGCTCCCGCTGCCGCTCCCCGGCATAGCCGCGGCCCACCGGCAGCAGCGGACGGCCGTTTTCATCCACCGCCCAGGCCGACGCCCAGTCGTTGCCGCCGATCACCACCGGCGTCACCCCGTCATTGAGGTTGCGGAACGGGATGCCCTCGGCCTGTTCCGCATCGGCCGGCGCCGCCTCGACCCAGACCGGACCGCGGCTGTGGCGGCCGGGGAAATCCTGCAGCAGGTAGAAGGTGCGGGTCAGCACGTGGTCCTGCGGCACCGGCTCCAGCGGCGGGATGTCCAGCGGGGCGGCCAGCTCGCGCAGCTTCTTCGCGGTGAAGCGGCCTTCGCCCTGGAAGAGGCGGGCCACCGCCGTCCAGGCGGGCGTCGGGTTGTAGCC
>JAAAKM020073195.1:219378324-219389733 GCA_010016025.2 Alatinidae sp. Z8VKAUB7J3 | reverse complement strand
CAGGGCAATCTGCTGCAACCGCCGCGCCGCCGGGCCGGTCGCGCCTGAGGAGGACAGATCGGCGTCGCGGGTGTCGAACAGGATCATCCCGCCCGCCCGCAGATAGGCGTTCAGCTTGCCATAGGCCTCCGACGACGGCAGCGGCTGATCGCGGGTAACCGGCCAGTACAGCAGCGGATAAAAGGCCAGCTCGTCCCGCTCCAGATCCACCGCTGCCGGGTTGGCCGGCTCCACCGAGGTGCGGAAGAACAGCGTGTCCGACAGCCCGCGCAGGCCCGCCTCGGCGACCCGGTCGACCTGCGGATCGCCGGTCAGCACATGCGCCAGCACCAGTTCCGATGCCAGCTCGGCAGCCCGGGTTCTGGAACAGGGCGATGCCGTTTAACCCAAATCCGGTTATCGTGTTGTTGGATATGACATGCTGGCCCGGCTTTACCGGCTGGCCTGTCTGCCACCCGCTCAGCCATATTGCGTCCCTGCCGCCATTAACGATCCGGTTGCCGGAAATCGTGACATTCGTGTTGCCAAAGCTGCCGAAGATACCCCGAAACTGAACGTCCTTGATGGTATTGTTGAGGACCTGGACATTGTTGTTGTTCCGCCAGACATGGATGCCTGCGAAGCCAACATCGGTAATCGTGTTGCCGGCGATGAGGAGATTCTCGTTGGCAAAGGAAAAATCAACGCCGGCGCCGCTGTTGGACAGGGTGTTGTTCAGGACTTTGATGTCGCGGTTTTTATCCCAGGGAAAAGCGATGGCGGCAAATCCGGCGAATCGGATGTCGTTTTGCTCAATCACGACATTCTGGATCGAGGCGGGGCCGAAAATTCCCGATTCGCCGCCGCGGATATTCAGCCCGGCAATGTGGGTATGCGATGACAGTGCGACAACACCGCTGGAAAAGCCGCCGACCGTGCTTGTCAATGTGGGCCTTGCGCCGGGTGCCGTGAAGCCCGCAACGGTGCCGCTTCTTGCGCCGCGCAGCCCGATGGTCGAGCCGCCGCCCTGCATTGTCTGATAGGCATGCAGATTGACCGTACTCGGCGCTATGGCCGGCGGTGGGGCAAGCGGCGGTGGCGCCGTCATGTCAATCGGGACACCTCCGTCCTGCACGATAATCAGCGTGTTGGCGCCCTGCCCGATCGCAGCCCGCAGCGTCGCCTCGTTTATTAAATTAGATTGCAACATCATTTCAAGCAGAACCAACATTTCAATTTTCTTTTTTTCATAAGTGGTATATTCCTTTTATTTATTAAGAACATTTGCAAAGTACTCATGGGAGATTAAACTTGCTATTGATGCTTAATTACATTCGGGCCAAATCGTTTCCTAACAAAAATCTTTGTCAAAAAAAAGCAACAAGATAATAAACAATTTTCGGCACTGTTTTCTGTTGACGATGCGAAAATTTGGCAATTTATTTTTGCTCACTTTGAGACTGTACGATATCGCAGCAACCTTGGCCCAGTGCCTTGCCGTACCTGGACTTTTTTTGACCCCGGAAACATCACTGTTCTTTCGATTCTCCTAAAACATTTTCCGTAATTTTGATTTAATTTTCTTTTGCAAATTGTAACGTAGTGATCCCCCCTTCCGGAAATATATTCCCCGTATATGCCTTCCTCCGCTATTTAACTAAGATTTTTCCAATTAGCCCCTTCTCCACGCTTGGCCAGAACTTATTTTAGACTTGTTGCATTTAAATTTTTCAGAAAATCAACCTTCCCGATATTTTGTATGAAAGCCCTTTGTTATGTACACAGAGGCGATTTGTGAGAATTGTTGTGAAAATACATTGAAGGATCCCATATTTTTTGGACTTAAAAATGCACTTTCTGGGCTCTTTTGCACTTTATATGGGCTCAAATTCTCTCATACGCATCTCCCAAAATTTTGCCATTGTGTATCTGATTTAAATCTGTTGAAACAAGAGTGAAACTAAATGCCATTTTACAAGTGTTTGATTCTAACCAGATAAATTCCTATAATAACCAGAAATCATAGGCAGTAAATTAGCACTGCTGAAGTAAAGAGCGATATGGTCGTAATATATTCATTATTATTGTTTTTTTTTTCTTCTGAGCAAGGTACATCGTATAGAAGAAGCTATTGTAGAAACTTTTAAAAGGGCTCATTCAATTGGAAATTGAAAGTTCTGGTGCTCTTTTTAAGAGTCACACGTGATTGGAAGGCAATCCTTTGTATCTGTGAATCAGCAGCGTTGCTTGACTCCTGGATTGTACCTTGTGACATACGCAAGAAGTACTGTGATTGGTGAAAAACTATCAAAGGAAATGAAAATGCGGACCCAACACTGACCTTACCTGTCAAGAGGATTTCTCGTTGGAAAATGAACCTTGAGCTCCCACAAGTAGTTTTTTATTGTTTACATTTTTTTATGAGCGTTGTGTTTCCACGCCAGTTCATTCTGTATGGATGTATTTATTGAATTTTTTTGGATTTTCATTTTCTTTGTTTACTGGCCACTTCGAAAGAGGTTTATGAGTCTTAAAAGAACTAGTTTCTGAGATTTCAAGATGGACATATTATAGACAATATATGGATATAATTTGGCTAAAAATGACATATTTTTGGATGCTCAGGGGACATATTCATGACCCAAAAAGTTGGTAACCCTGAATATACACCCAGCATTTCTTCTTTTTTATGCTTGTTGTCTCATTATTCAACTATTTGGCAAGTTTAACCCCACCCCCCACTTAACCCTCTTCTATATTTTTCTAAAGACTCATGGAGAGGGGTTAAGAGCTTCTTAAGGATGGAATGGTTCAGAAATTGCGAAAAACTTTACACTATGTTTCAAAAATTGTGAAAAACTTTATACTATGTTTCAAAAATTGTGAAAAACTTTACACTATGTTTTAAAAATTGTGAAAAATTTTACACTATGGTTCAAAAATTGCGAAAAACTTTACATTATGTTTTAAAAATTGTGAAAAATTTCACATTATGATTCAAAAACTGTGAAAAATTTTGCCCTATGGTTCAAAAATTGTGAAATTTGGTGTTGTTACCGATTAGTAAATATTTTTACAGTTTGAATGATAGGGATTGGTGTGACAAGTTGTTTGATATGAAACTATGAGACAGAGATTCATTTGGTAGGGAATTGTGGGAGTGATGAGTATTGGAGTTTGAAGCTGTGGGAGTGAATATTTGCGTGGATGTTGGACATCGCTTTGAATCAAAGATTAAAATCCTAATGTAGTGTTCTGTTTATTTCCTTGTGCTTAACACTCATAAATATTAAAAACTTAAATAGGATTCTTTATTCTAAACTGATATTCCAAATGCTTATTAAAATTCAGTTTCATATTAATTATTTTCATTCATTCAGAAGTATAAAATTTGTTTTTATTCTAGATGAGTAATTCTCATAAAAGGTCATTCCAATCGATTCAATTGATTAATTCAATCGGGGCGGCCACCCCTGGTGGCATTTTTCAAGAGGCTACTCATCAAATCCCTTGAGGATTTAAAGAACAAAATAATTTGTTTATTTTCCAGAAAAGTACCAAGCATGTGCACCTTTCGTGTATTTCTATCTTCTGGGTGGAAGGTGGGATGCCTCATGTTAGCTTAAAAAAAGCTTTTAAACGAAAAAGCTATTATGAAAATCATTAAAAAACTTAAAAAAATCACAAACTAATTTGTAACTTTGTGTAAATTTTGGTAAAATTTCGCGTTTTCAATTTTTTATAATTGTAAATAAGATTTTTCTGAAAATTGATAGCTATCCTTAACTTAATCGGAAAATATTGAGAATACTTTTGAACGTTAAAACTGATTTTCTATTTGCCAAAATCAATAAGGAGAAGCGGAGTGGCTACAAAAAACAAAACCAAGAAAAAAGCGGCAAAAAAAGCGGCTCCAAAAGCGAAGAAGACCGCCGCAAAAAAAGCTACCGCTAAAAAGGCTTCCGTAAAAAAAGTAACTCCGAAAACGAAAGCTAAGAAGACTGCTGCTAAAAAAACTTCACCAAAAAGGGCAACGGCTAAAACAAAAGCTAAAAAAACCGTCGCTAAAAAAGCCGCCTTAAAAAAAACAACTGTACCTAAGAAGTCTGTTTCAAAAACTAAAGCTGTTAAAACCAAGTCTGAAAAAGTAAAAATTCCGAAGAGAAGAATCCCTAAGGTTAAAGAAGATCTGACCGAAATTGAAAAACCTAAAAAGGTCGCGAATCTTCACAAAACAATTCCAAAAAAGAAATTAGACCCGATTATTCAGAAAATTAGGCAGCGGCTTGTCAATGAGCGCTCAGAATTAATTAAGATTTTGCAGAATTCGAAAGACCTGGAAAGACAAGCTGAAGAGCTTAATTTCAGCAACGAAATTGATCTAGCTTCCAGTCTGGAGAGCCGGGAGATGGCTTTTACGCTTTGCGCAATGTTTACGGACGGGGCTACTCCCTGCGCCCCGACATGTCGCTGGTCGCCGTGCTGAGCGGCATCGAGACCGCCTGCTGGGACATTGTCGGCAAGGCGCTCGGCAAGCCGGTCTATGAGTTGCTCGGCGGGCAGGTCCCAGAGCGCCTGCGCTCCTACCCGTCTCTCTATCCCCGGTCGGACGAGGACATGTCCGATCCCGCGACCTACCGGGACCCCGATGCCGCCGCTGAGCGCGCCGCCGAATGCGTGGCGCAGGGTTTCACCGCCGTGAAGTTCGACCCGGCCGGTCCGTACACCACCTTCGATCCACGGCAACCGAGCCTCGAACGTCTCGACCTCAGCGCCGAGTTCTGCGCCAAGATCCGCGAGGCCGTCGGCACCAGGGCGGACCTGTTATTCGGTACTCACGGCCAGTTCACCACATCCGGCGCCATCAGGCTCGCAAAGCGCCTGGAACCGTTCGATCCGTTGTGGTTCGAGGAACCGACGCCGCCGGAAGTGCCTGAAGAAATGGCCCGGGTCGCCCGCCAGACCTCCATTCCGATTGCCACCGGCGAACGCCTCACCACCAAGTATGAATTCTCCCGCGTACTGGAACTTCAGGCCGCCTCCATCCTGCAGATGGCGCTCGGCCGGGTCGGCGGCATTCTGGAGGCCAAAAAGATCGCCGGCATGGCGGAAGCCCACTATGCGCAGGTCGCACCGCATCTTTATTGCGGTCCGATCGAAGGCGCCGCCAACATTCAGCTCTCTGCTTGTATCCCCAATTTCCTGATCCTGGAGAGCATTCAGACCTGGGGCGAAATGAAAGTAAGGAGAAACATCAAAACTTAAAACGAACAGAAATTACTCCGTATATGAAAGGGGCTTTTCCTTCGCAACGCCCCGCTCTTTACGCTAAAGTTTTTTTTTACTGTTTTAAAATATAGAGTTAAGAGAAAGAGTCAAAGTCTCCATGGAGGAATTGTCACCAGGAGAAACTTTCCATAGGGAAATTTTCCACAAGAAAAAATTTCAATTGGAGGGAGGGGTGGTATATCTGGGAAAATCTTTTTTTCAAATGAAAATATGTTAAGGAGAATTTTTCATATGGAATTATCCGCAAGAAATTTTCTAGGGGAATTAGCTGCAAGTGTAGAATTGTCCGAGGTAATCACCCAGGGGGATTTTACACGGGAGGAGATCCCAATGGAAAAATTATTCCGTAGTGGTGGGAAATTTTTCAATCGAGGGGAGGGGGATTTCCCGGATATTATTTGAAAAAATGATTAAAAATTCAATTAAAATTTATGCCAATTATCCAAAAGTGAATCCTGAAAAGCACAACTTAATCACAATCAGAAGCTTTTTAAAAATACTAAGAAACTTAAATAATTTAAAGCCTTGGTTATATAGCTCTATTTCTAATAGTATTCATGATTCTTTCGATTCTGCTCTAAGCAACCATATTTTTGAGTTCCCAAAAAACTTACCAGTAGCCAAAAAAGCGCTTAAAACGGACATTAAATCATAAAGCATAACAAGAATCCATTCTTATGATTATTTTTATCTGGAGAGAGAAGTAAACCCATAGGTCCTCTTCTTATTTATTTCTAGAAAAGGGCCTAACCCTGCCGCGAACTTTTTTATTATATAAATTTATAAAAAATCTTTTGAATTTGTTTATACTTCCTGAAACCCTTCCACCTCAAATTTAAAGTCATATTCGATATAAAGCGAGGTGTTTGGTGTCTCGTGGGCGCTTCAAAAACATGAGAGAAATTTCTCAGATGTTTGGTGGTTGTTGCCCTGGTTTGCTCATTTCGGTGACAAAATTCAGGTGCAAAAGGCTCAATCCTATGTATTGCAAGTAAACTGGAAATACTCGCAACGTTTCGTTGCTTTCATGTCTAAAGGGCGTATGTGACATTTCCACATTGGAAGTGATTGGCAATAATTATTTGCAAAGCTGCTGTCAAATAACGCATCAGCTAGTCAATCAGGAAGATCAATGGCTTGTTCAGCATACATGACCGGCTGATCTTCCTTTTGAGAAGGGATGAGTAAAAATTGTTTTTGGCAAGTTGCTTGGAAGTGTGAAAATGTTATTGATGATTTTTAGGTTTGATGATTAATAGGACCGAATTTACATCTTTGGCGTCCATAGGCCCAAGTGTGTTTACCGCTTCGTATCTGTTAAATTTTTAGGGAAAACCCTAAAAATACGGGGATAGTAGAAGTACTGAACAGATCAAAAATGATGACCTAAAAGTAATGAAGGAAAGAGGTGATACCAAACCCTCAGCTGCAATTCTTGGGAGACATGCAAGGGTTTATAAATGGCCATGTAATTTCTGTTGTTTTAAAATCGTTCTTTTGTGAATAGGCAGTGCATGTCAACCTGACACTCTTGACGATAAATCATATAAGTCAAGTTCTTAGAGGTACCCATGGACCGCGTGTTCATGCTGGGCGAGACGGCCTGGGCCGTGCCCCTCGTCGAGTACTTCGCCGGTCAACACCGCCACAGCTACGGCGGCTGCAAGCCGGGCAACGGCGACGTGCTGATCGGCGCCGCCGCGCTGGCCGCGCGCCTGAACGGCGTCGAGAAGGTCTCGCACATCAAGGACAAGCTCGTCGAGATGGTGCACCTCAACGAGACGATCTACAGCTGCGGGGTGGGCTGCGCGAGCAAGTGCAGCCAGACGCCGGCGGGCACCGTCATGGTCGACCCCATGCTGGCCAACGTCACCAAGCACAACGTGACGCGCTTCCCCTACGAGATCGGCCGCCTGGCCGAGGACATCGCCGGGGGGTTGCTGGCCACGCTGCCCTCGGAGGAGGACTTCGCCCACCCCGAGGTCGGGCCGCTGCTGCGCCAGGCGACCATGGTGCCGGGCGACCTTTGGGCCCGCGCCCGCCAGGCCTGTATCGACCTGATCGTCGAGCTGCAGATCCACAACACGGCATCCGAACTGTGGGAGCGCATGCGCGCCAACCCGGAGGCCCGCACCCACGTCGACGACGTGCTGATGTCGGTGCTGCCCTACTTCCGCGACTTCGCCAAGCGGCGCGACTGGTTCCTGGGCGTGGTCGACCGCCACCAGGTGGTGCCGGACGGCCCGGATTCGCACGGCAATCTCTCCCACGCGACCTGCGTGATGGATGCCCGCGCGTTCAGCGCCGTGTTCGCGCTGCTGTTCGAGGATCTGTTCCAGCGCCGGCGCGACGACAATGGCCTGGCAGCCCTGCCGTCCTGCCCGTTGAACCCCTTGAACACGGGGGTCTCACCGGGATAGCCGCGGATGTGGAAGTGGTTCCCCGGCATGCCGCGCTGATCGCTCTGATAGAAGTGCACGTCCCACGGCGTGGTCGGCGGGTAGTAGGTGCCGCCGCGCAGCAGGATGTGCTTGCCAGCGCGCCCCTGCGGGGTCGGCAACTGCGCGTCCGCCATGCGCACCGCTTGTATGATCGACTGCACCGGCTGCGTAACGGTACCCGGGTTGGTGTCGTCCCCCAGCACCGGGTCGACGAACAGGTCGCCGGCAGTGCTCATGTTGTTCTGCGGGGGCGGCAGCTGGATGCTCTGGTACTTGCCCGGGCGTCCCACCGGACCGGTCTGCGGTTTGGTGAACGCGATGTCGTGCACGTCGGAGATGCGCAGCTCACCGGTCCCGCCGTGGTAGAGCACGAGGAAGAACGACATGGTCCCGCGCAGCTGCTCGGAGACGAATCGGTCGCGCTCGATCGGCAGCAGCTTGATCGCGGGGAACTGCCCCCAGCACGCGGGGTTCAGCGACTCCCGGCAGGTCGCGGGCCCGCGCCCGGCGAACAACAGGACGTAGGTGTCGCCCGGGATCGCCGGCTGCCACTCGGGCGGCCGCGTGAACTCGATGAACTGCTTGGACCCGTTGCGCCTCGGCTGCGGGTCGTGAATGACCGGCACCTTTGGCCCGGTAAAGAGGGTCAGCTGAGCCGCGCTCGGGGTGGCGAGACAGCACAGCGCGAGGAGTCCGGCGAGACTGGGTGCGAGTCGGTTGCGCATGGTGGTCGACGCCGGCTTGTGACTGTGATTGTGAATACTCACAATTTGGTATTACATCTACTTGTGACTACTTTCAGGAAGCAGTAAACGACATCGAAAGCACACAATGTGCATGCTTATATTCAAAAGGGTGGATCAGCAATATCTCAATAACATCTTAGCACATTAAGTTGAAACTTTCAGGGCATACTGAACAGTGCTTGAACCATCAAGATTTGCTGAAGGAGATGTTAGACTAAATCAAAAGGACACTATGTGCATCCAGATTATCAAAATAGACTGTCTACAATGTCTTAGGACTGACTAAAGGTCAGAATATTCAGTCAAAAGATACTATGTTCATCTTAATTTTCAGAAGGGCATGTATAAAATATTGTAGGAACGGCTAATGTAATGGCAAATCTTTGAAGCTTTTGAGGAATGTTGAAAAGGGTGTGGAAACATATCAAAAGGCACTAATTAGAACTGTTAAATCGGAATTTGCCAGACATGAAAAACTGGAGAAATATTCATTATATTAGCCAATAACAAAACCTAAGCAATTAAAAACCAAAATCCGTCCAGAGAAAAATTCCTTTTTAATTGAATTCCAATCCTCTTTAATGAAATCCATAATTCAAACTAAAAACGACCAGAAATTACTATTAAAGAATAAATGAAATCCAAATCGAGCAGATATTATGGTAAACAATAATGGAAAACATAGAGATAACAGGTACAGACATAAATGAGTAAATATTTTTTGAAACGAATAAAATTTAAATTAACTATTCAAGTCAAACATAAAACGAACACAAAGTACTAAAAACAGAAGTTTAGCCACACCTAATGTAAAGGGTTGAGAAGTGGCATATCAGGCACAGGAATTCATTTTTTGCGACCTGGTGCCATAGCAGACGTCATAAAAGTCATAGTATAAGAATCAAATAATTCCAAAAATGAAGACATTTTTGACTAGGTTTTTTGTGAGGAAAAAAAAGCTCTAGAAAAAAGCATCAAAATTTGCTTATATGCATTTTGTTCATATTTTTACGAGTCGGACAAACATTTTTTTTGGAGGGGACACTGTAAATCCCCTCCCCTGGATACGACATTGCTTGAGGCAGTTTTCAATCATATGATACGGAGCCAATAATGGCCTCATTCGAAAAAAACTTGATCTTAATTCTTTTCTGATCGTTTTATATTAATACCACAAATACCCCAAATGAGGAAAATTTTCCTGGGCCCCTTCCCCCTCCACTGGAAAGTTTCTTCCGCGGAATATCCCCCATAAAGGATTTATCGCACAGAAATCCCCCTGAAAAAAACCACCAGATCATTCCAAACCCGGTGAAAATTCCACCTCGGTACACGATTTTTGGAAATAGTCAACCCCTCGATCCTTGCAATCCTAAGGTTATGTTCTATTCAGGATAAAGTAGAGAAAGAGTTTAGCTTCTTAGGGTTATAAGTCTAACAGCCAATTAATCGTAAGCCACAACTTATAATCAAGATAAGCCGATCCAATATAAAAGAGAAGATATACATCACCCAAGAGTTAGGCTAAATTCACAAACTAATTTTTTCCAAATACGGATTAGCTGACAGTATTGTGATGTAAATGATACAAAAACTGATTGCTTTTTGCAGGATCAAGACACTCGCGAGCGAACGATCCGTTGTGGGGGCCCAGATCGGTAGCACCGGCCTGGTGGAGTAGACGTTCGGCTGTGAAGTCGCATCGCGGCGCGTCGTGTTGATGCAAGGTGTGCACTGCAACACGGGCACGCTCCGTTCTTACGGCCTCGGCGAGCCGGTCGCGAAAAACGTCGTGCGCGCCGTTGCCAATGCCAATCCAATCCACCGCGCAAAGCACGATGGGCTGGCCCGCGCCAATGATTACGATACCGCGGCAGCGCAAACCGAGTTCTTCGATCCGTTTGACGCGGTCGTAAGCCATCATGAAACCGACCGGTGGCGTCACGTCCAAATCAAACGTCGCGAGCTTGATCCCGGAAGGCGGATTGCTTTGGTCACCGCGCGCTGGCGCGGCTAAAACTCCCAGCAGCAAAACCAAACACACAGGTCGAAATAGCGGATTGGACATGGATGCGAATCAGTGGCTAGCGTTTTGTTTCGACAATCGGACGATGGCGTTGGATTTGAGCTTGAAAATCGCCCAAGCTGTGCCAATACAATTTTTGACTCAAATCGACTTCGGCCACGGCGATGGTGCCCCAGGTGTCGGCTTGGGCAAGCGCGTTGCCGTCGTGATTGTAGACAGCTGAAATCATCCAGTTCCTTGACGCGTCGGTGTAAGTGCTGCTGATCACGTAGACGTGATTCTCACAGGCTCGGGCGGCGCCAAGCATGGGATTGCATCCCCACACTGCCCACGCAATCCCTTCGGCGCCGCGGGTGGATAAGTCGCGGGCGACTTCGGGAAAGAAGCCGTCGTAGGGCTGGCTGCCACCTGAGATGTGTTTAGCTTTTTCAGCCAATTTTGATTAAACTGATAATCTTCAAATTTTACTGCGTTTCAGATTTGTACCATAAAGACACCCATGGTCACAAAAGCCGCAGAAAGTGACTTAGGACCCTATGATCGGGTCCTCGAAAGCAAACACTTCAAAATTTTCTGCTTGCTAAAATTCATTAAATTATAATATTTATTTATTTTTTTGTTTAATGCTTTTATTAACGTTAAGCTTCCTCATTTCCCACCTTTTCTTAATTTTTAACAATAATTAACAATTTACCATATAGGACCAGCCCATAAATAAGCCCTGAATTATCGTGAATCGAAAGGGGTTGAACATGGCCATTAGTCTGAAGATACAGTAGGGCATCACTTTGAGGCCTCCAAGCACAGAGACCAAGCGTTCTTATATCATTTTGATTTCAAAGAGTTTTTTTCTTTGTGTCCATATTTACACTAAAATCTATTTATGGCGTCCTTTATTCTTGAATTGTTTGCTAAAATATAAAATTTA
>JAAAKM020073195.1:219360763-219378314 GCA_010016025.2 Alatinidae sp. Z8VKAUB7J3 | reverse complement strand
GTTTCAACAGCGAAGAATATAGAAAACATTCCCATCGATAAATGATAGCATGGATGTTAATAGAGTATCGACAGAGATTATGTGAATATCAGTCTCCCAACAGAAATTTAAATATGACTGCTGGATTTCTCGTCTTGTCGAAAGGTTTTAAGTGTGAGAATGGCTTATGTTCCCTTTAAATCTATAACTTCTTTTTGGACTGACTAGCATTTCTTTTACTAACTCCTTGACTAAGGTATGAGAATGGGACTCGTTCGACACGCGGCAGGTTCTGCCAAGGGGTGATCGCGTTCTGCGCGTCGAATCGAGCCAGCAGCAAAGGGGCCCATATGAAGTTTTCAATCTCTGCGTTCACATTCGTCGCCGCGGTCCTCGCGAGCTCTTCGGACCTACAGGGTCAGCAGTTCTCTCTACAGTTCGACGGCGATGACCGAGTTTGTATACCCAACGTCCCGAACCTCAATCCGGGAGAGCTGACGATCGAGTGTTGGGTGAAGTTCAGGAGAATCGCATCCACGCCGGGTGAGTCGGACGGGATTCGCATGCAGTACCTCCTGTGTAAGGGCGGCGATCAATCGCCAGGCTCCTATCGACTTGCGCAGGGCCATCCAGAGAAAGTGCTAGAGATGGCTTCCGACCACTTCAATACCGGCAACACTGTTCGAGTGGTCCCGACAGAACCTCTCCGAGTGAATCGCTGGTACCACTTAGCTGGAACTTCTGATCGAAGTTTGATGCGGCTTTACTTGAACGGGAAACTCATTGGCTCGAAAGCCGTTCGCGCCACGTTCTCGAACAGCGCGCCTCTGTATTTGAGCTTTCATGAAGTGGGCGGGTTTCCGTACTACTTCACGGGAGAGATGGATGAGGTTCGGGTCTGGAGCCGCGTTCGTACGGAAGATGAAATTCGCCGCTTCGCTCATTCGACGCTGGCGGGTTCTGAAGAGGGCCTCGCCGGGTATTGGAACTTCGACGACGAGGCGGTCGGAAGTCAGGTCGCGATCGATAAGAGTGGCAGGTCCAGTCACGGTTTCTTGGGCTGCTCGCGCCAGATCGACGATGCGGACCCCATCCGTATATTTCTAAAGCTCATTAAAAACGCATGTTTTGACATTTAGCAAATTTATTCCTTGGCATATTTTCAAAAGATAAAAGGAAAAATCTAGAATTAAAGACTTTAAATAACTATATTAAAAGTTCTGTGCAAAACTGAAACACAAAACGTCTGAAATACTGAACACTGAACACAAAAACGACATCTGATCATTTTCCCAGCAAAAAAGCTACTTAATGTATGGTGCCATAATACTATTAAATACAGGGAAAAGATAAAATCAAAGGGGGGAAAATACGGAGCTAAATCGACTTAATATGATCCAATAAGCAGAACGAACGAGCATTTCAATACAAGCAAGGCGTATTGTTAAAACGACAACATATTATCAAATGAATAATGGGGATACTGCCCTCAATCTTTCGCTCTGTACGTCAAAGTTCGACAAGATCTTCCGTTAGATTTTAGAGCGCAATAAATAGAGAAAAATTTCAGTAACATATGCATGACTTATAAATTGTTTTTTCTGAACATCTAACTGAAAATTTTGATCTTTAAAGAGAATAGAACTAAGCCAGTCTTATTCTCGAAACCATGATAAAACGTAACACTTTTTTGCTTTTCCATTAGAGCGTTTGTTCTCCAAGTACTAAGATTAACAATTTGGAGTTTTAGGGAGAAAAACTGTAGGAACGGCCCCCTATATCTAGGATAATCTGCTTTCATTTAAGTTAAACGTTATAATTTTCTCAAAAGTCGACAACTTTTCCTGTTTTTTTCTAATGTCTTATCCAGGATGATCCAAAATAGGTGGGTGAAGGAGGTACCCAGTAACATTATTGCAAGTATTGATGGAGCCATAATGCGACATGATCATATTTTTCAAAAGTATTCGGAAATACAAGGCTGTATCCCGGGGAGGTTGCCAGGTTTAATCCCTCCGCCGAAAAATTCCGTCCGACCCGTAAAGAAGTAACGAAAATGGATATGAACCAATTATTCATACTTTTATTGCCCTCCCCCCTGAAAAAATACCACTCCAACAAAAATCTACGATACGCCCTTTCTGAAATGTTACGATTTTTGCCTTGATCGTAATTTAAATATCAGGTATAGTTAGACTTACAAGTAAGTCACTATTATTCGCATTTTTTTTTTTTCGTTGGAAAACTTTGTTTTTGTTTTTTTGTTTTTTGATGCCAAAATAATAAAAAAAAATTTTACGGTAAATATATTTACCTTGGAGCAATCTCTAAATTTAGAGTAAGTTGTCTACTATATTTACCTTTAGGGGAACATTGCATGTTACACTAACCGTTTGACCTAAAATTGTTGCAAACACAGTTACCGTTGGTTTGTCACGAAGGGACAATTTTGCGTTGTTTCTTCATCCTTTAGGTCACGCAAGGTTGATTATAGAACTCCTAACTAAGTTTTAAAACTGGAAAGATGCCAAGTTTTGGAAAAAGAGGGCAATTTTCAGACTATTTTCGCATTTATTCACTAACGAAATAGAAAAGTTTTCAACGTGTTGGTGTGAAGACTAAATTCAGAAGTGAATTCTGAATATGCGGTGCAATACACTTTCTAGAAAAAAACTACAGAGGCTTGGACTGAGAGGTACTTATGTATGCACATGGCGAGTTTATGGAGCCGAATACCTTCGCCGGATAAGGCTCCTAGGACCGCATCCCCCAACCCACCATGGGCATAGTGGTCTTCAACGGTGAGAAAGGTATTGGATGTTGCCCGAGCACAGTCAAGAAGAGTGGCCGTATCGACAGGAACGATGCTGTACAGATCGACGATACGGACATGGATGCCGGCGGCGGCTAGTTCTTCATGGGCTTTCAAGGCTTCAAATAGGGTCACGCCTGCAGCCACGATCGTCAGGCGATAATTTTCACTTTGGCGAAGAACTTTTGATCCCCCGATGTGAAAGATATCGTCATTGCCGTACAAGATCGGGGTCTTGGGTCGGCTCGTGCGCATGTAGACCATGCCATCATGTGAAGCGGCTGCCTGGACTAAGTGATACGCACAGACAGCATCAGATGGGTAGAGTACGGTGACGCCGGGTTGAGCCGACATTATCGCTAAATCTTCCAACCCCATTTGAGATGGTCCGTCTTCCCCGATACTCACGCCGGCATGCGATCCCATTAATTTGATATTGGCTTGGCTAATGGCTGACATGCGAATGAAGTCGTACGCGCGGGTCAGGAAACAAGCAAACGTGGCTGCGAAGGGAATTTTTCCGCAAGCTGCTAATCCTGCGGCTGCACCGACCATATTTTGTTCGGCAATGAAATTTTCAAAAAAACGCGATGGAAAGCGTTGTCCAAACTTATCTGTGAAGGTGGAGTTTTTGACGTCGGCATCTAAAGCAACGACTAAAGGGTTGGCCTCTCCTAAGTGGACCAGTGCTTCGCCAAAGGCTTCACGTGATAATTTTGAATCACGTATTTCAGCTTTAAAGAAATTACATTTTATGAAATTCGTTCAAGATGAATAAATATCATAATAAACACTATTGAAAAATCAAATTCGCTAAATCATTCTCTCTGTGCATAAGTAACATGGTTTAAAAAAAATCGTTTGAGACAATTGTGTAAATTTTGTAATGAACCTATCAGTAAAATTGTCCAACTTGTAGTCTCCCATTAACAGTTGTCCGAAAAAGCTGCCCTTCCAGAAAAAAGTAGAAATTATAGAGCAAGAAATCATTTTCAGTGTGTTTCTATTCCCCCTCTCCCATCCCTCCCCTTTATTAAAAAAAAAATCTGATAACTTTTGCATCCAAACCGGGTTTCTTCGCAATTAGTCCGCATATTAAAAGTTCTAAGTCAATAAAAAGGGACAACTCGATGGCTTTTTTTTTTTTTTTTTTTTAATAAATTCTTTGTTTTAGAAAAAGGCTTGAGTTCTGGGCTCCTTACGAAGAAGTAAATAGATTCCGTAATAAAATCTGTTTTTTTTTATGGCCGGGTGACACTGTAGAGAATGAGAGAAGAGAAAAAGACAATACTTAGTAATTACAACAAGACTTAAAAAATAGGGTTCCTTAAAACAGTTTATCATGTTAGATTTTAAATCTAATTGTATCGTTGAATACAGCATAAAAAGTCGTATCATGATAACTTTCTAAATATTCTTCTTCTTTTTTTTATATAAAATACACAAGTGTCGGAAATAAGAAAAAAAGGTCTCTAAATAACTAGGTTATATAGAATTTTTTGTTTTAGTCCCTTAAATATCTCTTTTGCCTTGCTAGGAAGTCTATTCTCGTTGTATTATTTTTAGTTTTTTTTTTTGTTTATTTTTGCTGTATTATTGTATAGGAAGCAATTCGCATCGCTTCCAATTAGCAGAAAGAACAGATGCAGAAAGGAGAGAGGAGGAAAGAAGATGAACCATGGAATGGAGATAATAACGTAGCTCCACCCCACTCAACATGGTGTGATGCTTCAAAAACAACAAAAAAAGCTATCAGAATCACCGTTCTCTCACTACTCCCGTTTCATTGATTTTAAAAGTGATATCCAGCTAAATCAAAATTATTTGGCCGTCACGCCTAAAGGTAGTATCTGACGCTTTCATGCTTCCAACAGGGACGTATGCAAGAGGGCTCAGTAGAGACGGTTTTGGGGGAGGGACAGAGGGTACATTTCCCCGGCACAGAAGCTTTAGGGGCGCAAGATTTCAAATAAATAATGTAACAGTTATAATCATTTTGTGATTTTTGAAAATTAATTTTCATTAAAGAAAGTAGAGGGTGCAGTTTGCAGTAAGTGTAAGCAAATTCAATCCAAAATTTTCATTTTTCAAATATCTTTATCCCTATTCCTTGAAAATAATAGTAAGTAGACGGAATTTAAGATATTTTAAATTGAAGAAGCAAAAAGTAAGTAGACCGAATAAGAGCAATCAATTGGGACGACATATTTAATAATTCTGCAAAGATTGAAGCAAGAAAAGTCAGATTAAAATAAATGGAAAATTTTGTTAACAAACAAAACTTTTGCCAAAATGGGGCCTGAAAATGTTCAAGGACAGGAGGAGGCTTTGTATCCCCCCCAGCACGTCGTGTTTTTCCGAAATACATTGAATAAAAAATTTTGAGACTGTCATTTATTCAAAATAGTCGAAAGATCATATAAGAAGGCTTTTGGGGTTGATGCCAACCACCAGAGCATGGAGGCGAAGGTTGTAAGTTATGCCGCCGGGAATTTATGGTTTTTATGGAAGGGATGGTTGTTTAACTTTAGAAAAGGCCCATTTGGATGAAAATTGGTTCTAATTCCTTTTTAAGGGTAAAAAGTGATGGAGGGCATTTAGCTCCCCCCCCCCTCTTCCCCGGCAACCCATCTTTTCAGCCAACTCATCTGATTGAAACTAAGAAATTTTGTTTAACATAGTCCCAAGAATATATAAAACGTGTCAAGGTCAAACTTCCGACTACTTCCAACACTGCAGCTACTTATCCTACCTCAGAAACTACTATGATAATAGTACTATTAAGGCTAAATCTATGAAGATAAAATTTGAGAATATATTGATGGCGAATTCGAACTAACAAAAGAGACAATGTGCATTTAGATTGTCAAAATAGTCAAGGTCAAACGTCCAGGGTATCATGGAAGAGGTGTTCAACTGACCCAAAGGCAATGTGCATATTCTACTACTGTTAATAGTACTTCTGCTACTACTACTGCTGCTAATACAACACTAACACTGCAACTACTTTTCCTACCACCGAAATACTGTGATAATAGTACTATTAAGGCTAAGTCTATAAAGGTAAAATTTGAGATTCAGATTTCAGATGACGCCTGGGGGGCATCCGAGGTCTGGGAGGGGCAGTTGCTCCTCCCATTTAAAACATCATGTTTTTGTTCTTTTGCTTTGTGCATTAGATTATTGTTATGCTTAAATAGCTTATTTCATTTTCGGCCTTATTATGTTCTTTTTGTGGCCTTTTTATTTGTATGGTAGGTGCTAGCGACCAATATTTTTCTAAGCCTTTGGGAAAAAAACACTGCTTTTTTTTGGGTTTCTTTTTTTGCATTCCATATGTAGTGTGTTTGATCTGCTAAGCTCTACACTGCCATCTTTTATTTGCTTTATTGTGCCAAATTTAAGTAGAATATGTGAATAATTTTGTGCCTTTTAATTATTTTCTCACTTTTAGGTCTGTTAATAATATAAAATTGAAAACTGTATAGTGTTCATTTTAATAAATTTTCATTGCTTACAATCCATTATTTTCTTTATGCCTAGCGCGAAATTCTCTTGAGTCGTAGAAATCTCAGTAAATTCTAATTTATGGCTATATATATTTTAGTAGACCAATGCTCTTCGACGATATAAAAAAAATAAAATTTGAAAAAAATCTGTCAAATTAGGGCAAATCTCCATTTGAAATTGGGTCAGGAATGGTAACTTTTATCTTGGCTAATCTGATTGGTGAAAATTTGTTGCGGAAATGAATTTAAGTGAATTTAAAAAAAAAATATATATAGCCTCACTTCTGAAAAGGAGAGGGTATTTATGCTGTTTTTTGAAGCTGATCCGTTATCTCAATAGTGTTTTCTCAGTAGTATTTTGGCGCTTTTTGCAAAAATTCGGCCTTAATATTGCATCCTCATTTTATCTAATAACCATTCATTTTGCATAGAACGTGTCCCTCAATATATCTTCCAAAGTGGATACTATGTCCTGTTCTCTTTGCCTAATTCGAAGGCGTTTTAAAAATCCTGAATGGTACTCGATCAAATCATCTAAACGAGGGAATAAGCGATCAACAAGCTCCTTGCTGTAGTTTAAATCCCTCTGCATCCCTTCTGAGAATATCTATAGCAAGAAAAGTTGAGTCATACTTGTTGAAAAATAGCTATAAAATAGCTGATACAATCATAGGTGATCAAACAAATAGTGGATAGTTAATCAACTATCAAATAATTCACAGATGATTTATTTTATAATTAGAGTAAGCAAAGCCCAGAAACTAAGGATAACTTAGAATTTAAGGGGGAGCCAGGCCCGTAGCCCCTCTTCCCCTGCACACGTCCCTGCATAGCATGGAAGTCCAGTGCATCCAGGAGCTCGAGATCTTTCCCATTATTTTTTATATTTTACAGTTAATTTTTCTGCGTTTGGCGTACATGCCTTGGTCACCCCCGTCGAAAATATCCTAAATTTCGTCTTTTTTTGTCTACAATCTTCAAATAACTGAATTTTCGCTATTTTTATTTGGTAAAAAAAGGAAAAATAAAAACATAAATAATTTACAACGGAGAAACGAGGGTTATTTTCAGCCAGTTTAAAAAAAGTGAAAGCGAAAAGACGAAGCAGATATTTAGGAATATCTTGCCGAAATATCTGAACTTTTTTTTAGTTAAAAAAAAAAAAAAATGAAAGCGAAAAGACGAGGGAAATATTTTGGAACATCTTGTCGAAACATCTGCTTTTTTTTTAGTTAAAAAAAAAATGTACCAATAAAAGCACATATCTAAATATCTAAGAAAGATACGCATGTAGAAAAATTTAAGTGCACAATTATTTATTAAATCAGATGACAATACAACATTCTTTTTGCCTATCTAAATTTGTTACATCGAGATCATACAAGAACTCAAATATATACAGCATGATACACAAGTATCTAGCCAATGTCTTTTAATTAAAGAAACAACCACAGTGACTAGCGACCAAGCAGAGAAAAGAACTAAATAATTAAGAACTAAGTTATGAGAGTTATCTAAGACTCAATAACGACTTCAATATGAGAAACATACATATCTAAGGGTCCCAACCGATATTGTTGCACCAAATGGGGGTCAGGGGAGACAATTTCCCCTTCCAACTATATACCGTTGCCCATTTAGGTTCTGAAAAATATTTTTTTTTGGTATTTTTTATTGAAAAAATCGAAAAAGCAAAATCGCCACCCACCCATAGATCTAAAAAAAAAAAAAAAAATCCTATCTTCTTAAAAGAATGAAAAATCCTTAGTCCCCTCCCTACATTTTCGCGAACTGGAACCCAACATTGGCATAACAATGACTAGTAGGAAGTAGGAGATCTGGCAAATGAATTTACTTCTTTGAAAGCAGTTTTTACTGTCTTTCAGCAAGGCCAAATTCATTGATCATCATTTGAAGCTGATGTTTAGCAACAGCAATATTACACAAGTGTTTGGTAGTAAAATTTTAAGTAAAAATATTTCCAAAAGCTTGTTTGACAAATAAGGAACAAAAGAAGTAAACAATAATCTGCAAATTTATCAGAATTATTAACTTGTTTAACTTTCAGAAATTGATCTATGGCACAAATGAAGCCCACTGAATGTGTTTTAAGCATCAGCTTTGTTTAAAAATTCTGATTTGTAAAAAGATCATGGAGTCATAGTTGATTGTCAACTTAAGTTCAGCAGTCATGCAAAATCTGTACTGTCGTCTGCCCACCAATCTCTTGGAATGATCAAAAGGACTATCTCCAACAGATGCCCAAGTATGTTTATGGAGCTCTGCAAGGCACTAGTTCACCCCTACCTAGAGTTTGGAATGTCCCTGGCATCGCCCTATTTCAGGAATGACAAAGCAATACTAGAAAGAGTACAATAAAGAACAGCAAAAATGTTCAAAGGCCTCAAACACATACCACACAAAGATCATTTATATCACTTGAAGCTTCCTACTCTCAAATACTAGAGGCAAGTGGGTTGACATGATTATAGCCCACACAATTATTTCCTGAAATATTATCTCTGCTCTTATTCCTCCCCCCTAAAATATTCTTTGACAAGAGGGCATTCCAAGAAGTGCTCCTCAATCCAAGAAAGAAGCCATTTCTTCAGCCAGCAAGTAACAAACTTGTAGAATCAACTCTCTGAATATATAGTGGTGGCTGATTTGACAGGTTTATTTGAGCACAATCTTGACAAAGAATGGCTACAGCAAGTACTCCTATACAACTAAAGCCAAAATTAAAGGAACTTTTTTGGGAAGAAAAAGTTAAAACCAGCATAGATCTGTCTTTTATACACCCTTCTAAGTATTAGAAGTAGTAAATGAGCAGAGGTAGGAACTAGAAAAATACTTAGTTAGAAGTAACGAACTGTAAGTAAGGAGTGACCCAGCTCAATCGTAACAGAAACTCTAAAAGGGGAATTTTGTTACCAAGAGATGCATCAAAAGAATCGGATTTTATGTTGATCTTAAATATATACGTTTTCTTGAAGTATAGTCCTACCCATCATAGGTTACGAGTCTAAATTTGCTTTATTTAAAAAAAAAGAGAAACACTCCCAAAAAGTCACAGAATCTTTACAAAAGTCATACCAACAGATTCAGCGAATCAAAGAACCCCCTATTGTACAGGTTTCATGCTCCTGTGCGCAAAAATGTGGAGTTTTGTGTTTTTTGCCAGAAGAAAGACTACGGATGCGTGTTGCCTTTTTTTCCAGGGTGATCCTATGGACCCAGTGGTCCTATAATTTCGCGAGAGGGCTCATTCGAAAGGAAATAGAAGTTTTAGTGCCCTTTTTAAGTGACCAAAAAATTGGAAGGCATTTGGGCCGCCTTACGCTCATATTTTTCCCAAAGTCACTGGATCAAAATTTTGACATAGCCATTTTGTTCAGCATAGTTGAAATATCTGATAACTATGTCATTGAGGACGAGTTACACAATCGCCGGGGAAGAGGCTGCAAGTTATGAACTTTGCCCATTGTTTACGCATAGTATTGGTTATTAATTCGTCCTCAGGGGGCATTTTTTATCATAGGGTTTGAGGAGGAGTTGGAGGATTTGATGACGTGGGAATATCTTTTCTTGAAAGAATTAAAACATTAAAACTAAAAACGAACAGAAACTATTACGTATATATGGAGTTCATCCCCTCCTCAATAACTAGCTTAACAAAACAACAGCTATAATCGGTTAAAGCGGAAATAAGCAACTAAGCTCTGCTTGAACATTGATGTTTCAGAGGTCAGACAACCAATTGCTACAACAATTTATAGTGTTAATTACAGTGCAACCCGCAGGGACAGTCATTAGGAGTTTTGCCCTTGTTTTTAAGATGCGCAAAATCTTTACAAACACCTGAAGGTATAATTACAGGAAAATGAAGCTGGTTTACATCATTATTCTTTGAAGTGAGTCAGGGAGGCCATTTGTTGTGGGCCAGAGGGTCATACAGGACCGTATCCATGATTTTGTTCAGGGGAAGTTTACCGAAATAATATTTCCAGGGCAGAGTTTTTAAAGTAAATATATGTTCACGGTGAGAAGTTCTATAATGTCCCCCGCTCGTTGCTCTAACCTTAAATATAAAAAAAAAACTTTCATCCCCTTCATTATAGAAAAAATTACCCTGCTAGTTTTCCCTGGTAACTGGAACTGCTAAGTTCCACTCCTGGCTAAGTTGGAACTGGTGCTACTCAAGTTTCGTGTTTGTTTGCTTGTTTTGTCCTTCCCCCCTGTTTATATTCTTTATAAACTTTTTTTAATATATATATTATTATTTTTTTTTAGTTTTACCAGTTTTTATCTTTTTAACTCGCTCTGACATTATGCTGCTTAATAATGCTGACTAATGAAAGGTTTTTCGTTCTGGTATTGTTGTTTAGGCATTGTTTGCCATTCTTTATCGTTCGTGTTTTTTTTATGATTTCCTTACTTGTATTGCTCTTATGAATCCAAAATTCAAAATCGGCCCTTCAGACCTTACTCTTTCTTTATAAAAGAAGCAGATGATAAAATGATTCGTTACTTAAGATTCATCTTAATTCAGATCATTTTTTTCATTCCACTCCATCCGTGCAGATACAGGGTAAAACAGGGTACATAACTGTTATTTCAGCAATTGTCACAGAAGCAAAATAGCTTCTATGGGGCAACGGAATGTAACAGAAATGTAAACAGAAATAAAGGAAATGTAAGATACAGCCTTCAGGTGCGATAGTGCTCATACATGGGATTCCTCAGTCATTTCTCGTTCACTGTCTTCCTTTTCATGTGTCTGGTATTTGTACCATACACCTCTTATGATTCCTGGATCAAAAGTATACCTATCAGACAAATCAGGTTAATTCCTATTGTTGCAAGTCCTAGGGAGCGCCTCGAATCTAAGACAGAGCAAATCCCAAGAAGATTAGAATTAATCGTACAAGGAATTTTTAACCGATGGAATGATTCATGGTGAAGTGATAATATGGACACATATCAAAACTTTTAAGATTATAAAAAAACCTAAGTACAAACAAAAAAGAAAAAAAAGAAGAAAGACTTACACGATACATAGAAAAGAGTAGATTCGAACAATAGCTCCAAAGCTTTAGTGCAAGCTTCTGCTCCTCACTGAGCGTCGTAGGACCATTTTGTTGAGCAGGGGCAATTGATGACGCCTGCGCATTAGCTAAAACTTGCTGTGCCAAGCCTATACAAAAACAAATGAAAAATAAATATTACATAGCCTTCTTATTGCTACACAACACATCAGATTTTGGACAATGACTTCTTTATACCTAGAATAAATTGTTTGCCCAATTTTTTATGCTTTTTTGTGGTTTTTTATGACCCCCCTCCCAAAAAAAGGTCCTTGTGTAAACCATCCACCGAAATAAAAATCCTGGATACGGCCCTGTTCCTGAAATTGGATAATTTTAAGCCACATAAAGGACCATGAACTTCCTACTTCAGTAACAATCCTTATCCTTTCGTGTATATCGCGGGGGTTATGGCACAGAAAGGAAATTAGAGCCGTATGACAGATTTAGTGATGAGATTGGAGGTTATAAGCAAGACGTGTGAAGGGGCATGCTACCATATATCAATATATATTTTTGCTTGAGTAAAGGATCTACTGTCTATACTATTTTTCTGTTCATATTCAAGAGAGCAAACTATAAGTCACTCCAAAGTCTTTCTGAAGGCCACAAAATCTGATGTGTATGCTCCTGTAATGTAAAAGTCCTTTCTTTCATTTGTCATGCATGTTTTCCTTGTAAATTGTAATTAATTCTCATGTAGAACAACAGCATGATCCAAATAATTAATTGACTTTTTAGGTACCTTGTCCCTCAAACATGAATGTAGAAGACATATTGGAGCACTCAGGACTTGTTTTAAAATACACTGTTTACAAAAATCTTGCTGATATCGCTGCCAGTGAAGAAAATTACGAAAAAGCACTTGACAACTATTTAGAGGTACAGATACCGGATTCTCTATTTATCTTATTAACATAATGCTTTGAACTATATACTGAACAAGACTATTTATTTGTCTCTAACTTAATGTATTATTTTCTCTCTATTATTTATTTTTACAGTTCTTTTTTTTAAAAAAATGGCTATTTGAAAATTTGGTCAGATACATAGCGGAAAAGAGGGCGTTGGGGGGATATTTACCAATCGATCACTTTTGACTCTTAAATAAGGCACTAAAACTTCTGATTTCCGATCGAATGGGCCCCTTCCTAAGTTTCTACGACCACTCCTTCCATTTGAAATGCTTCTGAAAAAATACTGAAATATTATGGGTCTTCTCTGTAGGCAACGCTATAGCTTTTAGCGTTGCCTCTGACAGTTTTTGAAAATAATGATCCAAAGACTTAAGAATGATGGGTACCCGGGCGATTACTCTTTGGAATCTAAAATAGGGATAACGGTTTTCTAATTTTGGTTCCCAAATACATTTAATGTTGGGGTAGCCCCTTGGTGACTCAGGTATCCCAGCAAAATACAAAAGATAAAACAGTATTTTGTCATGATATTTTGCTATACGTAAGGTAGTGATTTAATCATTGTTACTTTCGGCACCCAAAGGTACCTACTCAATATATTCTCCAAGTAAATTGAATTTAGTTTTCAATTAACCTCTCAACACTAGTTTGAATAAACTCTATGAAATCTTGAAAATGTGGGCCTGGAAAAGCACTATATGAGGCTCAAAAGAAAATTTATGTAACTCTCTTTTTTGTCTTTTGGGGTGAGGCAGGTGGTAAACGAATAAATTTTTATCCCCAGTTTTCTATTATGTGAACAAAGAGTAACTATCATGCTATTCGCACTACTTCGTTGTTTTTTCTGAGTACCGAAATTAGTAAATCATACCCAATTTATATACCTTTGAAGTATTTAAGTACCGCCTTCGCACAGAGGCGGGGGCTGCGGTATCCCTGGGCGTCATCTGTATCTGGGCGGTGCATATGTTCTTCCAGTTTATGAGTTGGAAGCGTTGGGGGCTGGCGGTGGACAGAGACAAGCTGTACATAAGAAAAGGCTTGATCGGCGTGGACCATGCGGTCATCCCCGCGTTTAAGGTGCAGGAGGTTTGTCGTCAGCAGACCCCGCTGATGAAACGCCACGCGTTGAGCACCTTACATTTATCTGTTGCTTCCGGGCAGTATTCGGTGCCGTTTTTACCCGACGAAATTGTGAGACAGGTCATCAACTACACCCTCTATGAGGTGGAATCGGTGGACCGGTCTTGGATGTAGTGGGGAGATGTAGGGGAAGTTTAGTTGGGGTCTGACTCAGTGTCCCAGCAGCGAGCTGTGGAATGTATTGATAGCCGGTGTGGGTGAGTGTGACGCAAGGGTCACAAGCACAAGGTTTATCTCTATACCGAGGCTGTCAGTCTCGGCGGTGCGAAACACCAGATCAGAACTCGACTTGTCAGTCAACGAGGCAGGCGCCAGTGTGATCACATCGCTTTGCTCGATCAGCGCAAGGCAGGACGACAGACTGTTCAGCCGGTATCGAGGCGCTTTTGGTCCCCCACGATCTCTGAATCGATTGAACAGTCGGTTTTCGTTGTAGTAACGACTGGGTATCGCAAGTGGCTGACGTATCAACGCATCGAAATCTCTCTGCAGCGGGTGATTGCGACGGTGCACGAGAACAATGGAATCGCGTCGCACCGGTGTCATGCGCAGAAGGGCTGCGTACGCTGATGGATAACTCAAGGCTTACTTTGTTGAAAGAGGAATTAAGGTCAAGATGGCCGAAATCGCATTACTGCAAGGACTGAGTTTTCAAAAAAAAGGTCTACAGTTAAATTTTTGGAAAATGCTTAATTTTTATATATTCTAGCATTGAAATAGTCGTCTATAATGTTCCTACACTTCCAGTCTTTTAGTTTTAATTTATCTAGCGTAAGTATATCCTTGCACCCAATAAGTATAGCCGAACCACAAAGTAGAGCTATCAGACTCCCTCTCATTGGAAAAATCCTCCTATCTATGGGTGAAAAACTGATTTGGATTTTAGTTCTAATGAAGTTCCAAAAAGGCCATTTTCTGACATGACTATCCGCATAAATGTAGGGACGGAGACCTTACTCATGGAAACACTGAAAATTTGCCCCTTATTTGTGTTTTCTACGATTCACCATAAAGTTGAAATCAAGGATATCAACAAGGTTATTGAAATTTCAATGAAAGCAGATTTCACAAGAAGCTTTTAGTCCACAAACACACATTACATGCATAAAGATAGACATATAAAGAATAAAATCTAGAGCAAATGCCTACCTTCCAAGCAAGGTATTAGGCTTAGCCAACAGTAACGATTTTTCTACAATAAAGCGTGTGCTATCTACAATCAATGTAATTCTATCAGGTCCATTGCCACTAGATAAGGCGTTGATCTGCGTGTCGATAGTATTTCCCTCTAAGGAACAGCTATCTAGACTTGAGCTTGCAGAGCTGAAAACCATAGGTGGTCGTAACCTTCAAAAAGATAAGAACAAATGCCAATAAAAATCTGTCTTGAAAAAACAACTTCTATAAAATTCAGTCCTTGGGAAAATCAAATATGCAGGGTTAAACTTTATTGCTTAGAACGTGCCCTAGCCACCTCAACCTTTCTCATATTAAATCCCTACAAGGCCAAATGTCTCGTATAGCTTACTGTTTGAAATTTGGTCAGTTAATCAAAACAAGCCACAGACAATTTATTTGAAAAAACACTGATTAAAAAAAGACAAAGAATCATAAAAGACCATTAGACTAACATTCCCTGAATAACTTCAAAGTCATTTTTGATAAAAAAAAAAAAAAACAAATCATATCATTTCCTGTTGAGAAAAAACTTAGTTGTCCGAAAAAACAGTACTTTCCTTAATAAAATGCTCGATAAAGTAATTATAACAACTAAAAACATTAAGTATACTGCCATAAGATGTGAAAACGGCACTTGCAAAAATATCCAGCATCAAAACGCTTAAGCAGGTTAGCTCCCTTTTGAAGTTGTAATTGTCTTAGGAAATCAACGTATTGTTAGTGTTCAACTTCATAATCTTAAAACAAAAACAACTAAAAATCTAACAAAACCGTGGTTTTCAGGCATAAAGACCTAAGATGGGTGCAGGAGAGAAATGTTTTATTTTGATATTCTTGGCATCAAAGGCGTAGCAACAGAGGGGGCAAAAGGGGTTCACATCCGGAGAGTCAAGGGGCATAGGCTATATGATAAGTTTTTTCCTAAAACTATTGGGGGAAGGGGAATTGCCCTCTGCCCCCCCCCCCCCCAAGGACGCCACTGCTAGGCACTTCCACATACCTTTTAAGATACGTATAGTATTTGTTATTGGGAAGTGTGCATATATTTTTTGGTGGGGGCAACTTTTCAAATGGTTTTTCTACGGTGCTATTCTCCATTTAAAGGGAAGCTTCCAGGAGTTGAACTTGTTAGGGAAAATTTTTACACTGGGAGAATTTGCCAGAATTCGTATACAAAATTCTTTTTAATGTCTTGCTTACTCTCTTCCGTTTCAATTGTACGCCTGGAGTTGTTAAGAGTAATTGTCCGAGTCAATTTTTGTGGAATTGATTTCTCTAGATGATATTCCTTGGGGATGGGGATTTCTCTGCCGAGGTGTGGCCAGATTTCCTAGCATTATTTAAAAAACAAACAGAAATTAACCAAAAACAAGTTTTTACAACTAAGTTAGGAACAATTTTAAAACTTAAAACAAATAGAAATTATTACGTTTATGAAGGGAGTTGTCCCCTCCTTAATACCTCACTCTTATAGTTTCAATTTTGTCCCAAGTCCTTAAAAAGGACTTCTGAGACACAATGATTCGGCAGATTTAGTTAAAAAATTCAATAACACAAGAGTTTTCAAGAATTTTCAAAGTATTTTCAGTTTCATGGTTCCTTTTATCAGCAAATATTGGGCCACCAATGGGATCACCTTTATCCAGGCTACTAGCAAGTATTTATGACAAAATACTTGAAAATCGGGCATTAAATTTGTATTTTTTTTAAATGTGTCTATCGGGGTCACTACATGGATGACGTAATTTCACTTTAGAATTATGGGGAAATTGAACTTCGGGGTTTCTTAGATCATCGTATTACTTATGGTAGAAATTTGATGATTTATTATAATTCATATAATAATATAACTTTCATATAATATAATAATCTATTTATTTCAGGTCGCTTGCGCCGAACTGGACGTTTGTCTCGTAATATGACTGCCGGTTATGTCAACAAATTTAAGTGAGATTTCAACTGGATTCTTATTTTTGAAAGAAAAACATGCTTGCTTCCCATTTTGTTTGTTCTGTTCATGTGATAGCAACCAATTAAGTGAAATTATCTGGCTAAGTATTCATTTTGCCGTATTGACTTCTTTTTTTTTCTAAATTCGGGCAGATAATTTCAAAAAGAATATACTGTAGCTGTCTTTTTCTTTGTAGTTGTAAGTAGTTGTAAATTTTATTGATTTTGTATTGAATTTATATGTATTTTGTGGTTTGTTTGAAAAATCTGAGTTTTTAAGGCCCGTGGTAAAAGCAGCGGGCCCTGCTTGTTATTTTGTTAAAATTTGTCGTTTAGTTCTAATCATGTTTTGTTGCAAATGAGCCGTTCATATACCAAATTGATCAAGTCCTTTAAAGTCAACGACGGGGAAAAATAACTAAAAAGAAGATGAATTTGGTGCTTGGGTTTAGAAAGCCACTCATTTTTTGAAAACATTTCTAATACTTTCTGGGGTTTGAGGTCCCTGGTGCCCGGCTGATGAAAATGCATTGAGAATGAAATTGGACCTTTTAGGGTTAGTCTACGTAAAATAAGGTGGTTTTCCCGTCTACGAAGATTCTAATGAATTTGCTACTTAGTTTTATTGTGCCAATCTTTTTAGGGAAGCATTTCCAATATTTTCTGGTGTTTAAGGATCTAAACCCCACCCACACGCAAAAAATCCAGACAGTTATTTTTCTAAAAGTTTTCATCGTTTAAGATTTAAATAGGTTTGTGAAAATCTGCCGGGATTTTAGCAGGTTTTAAGTGTCTGAGGAAACAGAAAACCTCAAAACCTTTTTTTTCGAAAAGCGTTTTGGGCAAGGACGGAAACAATGAACACTGAGCCTGCCAAGACAATGATCATTGGGCCGGAGGGGAGGTCGGGTTCGTAAGAAAGCGCCAACCCCGAGCAGGTGAAAAAGATTCCAAGTATCACCGCTAAGATCATCA
>JAAAKM020073195.1:219314660-219360753 GCA_010016025.2 Alatinidae sp. Z8VKAUB7J3 | reverse complement strand
AAGGCAATGACCAGGATCAAACCGACAATGCGAATCATGATGACAACCGTAAAACCAATCAAAATCAAAAAGAGTATGTAAAACCACTCAACGCTGATCCCGCGTAATTTGGCAAACTCTTCGTCAAAAGCGACCGCTAGCAGTTGTTTATAGAATAGCCCTACCGTTATCAATATAACGAGATCCAATCCTCCGATAAGAAATAAATCATCGTGAGAAATCATGAGGATATTGCCAAATAAGTAGCTCATCAAATCCATGTGGTAACCGGGCGCTTTCGATAAAAACAGGATTCCCACGGCCATACCCATGGACCACAAAGCGCCGATGATAGTATCTTCTTGTTGTTTCCAGCGCAGGCTTACCCAACCCAAAATGAGAGCGAATAAAATTGCCGCTACCAGGGCGCCGCTCATTGGACTGTTTCCAAAAAAATAAGCAATACCCATTCCGCCTAAAATAGCGTGCGCTATTCCGGCAGCCAAATAACTGATTCGCTTGATATGTGGATATGTTGTGTAAGAAAAAATCCAATTGTGAAGAAGTGTTCTTTTTGTTGCATCTCAGTACTATACTGTTTACATGTTATATCTTGTTTTTGTGATAGATTAAAATCTTATAATTTTTTTGGAGGGGAGGTATTTTGAGGTAAAATTAAATTGTCTATGATGGTGCATAAGAGTTATTGGAAAAACCTTTCTTCACGGAGCAAACTTCAGAACATGTCCCTTTTCCTTCCTGTTTTTATTGTATTTTGTAATGTGAAAGAACATTTTTTTTTATAATTTCGATTTGAGGATATATTAGGATACATTTTATTAATTAGGACATATTTCTTTTTCTGTAAAAATTGTAAATGTCGATAAAAATTGATATTAAACCAAGTTACGTTCTCAGATGAAGTAAATGTTCGATTGAAGTTGGGTGGGGTTCTTTTCCTTTCTTTAATGAGTGTTTCTAAAGTTATAATTTAATGAGCATATCCTTTGAATCTCAAGGCTTTGGAATCAAATCGAAACTTTCAGGGACATTTTTTTGTGGGGGGGGGATTTGAATTTTGTGCTTGGGGAAAGCAATTTCCTCTGCTGCACAAAAGGTAAACGCTGCGACTTAATTCTTTGTCACGCCTGTCGTTCAGACGGCTTTGTAGTTTGTCAATCATATAAATTGTGCCCAGTAACTATAGAGGGAAAAGGGGGGATTGATAGGAAATAATCCATATGTTGGCGCTGAACTGGATCATTGGCAGTGCTACTGAACTTGTAGTTGTGTGAACATGTTTACTAGTAAACGTTTATTGGCCTTTACTGGCCATCGCGCTCAACGGCGGGCCGATGCTCGATGGCTGGTGGAAGGGCAAACGCGCGGGCTCGGGCACCATCGTCTGGGAATCGCGCCGGCTGCTGTCGGAGGGCAAGATCGACTACGACGAGTTCATGTCGCGGGTCTGCTCCTCGGCGCCCTCGCTGGGCCATTGCAACACCATGGGCACCGCCTCGACGATGAACGCCATGGCCGAAGCGCTCGGCATGTCGTTGCCCACCTGCGGCGCGATCCCGGCCGCTTATCGCGAACGATTGCAGATCGCCTACGAAACCGGACGGCGAATCGTTGACATGGTATGGGAAGATTTAACCCCCGACAAAATCCTGACTCGCCAAGCATTCGAAAATGCGATCGCCGTCAACACGGCCCTTGGCGGTTCGACCAATGCGCCGCCGCATATCAACGCGATTGCTCGGCACATCGGCGTGGACGTCGCGATCGAAGACTGGCAAAGTGTTGGATACCAAGTGCCGCTACTTGTGAACTGCCAACCGGCCGGACACTATCTGGGCGAAGCCTTTCATCGTGCTGGCGGCGTGCCGGCCGTCGTCGGCGAACTGGTCAAAGGCGATCACATTCACACGAGCGCATTGACGGTCACCGGACAAAGCGTGGCCGACAACATCGCTGGCCATGACAATCGCAATCACGACGTCATCTTTCCCTACGAAGCTCCCCTGAAAAAATGCGGCGGCTTTTTGGTGCTCTCGGGCAACCTGTTTGACGCGGCGATCATGAAGACGTCGGTCATCTCAGACGACTTCCGCCGCGCCTATCTGGAAGTGCCCGGCCACGGTGTTGATCCCATGCAGAGTGATTCTGTAGCCGTATCCACGGTGAAAGATGATGCCGCAGCATCCGAGTTTGCGGGTCTTGAGCGTGCCAAGCGTCAAACCAAAGCTGAAGCCAGATATCAGCAGCCAAAGGCCCTTTCTCAGCAACAAAAGGCCGAGCAACAAAAGCCTGAGCAACAAATGACCTTGGCGGCTGCCCAGCAGAGCCGGATCATGGCTGGATCGGATAATGCTCCCAATGATGTTTCTGGCGCGGTCGCCGAGGATAGGATTGAGGAAGTTGTAGTACCCCAACCTATATGAAATAATTTTGTTCGTTTTAAGTCCTAATTTTGCTTTTAACTTTTAGTAGAAAATATATTTTTGTATTTATCAAGTTGCTAGAGTGGTTTTTATTTTATATATGTAAACATCAATTCTAAGATTGTAACTTGATGGAAAAGTTTTAATCTCAAATCATGCCGAGATATCCACCTAAACTGAAAATATCCTCTCCTTCCTGAAAATTCCTTGTACATGAATAATTTTCCAAGGAAAAGTTTACCCTAGTTTATGTTTCTCTTCTTCTTTTGTAAATTTTCCCTTGAAAATTTCGTCCTCACTTAAAATTTACCCTTGACAATTCCCTCTTTAAAATTCTCTTTATTTTCATATAAATTTAATTTTATTTCTTATTCTTTTACAAATAATAATTGGAATCAATTAACCTTTCTTGAAATAAATATCTCAAACCTCCTCCCAAGGGACTGTGGGGGGTCTAAAAATAATAACAGACATAGATATAAGATCTTTTGACTTGGAAGAAAAAAGTTCCTTTAATAAGATTGTTCGTAATAAGATGTTTCATTGTTTTTTGGTTTAAAAAAAAAAAAAAAAAAAAATATTTAGATAGATTACGTTAGATTTTTTTTTTTTTAATTTAGATAGACTTCGAGAAAACTCGCTTAGGGGCTTAGTTTTGAATACATTTTTCGTTACGAATGACGTCATAAATACCCAGATGTCAAATATCCTACTGGTTTTGCTTTCTATTGAGAATAAAATAAAATGAAACTGAAGTCGTTCGCAAAAGATATAAACAAAAAACTATCTTTGTTTTCACCCAGCGAAGCTCGGCATAAAAAACTACCTCTTTTTTTTAAATAGAAGGAAGATCTGCTAGCTCTTTTAATTCAGGCTTACACAGATTGATATGTTTACAGCAGGCAAGTAGATCTAAGTTTTCTTTCTACAGAGAAATAGAAGTTGAAAGCAGAATCAATCTCACCTTTTCAACAGAAATCAGGGGGTGTTGATTAATTCAAAGCCTAATGAAAGTTCCCAGACTTCAAAACCTGGCAAAGGAATAACTTATCTAAGTCCTTTATATAAAATAAATTCTCAAGCAAATCTTTAATCATTCAATTTTAATCCAGGTTGGTTCATAGTCGCCATTTTATAGTTGGTTCTTTGAATACCCTGTTTTTGTAAGGTTATGTTCCTATTTTATTATATAAGTATTTCATTATATAAAGTTTCCTCCTTCATTTGCTCCAAGTCTGTTTTCTTACATCTTGATTTGAGATTATGATTTTTGCTAGTTTTGAAAAGTTCTGACATTTGTTTCCATTGCACAAAATTTTTAGTAATAGTCTTCTGCTCTTTTGGAACTTTGCTATCAGAGATGAAATAAAAGCGAGAGTATCATTATGGCTAGAATATGGTAAACCATCGTACATGATCAAAAGTCTTTCTTTTCCTCTTCACAACACATAATTTTATACTTATATTAAGGGCATTCTTGAACGAGCATACCAATGTAAATGGGCTGCAAGATGCTTAAATTGCGTTAGTGAGATATATTGAAGTTTTATCCTGAAGCAAGAAATCTAAAGGACACAGTTAAAACACAACAAACGAAAAAAAGTGGAAAAATAACTTATAAAAGATAAAATATAAGCAAAAAGAACAATGAATTAAAGAAAGTTGGGAACCCCAGATTTCCGAGATGTGTGCAGTAGACTGACACCCATCGCCATTTTTACCCTTTCCGCCTTTTTCTTTCTTTATTTATTCTGTTTTTAATTACACACATATTTAAGAGATCTCTAAGATTGGATATCCACGGTAAAAACTTGAAGTACCATTCCTTCTGAATATTAAGACAAGAATTTAACCCACGGATAGGTATTGAGTCCCTGTAGCAAATGAAATATACGAAATAGTACTAAAAGATCGATGAGACACACAGCGAAATGATTGCCAGGAAAAGAAATACTATCACCAATTAAGAACGTTTTACTTAAACATGCAGATAATGCCACGAATTAGTGGGTCTTTACGTTAGAATTTCAATTGCAACTTCATCGTTTTCACCATAATTAGAATATCCGCATCCTCGCCAGTTCTACATTTCTTACCTACTTATAGTTGCAGTAGGATACAAGCGTCACAAAATACACAGACATTAGAACAAGGACAAAACTGTGGTTAGTAGGCCTTTACTTATATTTAGAAAAAAAAAATGCTTACTATAACGCAAAACAAAATATCAATCAGCCCGTAGTAACGAACTGTAAATAAGAAGCGGCTCAGCTCAATACTAACGGAAACTCTAAAAAACGAAATTTTGGTACCAATAGATACATCACACGCATTGGATTATAATGCTGATTTCAAACATCCAAGATTCATCAAGTTTAGTCTTACCCATCAAAAGTTTTTGAAATCAAAGTATGCTAAGGAGAATATTCTCATGCTGAATCAACCGCAAAAATCTACGGAGGGTTATTTTCAGAAAGGATGGAATTGTTCAGAGGAAATTTTACGGGGGGAGTGTATTTTATGTGGGAAGAACTTTCCACGGAGGAGTTTCCCGTGAGTAGAGGGAATTTTCATGGAGGGTGAGGCAGATTTTCTGGCATTATTTGAAAAGCGATCAGAAATTAAGAACAACTTTAAGAGCAAGGTACTGAGGCATATTGAGTTTTAATACTGCTCCTTACTTTCAGTTTAAAAAATACGTATTTTTTATCATTTAACTGTAAAAAGACCGAATCTTATATGAAAATTAGTAAATACAGATTTGTCTGAAAAATCCTAACAAAGTGAACATTATAGCGGAAAGGAACTCATCAGTTCAGTTTTTGCGAAGTTTCTTTATTTACCATAGCTTTATGTGAAGGTATTTTACTTACAATCGTTGCTGTTAATGGTATGATCATCTAATTTAAAGAAAAAAAAAAATAGCATAAGGTCATTAACATACGAGCTGTTTTATTGAGGAATGAGTAAATATGAAAAATATGAGTACTCATCTTAATACTCATCAGTTCTCAAAAGTTTGGTCATTCACCTCCATTTTTTACAATTTAATGATGATTGCGCAGAAGTTAATAGAATTAAGATGCTAGCTAACCGTATACACAAAAATTTAATAAAAATTTTAAACGAAGTTAATTTTTATCGCTCCAGCAGTTAATTCGCTTTCAAATGGAACGAAAAATTTAATTTTTATTAAATATGATTAACATACTGCCGAAGCTGGAACAGATTCCCAATAAACGGTAAAACAGAAAAAACAGGCCTACTTGGCCTCCCTTTCTGACATGCGCAAAAAGAATTATGTGATTGACTCTAAAAACGTGGCGATTGACGTCAAAAAAATAAATCAGCACAATTTTTAACATGGACATAGCATGGACTTAGCATAGGGCAGTAATCTCTCTTCTTCTCTTTGGTTCGAACTCAAATTTCTTGTAACTTTAGAAATAAACAATAATTTTTGATAAAAGATTTAAACAGGAAGGAATATGCAAAAATAACGTGTAGCTGAATAATATGGCTTCATTTTGCTGTATAGCATACGTGTGTGTTGTTGGGGAGGGTGGGCTCCCTTGGAAACGGAAAAGAATTTAAATAGTAGATCTAAAGAAGAGAATTAAAATAGGATTTAGGCGTATGGGTATGGTGGTGTACTCTGGACTTGTGCCCTCACTGAAATAAGTTCTTGTATACATGCTTGGTATTATCAACATTTTTCTCTTTCTGTTCAGGTTTTAAAAAGTGCGACGGTAACCATGCAGCGGATGACGCTCTGCAATGAGATTGGTGATGTTGGCGACCAGCACCATGCCGCCGGTGTGGATAACAACGGTGAGCGAAATAATGATCGTCCCAAGAAGCAGATTGAGAAGCATCGGAAGTACCCCGAAAAATGAAACATGCGCCCGACAGGCAGAGCGCCAGCGGGAATCGATATCCGATAAAGTCTGCGGAAGTGGTCTCAAAGGGCGTAATGCCCATAATCAGCGACGGCATCGGCTACGGGCACATTTTTGGCGGAAACAACAAAATCAAGCCGCCCGGCCGCGATTATCAATCGTCAGGTGACGGCGCATCGGTTTGATGTCGGCGGATCAGTGGAATTGGCGATAGGAGCACCCCATGCAGCGGGCCACCAGCGCACAAACGGGCAACACCGACTTCGACACGCTCGGCGGCCGCATCTCGCGCGCCCGTGACGGATTGAACCTCTCAACAGCTCAACTGGCGCGACGGCTCGGCGTCAAATCAAGCACTGTCAATGACTGGGAAACGGACCGGTCCGAACCAAGGGCCAATCGGGTAACGATGCTGGCCGGTGTGCTGGGCGTTTCCCCAACCTGGCTTTTGACCGGCATTGGCGAATCGCCGGCTGCACCCGAGGTTCACTCCGAATTGCGCGTGCTGATGACCCAGATAGCGCGGCTTCGCGATTCCCATGACGACATGTCGAAAACCATCGAAACGCTGGAGCTGGAAGCCGAACGCATCGCGGGCGCATTATCTCGGTAATTTGCCTCCCACACCTGCAAGACTTGCATTCGCATCTTGAGAGCTCATGCCATTTGAGCTCTTGGCTCTTTGGACCTTGTCACAAGTGCCATATGAGGTCTTAGCTCTTTTTATGGAAAGGTTGGTGGTATAAACTCCAGATGGGGCTCATTGGGCTAGGCATCAGATGTTCTAGTACTCTTTTTCAGAGTCAAAGTGATTTGGGGACAGCCATCCTCCCATGTTATGTTTCCACAAATGCATCTGATAGAAATTTTGAGATAGCCATTTGCTGAAAAGTAGTCCAAAGATCATATAGTAAGGCCTTTTGGGTTGACAGAATCCCCGAGAGTCTTTGGGTAAGGGTTGTAAGTTATACCCCAGGAGCATGTAAGATTTTAAGGAAGGGATGCTTGTGTGAACTTCAAAGTTCCTCATTTAATCAGAAATGTAGAGTTCTAGTTCCCTTTTAAGAGTCAAACATGATGGAGAGGAACTAGCTGCCCTCCCCCTCCATGGTATCCTCTTTTCCCGAAATGCATTCAATTGAAATTGTAAGATAGCCATTTTGTTACCAATAGTCAAAAATAATATAACAATGTCTTTAGGGTGGATAAAATCCTCCAAAGTCTTCATGGGCATGGGTTGTAAGTTATATCCTGGAGCATATAAAGTTGTGTCCTTTTTAAGAATCAAAATTGAATGGAGCGCAATCAGCCCCCTCCCCCAGTCTATCATTTCCCAAAGTATATCTGATCGAAATTTTATGGGAGATATGTTGTTCAGCATTGTTGACAGGTCTGGTAAATATATCTTTGGGGATGTCAACCTCCCCACAGTCCTCAGTACAAGGGCTGTAAAGTTAGGCGAGACAGCCCACTTGGCCACCCCCCCCCCCCCGAGAAAAAGACAACAACTTATGAACGTTATTTTATTCCAAAAATCATGAGATTTAATGCCTGAACCTCCCTTCATGCCCCCCTCCCCCAACCAATAAAACTTATCAACGATATTCTATTCTAACCCAAAAATCATAGGGATTCAGCTGAATTTTATTAGCTCTTGCCTATATTCTTCACTGCAAACAAGAGCATGGCTACTCCGTGTTTCCCTAACGGTAAACGCATAAAGCCTACTGAGTATTTGGCTCTTTACTAAAACCAATTATGCTACAAATATTTTCTGTTGTGTTATTACAACATTGAAAATAAAGGGAAATTGCAGTGAAACTAGACCAAGATTTACCAATAGGCCCTGCGCCGTTCACTATTCTTGAAATTTTGAGGATTTCCCCGAAAATCTTGCAAAAATGGAGCGGCAAAAACGCTTGGGCCAAGAAGCACCAAAGCTTTAAATCCAATTATTTAAAAATCTAATGATTTAATTGAAATATTCAGCTGGTTAGCTTCCAGCTATTAATAGCAAATATTCAGTTTAATTTTATCACTTCTTGCCAAAACTGCAAATTTAATTGGAATAAAAAATTATTTTGAAATAGGTAATATTGAAAAACTTGAAACTTTGGCATTCAAAAACGAACAGAAATTAATTAAAAGAACAATTTCTAAAAAAGGAGTTTTTTAAAGAAAAATAAAGGCCATGTTAAACCTAAGATAAGAAAAAATAGAAACCTACAATCATTCAAACTCATAACCACCAGAAATCAAGGAGGCACACTACGGCGCCCAAATTGGTGATGACGGCATCATCACCAAAGATGGGATTGGAATCGGAATCATGATGAATGAACGCCCGATGCGCGGTTTCAAAACGCCCAGCCGCAAGTTCGAAATCCGTAGCGCGTTCATCGAAAAAATCGGCAAGAACCAAGATTGTTCCGAGCTGATTGCCAAAAGTGGCGTCACCAAGACTTCCAGCCGACCGGAGTCGCACCAAGGCCACGATGTCGAAATCGACAAGATGCCAACCTGGTTCCAACCCAAGGAGCTACAAAACCTGGACGACGATGAGTTGGTGATGACCAGTTTTAAGTGGAACGTCCACAACCATGGACGAACGATGAATTTGAAATGGTTGGCCGAAATCGTCCATTCCAACCCGGCCTGGTTGAACCCACAAACCGCCGCCAAACTTGGCCTGAACGATGGCGATTGGATTGAACTGACTTCGTATCATTCGACAGAACTTTTATCGCGATCACCACATCTTCGCCGAGACGATCATGACAATGGCGATGGCCGCCACGAAGTTTCGAAGATGCGAATTCCGATCGTTACGATGGAAGGCATCCATCCGCGCGTGATCGCGATGAGCAACAGTTGCGGTCACACCCAGTACACCAGCGTGGCCCAAGCTGTCAAACAACCGGCAACACCCGGCCAATTGGCCGGCACCGACCACCAGCGTTACGCCGACGATGATTGGCAACGCAACATGTGGTGGGAAGATCATTCCGGAGGTGACCCGGCCGCTTGGAAACCGAACACCGGCAACGGTTGGAACCAAAACAAGCTGATGCCCATATCAAACGATCGAAATTGAATTGCTAATAAATTAAATGTTGAATCCGTTGAAGATTTAGATGCAGTAATTAACAAATTCAATGATTTAATTGATCCGCATAAACCTAGATATGATAAATGAGATTTTTTAAAAAAATGAACCACATTTTTCTTTTTAAACCAATTAATTAATTCTAATCTTCGTGAACAAGCGACCTCAACAACAAATAAATTGGAATGAAATAAATTATTAGATTCACCCTTTTTTCAGAAGTATTTTATTTATTTTTATAACGGTTTACACACTTTGAAAGAATCCGATTATCTTGAATTTCAAACTAGTTTTGCGGAACTGAAAACCAATCTTTTTCAACAAGAAAATGATCTTTTAACAAAAAATATTGATCAAGTTCCAGCTTCAAAATCCACCGAAAAATTTAAATTCGAAACTAATGACACAGAAGACATCGTTTACAACAAAAACTTCTCAACTTTTATATCTGAATTTAAAAACGGAAATTTTGCTGAAATAATTAAACAAAAACCAGGTTTTTTACTTTCTGTGCTTTTGTATTGGATGTATCCAGAAACTCTCGATAATCCAAAAGAAACAACCCATATCAAGTTTGATGCAAATCGCGATTATTTAGGAATTGTTTTTTCTTTAATTACTTATTTAACGAACGTGATCAAAAATATTCCAACGACTAATCCAATTCAAAAATTAGCTGGTAACTATGTCGCACTGAAAAAATATTTATTCGACAATTACGAAAATTGATATTCCCTTTATGCTTTACTCAATTTTCGAATAAAAGAAATTAAAAACATCGTAGTGAGAGTTTCACCTTTCACCATTCACCGTGGTTTCTATATAGCTTTCACTTTCGATGGAAACGCAATTGGTGGCCTATAGATTGCATCTGTTGATGTAGTGTATCCATTACTGAGTATATTATTTTTGTCAATTCACATTCTTCTTCGTCTTGTTGTTGCTGTCTGTCATTTGTAAAAGATAATGTCTTTGCTCGCAGACTCAATACTCCATCTCTAAAAACAGGAAGGCTTGAATTGATATCCTAGTGTGATCTATTTCCGTATTTTGTTCTTCATAATCATGGTGTCTTCTTCAGCAACTCCGTCGGATTTCCCTGAGTCTGTCGAAGAGGCTGGTGCGTTGTTGGGTGCAACTATCACGTTGTGTGGTCAGGAGGGGACGTTTTCGTTAACGGCACCCCCTGCGGGGATGCACTCGTCGTTTGCTACCATCAAACCAGTTCCCAGCTCAGAACTCTTGACAAGACTTCATGAACTCCGTGCATTGTTACGGTCAGCAGGTCCTGAGGACAAACCGCTACAGGCGGCTCCTTCACTTCTTGCCGTCCTAATGAAATTATTGGGAGTCTCGACATCGGCAGCAGCTGCGATGTTGACATCTTCGTCAGGCACAAGCCTTGCAACAACAGGACCCGGTACTTCAACATCGGATGCCAGTCATTCTCGGAGGCTGGAGACACCACCCATGTTATCGACACCGCTCAGGAAATTGTGGGTTGACTGTGTCGTATTGTGTCATAAACTTGGTGAAGGCTTGTCAGGGACGGCAAAGATCCATACAACCAACTTTATGCGCAAGATGTTAGGTAATATTTAATATGTGCATGTTATAATATGTTATAATATGTGTATTGGGCAATATTTAAGCCAAAATGTGGTATCAGTCGCTTAAATGTGATCCACTTAAAATTGATCCTCCACAATGGGGATGGAAACGAGACAAAGGCAGAAAACAGGTTCCACATTGTAGTGATTTACCTGAGACGTCGTCTGCCTGAAAGAAGCTAACTAAGTGCAATTCTAAAAAATGTTGTGTTCAGAAGTGCAAATGTATAACAGCAAATCTGCCATGCACCGTCAGATGTAAATGTAGCGGAAAATGTACTCCTGCTTAAAAAACCTTTGTTTTCAAGTGATTTGAAGAACCTCTTTTTGCTAATCGTGATGAATCTCACAAAGTACCTAAAATATCTTTTTGTAATATCCCCGGTTATGCTTGAAAAGTCAGCTTGAATCCTGAAAAAGTGAATATAATTTTTATCGTAATGAAAATATTGATTCATTTAATTGTATAGTCGATGTCCAGCTTCTTATTTTTGAACAAATGAACTCGTGTTACTCGGCTTATCCCCAACGTTCTGAAATTTAATTTTAATTTTTGGAATCAGTTTTTCAGTTTTTTTTTACTTTTTTTTACACGTATTACATAGTCAGAACGTCACACAACCTAATGAGAGCTTCCGATAATGTTGCAATTCTTAAGAAAACTGAGGTCCACAATCCTTATTAAAGCCTCTAATACGATTCTAAAATTGCCATTGCGATCCGAATCTCATTTTTCGCCAATGCGATCAGAAGATCGTTTTTACTCGTTCAAGACGTTCTTGCGTAATCTGTCAATCCAAGATAAAAGTTTATTAGTGACTACGGAGGACGAAAAGTTCCACGGGAAGAGGAAAGGAACGCACGTGTTTGTCTTCATCTGCAAAAAAAATAAAATAGATGTACTTAATTAATTCTCACCGGAAAAAAGTAGAAGTTACTCACTGGTACCCTGCATGCCTCAGCAGGGCCTGAACGAAACCAGGTCTAATGAAAATAAAAGGAAAAATGGTATGGGGAATTAAATCTCAAAACTTACCTTTTGAAGCATCACTAAATAATTTTCAGGTGCCTTCCTTTTCTAGATCGTTTAACTTGTTGCATTTAACTTTGCAAAAAACTTGGTTATTGACGTGACAAGTTGATAACTAGAGAGGACTCAGCCTCACCAAGAGTATTACCAAGATTATTCGGTCCCTTAAGATTACCCAATTTGAATATTGAAATCATAAGCCTAAGATCACAACTTTCTTTCAGAACCTCCCCCTTCACGGGAAAAAAAACAACATTGTTATATGCCATTCTTTGATATAGGCACATGCGTATATTATAAGCTAGTCATAAGCCCCCTTGTGACTAGCTTATTAACTCAATAAAAAATAAAAAAATACGCAATAAATACCTTTACAAAGGATTCTGGCCAGATTTTCTCTTTTTCATACGCCAGCATTAATACATTGACTCCAGTTACTATCACTTGAATCGACGTTCTACCTTTGTGGCGCAACAAACAGGAGACAGCTTCAGTCGAATACTCAGTGAAAAAATAAGTCGGACGAACCTTGGCCAAATATACGATTTGAAAGGCCATCGAGGTAGAACGTAGGCATGTTACTCACAATAGTGTAATTTACATATAACAATGCCTCCGGGGTTTAACCAGCTCCTTAATGCTCTGGAGCAAGGGTCTTAAATTATGCCCCAGGGGTAATAAAGTTTAATTGGACAGTTGGTGGTATAAGCTTCAAAGAGTGCTCATTCGGTTGGAAATCGAAATTTATAATGTCGTTTTTAAGCGTCAAGCGATTGGAGGGAAACTAGGTCCTTCAAATCCTGTATTACCTTCATACATCCTATCAAAATACTAAGATAGCCTTCTTGTTCAAAATTGTCCAAAAATCAGACAAAATTCCCCCAGGGTCGACACTCACCCTGATTCTAAGGGCAAGGGTCTTATGTTATGCCGCAAAGACATAAGGGTTTTTGTGGAATGGATTGCCGTGTAGACTTTTTTAGGAGTCTTATTTGATTGGAAATTGAAATTTATAGTTCGTTATTTAATATTCACAAGTGATCGGAGAGCAATTAGCCCCCAAAAGCCCTCTTTTCTCCAAATGCATCTGATTGAAATTTTGAGATAGTAATTTTGTTTAGAATAATCGAAAAATCATGTAAAAATAACTCCATTGTTGAGACAACCCCCTAGAGCCTGGGGTCAAGGATTGTAAGTTATGCCCTGGGAGCATAAACTGTTTTTATGGAAAACACTAGTTGTATAAACATTGAAGGAGGGTCATTTGATTGGAAATTGAAGGTTATAGTCACTTTCTTAAGAGTCAAAAGTGATCGGAAGCCAGCCAACCCTCCCACGTCCTCTTTTTCCAAAACAGATCCGATCAAAATTTTGAGATTCCAAGTGTCTAAAAAAAGTATCTCAAATCCTTTCAAATCCTTCTTTTGTCTGAGAAGCAGTTGACGAACATGAAAGTTGCAAAATTGAAAACTATGGGCATGGGTTCGGCTGGTGGTTTGTTCATTCTTTTGGCCGATTCAATATCAGCCTGGGTAATTGGTATGCCAGGAAATTTCCCAGCACATAGTGACAGGAGTCGACTTTCAGCGTTCTCAATGGTGGCATCAACGCCAAAAATGATGTTTTGGTTACTTAAAGCCTGCTGTTTAAATAAGTAGTTTAGTCTTGCCAGGTTAGATTGGATAGGCCTAAAAGAGCTTTCAAGTCTTTCATTGATTACTCTAAAGCAGTCAATGATGGCTCGATAGAAGATATGTGATTTTCATAACTTTCAAGGGTTTTAACTACTAAATTACTGCGATCTAGATTGAGGCCAGAATACACATTCTGCTTGATTTTACCCAGCTTATCTGAAGAGACAATAACATCAGGTTTTATGAAGGCCTGTCGCTCTTTTATTTTAATGACTGCCTCTTTTACATGTGTATGAGGTCATTAATTAACCCTTTCATTGAAGATTTGAGGTTGTCAGGTTCCAGTAAATTTGCTCGAATTCTATGCTTGATTTTTGTATCATTTATGTAACTAGTAAGTACGAATAGTTGCTATTGACCAGATTTCGATCCAGAGAATTGGAATGAGCTGTCCGACCTAAGTTCATGGGGTGGCATGAGTTGACTTTTCATTTCTCAACCAATATAAACAACAAAAGCAAGTACAGAATAAGTAGTGGTATTAGGCAGGATTAAGGCGCATCAAACGCTCTCGGTTTTCACGCCGTCGGGACGCGTTGTTCTCTATGGTCTCGGCGACGGGGAGGGGATCGATGTCCTGTGGTGCGAGAAGGCCGGCGGATCGATAGCCGCGGCCTTGGCCGGCTCCGGCGAGACCGAGGTTTCGGTCGCGATCGAAAGCCGGAGCGGCTCCGGTCAGGCACCGGATGTCAGGGCGGCTCACGTAGGGTATGGCGCGCTGTTGCGGTCCTACCGTTTCGATAAATACCGCACGACACTGAAAGCCGACGACAAGCCCTCGCTCGCGAAGATAACGGTGATGGCCGATGGCCACCTTAAGGCGCGTAAGCTGTTCGCCGAACTCGAAGCGGTGGCCGAGGGCGTTTTCCTGGCGCGCGACCTGGTATCGGAACCTCCGAATGTCCTCTATCCCGAAAGCTACGCGAAGATCTTGCAGGGCCTGAAGGCCGACGGGTTGAAGGTTCAGGTGCTGGGCGAGAAGGAGATGGAGAAGCTCGGCATGGGCGCGCTATTGGGGGTCGGCCAAGGTTCGGCGCGCGAGAGCAAGCTCGTGGTGATGCGTTGGGATGGCGGCAAGAGAGGCGATCAACCCATCGCCTTTGTCGGCAAGGGCGTCTGTTTCGATACCGGTGGTATCTCGCTCAAGCCGGCGGGGGGCATGGAGGACATGAAGTGGGACATGGGCGGCTCCGCCGTAGTGTCCGGTTTGATGAAGGCGTTGGCGGGGCGCAAGGCCAAGGTGATCGCGATCGGCGTCGTCGGCCTTGTGGAGAACATGCCGAACGGCAATGCCCAGCGTCCGTCGTCTACGGTTGGGGTGGGAGGATGTCATAAAGAAAGATTTAAGGGAAATCGGAACTTCCTGGGAGGGTGTAAAGAGGGAAGCTTTGAATAGATTGGAATGGAGGAGGATAGTGCGTAGCTGTGTTGGCCTGGAGCGGCTTGGTACTACGGTGAGTTTTTAGCAGTAGTAGGTAGTTTAAATTCAACTTTTTTTTTTCCGTCACTCACCACTGCTTTTAGTCAACCGAATACATTTATCTTTTTTCACTTGATCAATTTCACTAAGACGTAAAGATACGTTGTTGGTAAATTTTTTTTTATATGTAGCAAATATTTACATTCCTACGTGAAAAAAATGCATCCTTTGTGTTGTGCTGTTCTTAGCTGCAGAAGGGTCCATTCATTTTAAAGTGTCCATTTAAAATTTCCCATTACGCATTCCATAGTACATGTTGATTTCGCAGTTTTTCGGAGTCATTCATAATACCCAGAGCCGTTCTTAGGTTTAGTGGTGCCCTGGGAAAAATTACTTACATCGCCCCCCTCCCGATTAAAACTTAAGCAAAAAGCCAAATCAAATTAAAAAATCGTATCAAAGTGGGTAATTCGGAAGACCATTTAAAAACCCATGCTATGTGTTTTCACAAGCCCACGCACTTTTTTTATGACCTCGGTCAATGGCTACGTGAAAACTCCACCCCTTCCTCTCTTGATCAGTTACTGAAAGAAAATGCTTCACAGGAATGCAACCAAATAGAAAAAAGACGTTGACATTTTTTTTAAACGTTATTGGAGATCACTTTCAAGCAAGTTTTTTAAGGCCCCCAATTTTTTCTTTCTCTTCAAGGACTGTAATTGCACTTTGAAGTGCAGTAATCGAGCATGTGTAATAACCAGGTTCTGGACCAAATACCTAAAAAAAGGAGAATGATCATCGACAGCTGTCGTTGCGGCGATGGAGCCGACACAACACCCTACCAGTCTAAATTATCAACAACACCTAGCTTTATCTCTTGAAAAGCACTTCCTCTCATCACAAACATTATTGTCTACAGATGCACTCTCACCACAAACTATATTAAGCGTAATATTCTGCCTCTTTTTAAATTTCTCGAGCTACCGTTACTGGCAGGATTATCATGTCCTGGAGATTTGGAGAAGTTTTCAGCCTTTTCTCTAATTATTGAGCCCCCCAAGAGAAGCGTTTTTTCTCTCTACATTGTCTGGACCACTTAGTCATGCACTCTTCTACACCAGGAAACTCAGATAATCTCTTCCTCTTTTTTTTTACCATGATTGGTGCACTTTTCCATTTCTTTTTTCTATTTATTTTATAGTTGAAAGTTTACTTACTGGGACTTCAACAGCTATGTCTTTATACGCCTTCATACACCATCCTAATTATTCCATCTTCTCACCTAACTTCAATATTTTTACTTGTTTCTTCGCACTCATTTTCACTCGAATACCGTGCGCACAATTTTCATGCTATCGATGTAATTAACGCACACTCTGAAATAAAGTACAATACTGTGACAACAGCGACAGACACTTTAGCGGATGTGATTGAGCAACTCTTTCCAACCTGCACACCGAGATTTTCGACTCAAAGAGGTTCGAGATATACAGGTAAACTGTTGGAAATGGATGCTAGGGCCCCCCTTCGACATGGTTGCTAGAGGTCCCGTGAAAAAGGATTTTAGCCCTCCGGTGGGGTTAGATGCTATGGCCCCAGTGGAATTACTCACTAGGGGCCCCCGTTGGAATTGGTTTCTAGAGGCCTAGTGGAGTTTCTCGTTAGGGGCCCGTCGTCTTGAACGTCAAAATTGATGTCAACTTGAGAATAACTATCTTAGGTAGGTTACTTTTTATTCTTTTGGTTTGAGGTAGATTAATATCAAACTGATCGGCAACAATAAATACATAAATAGAAATTTGTTGTGTGTTCATTCCAAATATACAAATATTCAAATAAAATAAATTCATTAAGTTTGATATTATCCATCAAAAACAATGAGCATGAAGAAATTTGCCCAATTTTCGTGAAAAGAGGCTAACATTCCCAAAGTTCAAGGAATGTAAATAAAATCAAACAATTGTATTAGTCGATCAGAGAACCCAAATGCGGAAGCTTCGAACTCCTATCAATAAAAATCTAGAATTTTGAATTTTTTAGACCAGGGGTAGCCCAAGACCGGGGATACGTATTTATTTGTTGTTTTTTTTTTGTTCCAGATGCAATCATATAAAACCAATGGCTCTATAAGATCGTGAGAGGGCTTATTCCCACAAAAATTAAAAGCTTTAGAGCCATTTTTAAGTGATTAAAAGATTTGAGGGCAACTGGACCTCCTCCCAAGTAGTGAAGACCCTCTGCTTGTAACAAGGGCCTATCCCTTCGAATCCCAGTCCCGACACTTAAAAAAAAAAAACAAAAAGTAGGTGGGTGCAAACAATATTCTTCAGACCTGTTACGATCCGAACGATCCAACAGGCGGCCCGGGTAGCTCGTTCTGTAACGCAATCACTCGTCGTGCAGATGGGACCATCTTGGGTGTTGAAACTGCGGCTCAAAACGTAGCAACTCAAATATTAACGGGTTGGGACCTTATTGCTAACTACAGCATGGATTGGATGGATGGTACTTTAGCCGTGGATTACATCGGTACTTACACTACTGAAAATAGCTTCTTACCGTTTGCTGGTGGTACGTTATTAGAGTGTGCAGGCAGATTTGGTAATACCTGTGGTGAACCAATCCCTGAATACAGCCATCGCATGACCTTCAGATGGTCAAACGAAGATATTACCGCGCAGTTAGCGTGGAGATATGTTGGAGAAGTAGACGATGACGATGATTCAACCGATTATTTTGTTGAGACTATCGACTCCTACACAAGTATTGACGCATCAGCTTCTTACCACATAAACGACACCTACCGTGTTACATTTGGCATAGATAACCTGTTTGACAAGCAGCCACCTATTATTGGTGCCAACGACGAACAGTCCAATACATATCCAGCCACGTATGACATATTTGGTCGCACATACTCAATCAGTATGTCAGCCACTTTCTAAGTCATTTAAAAAGGAAGTATTAAAAGGTCGCCATAGTGCGACCTTTTCATTTTTCATTCTCGGTAAAAGGGTAAAAAAGGAGCTAAAACCACGAAAGCAAGTCTAATACTAAAGACAAATGTTCCCATGGCTGAGATTAGGCTTATAATCTGAGTGTATGCGGATATTAATTTGGGCAGTCCTTATGGGTGCCGCGGTGCGTCACCGTGGTGAAATGCAAGACCTGAGCGTCATCGCGGGCGTGATACGGGTGGCGTCGGAATTCGTGGATCGGATTTTTGCCGGGCCAGAACGAAACGTCGTGACCCCAGTTCTGCGTCAGATCGTGAAGCACAAGATCCGATGTCTCGCCGGCCTCGCCTCCGAGGCGGTAGTTGCCGCCGTCGTCGACGATCGCCACCAGACGGATGATGCTTGCATCACCCTCCTTCCACTTCCAGGGCAGCGCCGCGACGGTGACACGAGACCCGGATATGTCGTTGATCTGGCCACCGATCTCCTCGATCGTAGGGATGCCGGCATCGAGCAGCATGCGATGAGCCGGCTGCCAGTCAGGGAAGACAGCGCGTGGATCGTCGCCGGTTTCTTCCTGGTAGTCGCCACAAAGCGCCCTCAGGATCGGTCCGCCGCGATGCGCACCCAGCGCCGTCGCCAATGGATGATCGACAGTGGCCGTGTCGATACCGACCAGCCGGACCTTCTTCTCAACAAGCCAGCGGGCGGCACCCTCGCTGAGACCTGGACCGTGGGCAAAATATTCCTGGCTGTCGGAGTAGGTCTCATGCCAACCGGTGTTGATCAGGACGATATCGCCGGTCTGAATGGCCGGAACGGCGACCTCCAGATCTTCCGCCTCGATCATCTGCCATTTGCCCTTGGGTATTGAGAGGACGACGGCTGTTCCAAAGAAATGCTCGATGGGAACGGAACCCATGGGTGTTCCGCCAGCCACGAGATGCAGGGGCGCATTCACGTGGGTGGACCTTTGGATAATTCTTTTACAGTAATTTTCTTAAATTCTATTTTCATTTACGATTTTTCCTTTTGTGTTTAATGAAAATACGAGTAAATAATTTTTTATTATTAACTTGTGATAGGTATTTGCCTCTTGTCTTTTCTGTAGGTCCCTCTAACATGCTATATCGATTAAGTCCATCTATGATTTCAAATTGCTTTGGATTGTATTTATCTAAGAAGGTTATTGGTACGCCCATTGGTTTCTCATAATCCATTGGAATGTCTTTTGTTTTGTTGACGTTTATGGCATCATAATTATCATATTTTGGAAATTCTGTTTTATTATATTTCTTATAAAGAATTAAATCTTCATGACGCTTGTCAATATCTAAATTTGTGAACCAATTCACACCTGATACTCTAACCATACCTTCTTTATGATCGCTAGCAATTGCTTCATCCTTATAATTAGATATGAAGTGTGTAGCTCCTCCTCTAAACCCATATCCAAGCCATATTTTATTTTCTTTTAATAATTTGAAAATTGGTTTGTAAGTGATAGCAATTTGATGTCCAATTATTATATATTTTTTTTTATATTTCACTAACTGTGCAACGTACTCTCGAAATAATGAAAATGGAGGATTAGTAACCACAATATCTGATTGTTTTAAAATTTCTATACATTCATTACTTCTAAAATCTCCATCTTGTTTAAGATGAAATATCCCGATTTCATCAGGATCAGGAATTTTATTTTTGTTTTTGTCTCCATTATATTCAAGATAAATCGCTTGTTCAGAATCATGTTTACTAAACAAATCTCTTTGTTGAGTTGAAATGTCAAAAAATGTCATTTCATTAAAAACATTAGAGAATTCTAGAGACATGCCCCCAAGGACAAAAGGGTATCAAATTATTTGAATAGCTCGTTTAAAGCTGAGACCTTATAGATATGCATATAGTATCTATACTGTGATTATTTTTTCTATTCAATACTTAACTCCAATTTTTGTTTGCTGTGTGTTTTTACTTTCAAGCTGACACCTTCTATTATTTCCCTATTTTATTTCTCTGTTGTTGTTTTTATCGACAATCGATTTCCATGGTTCTAATCTCCTTAACTCTAAAAATTGTTAGTTTTTAGAATTTTTTTGTAAAAGGAAAATACTTTGCAGTTTTTTCTTCTTGCTTTGATTCCTTTATTCTGTGATTCTCACCTTTTATTTTGTATTATTGTTTCTATTCAGATATGATTGTCTTTTTCACAATTGTAAAGTTTATTCCTTTTAGGCTCTTTCTGAGGCTCTCCTTTTCCTTTTAGGCTCTTTCTTAATCTATTAATTTAGAAAACAATTTTGCACAAGAAAATCTTTCAAAGAAAAGTAAGGAACGACGTTAAGCTAAAGATGAGCCGAAATGTAACCAAATAATTTTACAGCGTAAAACTACCATAAATATTCATCAACAAATAAAATAAAAAGAAAACGAACTGAAATTAAAACAAATAATCAAGTCAAATTCAAAGCAAGCAGAAACTACTGCAAAGCACAGTTAGCATGTAGAGGGCTATGACACCCGTGCCTTCTGAAGACTAGAACAGAATTTGCACTTTACTGAAAACAATCCTTATTTCGGTATGTAGGAAATGGCTTTCCCTAAAATAATAGTTTCATAAGGAGCATGCAAAAAGATGTGTACATATTTCAGATGTGTACATATTTCAGAAGCATAAAAAAAATTAGGATAATATTCATGTAAGAAAAACAAGGTATCAAACGTCTATCGTCTGTAAGATGTATAGCAGCAAACAACATATAGCAACGGATTTGAGAATAAAACATATTTTTATCTATAAAATTTTGCTATGTTAAAATCTTCGCAAAAGGAGTATAACTTTGACCTGGTTATTAATTTTTACAGTTCATTTGTGAAATCCAACTTACCAACAGCTACACAATCCTCCTAGTTATCATGAAATAAAGGCTAATGCTATTTTCCTCAAATGTAACTTCTGCCGCGCTCGAAAATTTTCGATGGGTTATTGGACCACTCATTACAACAGGTAACTCACATTGTGTCGATAAAGCATAAATGTAGTCCTTATCAGGGATTCAGCAACATTGACAACCTAATAAGAGGTTAAAGCGGGCTTATCTGGTCGGTAGTATTCTAAACTTATAAATATGTTTGAAAAAAAACTACTGAGAAACGTTTTTATTTAAAGTTTAATAAGAGACTCTAACTATTACAGATTCTTACTTACTTGCTTTTTCGCATACTGACCAATGGTCTTCGTAGCGCAGGTACAGATCTCTTGATTCAATGCTTTTGACCAGAAGGGCAATATGTGGTTGGGTGCCACAGGAAGTCATCCAATGCTTCCTGTGTTTTCCCCCACATTTCTCCAGGTACCCAATTATAACTGAATCGACTCTAGCTGAGCTTACAGCATCTTTGTCTCAACCAAAGGTTCCCTCGTAGGGGTTACGATAAGGTTTGTTTTTTTCCTGTTGATGCACTACTGGAACGCTGGATATATTGCTAAACAAGTTCCCTTTTTTGATAACGAATTAAGTTGAAGATGAATTCCAGACTATTTGAATAGAGATTTTAATATAGAACCTGTCAAATTCTAATAATAAGATTCTCGTGAAAGAAATATGACAAGGTGAGCTTTTTTTCTGTCTTTGTTTAATATTAGAAAAGTGGAACAGTAAGCCGCTTTTCGAAAAAACATACGCTTTCTTCGAACAACCTCAGTCAACAACAAAATGTGGTTTGTTTTAAATCCCACCCTCCCATTCCAGGCTCTACCGTCGATAAATTTCAAAAAGCTTGTATTTAATCCCAAAACCTGATGTTCACATTACGATTCAATTCAATGTTTATGGTAATAAGCACTGCTCTATAGAGATTAATTTATTCATTTCATGCCATCTACAATAAACAAGAAGTATAGTTTCATATGATTCAAATAATTTTGTATGGTTAAGAATAGATCAGACATCTGCATTACTTCTATCGGCCCAATAATCCCAGGCCCTTTCCCTCCTATATTCGAAAACATTTCTGTAAGTAGCCTACGCGTGATCTCTTTCATCCAGAGAGCATAAATAACTAGATTTTTAAGCGGATTTCTCACTGTGTAGGGTATATAGTTTTCTATTCTAGGTGGTAAGTCGTATTACGTTAAGTGTAACCTTCCGTGCTTAAACATGTCTTTTCCCATTTGGCTAAAGTAAAAATCCACGTAACTCTATAGAATTGCAATACGTTTTATACTAGTTATATAATCAGGTGAAGACAATTTGTCCAATCCTGAATTGTATCGGAAAGGGGTGAAAAATCGACCAAGTAGCACAGGTATGCAGTCCCTTGTTCCTGAGAATGAACGAACTTTACAACACCTGGGTATAATTCTTTGATAGAAGCGAAATCTGCAAACCGTGAAGCTATTTAGCAGCTGGACTGTAAAGTTCAACCGTTAAAAATTGATTGATCAGGATCTCCTTGGCTTTAAATATCCTCTCACAAAGTCTCAAGTGAATATAGGTGCTCTAGCGCGGAAGGTAGGAAGGATCAGAAGTGGTGGACATTTGTGAAAATCCGAATGCTCTCTTTCTTCAGTCACAAACAAGTCTTAAAAATCATAGTTCTTACATTCCATTGACCTAAGATAATCAGTGGCATTGACTTCACCCTCAAGCGTCCAGAATCAGTCAAGCAAATCAGTGAAAAGTTGCCAGCCTACCTTTATGATGAAGATTTTACAACAAAAGATGATCTTGGAAGGAACAAAGGCCTACTTTATGCCTCAGATCATGCAGATAAAAATTAAGAATGTAGTGCACCAAAATAGGTGCAGGAGGCCTGCCTTTCTGCAAAAAAAAAAAATGTTTGGTGATGGCAGTTTCGTTTTCAAAAAGGGGAGAGTTTATTGAAGTGGCCATCCAGTCCAATTATACTTCCCAATTATACTAAATAAATGCTCTTGCGCGATTCCCTGGAACTATTTGGGAGGTGGTAGTGGAAGGGGAGGGGAGCTTTAATACAATCGGAAGATCCTTGTCTGAAATTCCCGAATATCTCATTCTCGTAGCAATAAAATAAAATCGAGAAGAGACGAAAAGCAAGTAGGAAAAAAAATAGAAACAGGACAAAATAGCTTTCATAAAAAAAGAAACAGAACAGGAAATAAAAAATAGGTCATCTGTTTCTGTTCTGTTTCGGTTTTTTGTATGAGCAGAACAGAAACAGGTACTTTGAAGACAGAACAGGAACAGTACCCATGCTTAATCAGTACCACGGTTTTGCTAATTTTCTTCAAACTAAAGCATTTACATACATGTTTGTTTGAGCTTAGTGTTTCTACTTTAAGTCGTTTTGTAAGAATTTTTTGTGTGAATTTTTTTCCTTTTTATTATGCTTGATATTAACTGACAACTTTGAAAGAAGTTATATCGTTTTTTGGTCAATAATACAACTGGTAAAAATATAAACTCTAGTTTTTGAGATATCAAGAAGGACATATTTTAGCTAAAAATGAGACGTTTTTGCAGGACTTGCACGATGTGAGTCTTACACCTTTGTCTGTATAATTTGATTTTTTTATCCCAATCTTGAACTGATGAAATTATTCAATTTTGAATTGAGGGAGATCTAGGGTTTTTTTGTTTCTTTTTATTTTATTCTAATTTTTTGATGAAAGTGGTATCAACGCTTAAAGGTATGAAAACTTGAAAATGGTATTGATGTTTCGATTCTTAAACATATAACAGGCCATAAATGTTTTTTTTTTTCAAAAAATAAAAATAAATTCAAATCCTTAAATAATTAGAATTCCTTAAGCAAAACTTTTCAAGCTAAACAAAAAACGTTTGGGCTTATGAGTATGTGTATAAATTTTGGGATTTGACTATCACGTTTCATAGATATTAACGAGTAATATACTGCTATTCAGCCGTTTACTTTCCATGAAACATATTATTAGGAAACTCAGAAAACATGCTGAGGACTAGGTTGACGGAGGCATATTAACATCAACCGGTAACAGTAATAATATCGTTTGTTTATTTGCTGTTCGAGAAATATTGAACAGGAAATCCTATGAACAGTGGGGAGGGAGGAAGAGAAGTTTCTAAAACAAAACAGTGAATTACATGGGAAATAACTTCATTTTGTTTTTCACCGAAAAGTTTTTGTCACAGTAACGAGGAAATTGGTTCTTACGCCGTCACTTCGAAAGTGACTCTTTTACTTTAGGGTTTTTATTTCAGGCATGTCTTGTTCTACTTTGTCATCTGGATTTTTTGCTGTATTTCTTTATTTCGATATTTGCACTGAGAACGGTTTAGTGGAGGTTTCAACGGAAATATTTTTGTTCTTTTCTTCTTTTTTTCACTGGCTGGTAGTATCTTTTTTTTCTTCGTTACAAAATTTTCATTTTGTCAGCCAGTGGGGTCTCAGAAATTATTTATGACACTAAAAGAAATTATTGGGGAAATTCATGTGTATCTTCGTGTTCTTAGGGGGAGGAGAGGGGAATTGGCCCAGGAGCCCTCTCAGGAAATGCTCCTAAGGGATATAGCAGACGATATAGCAAGTCATAAATGCCAACAAAACAAAAAGTACGGCAAACAATGGATCTTCTCTGAGCTACGGTGTGACAGTCAGACGATATAGCAACAGTTGATCTTGTTCTTACCAGATATTTGAGATCGCCAAGAGTTTTGGAGCAAATAGAATTTAGAAGTATATAAAAATTGTATAAAATAGTATATAAAAATTGTCGTACTTTTTGAGAAAGCTATCTAGGTGGCTAAGAAAATTCGTGGTAGCTCAATTAGAGATGAGACGAGATTAGGGTAAAAAGAAATTGCTCAAAACAAAACTTGTGTTTCTTACATCTGATCAATGTATAAAAAGCCATATACCTATAAAACATGAAAACGCTCTAACTGGTAACAATAAAATAGGATGGGCTGTATTTGAGTGATGAGAAAAGGCCTAAAACGCTACGAAAAAATGTTTGTGTGGGTTCAAAATTTGAACCCACCTTTCTTGAGCTAAGAAACGAAAAAATGCTACCGATAAAATGTTGATTTTTTACCGATGGGAGGATTTTTGTAGTCGTTAGGCGTGCTCACTCTTGCTTCTATTCTATTGCCTATTTCCTTTGGCCTATACACCAATGGAAAAGGCATACGCTTAATATTAAAGTGCAAATTAATAGTTGTTTTTGCCATCACTAAGAACTAGCCATGTTTTAGTGATAGGAACTCTGAAAATGTTATTTGTGGGTGTTTAGCAATTTTCCTTGTTTATTTTTAACGTAATTTTGAAATGAGGAATTTTTGAGGAATTTTCTTTCCTTTTGTAGTCAGAAGCTATCATTTTCTGATGATGAAGACCAAGAAAAAACCTCCCAGATCGATGACAGGAAAGGTGTGTCTGAACCTAGAGTAAGTAATTATGTTGATATGTTTTATTCTACGACTAAAAATCACATGATGATTTATTTATAAGTTTTATTTGAATGCATAGCCAACAGGAGCATATAGTGCAACTACCTCCTCTTGCTCTTACTATCACTATATTTACAATTACTTAAAGCTAAGCTGAACTTACTAGAGCCTATAAAGAATGGTACTGTAATAGTATTAAATACGCCTAAATATGCCCTACTCGGTGAGAAAAAAAAATCAAGAAAACCAACTAGTTTAAAACCTTTATAATGAACCGCAGAAATTACAAACAGGGAGAACATAAACATCAGGCAAACAAAATGATTCACTTCCATCAAGACTGCTTAAATAAAAGTTCACTGAGGGATGAAGGGGTACTCGGTGCTGCTGACTTCACCGACGACATAGCGTTTGCTGCAGACAAATTCGAAAAGGTCACCAAAGCTCTCCAGGTGCTCTTCGAAGAAGCCTCGAAAGTTGGACTGAAGATCAGCAGGCAGAAAACCTGTTATGCTCCTTAAGCCCAACGATTCCCGTTCTACTGTAAAGGAAGTCAACATTGGGAGCAACCAAGTAGATGTGGTTGAAGGCTTCACTTACCTTGGATCTATTCTATCGAAAGATGGCTCGATCACAAAAAAGCTTACATCTTGAACAGCCAAAGCCTCGGAAATTGTCGGGAGGCTGAACAGCATCTGGCGAAAGCCAAATATAAGCCACCATACCAAAATGTACATTTACAATGCGCCAGTCAGCACCACGCTGCTATATTGAGCGGAGAAATAGTCAGCTACAAAATTTATCACTAGCACCGTCAATGTAGCACAGACGGAGTATCTAATATTATCATTCCTATGACCTGTTTAGATATTTTTTGATAAAAATATGATTTAAATACAATGATTCGTGTTTTTGCAAGTTATCCCCAACAAGGTACACCATGTCAACTCACACCTCCGTGCCTCACTACGACTGGCCCTCTGGCACCCCCTCATCATTCATAAGACAGTTTTCAGATGTTTTCTTGCAAAAAATCAAGCATTAAATCCATTTGTTCATGTTTTTGCTACCCAACCCTCCCAACAGTACCACACTATGACTGGCGCTCTGGCACACTCTAGCACCCTGTCATTATTCCTAACACATTTTCCCGATATTTTCTTGTTAAAAATCATGCATTAAATCTCTTGGTTAATGTTTTTGCAAGCCAACCCTTCGTGATATACCATGTCAGTTCACACTACCGTGCCTCACTATGCCTGGCAAACTATGGAACCCCTGATCATTCCTAGGACATTTTCCAGATATTTTCCTGTTAAAAATAATGCATTATAATCCACTGGTTAAGGTCTTCAGAACCCACCCCCAACGTGATACACCATGACGTTTCACACCACCGTGCCACACTATGACTGGATCTCTGGCGCCCTATAGCACCCCCTCCATCATTCCTAAGACATTTTCCAGATATGTCCTTGTTAAAAATACGATTTAAATCCATTGGTTCATGTTTTTGTAAGCCACCATGCACCCTGATACACCATGTGAGTTCACGCTACTGTCCCACACTATGACTGGCCCTCTGACACCCTCTAGTGCCCCCTCAACATTTTTAAGATATTTCCCAGGTATTTCCTTGCTAAAAATTAATTAGAAAGTATTTTTAGTTATTTTAATTATTATCATAAACTTATTTTTATTTATTAACTAACTAATAAATTATTAATTATCTTCATTTATTAATTGTGTCCTCTATTTAATTTTAATAAAAATGAAATTTTAAAAATACAAAATCATCACAAGTGTTTGATTACTTACTTGAAATTTTGGAAGCCAAAAATTTCTACACCATGAGCAAGTGATGACGTCCAGGATTATATGTTGACACTACCCTAAGTTGTCTCTCTTGTAAATTACTCATAATCTTTTTTAAAGGATATTCAAATAATATAAGTTTGATTTAACAAATTCTAGTTTAATTTATTAGCGAGATTATTTTTAATTTGTTTACGAGTAAAAAGTTATTTTCAGCTATTTCTCAATTCATTCTTTGAATCATTTTTTTTTTAATCTTTAAATTAATTATTTTAATTATCATTATGTAATTATTTAATTTTTTTATTAATTTTTCTTTTATTAATTAATTAATAACTTATTAATTATTTTCATTTATTAACTGCGCCCTCTAACTAATTCTAATAAAAATTAAATTTAAAAAAGTAAAAATGATCGTAACCGTTAGATTACTTACTAGAAATTTTGTGCACCAAAAATTTCTGCCAATTGGAAAATTCTGAACCAATTGGAATTCTGAAGTTTTATCCCCCTTAAGAAATGATAAAACTTATGAAAACTTGTGAATTTTGTGCATTGTGATGAAAATCCGTTGCATTGGGCTTCAAATAATGGAGGGGAATATTGAAGGAGCTCATACTGAAGTATTTTGTTTTAGCATGTGTCACTAAAAATGCATCAAACAGCGAAATGAGACATGCTCCTCAGTGTAAAGTTTCCTGGCAAAACTCCTGATAACAATCATTGGCGGTTCTAGGCCTGGACCGGGGGCTGTCCCCTGTTTTTCTGGAGTTCTTTTTATTTTACATGTTTATACTTCTATCAAGGTACCTCCCCCAGACTATGAAGCCTAAAACCTCTACTGATAAGAATGCAGTTATAAAGTATTTTAGCCCTCAAATAAAATATTACACTTGCGAGAAACATGCTGGCAAAGAGGGCACAATTTGTTTCTGAAAAATAGTGTGCCGTTAGTGCAAAGAAACGGGCGGTTACCGTGGATAAGAATTATTTTATTTGAGCAGAATATCCTAGGTACTTTTTTTTGCGAATATCCTAGGTACTTTTTGTCAATTTTCTGATAAATCAAGTTTTTATAAAGAACAATACTTAAAATACATACTTCAAGTTGGCAGAAGAGATAGATATTTGTATTTATATTTATTTTAATAATTATTTATTTTAAACTATTTCAAAACTGCTTAAAAGTGAAGCGTAGAATGGAGACTTTCACCCGACACTTCCGGTCCTGATTCTTTTCATATCTTGCCCTGAAAGATATAACAAAACACCGAACGGGAATAAGAATAGTGGTGCACCAACAGGCACAAACAGCTTTTCAGAATTGTATGTCTAATATACACTAGAAGTTATTTTTTCTATTGTTTCCAATTTTCCTTCCCCCCAAGCTCAAATACTATTAAATAAAAAAAAAGTTTTTTTTGAAGATAAGGAGCGTCATTATAACATAACTGCCCATGACCACTACTCTGCTCGACGCGGCGACCGCCGAGATCGAGCGCATCCATGCTCCGTCGCGAGAGGACTTCGAGCGCGACTACGTCCGCCGCGGCCGGCCGGTGATTCTGACCGGGGTCGCCGACCAGTGGCCCGCGTTTGCCAAGTGGTCCCCCGACTACCTCAAGTCGGTGGCTGGCGATTCCGTAGTCAAGGTCCCGTTCCACGCCGACGGGGATTTCCACCGCTGGTATACCCGTCCGCCCGAACGCGAGCATCACGAGATGGGGCTCCGCGACCTCATCGACAAGTTGACTGGCGACCCGCCCGACCACCGCTACTACATGCCGGAGTATCTGCTCCACGCGGTGTCGGAGGAGCTGTCGAAGGACGTCGACTTCAGCAAGTACCTGATCGGGCACCCCGGCAAGAAGACGCCCAAGCCGCTCTTGTTCCTGGGGCACTCGAGCTCGACGCCCATGCACTACCACGGCGACGTCGAGGCGTTGCTGTGCCAGATCGTCGGTCGCAAGCGGATGGTGCTGGCGCCGCCGGGCCAGCTGGCAGCTCTGTATGCCCGGCCGTTCTACGCCTTCCCGTCGCCCTACTTCAGCCAGGTGGACTTCTCGGAGATCGACTACGAGAGGTTTCCTCGCATGCGCGGCGCCAAGACGCTCGACTTCTACATCGAGCCGGGCGAGATTCTGTTCATCCCCGTCCACTGGTGGCACTACACCAAGGTCGAGGGAGTGCAGATCTCTGTCTCGAACTTCTGGTGCGCGCGCAAGGCACACTACCACTTCCCGTTCCCCGCCCTGCAGGTAGGGGCGCGACACCGTCCATAGCGGGGCCGAGACCTTCACGCTGCCCGAGAATGTCGAGGATCTGCTCTTCACCGGCGCGGGTTCCTTCACGGGGCATGGCAACGCGCTCGGCAACCGGATCACGGGCGGCGCGGGCGACGACTGGCTGGCGGGCTTCGCCGGGGCGAACTATCTCGACGGGGCGGGCGGCGTGGATTTCGCCGATTACAGCCTCGCCTCGGCGGGGGTGTTCATCCAGCTCAATCTGGGCCGCAGCCGCTCGAACGGCTTCGGCGGCATCGATTATTACGAGGATATCGAGGGCTTCGTCGGCTCGTCCTACGTGGATACGCTGATCGGCGATGCGGGCGACAACATCCTCGATGGCGGGCCGGGATACGACACGCTTGTCGGGCTGGATGGCGACGACCGGCTGATCGGCTCTGCGGATGCGCCCGACCAGATGATCGGCGGGACCGGCGACGACACCTATCTGGTCGCCCATGCGCTCGATTCCGTCTATGAACTGGCCGGACAGGGCGTCGATACGGTCGAGACCGCGCTGAGCGTCTATACGCTGCGCGATCATCTCGAAAACCTGGCCTATATCGGCGATGGCGGGTTCACGGGCGTCGGCAACGGCCTCGACAACGCGCTGACCGGCGGCGTCGTGTGGCAGTTTGGCTACGACAGCGAGGGCCGGCTGATCAGCGTGACTGACGGATACGGCAATGCCACCACGGTTTCACGCAATGCCGGCGGCGACCCTACCGCCATCGTGGGTCCAGACAATCACACCACTACCTTGACGCTGGACAACAATGGCTTCGCTAAATCTCACGCCAAGCCTATAAACGAACCCGCTACTAAGTGCACAACTCGTGTATTCTATGTAAAACGGTGAGCTCACTTAGATGAAACGTCAATACTTGAGTATACAAGTGAGTACACTATTGCTACTAATAGCTCATCGCAGTATCAAGGCACATGTTGCCACCTATCCCTTTCTCTATTTAGAATATGATTCTTTGCTTCCCCTCTCCTATGAAGCTCCAATTCTATGAATCTTTTTTTATATGTTCCTATCCCATTTGAGGAAGTCTTTTCTTTTTTATTCTTACCCAAACGGATTATGTAAAGGCGTTGAAAAATGCATAGATTGCTGAAAATTACCCTGAAACTTTTTCAAAAAAAAAAAAATATGGGGAAAGCTTGAGAATTTAGGTGTAAAATATATTGGTGCTTCTTTCCGAAAATGATGTTGATCCTTTCAAACTTTAGGCTGGGAGCATCTATCTTGATTACTTGTTGGAAGTTCAGAAAATATGAGCACCTTAAGTAAAACAAAAACAAGAAAAATGGAATTTTTGTGAAAAAAAAGATCTTTTTGGACTCTCGAATCGGCCTGCTACTTTAACACTATGAACTGCGACGAATACTTCCTTGCAGACATTACAGATCATTCTCCTGTTGTCTTTATTGTCCTTCATTTTCTTCACAGGTTCTTTTGGTTGATGAAATCCGTCCACGACTTGGTGTTCTTCGTGCACTATCCTCAGTTTTCAAGCGTGGACGAAGAGAAGACTTAATAAGTCTAAGTGAACCATTATTTAGGTCCTTGTCAAAGTATAACTTAATACAAATAAGTCCCATGAAGTTGTGTAAAAATACAGTATAAATAGAACCTTATATGCTCTTGTTTCTATATAAATACTCATAATTTTACATGTTACATAAGTAAATATCCACCTCCTCTTTTCTATCCCCTTTTCTCTGTTTTAACATTCATTGTGCTAACTTAAATTTACTAATTTTGGACATATGCATTGCACTATGTCTTAAGCTCCTTCTTCAAGGCGAAAATGAAAAAAAAACAAGGGTGCAACGGTGACTAGCAACCCAGTAAATAACGACAGATTGAACTAAAAAGAACATCACTATAACCGCCTTGTCTGAAATATATATAGGCAATTTACAGCCCTTTGGCTTGAGCAAGAAAAAAAATCCATTGACCAGAAAAACAAGGAAATTGCTCATTATCATCATATTTCTTGTATAGAGCAGCTCAACAAGTAAGCCGACCTTTATGATTACAATTCTATTGTTTGGGGGAGTTTCTCCCTCTGCTTAGAGTAGGCTTCGTTTTTTTTTTTTTTTAAGATTTTCTTTTTGCAGAATTTATGTTCCGAGCTTCTTTAATTTAAACTTGTTTATTTTTGGACGTTTTATTTTTATTTAAAATTTCATTTTTATTAAAATAAAATAAAGGTTGCAGTTAATAAATGGAAACAATTAATAAATTAATAAAATAAAAATAAGAACAATAATGCTTGATTTTATATGTGCTGATTTCTTATCTTCATTGCAAAATACATTTTTATGGGATTGGAGTTTAATATCAACTGAAGTAACCCGTAACAGGGCTTGAGATTTTTGCAAAATCAGTGAACCTACACTGTTCAATATTGGATTGGCTCTTTTTGTCAGCAAAAGAACGATAAGTTTTCTGCAATGTAGCTTTCTTTACAAATAAACTCTCTGTTTTGGATGCATAAACCTTGTTACAATTCCTCTTTACGCTAAATACCCTTCCACTGCTCCTAAAACGGTCTGTTATTCTACGTGTAACAAAGAAAAACGAACTAAAGCGACATACATAATTTCTTAGTTCTGGAGAGACAAATCGATACGTGTTTTAGAACCTGATTGGTTTGAGAACTACATAGAGAGGATTGGATACATTAAAAAACCCTTCTGTTTCTTCCACTATAAAATTTTAATTTGCGGATCCAAGCTATTTGGAACTGAATGGGTGGTCTTACCATAGCTTTTAGGGCTTGCACAGGAGATCCGAATTAATGATAGCAAACTAAAAGCCGACACATACTTTCTCCAATATCTGAGAAAAATTATTCGGCTTCTCCAGTTTTATGCCAGAGATTGATTTATTCAGGATTAAAGAAACAAGTTTTTTCTTTTTTAAGTTCAGGAAAGAGCAGTCCCTAGAAATGCTCTAACAAACCTGCAAGGAAAAATCTGAATATCACGGAAAAGAAAATACCATTTGATCTATTTGATAACTTTGGGAGTTCCTGGTGGTGCAACACGCTTTGATTGAAAGCCTTGCCCATACAGGGAAAATAAAATATCACTGTTTTTCACTCAAGTTGCGTAGTAGAATAGATTCAACAGAGCTCTTGATGGTGGTTAATCCCCTAGGAGAATCTGCTAATGGGGCTTTGGTCTTTGTGACTGTCATGCGAGATGAGTCTCGAGTTGTGAAGGCATTTCATGGTTTTGAAGTCTAAACTTTAACAATCCAAGCCATTAGATTTTATTGTCAGTATCCATGGGACTTCAAGCAAAACACAGTCTCAGGTTAGGAAGGTACTTCACGGTTGTGAAGTCTACACTTAACCAATTGAAACACTTCGAGCAAAATAGAGTCTCAAGCTGTGAATGTGCTTCACGATTGTGAAGTCTATATTAACCGATTCAAACCATCAGATATCATTTTCACTATCCTTGGCAGTCAAGCAATATAGAGTCTCAAGATGTGAAGGTACTCCACGGTAGTGAAGTTTACACCTAACCAATTCAAACAATCACATTCCATTGTCACTGTCCTTAGTACTTGAAGCTGAAGTTTTCAGACCTAAATCCAAGACTGAATACTAAACCTTTCTAGTCAAACAGTAACGTATCATAATAGGTTTAGTGGGCTATAAACTATAGTTTTTTTTGATCCTGTATCTAATGAGTGATGAATTACAAAATTTTTAACTGGGATTGTCATCTCTAAGAGTCAGGAAACATGGCATTAAGTTATCTAGAATTTGCTTTTCCAGGTTAAAGAGATGCAGTATAGAAGTAGAGTAGGACATATAAAGAATAAGGAAGTTCATAATTCTTGTTTAGGGAAGTTTCAAAAACTTGAATTGTAGTTGAACTGAAAAGAGATAGTGCTGGTTTAGGCCGACGAGCATCCAGGCACACATTTTCAAACTGGTGATATAAAAAAACGGGTTTTGGTTCATATGACCAAAACCCGTTTTTAATACTAGAATTAGTAAACGGGGTAGCGGCATTATCGCCTTTGACATATACGTCTTCGCAAATGAAGGAGAGGTCGCGGTTCCTCATCATCACTCCAGGCAGTAACCCTACTTCGAGCAGTATCTGAAATCCATTGCAAATTCCGAGAACGAGCCCACCTTTGGTGGCAAACTTTTTCAGGGCCTCCATGATTGGTGAAAATTGCGCGATGGCTCCGGTGCGAAGATAATCCCCGTAGGAAAACCCACCTGGCACAATCACGGCATCGACGCCAGCTAATGACGTTTCCTGATGCCAGACCATTTGCACGTCTTGCCCCAAGCCTTCTGACACGACATGGGCGCAATCATGATCACAGTTGGAGCCTGGAAATACGATGACGCCAAATTTCATAGGATTACAATTTTCACCTAGTTTTTTAGATGGAGTCCCGATGACTCACGTCGGGAATGACTGAAGGCACGGACGCCCCCTACCCCACCAGTTCATACCGATAATCTTCAATCACTGTATTGGCCAACAGCTTTTCGCACATGGCCTTCAATTGAGATTCCGCTTGCGATTGATCGGTTTCTCCCAACTCCACCTCCAGGAACTTTCCCACCCGCACATCATTGACGGTGGAAAATCCCAACGTGGCGAGGGATTGCTGAATCGCACGTCCTTGTGGATCTAAAATTCCAGACTTCAATGTCACATGAATTTTGGCTTTCATGATTTATGCACGTCCTTTTTTGCGCGTGGCCCCAGCGCTCTTTTTTTTCGTTTTTGCCGAACCTCCAAACACTCGCCGATAGACCTGGGGCAAGTTCTTCAAGCATCAAGAATTTGGGTTTAAGAACTTTTATCAAATTATGTCTTATGTAGACAGCGATAGCATGCGATCGGTGGGTGACAGGAAACTGGTTTAAGCGCCCGTACTTAATTTCATACAGAATAATTTCGAATCTGGAATCGAAGACGAAGTGATAACTAAGTGTGCCGGTGATTTTTTTGACGGGTCAGTCATTTCTTCTGCTAAGGTGGAATTTTGGAACACAGATAGAAATGATATCCAGCCTACAAAGCGTATTGGTGCTAAGGCGGCGTCAAATTATCTCAAAAATATTCTCGATCTACTATGTAAGTGTGATAATGATGATTTTGTACCAGCGGTAGCATATTCTAGATTAGCTGTGAAATTAAATAGCTGCGAACAGATGTAAGACCTATGTCTTCTAAAATGGTGTCTTAAGGAATCAATTTCCCATCCCTTTCGTCTCACAACAATGAAAATGAAAGCCAAAAACACTATGGTTTAGTAAAAGGTATTGAAAGTGATTTTGGACTCGCTTTATTTAAGGAGGTTCCTGGGATCATTGATGGTATTCTTCTTGGCAACTCGAATTATGTAAAGCTCTGTTTTACAGATACAAGGTCACTCGATCCTGCTTTGAAAGATGGTATCCGGATTGAGTATGAATCCATACAAGTATCTGTTTTTCGCGATCTTCCACGATGCCGTAAAAAGTGCCGTTCACCCAACCACCTACAGGTGCCGTACGACAGTTCTTTCACGCAATGATCTCGATATGCTGGTCCTCATGAGGCAACAGGTGATTTTCCGTGTCAAATGCAGCCGAAATGCAGGAGAAAGCCCCTAAACAGTAGGCGTTGTCTAAAAGCGAAGAAGGTCAAGTACGATTTGTGACAGCCTGTAGTGATGATGTTTGAGCTGTTCAACTTTGATACAAGGAAGATTTTGGTACAAAGAATCCAAAATTCCCCCATGGAGATTAGGTTCACACTGCGAAATTTAGGCAATCTAGATCTAAATGGAAGGAAGTTTTTTCGCGTTTGGAAGAAGAAATGGTTATGTCCGTCTTTGTGTATATAGTTTTTAAGCTTTGTCTGAGATATACGGCCAATTTGAGGTGCACACCTCTTTCTTAAGAAGAGCTCTCTACACTTGATATCCGCTTCGGTTTCAAATATCTTATTTCTTCTTCAAAGTGCTCAGGGGGATATTGAATTGCGGGATATTCCGAGAGATCGGGGTTCCAGGCCCAGGTTGGTCTCATTTATCACAGTTATCCCGCAATTTCCTATTTTTCTTCATGTCCTCACATTGTATCCTGTTTTTAATAATGATGATATTCCTGATGAAATAGGTTTTTTTTCCTTTTGATTTTGACACTTGATACCACAATTTGTTAAAGTGTCAAAATTACTCCTTTGATGGGATTTTATTTTAACCCCGGGTTCAATACGATAGGAAACATTACGTGGGTAAAAATTCCGCTGGTAAGAGTGAATGTAACCATCTCCCATAACTAAAAGACTTTTGTCTCGTAAGATTAACTGATAAGATACAAGGAATATTATACATTACTTTTGACACAATAATCTTTATTTGTGCTTTAATTTTATAATTTATTATTATATTTGACTTTATATCGAAGTATATACTGTCACCCCTTCCATAAAAACGTTAAAATGTTAACAATGGGCAACTAATATAACTTATAGCCCTTGTCCTGAGGGTAATGGGGAGGGGGATGTCATCCTCAAAGACATAATTACTGGACCTTTCCAGTATGCTGAATAAAATGGCTATCACAAAATTTGTATTCTACATATTCGGGGAATGATGGGCGTGAAGGGGGCTGGTTGCCCTCCTAACACTTTTGACTATTAAAAAGGACACTAGAACTTTCAATTTTCAGTTGAATGAACCCCTTTCAAAGTTTCGATAGGAAGTACCCTGGTCAGAAAAAAAAATACGTTGTGCCCTCATCGCTGTTTACTTAGACAGTGTTATTGCGGTGCCTATGATTTCCTACATTTAGATTGTTTTTAAAGCTTTCATAGGGTTATCACTTGTCGGATTATCAAATACACTGAAGCAAATGATCGAAGTTTAGTTAAGTGTGATGGGACGTGCTTGTACCTGCAATGGGCCAACCATGTCCCAACTTTTCCAAAAGATAAGCAGTTATACGTTTACTATTTACTGTGCAAAATCGTAATTTTTTATTCGCTAATTTACTAAGCTTGTTCTGGCTGCTTAGCATACCTTAAATGAAAATCGTGTTTAACTAAACTAAAACACATTATATGGACTCGGGCTGTTAAAAAGGTCTATAAGCAATACCATATCTCAGGATTGGCTTAGAGCAGTCGTTCCCAAATTTGTCTGGGCTATGATCCAATGGGGTAATGTTGTCAAATCCTGCAGGGGGGGGGGGCAAAGTTGGAGCCAATTTTGCTAGTACCCCTACTACTTCTAATGTGAGTACAACTACAACTAAGGCTATATGTATAAAGGTGAAAACTTCAGAGGTATTAGTTAAACCTTCAGGGAACGGTGAGGGCGGCGTTGAACTGAATTAAGGCAAACTATGTACATGTGGTTTATCAAAGGAGTGTATTAGCAACATATCAGCAACGGCTTAAGGTATTAAGCTGAAGCTCCCTGGGCTACAAATATCACTACCAGTTTTGCTACTACTTTTACTACTACTACTGCTACTATTGAACTAAATCAAATAGCTTAAGTGCGTCCAGCTTGCCAAAATAGACCAGGTTGTCAGGGCATCCCGGCGGGATATGTTAGGACTAGAAAAGGGTATACAGTAGAAAGTTTTAGAAAAAATTTATGTTGCCTTAAAACTAAATCAAGAGTCACTACGTGCGTGCTGGTTGTCAACAACATTTCAAGAACGACTAAGGGTATGGATTTGGAACTTTCGACGCTACTACTCTTAGTACTTTTGCTGTAGCTATTGAACTGTATCAAAAGGGTTTAGGTGCATCCAGGTTGTCAAAATAGCATAGGCACAATGTATTAGGAATTGCAACATTTTTTTCAAATGTATTAACAGTAAGCAAAGATATGTATTCTAATAGAGAAAACAAAAAGATTAAAAATATTCTTTTCTTTGTCATTTAAAACGGTCGAAGGACAAATCGAGCAAAATGGATCGTTGCAACCCATTGCTTGTCAGGCAGATAAGCTCAAATACCAACCAGCTAAAAGCGAAGTTCTCGTGCTGGGTCAGGGCCGCGATATTAGTAGGTTGAATATTGTTGTTTACACGACAAACACATATCTTTTCCCAAACCGTGATTAGCTTATAGACTATGGTAAGCCATGTACTGCCTCATAGAATCAAGCCAGATAAAGAAAAATGTGGTTCACTTGACTTTTATTATAAAAAGTGACAAATCATTTAAAGTGCCAGTATCCGCTACCCTATGTAGCCAATAAAATTCCACGCCGGATTCCTTGTATATATTCAGATAGATTCTTACAGATTTTCACGTTAAATATACCAGATTTAACATATTTTTTTCTGTAAGCATATATAAATATTGCTATAAATTCAGTTTTAGATGTCATATGCACTAATGGTAGTATTAGTATTGTTTATTCTCTGTCACAAAGCTAATTGTACTCTAATCAAAACATTTTTTAGGTGAGAACGTTGGATAGTTTCTGTGGTCGGACCACGCGGATGACTGTGGCTTTGGATGGTCTAGACACTTGCCGACAAGAACAAGTAGTGGCTATATTAGATGCTGTATCCTTGTTGTTTTCAGAGCCCAACTCACCGTTTATTGTTATTCTAGCAATTGACCCACATCTTGTGTCAAAGGTATGTCCTCAGATTTATTTTTGATACCACTTGCATTCTTTGGACCTTTTTGTCTCGACAAAAACAAAATTACGTCAAGTTGGCTTGTGCAAAATAAACTTTAACTTGTGCCCTTTTTAACCCTGCTTCTGCCATCTATTTTTTAGGATCGAAAATTCATTGATGCTGATAAATTTCTCTTGAAATAAAGAGTCTTTAGAAAGTTAGATGTAGAGAATGTTCCTTGGGACAAATCAGGATTCATTCGGCAAAGGAACGCTGCTTCTGATATTATGCTTCTTGGTTCACCCCAAAATATATTAAGAACACCGTTTCCTCAGATGGCTGGGAAATTATGTCAATTGGCTCTTTTGGGTCAAATTCCAGCCCACGTATTTACAATTATTCTATGGAATTAAAAGTCCAAAGGTTATCTAATCTTTGAATTTTTAAAATAAATGCAACAAGGTGAAACAGTGCCTGTATATTAATTTACGCAAAATCAATACAGAAAAGAGCTGTTACGGATCTAAAGCAGTTTCCAGATTTTCGCATTGGTTTGACATGAAGATAGATCACTAATTATATCTGATTTGCAATGAGAAAAAAAAAACAGATGTATTCATATGAAACATTGCAGTTTAAAAAATGAACTCCATAATTTTTAACTCTTATGTGTCACAAAGTAAAACTCACCATTGATAGAAAAAATTTTTTTTCTCGGTTTGGCTGAAATGTCGGTTTGACACCCTAAGCCCCTCAATGGCTCTGGAAGACCTTTATCCTTTTTATCCTTTACAAAATATAACCAAGCTTCCTAATTTTTCTAATTTTGCAGGAGGATCGAAAACCGAATAAATCTTTCCCATAAGAAGCTGTTTCGAATATATTTTTAAGAAACTAAATTATAAAAAAGAGCACCATATTAAACAATAAACTAAATCAACAATTATGGTACCACAAAGTAGAGGTAAACACATTCTATACTCTTGGCAGGAAAGCAGGCATGTTTCCCATTGGAAAGAGCATCGTGAAAGATTGATTGACTACTTCTGGCGCTTTTGCCCGGAGAAGGTTTAGCGGCCATCACCAAGCTGGATGAGGGAGAATGGTGGGGTGGGTTTGAACACAGTTTTGTACCGAACAATTGGAAGCTTTCTATTGTTTCCTGGCTGCATAACTACAGGTGGCGCCGTACGGGGGTTGTTTATGGCGACCAGTCCATGTTCGTACGGCGTCGATTCTTTGAGGAACTGGGTGGGTTCACACCCGATACTCTGGAAGATCTGGAGTTTTCGGATCGTGCACTGACGTCGCAGCCATCCGTTCTGCTGCCAATTCAAGTGCAAACCGACTCACGCAAGTTCAGACAGATAGGTGAGTTTCGAGCGCTGCTGCAGGTGTGTGTCATCTTGTGGCGGTACGAGCGTAATCGGCAGGTGGGGGTTGAGCGGTTTTTTAAACCTTATCGTTAAACGGGAAAAACGAGAGAGGGCGGTACCCTTACTTAAGATGTCCACTTGCTGCATGAACATCTCGTAACACAGCCGGGGTACCGCCAGAAAGGTGCGGTTTATTCGATACGGGTGATCGAAAGCCGCGAGGTGGGGTTGTCGAAGCGGTGACGCTCGGCCAGGGCCGAATTGGGATCGCCCGACTCTAGGCTTGCTGCCGTCACCACACCCTGGTGGAAGCGAACACGATCGATGTCTTCGTCGCGAATGGCTTCGAAGCCAACGCCACCAAAATCAGGCCCCGGCATGGTGGCCGCATTTTCGGTGTTGGCCTCGGTACCTGCATCCCAGGTGGGTCCGGTGAAGGTCCGTGTTTCGCCTACCGACATACCGGATATATTCACAGCATTGGATCGCGCATGATACTGATTATTAAAGGGGATAAATCAACCAAATATTTTAGTGTTTTGACTGAATATCCTTCTCTGAAGCTATTAGCTAATGTCTTCTGACGCACTGAATTTGTTTTTTCTTCGGCGTAATGTACCTTATCGAGTCATCAGTTTTTTTGTTAGATTTTCTTATCTCGAAAGCCAGGAAAGTCGTATTTTTTTCCAATTATTTTGCGTGTTTAAGTCCTGCTATTGCTACTACGACTGTTTAAGCCACCAATTTAAAACAATATAAAATTGCTTTTTGTTTGCAAGTCCTTGTCAAACCTGATAAGATCTTAAAATCCACCAAGTCAACCGCCAGAATTAAATTTTTAATATTTTCTAACCTTGTAACTTGTTTTTAAAAGCAGGCCAGAGAAGAGAAGGAAGCATTCATCGTCCAAACCCCCTATTCCTACGAATCTTGGGCCAGAACCAGTGAAAGTCAAAGCTGTTGAAAATTCAAAAAATGGAACAGATAATCCGCTGTGGATGGAACGGTAAGTATCTTTATCGTAGTTTAATGCAATAATGAAACTAGAGCAAAACAAGACCTTACTCAGGGAAGGGGCTATGAGGTTTCACCCACCCTTGAAATGTGTATCCGATTTTAGATTCTTAATTTTTTTTTTTCTCTTGTCGCCGAGTAAACTGTTTCAAGTTCAGAAAAAGACGAGTCCGGTGGTTTCATTTTTAATCAAGCGCTGTTGTACAAAATTCCTAGATGGCATACTATCTCTTTTTGAATGCTATTAAGATAAATGGATCCTGGCCAAAGAGAAGCCTCAAGCCAAAAACCGTTGATCCTGACAAAAAGAGTATTGTGGTGAGGATCACTAATCGCGACCGAATTATCATTGCCCAGCGCGATGTGGACTGGCGTTCAGTACGTGCGAATATCGAACGACTGCACGCTGAAAACCCGGAAGCGCCGGTGATCATCCAACCCCACGAAGACTCGACGACAGAGGCGATGATCCATGTCATGGACTCAGCCAGACAAGCGGGGGTTTACAACGTCAGTCTTGCCCAGAACTGACGCTGCCGTACACGGAACAAAAGGCCGGCTAGTCCGGCCTTTTTTGTCGGCGGAATAAAATCCGATGAACACAATCGATCTTAGAAGCGACACGCTCACACAACCGAGCCCTGCGATGCGGGCGGCCATGGCCGACGCTGAAGTGGGTGATGATGTCTACGGCGAAGACCCCACCGTTAACGCATTGGAAGGCTTCGCAGCTGATCTCCTTGGCAAAGAAGCCGCGTTGTACATGACAACAGGCACACAAGCCAATCTAGTGGCACTGCTGACGCATTGCGGACGCGGAGATGAGTATATCGTCGGCCAGCCCGCCCACAATTATCGTCTGGAGGGAGGGGGTGCAGCAGCGCTTGGCGGTATCCAACCCCAACCTCTCGAGGTGAATGAGAATGGCGAAATGTCCGTTGCGGCCATTGCGGAGGCAATTAAGCCCGACGACTTCCACTTCGCGCGTACCCGGGTGGTAGGGCGGGAAAACACGCACAACGGCACCGACTTGGACAACGCTTACATCAGCCGGGTGCACACCTTGTGCCAGACTCGAGATCTAGCGAGTCTGAGAGGTTTGTAGGTATCTTATCTGATTTTAACTGCACTCTAACTCGAGTCAATTTTCATTTCAACGTTCGGATTTAATATCTTCTTTGAAAAAATTTCTTCCGGTGGACAAATATTCAGTTTGCTTATATTTTAGATGAATTATAACAGTTCGATTCTCCTGCCAAAGATATAAAGACTCCTCCTGCCTAAAAGACAATAATAAGAGCTGAAAATGTCATAATAGAAGCTTCAGTTGCAGTCAACTGCATTGACAACTGAATAGCACACACATCCATGTGAAACTCAATTGAATTCTACAGATGATGCCGAATATCTGGGGCCTCTGATTGTAGTTGAATTCGAACTCGAATCGATTTTGGTTTCGGTAGCCAATTCGGTTTTCGTTTTGCTTCTTGTATTTCACGTTGTCTAATTAAAAACATTTAAAATTCATTAATTTTAAAATTGCCCATCAAAAGTAAGCAGGCTGAGAAAATTTGCTCTATTTTCGATAAAGGGGGTAGAATTTACACCTTGATTTATCATGATAAAATTTACACATCAAATTCAGCGTATCAGAAAACCTTGTTCTAAAGTTTTCAAGCAAGCACCTATCTACAAAAATGAGAAATCTTTTTTTTTGCGGAATATTTTGCGGAAGGCAACAGCTTGCCCTTCGGGGTACGGATGATTCCGGTCCCATTTCACTCACAGATCCAGAACCATCTCAAAATTATGTCAATTTCCGATCTCTTTTCGACTAAGGGCAAGGATTGGTGAAAAAAGTCTGGTGAAACAGCAGTAAATGCCACTTATGTTTCTAAACGCTCCATCTTTGTGTCATTTGTTTTTGTCATCGTGAACCGAATATGTGTCTTCTTGGCATGATATTTGTGCTTTTAGATATCATATCCAAATTTTCGGTCGTTATCTAAAGGAACTCCTGCAAAACTCAAGAAAAATGGAGATTCGGAGGATTTGATGATACCCAAAAAATTTAGACGAATGGAGCCAAGAACGAAGAACCTAGAGGACTACGATTTTTCTTTTTATAATCGAACAAATCTCCCGGGACTGGAGAACTCGCTGATGAATTCTTATTGTAATCCTGGTTTACAGGTTTGTTTTTCTCTTTTTTCATTTTTTCGTTTTTTATTATTATTAAGCGTATAGGGAAGTCATATTTATTCGATTCTAACGAAAATACACAGAGTAAGGGATATCACCTTCTACAAGAGTTTTAACATAACGAATGAACTATTTTTATATTACACTCAGACACTAAAGATTCGATCAAAATTAGATTTTACTTTACTCAAGTCTCGTCCGACCTTTATGGCTGTATTGGGGCTTTTTCTCTTCTAAGGAGAAAATCAATCTTTGCGGGGCTATGCGTAGTAGCTGAGGGAGGCTATGGGCCAAGAATTTGTCGGTCCATCTCTTACGAGGTCTTCATCAGTTGTACGTGCTCTGAACCTGTCCTTCGAAGGTGACTTTTGGTTGCTTTTTGATTGGCATTCACTGAATATGGCCAAGCCAGCGGATTTTTTGGCTTTTGACGGAGTCTATGTTGGTTCGGATGCAACGGAGTAGTTTTCGGAGGTTTTCATTTGAGACTCGGGTAGCGTCAGGTCGTGACTGGGGTTCAGCAGCGTCTCGAAGTAGTACTGCCATCTTGCAATTATTTCAACTTTTCTTGACAGAACAATTTCATCTTCGCCTCTCACTACAGGAGAGATCCTTTTACTCCTCCCAGTTGCTTCTTTTAGTAGTTGATAAAGCTTTTTGTTATCTGAATGACTAGCAGCCTTCTGCATATATGCTGCCACGTGGTCCCAGTAGTTTGCCTGTCGCAAACTACAAACTACTATTCTTTTCTCAGTGTTTTAACATCGTGGACTTGGTGACTCTGATCTGTTGTTTCTGGTTTAATAGCTTGGTGATGTCTTCTGAAAACCACTTTTTCCCCTTCCGTTTTTGCCCGCCAAGGACTTCACGTTTGTTGTAAGTAAGGAGAAGCAAAAATTCTCGTACATTTTGAGTTTCAAATTTGCTCTGTACTTACATGAGAAAAAATAATTAATTTTTGCTCCTTTTTTTTAATACACAAAAAACCTGACAGAAATTGCTTGATATTACTAACTTTATCATTGCAAGTACTTCGCAATATTTATATAATGCGATTTATGCAAACGTCATTTTTACCATGCCATCATATTAAAAAAAAAATGCAACCAGAAACAATGGAAATTGAAATGAACAAGTTCGAATGTGAAACAAACATAATCAACTATAAATAATCGTGGTGCAGCCATACGCTGTAAAAGTCTTGAAAGACGAGCCTTATTTGTGCTTTACTGAAAACTAGATAGATTGCTTAAATATAAATTTTTGTTAGGTCTTTTTATTTTTCTATATATTTGGAAGATGCACTTTCTAGGAGGTGAGAAAGGGCACTTGAGGGAGCTGTGTGCTCCTGTTCTCTTTTGCGTTTGTTCTCTTTTCGGAACTAGGATTTTTTTGTCACTTTAATGAGCCTCCATCCAAACTTCTCTACCAATTATTCTATGAGAAAGGAGAATAACAGAAGGAGATCACATTACTGTTTACTTTTTTAACACGGCTGTGCTGACTCCAATTAATTGAGTTAATAGTACCTTAGTATATAGAATTTTTTCCCTTTGATGTGTGAGCTGGCCTTAAGCTGACTAAAAACATAAGTTATATTCACTTCAAAGGGCATAGAGAAATATAAATTGGACAATTTTTTTTTATCACTGCAATTGAAAATGAAATATACCAGCCATACAACTTATTTTGAAAAAGGTGTTGGAACCAGGTCCATAGTTGAAAAAAGAATTCGAGTTATCAAAAATTGCTTTAATTTAATAAAAGTAGCTACTCATTTTTTTTTTAATTTACATGACAATAAACTCAACAGTTATTCATAGTATCTTTCCATCTTTGGAACTTTTCTTCGATCATTGTCACAGAACCCTGATAACTACGAAAAAAAACTATAATAGTGAGAACTTTTAAGATTTATTTTTATTACATAAGAATCAGAACCCTTCTCAAATATCAGAGCTTTAGGAATAACCTAAGTTTCTTAAATCTATTGTAGAAATCGATTGTGAAATTTTATTTTATAATATGATGAAAATAACACGACTAAAATTTCTTATGCCAAGTGTTTTATGCATCAATTTCAAACTTTGTTTTAGATAAGCAGAATTGCAAATCATGCGAAGGCCTTGTGCAAGCGTTTTCATTTTTAACTTTAATTCACTTCTTATAAAAAGGGGCAGGAATAAATCTTCTTCTATATAAAAAAAGTCATTGTGAAAATATTGTTTTTGATCATTTTGATTGAGCGTTCGTTTTATAAATCTAAATTCTAAGTTACTATTTCCTCGCGAAACTATTAAAACCGTTTTTCCGCATCCGCATGGATTACTGGCCTGAGAGGCCCCTAATTCAAATACTTCGCAGATTCCGGATCCTTTGCAATTTCTTCCCGGCGCGCCGAATCTAACGCCGGCCCAGATGCTTTTACTAAAATAAACTTTCTGGTTGAAATAAGCGCGCGAGGAGACGTTCATAGTCTTTGGCATTTTTACTTTTTTTATAGTTAGCGTTATGATTTCTTTTGGACGCAGTATTATAAAATGAATTTAGAATGAATGACGGACCCTCGTTTTCGGGGAATTCAATACATTACAATAGTCCGGGCAGTCTTGAGTCAAGAGTCGAGAGCGATATACTTAGTTTGTTGTTTTTCAAGACGTCACAAATTTAGTTATCGAGGCGATCACTATCAACTTAATTAGAGGAAGCGTTGATTTTCTTTTGTGATTGACTACAAATCACGGAATTTATCAAAAAACCAATTTTAATATACGGCGTCCTTATGCCTCCCTTGTTTTTGAATTGTGTTTTTTGTAGTTGATTTATTTTATCATGGAGCTTGTGAAGTGCAAATGATTGTCCAAAAGCATCAGACGGAAAGACTTGGATTACTTTTTAATTGAAATGAATAGGAACAATATTATTCACTATTTGGTTGGTCTTTTCAAACATCCTAAACGTCGTATCAAAAAATTACTAAAAGATGGTAATTATGATGAGGCTATTAAATTTGGGAAAAGTTTAGAATCTCAATATTCTGATGATCATGATTTCATGTTCATTATGGGTAGTGCATTTTTTATTGTTGATGATGCAAAAAAAGCATTACCTTATTTTGAAAAAGCATTTCAATTAGACAATGAAGACGTGGAAACTTTGATGCTAAAAACTAATGTTCATTTGGCATTAGATCAAAAAGATAATGCTCTTTCCTGTT